>OY997592.1:40259438-41459438 GCA_963921825.1 Erodium maritimum | reverse complement strand
TGAGGGCCGGAAATGAAGTCCTTAAAAGTGGAAGACAGAAAGATGCGTTGTATATTTTCATATCCTTTAAACCCAGTTGCCAATATGACCAAATCAGTCTTTAATGGTTCATTTTCACCATCAACCACAACCCCTTGTTTACAGAAACTAAATTTTTGAGATTTTTTCAGAACTATACTTCCTTGGTCCACTCTATCATAGAAGTCTGTTGGGACCATTGTCGTTAAACAAGAGCTGAATTCTTCAAGGAAACTATGTTTAGGTACCATGCCATGCTTTTTCAATTTCAATTTTGACTTGATGTAACTCTCCACGAATTTTGAAAATCCCCATTTCTGATTCACACATAGAATTAGATTATTTGTTAATACACGATCATATCACCTTTTGAATTTGAATATAAAAAATATTTCAGAATAGAAGTCAAAGATTTGATGGTTATATGAGGAATAACTTATAAAATTAATTGGATGCTCGTTATGAAAGCGAAATAGGTGGAAGAATTAACTAACCAAAGGCGAAAGAAACATTGCAAGAAGAGTGTGGAGGAAGGATTGACCAGGCTTGTGTATCATAAGCTCAGCAAATCGATTCAAGTACAAACAAGCAAGAGGAATACCCCAGGGAAGGAGATCAGGGATATGCCAATACTCTCTTCTATACAACACCGTGCATGGATTTTCAACCCCTATGGTTACGAACAAAAATATAAAATTAAATGAGCGATACTAATGTAAAGGGTTAATTTCCTTTGTTGCATATGAACCGTTACGTTTGTTAAACAGAAATAAATATCCTTTTTGAACATAACTATAAATAGCCATGTTTGAATTATACACCTTTTACACTTAGTTTGTATTAACTTCAAACTTCTACAAGAAAAAACGGGTTTTTCTCTTTAGTCAAACCCTAGAATCGAGTCACACCCGCCACCGCCTTCAACTTCCCTTCGGGGCCTGGGCTCCGGTCTAGGCTGTCACCGGCGGAGGCCTCCCCTTCTCCTTCCTTCTCTTCTTACTCTCTCTCTCTCTCCCATTCGCTTCGCCTTTGTTTTCAGATCTCCCTTTTGTTTTCTTCGGACCTCGAGGTTGTGTTGCCTGCTGCTGACTCCGTCTGGTGGCCTTGGCTGGCTCCCCGTCTGGTGGCCGTCCCCCAGCCTGGTCCTGCCTCTGTGGAAGCAACCTTGGGTTCCTTAGATCTTTTCTTGTCTCCGGCATGCTTCTGCTGCTGAAGTCCGAGCTCCTGCCCGGTGGCGCGCTCAATCCGTTGTTCGTGGTTCCTTATTATCTCAAGCAAGGTTTATCAGTTGTATGTGTGGGAAGTATTCCTCTGGGATTTATTTTACTTTTGTCTTTTTCTTTGACTCGAGCTCTCCAGCCACCGGGTCGAGGTTGTTCTCCAGTGTTCTCTCGGGATTCCGGAGCTACGTCCTCACCCCTTCACTCATGGGAAAGATCTGTCTAGGCGAGGTGCTACTGGTCTGAGGAGTAGCGGCTGTCTCGTGGGTCTTTTTGATTGGAAAAAGGTGCTCCCTCGGTGACAGACGAGCCGTCTTGGGTTGCGGGGGCTTCGATATGCATCGTCAAAATATGTTTTTAGGTGGGACTCTCGCGATCCTCGCTCGGATTGTGAAGGTTGTCGGTGCGTCGTGTTGGGTCGCTGGTGAGTCGAGAAGGGTTGATGGTGCGAGGTTTGGCGAGGTCAGTTCCGACATGGGACTCTGTTGCAGATTTCGCGGATCTGGATGGCCATCGTCATCTTATGCCTTGATCTTTCGATTGCTGGGGTAGGCCTGACTGGTCAGCTTCTCGTGTTCTTGCCCTGTTGTTCGTCTCGTATCCGTCGATTAGTTCTGTTCCATCGCCTAGAGCTGTTGTCTACTAGTTTATAGGGTGTTGGCCCCCATGGACTATGCTCCTTTGTTGGTTGGCTAGGAGCTTCTTTCTTCGGTTAGTGGTGTCAGCATGTCGCAAGTCAAGATATATTTGTGGTGCTCCTCTGGCGATTAGTTCCAGGTATACAATAGGGGGTGTTTCCTGACCATTCGTGTTTTGGATTCGTTGTGGAGCTGAACTCCTCGTCGTTGCGGGAGGTAAGAATATTTCCATTTCCTCTACTTCAGTTCTTGTGGAGCTCTGCTCAGTCCTTAGTTTTAATCTCGTCTCGATTTCCTTGGTTTCCCTATGCATTGTTGGTAGGGGCTCGTCAGGTTTAAGGTGTTGGCCTCTAATGGGTTGTTTTGGGTCCTTCACCCTCTATTGGATTTTGAGATGTTTCTAATTCTAGGGCTGTTGATTATCGGTGATTTTTCACCAGTATTTCTCAGTCATTTAGCGGTATTTGCCGCTGGCGTGTTGGTGTCCTCCAACTCTCTCAGTTGAGGCTCCGATGAGATTCAGAGTTTTCTTCAGGTGCTCGTAAGCTTAGGGGTGGTCTAGGAGCCGACATACTATCTTTTTGAGCTTCATGGTTGAAAAATCGGGGTAGTAGACCTTTTTCTCTCTGAACTTCATGGTTGCAAAATCAGGGTTATAGACTAATTAATTTAGTGTCTTGTTTTGAGCTTAATGTTTGTAAAATCGGGTTATTAGACCTTGTTTGTTTGGTTTGCACCTTTGGTAGGTTGCTGAGGTTCCTATGATAGGAATTCTCCCTTCATTGTACTTCTTTAATCTTTGTAGAATCTTTCTTCATGGTTGGTTCATGTTTCCTCCCAGTCTGTTGAGGTTAGTTGATTGAATTCCTTATTAGAATGAAATGTTCTTAGGTTGTTCTTCATTATATGCTCTTTCCTTCGAAGAACATGTTTTATGTTTTATATAATGCCTTACTGATAAAAAAAAAACATCAAACTTTTACATCCACACACCTAAACTTTTGAACAATTATAACGTTTGTATTTTTAAAAAAATGATACACATGCCACTGACTTTAATTTCTAAAAAGACTTCATGATTATGAAAAATATTTTGATCAGGTATGAGTAGGTGAAAAAAGACTTCTTAAATAAGTATATAAATTTTCCCATCACCATGTCACTTTCACATTTGTGTGAACATATGGCCTTCAAATTTTTTCTATACTAAAAGTCACATTTAAGAAGAAGTAGGGTTGGCCTAACTACCTAATTCTAACCGAATTGAACAATCTTGAAATTAAGTACTTGAATGTATTCATATACAATTAGACGATACATATAATGAATTGCATTCTGGCATGATAAACAACTCAAAACGTATTGACTAACTGGATGATAAAATAATTAAGGTAAAGAGGGAGAAAGAGGAAGAACAACTGACCATTAGCTATAGAGCACTCGGTGGCAATGTCAACTGCAAATTTCTGGAACCCTACAACAGTGATTTTCTTCCCTTTCAGATATTGAGCAGCTCTTTCATAATCCATGTTTGAGTAATCCTTTGCGTGTATCACTTCTCCGTCCAACTCTTCTGGCCCCTTTCCCACTGGAAACTCTGGGATGTTTGGGACTCCTCCAAACCTCCCCACACATACTATCATAAAACTCACCTTGTGTTCCTGTCAGTATTGTTATATTTGCTATCAATGAAATCTCAATTTTGGAATATTTTTTTAAGAATAAGAATCATCTGTCTTTTTCTTCTGTACTGAGTAAAGAACGTAAAACAAAACTATGTATAGTTAGCTAGACACATTTCCTTGTTCTATCATATTTTTATTCACCATAAGTAAACGGGGTCAACCGATAATAAAAGGAATAGTATGTCATCCAATTTGTATGTACTGCATTCTATCAAACAGTATTCTTTAGCACATGAAATTAACCCATATGAAAATTCTCTTATAACCCGAGAGCAAATCTTAGGATACATGTGCTTTCGTATCGCTGTCATCCTTCCATGCCAATCACACGCATTCTTCGAGGTAGATTTTCGCCTGGTCATGGAGTCTCTGTTGCTTGCCCACACCACTCCCCTGCCCACCAACCATGTCACATCGTTGTCTACGTTACCGCCTGCACACCCACACACTGTGATGATGGGTGTCCCACCCCCATGCCCTTCACGGACTATTGTTGGCCCTTTAAAGGGGCTTCGGAAGAAGAAATCCAAAAGCCCATTACAAAAGGTCATTGGGGCCCCTTGAAGATCAGGCGAAGGTTGGGAAGCAGCCTCGCCAAGGGAAATGAGTGTAACCAAGGTCTTTAGGGACGATTGCTAGAAGAGAACCCTAATACAAGCAAGTCCTTCCTTCACTACTAATGAACACGGGTTCAATCTTCAACCAGACAAAAGGAGTCCTCACAAATGGACCAAGCGGCACTTCGACCACACTTTGAGCAATGTCCCTCAGTAACTTTTAATTACAGTTTTAAATTTTGTTCAAGATCGTTATAGACGTTTTATTGTTGCTGAGTTATTGTTAGATCCGTTAAACAGATCAAACATGTAATAGCTCTTTTTCCAAATAATAAAATTGTCCCTTTTATCTCAAAAAAAAAACCAATATATGTGCAATTAAACATGAACTTTGAATATGAATTTTAGCATAGTCCTCTTGAAATGATACATAAATTATGAATAGCTACTATAGACGTACCTGAGTTGAATGATTAAGGTTGTCTTCCACCAACAGATTCCATGTTCCTTTTGAGCTGAAGGGTTCGCCGGTGCCACCCCAAAGGCTCCAAGTTTGCATCTCCTCTTCCCCAGGGCCTTGGAATTCGATTCCAACAACATTGGAATTGAACTTGATGTGTTTGAGCAAGTCAAAGTGGCGAGCATAGGAGTGGATGTAATCCAAGGTCTGGTGGTGGTCGGGGAAGTCGTCCGTCACAGAAGACGGCCACGGAAAGTCAGAGAATTGGTAGAATATTTTGGGTGTTCGGAGCTTAGTGGTTTGTATCGTTTTGGTCCAAACCCCTCCAATACTGCTCTGGGACTCAAAAACTATGGGTTTGAAGCCCTTGGAGAGGGCATATTTGCATGCGAGCAGACCGCTAATGCCCGCTCCAATGATTCCCACTGTCTTCTCCATTTTCTTACACTCAACACGCTACTTAGTTGTGTTCTATTTCTACACTCTTTGAGTATATTTGAGGAGATATGTGTTGGTAGAGAAAAGAAACAAACTAAAACTTCCTTATTGTTGCTCTGTATAACTAAAACAAATGGATTTGTGCCTTATTTATAAGCCATAACCAACTTCATCCGGAGGAAGATGTATAGTACGGGACCACTTCTTCACTCTATTCTATTTAAGTCACCATTCATTACAAAGTATTACATTCACTTTTGTAAGCAAAAAACCCGGTGCGATGAAAACCTTACAACTATCTGTAACTATACAACTAGTAAGGAAAAATCTATTGTGAACCCCGCTTGTTTTTTTTTATCAACGAAAGCACATTATAAAGAACCCTCTCCTGAGGTAGAAAATGGTTACAAAAAACCAATATGTCTACAAATTGAAGGAGTTGAGCAAAGATGCCAAAAAAGTCCCGAAAACATAGACATATAATAAGCAAATGAAATCAAAGGAGCTATCATAGTGGAGGCACCCAAGTGTGATGAAATTAGGTTTATGTTAGAAATTGATGATGGAATAGCCTTGTTGTCTTCCGATCTTGAGCGATTGATTTGTGAATCATGATTATGCAGATGAGTCCTTCATTGGATATAGTGGGATTCTGTGATGGAAAGTTGAGTTGTGTCTGGTTATGCAGGTGAAGAGCTTTCTTTGGAATTGCCGTGTGTTGCAGTATTCTGTGGGAATGACTGAGACCCACATTTGAGACGATAGACGTTCTTGTACCGGATGAGTACTTTTCTTGAGCCCCAAGATATGTGAGGAGAGGTTGTTATTGCTTGGGCAACAAGTCAACAAGGGTGAGCTGATGTGGTATACTCTGTCTGAGATAATTGAAAAGGGGATGAATCACTACAGAGAGAGGATTAAGTGAGATCTGCAAAAAAGAGAGAGGAGAACAGGTAGAGGGAGAACTCTCAAAACTAAGAAAAAACTACGCACACAACCAGATGAAAAAGAGTCCCACACACATAGGAGCAAGATCCCAAAGACACTCCTAAGTCTCACAATAACCTAAAAAACTCACAACCCACCATCCCAAACCCATCCCAATCCCAGCCAAGCACACAATGAAAAAGGTCCATACCAGTTGAGGGAAAGCTAAGGAAGAGAGTACTCAGAATAATATGAGTGATAAGAATAGCTCCATACCAGTTGAGGAAGAGCCAAGGAAGAGAATACACAAATTAATATGGATAATAGTACAAGAGGTTGCTTTCTTGCACATGTTTTTGGTGTGGAGATTCAGTCCTGGAGACTGAAATGATATGATGAGCTGAATGTTGCCCATTCCCAGCCATAGGTTTTGTTGACTATCCTGTTGAATATTGTTTCTGGTGTTTCATCTACTCCATTGAATAAAATAGTATTTCTTGCAAGCCATAATTGCCATAGAGTGATCTGTAGGATACTTCTCCAACATCTTCTTAGCTTCTGAGGGACAAGGGTGAACCAAGCACAAAATAGTTGTTTGACCTCAGTAGGACAAACCCAAAGAACCCCCCACCATCTGCAAACTAATGTCCAGGTACTCCAAGCCTTTTTACAATGAAGGAGGATGTGGGCCACCATCCTCAAAATCCCATGAACAATGAGGGCAGATCATTTGTTGTAGAGATAAGTCCATGCCCCTTCCTTCCAGAAAACATTTTGAGGGGATTTCCTCAAGACAAACAAGCCATGAGAAGGCACATATTTTTTGTGGGATCCTAGATATCCATACCTTAGAGGTCCATTCTACAACTGAGTTGCCTTGCTGTGCAAGCAAGGTATAAATTATGCTTACTGAGAAGCCTTTTTCATCCAGATTCCAGCATAATTTGTCCTCTATAGTACCTATATTGATAGAAGTTAGGATGGCAGAGAGAGATCCCCATTCCTGAATTTCCCTGCCTAGTGGAACCCTTCTCAGATTCAAGTCCCAGTCCCCACTTTCCCTGATCTCTGCTATGGTTTTGAGTTTAGAATTTGCCAGTGCATAAACTCTATGAAATAGAGTCTTGAATGGTACATCCCCCCACCAGTGATCTTGCCAGAACTGAATTCTATTTCCTTTGCCTAGTATCCAGGTCAGACCCTTATCCTTAAAGCAATCAGCAAACCTTACATCTCTGAGTAATATTAGGAAGTGAGAAATGAAACTTGGCCTTCCAATCTCTGTGAATTTTGATAAATACCATTCATTATAATTCCAACCCATTTTAGCACAAATTGTCTGTTTCCAAAGAGAGTTTTCTTCCAATGCAAATCTCCACCACCATTTGGCTAGTAGTGAGATATTCATCAAATTGAGGTTTTTTATGCCTAATCCACCCAGGTTTTTTGATTTGCAGACTTGGTTCCAACCAACCTTACAAAAGACTTTTGTTGGGGCAGCACCATGCCATAGGAGCCTTCTTTTCCATATTTCCATCTCTTTCAAGACTGCTTTTGGGGCTCTGAGGAGAGAAAAATAATATAATGGTAATGCACTGAGGGTTGATTTAATTAAGGTGATCCTTCCTCCAAAGGACAACATTTGGGTTTGCCAAAGTCCAAGGCTCTTTTTAAATTTCTGGATAATAAGTTGCCAAGTTATGAGCCTTTGGAGCTGGCACCCAAGGAAAAGCCAAGGTAGGGTAATGGTAAGCTGTCATAGCTATAGGCCAATATTGCTGCATAATGCTGACCTTATTCTGCAGATATATTGAGGGGTATTAATGTGGACTTACTGAAGTTGACATTGAGGCCTGATGTGAGTCTGAAAATGGAGAGGGCATTTTTCAAATTCTGAGCTCCTTCTGTGGTTGCTTTGATGAAGAATAGAGAATCATCAGCAAATTGCAGGTGTGAGATGATTGGCCCATTTGATCCTAGTGCAATACCTTGAAACTGATCCTGTAGTAATCCAACTTGCATAATCTGATTTAATGTCTCTACAGCTAAAGCAAAGAGAAGGGGGGATAAGACACAACCCTGCCTTAATCCTCTAAATATTTTGAAATCAGAGGATGGGGAACCATTTATTAGAACAGATACATGAGCTCTAAAGCAAGATATCGTCCAAAGCCTCCAAAGTAAACCAAAGCCCATTTTTTCCAGTAGCTTCATAATATATATCCAATTAACTTTGTCAAAAGCCTTCTCAAAGTCTTCTTTGAAAATTAGTGCTTGGATCTTTGAATGTTTGATCTTGTGCACCACCTCATTAGCAACTAAAACCCCATCTAAGATCTGTCTCCCAGCAATGAAACCTGTTTGCTCAAAGCCCACCAAAGAACTAACCACTCCCTTCAACCTTGTAGATAGTAATTTTGTGAGTATTTTGTAGGGTCCTGACATTAGACTTATAGGTCTATAGTCATCAAAGGAGAGTGGGCATCACATTTTGGTATCAGAGTAAGGAAAGATGAGTTCAAGCCTTTTCCCAGATGACCTGTCATATGAAAATAATGAATAAAATTCAGCATGTCCTCCTTGATTATTGGCCAACAGACCTGATAAAACCTTAGTGAGTATCCATCAGGGCCTGGGGCCTTTTCTCCAGCACATGCCATTAAAGCCTTTAAAACTTCCTCTTCAGAGAAGGGTCTTTCAAGGTCAGCAGCTTGGTCTTGTGAGATTGACTTGAAATGTAGGTGGTCTAAATTCATATGGCTTGTTGGTGGTTCAGAGAATCTTGCCCCAAAATGTGTGGCTGCAGCTTCCTTAATCTGATCAGGATCTTCTAAGAGAACATCATGGACAAATATTTGGTTGATTTTTTTCCTGCATCCTTGGAAGTTGGCTAGTCTGTGATAGTAACTAGAGGCTTTATCCCCCTCATGGTGCCATTTTCTTCTTTCCTTTTGGCTCCATAGCTTCGCTTGCAACTTGAGTTTATGAATTAGAGTAGCTCTCTTGTTCCCTCTCTCATTACATTATGTTGGAGTAAGGGCCCTCTCTTCAACAATAGTATCCAAAATGTCTAATTCTGATTTGAGGAGGTTGATATAAGTATCTAGATGCCCATAGACTTGAATGTTCCACTCCTTTCATTTCTCTTTTAGTAGTTTGAGCTTTTTCCATAATATCAGATGGGGTTAGCCACTTATATGAAAACGGGATCAAAATTGTTGAACAACATTGTAGAATCTACCATCCTCAAGCCAGATATTTTAAAATTTGAATGGTCTTGGCCCCCAATCTACTTGTTCATCAAACAGGATTAGAGCTCTATGATCTGATATGCATATTGGGAGGCATTTTTGAGTGAGATTGTTGAATCTGGCTAAGAAATCAGATGTGACTAGGAATCTATCTATCCTTGAGGCTTTAGATCCTGTGTCAAACCAAGTGTATTTCCCTCCATAAAGGGGGGAGATTAGTCAGTGCTAAGATATCAAGAAAACCTTGGAAGGTGGTCATGTCTCTGATAGAGGCTCTTGCACTGGACCTTTACTCCATAGTAAGAACTGTATTGAAGTCCCCAGCCAGAACTAACAAGGGAGTGGATGTTGTTGATTGAATCTCAATTATTAATTCTAACCAAAGTGCCCTTCTACTTCTTCTATCACAAGGTGCATAGATATTGATAATACAACAAGGCTCTTCAGAGCCTTTAATCAGACCAAACCATAGTAGAGCTCCATTGATCTTCTTCACCATAGATACTTGAAAATAAGATGTTCTCCAGCACAATATTAGGCCACCAAATAGTCCTATAGATGGAATATAGTCCATTTCCCACCCCCAATGCATGCCACATGATCTGAGAAAGTCTACAGCAGGTGCCAAAAGTTTTGTTTCTTGTATGAGAACCATGGTAGGTTGTTGCTTGCGGATCACGTCACCCAGAGTCTTCCTCTTTTGTGAGGAAGAGAGTCCTCTCAAGTTCCATGAGAGGATCTTTATGAATAAAATTATATGAGAGGAAATGGAGTGAGCATATTGCCCACATCCATTGGTGTTCCTGTGACTATAAGACTCTGATCACCAATTTCATCTTCTTGCTGCTCAGATTCAATTAATCTGTCATCATCTAGGGAGGCTAGTTCCTGGAGTATTAATTCTTCACTACAGTCTGCTGTTAAGCATACACCTTCCCAAAACTCCAAGCTTTTTTTGCTTCATTGATTTGCCCTTTTGAAATGAAGGTCTTTGATGCTGTAGAGGAGTCTTTAAATTTGGACCTTGTTGGGTAGAGATATGAGGTGAATTTGTGATTTTGTTTCTCTTTCCTTTTCCTTTGTTTTTGGAGAGAGGAGGGAATTTTGAATCCTCAGCTTCCAATAGATCTGAATATCCTTGTGTCAGCATGATTGGGGTAGCCTTGAGGGTTTTGTTGTCACTGTCGAGCATTTCCAGCCCTTGTGTCTCTCTTTGCAGCTTGTGAGGGTGAGTTGGAGTTGATAGTTTTTCCGGAGATCGTTCTTTTGGTACAAGTGCATTTAATGGTGTTGTTTCCAAAGTCTTTCCTTCCTTAGAAAATAAAGGGGTCTTGTTTTGAGCCTTCCCTAGCATTAAATCTTGATGTGCCAGTGTACTTGTTAGGTTGAGGTGGGGCTGAGCTAGTTGGAAAGTAACCGAAATGTGTGTTTGTTGTGTGGTTTGGGCTGACTGAAATTGTGGGGCCAAGGGTGGTGTGTTGGAGCAGAGGACTGTAGCTCCAAGTTCTTCTTCTGAATCAAAAGTATCTTTTACCACTTGATTAGGCAAATGAAGTTGTTGGCTTGAATCAGTAGTGCTTGTAACTGGATTTGTGTTGGGAGGAATTTGATGTCCTTAGCAGTAGTAATGGCTTGCTCAGCAATAAGTGCTTCATCTCCAGCAGAATCTATGTCTTGAGCTTTAACCATTGGAATTGTAGCATAACTAATATGTTGGGTTTAGGTGGTTGGGGTTTTAAGATCCGAGGATGGTGAGTCTGTACACCCCAGTTGAGATGACAATAACTCCTCAGATAATGATTTGTGTAGATAGGGATCAGTTTCATAACTCCCTTGTGGTGAAACCTGCAACATCTTTAACAAAGAGATCTCTTCTACAGATTTAGATTGTACCCAAAGTGGGAAGGTTTGTGTACCTAATAACAGATTTGCTTCAGAAGAGATTTGAGAGAAATGAGTAGTGTGGATTAGTACATAAGCTCCCTCCAATTGTATGCCAGTAGTAGTTATCGGACGAGTGTATATGTAGGTGCCAAAATTGGAAACTGCAGTTGCAAAAGACTCATCACACCAACCATGGAATGGAATACCTCTGATTTTCACCCAAACAAATTGTCCTCCAAGCTTGCATATCAGATCCTTTCCAGGAATGAAAGAGAGCCAATTTTTCAACCAGGCTCCATTATCTTTCATGAATTCTTTTTCCAAATCAGAGTTGTCACATTGGATAAGAAGTGTATTGCTCCCCAGATCTTTCACCTGCAACTCACAAACACCTTCCATGTTTAGATCCCTTGTGATGGATTGAGCATTATGGTTAGGGATAACTTTGTTTCCTAACCTTTACAAATGTTTCATTATCAAATCCTAACCCAGGCCAATGTTTGGTCTCAGTTCCTAACATAATAGATTTGGAATTTCTCAGAAACTATAAAAAGCCGTCTAAACTCACGATTCCGTCAACTCATCCAAGCATTGTCGTTGTTGGCGTACATTACCCATGGTGCCTTCCTCGACGTTGAACTTATCCCCGTTCTCAAGCAACCAAACCCAATGCTCGACGAGTTGACGGAATCGTGAGTTTGGACGACTTTTATAGTTTTTGAGAAATTCCAAACCTATTATGTTAGGAATTGAGACCAAACGTTAGCCTGGGTTAGGATCTGATAATGAAACGTTTGTAAAGGTTAGGAAACAGAGTTTTCCCTTATGGTTATTAAGGGCTATGGCAAGATGAGCTTTCTGTAGAAAATGATGCTGAGAAGTAACCACTGAACCCTTGTTTGTAGGAGGTTGGAAAGCTTTTGCAGATTGTCTACGATGATCATTTTGATTGCTTCTTGCTTTTGTAACATAGAGTTTGTAACCATTGATGGTAAAACTATTGTAAAGAAAGATGGCCTCCTGCAGCTATTCTTGAAGATGGAAATAACAAAACCCATACTTTTTACCCAGTCTGCTTGGCCTAAGAGCCACATGAGCTTTCTTGATTCCACCTACTTCTGCAAAGAGGTTTGCCAGCCAATCTTGAGTGGCTCTTGCTGGTAAGTTATGCACATAAGCTACAAATGCTTCCTCGGTTTGATGCTGATAAGTTGTTGTTGTGGGCTGCCTCAATTGATGTCTCCAAGTATCATCAATTTTGTTTCTTTGGAAGGGCTCAAGGTTGTTGTCTTTGTGCTGAGTAACCCTGTGAAGATTTTCCCTTTGGAAAAGGTTGGAGTTGTATCTGGACCTGAGATGACTGGATTGAAGTATTTATCATAAAACATCTTTTGTCCATCGATTAGTTTTGTGTTCCCTCCCGGAGAATATTCCCGTGTTTTATTTGATGAAGAGGATGAGTGTGTTTCATGGAACCTCCTTCTTCTTGTTTTGATTAGTTTCTTTGGCTGATTTTCAAAACCAGGTGGTGGTCCTATGGAGGAGGATGAGGTTGCTTTCTACTGAGGGAGATTCTGAGCACTGGTTCTGGTGATAACTCCCACCGGTTGTGGGGATGGATGCTGCATACCCCCTATGAGTTCTTCAATGGAGAGCATCTTTGTAAGGCCTGCTCGATTCTGCTCTGTTCTGTCCTGCTCTGAAATGAATTCTTGCCTCTGTTCTGATTCTTCCTTCTTTTCTTTGTGAGGTATTTGCTGCTGAACACCTGAGAAGAGATCTGTAGCGGTAAAGAAGCTCCCAAATTGTCTGTGGTGTTGTTAACTTGAAGATCTTGACGATGAATGTTTGAATGTTGATGAATATTGATGAAGATGCTACAGTAAGTCTACTGTTGAGCTAGAGAGAATTTTCTTGACCATTATTGTGAGCTGTTATTATCATTTTTTAGTACGTTACCGATCTGACATATTTAATCAGTAATGAAAACCATTCATTCGGGCAAGCTCATAGCCGATCAACAATTTTTTTACGATGGAAGTTTCATTATCATTAATTATAAATACCAGCTATAGAGGTGTGCATCCGGATAATTTTTTTGACCATGAAGTAAAAGAGAGTCATGAGATTGTAAAGAGCCCAAATAGGTCCCTTTACAAAAAAACTCTGAGACAAGTAATCCGGTGCTAGCGGTTTTAGAAATGCCATAAAGGTGTGCTACAAACAGAAGTAAAATATGAAGAAATCAATGGTTGCTGCTTAATGTGTAGCCTCCATGCTCTATTCGTTGTATTAAACCGAACATGTGGTCATTGTTTCAAGGGGAAGCAGAACTCTAATCAAGGACACTTCCTAAAGCCAATCCCTAAAGCAATGAATTCCTTTCATTCCTCCATGTGGGCTGGCTTGCCCGCCTGTCTTCCTCCTCCCATGGATCCTCATTGGACCCCCTCTTTACTCCTCCGACTCGTGCTTCAGTACTAGACTCAATTCCATCTCCAAGTCTAGGTCCATCTTTGTGCTCAAGAGGGATGGGTTATCGGCTTTCTCACTAGCTGAGGGTTGGTCGATTACCAAGTTTTCCAGCCAAGATCGTCCGAGCGCCTAGCTCCGCTAGGTGCCCTAACCAAGGATACTAACGGGCCGTTACCGCGAGACAATAGGGATTTAGGTGCGGTAGTCAAGGATATTGGATTATGAGATGGCTTAGCGTCCCAATCTATAGCATACGTCTTGGGTTGGTGGTCCCTTTGGTATTCCAACATCGAAGAGTCGAACCAAGGGGTACCAATCAACTCCTGATCACACCCGGCCACCATGTGACCTATCTTCCCACAGTTGTAACAAAATGAAGGGACCTTTTCATAGGTAAGGATGACACTGTAAGAACCGCTCCCGGTCAGCGCCAGCCAAATCGGCGACAAATAAGAAAATTTAAAATTTTGCGACAGACACCTAAATGAACCTAAATTTGACCCCAAGGGTCGTATCGGACTTAAGTTGACCCCGATATCGACCAAAGTGAGTTCTGGGGGACTCAGGGTAACTTTTTGACCAATTTGGGAAAGGTTGACTTTTTGCCGGAAAAGTCAACCGAGCGACGTTTTGGTCCGTTCGAGGCTCGTTTTGGATCCAAAAAGCTTAGCCATCATTACAACGGTCTTAGTTGAGCCGTTTCCTTGTAGCCCGTGAAATTTCGTAATTTCTTGGAAAATGGGCCCATTCGGGGCCCGAGACGACCGAATTTCGCGAATCTGAAAGAAAAATATCTACAAATATATTTTTCTAAAGGTTGGGACCCATAAGACACTTGTCAGAAATGTGATGGTGGTTGTTTTTAAATTAAAGAAAAAGAAGTATGAGTGGTAGTTTAGTAATTAAGAGGTAGTTATTTTTGAACAAAACAAAAGGGAAGAGAAGTGATAGTGTCGGCCAAATCAAAAAAAGAAGAGAAGGAGGAGAGAGAAAGAAGGGAGAAGAAGGAGAAGGAGAGAAGGAAAAGAAAAAAGGAAAAAGGGTTAGGGTTTTGCGATTTCCCAACGATCCAACCGACAGATTGTCTCAACGGTTGAAGAATCGAGCTCCCATCGTCATTCCCTACGGTGAGAACCTATTTGATTTTCGTTTTGGTACCTTTGAAAGTTAGGGTTTGTGTTTAAAAGGGTTAAATATGGATGAGTCGAGGTGTAGGGTTCGTTGGGAACGTTTTGAAGCAAAAAATGATCGGTTTCCGGTGACCGGAAGATCGGGGTGCTCCGGCCACCGTGGGTGGTGGCTGGCCGGAGCTAGGACCGGCCACCATGGTGGTGAACCGGTCCAGCCACCCACGACTAAGGGTGGCCTGGTGGGGCCCACGTGTCGGGTCTCAGGTTTTTCGTGTTGGGGTGGTATAGGACGATCCCCAAGTCGTTAATCCATACCCGAAACGAATTATGGATTTAAATTGTAAAAGTTGGAAAAATTCGGGTTTAGAAACTTTAAACACGAATTAAATTGCTCGGAAGTCGAAAATCGATTTCGTCGATTGCATTGGAACCCTTGAATTATTCTAAGATCGTAGAAACGAAACGGGAATTTTCGGAGCCCCGGAAGGGCGTTTTCCGATCCCGGGCAGATTCGCCAAGCCGGGCGAATCGGGCTTTTCCAGGCCCATTATCGACATTGTCGAGTAATTGGGAAGTTTGGGAGTGATCGACATTGTCGGGGTTGCTTTTGGGCGTCAAGTTCATTAAAATTCAGCTTTGCCTGCGAACTTAAAAAGTGTTTCAATTGGTGATAATTGTAGACCGTGTCGCCTACCGTGGAAAGAGGAGGCAAAGCTGGAAATTTGGAGCTTTGTCGGAGCGAGAGCATCGGGTTCGACACGCTTCAAGATGTAGGGAAATGTAGCCGGATCTCGGCCTTGACTACGAAGTTTATCCAGCACTAGAAATGCAGGCGACACTTAGTGTGTCGTATGATACGTGAACGTATCGAATAATAGAAATGCATGTGACACTTAGGAGTGTCGTAGGATAAGTGAACATATCGAACAATACAAATACTGGTGGCATTTGGTTGTGCCCTAAGGTTGATTGTATTGTTTGTGTTTGTGGGTGGCCATGAGTGCCTGTGGGGAGTTGAACCCGTATTTTACTGTTTGTGTGTCTTGGGTGGCCATGAGTGCATGTGGGAAGTTGAACCCGTATTTTACCGTTAGTGTGTCTTGGGTGGCCATGAGTGCCTGTGGGAAGTTGAACCCGTATTTTACCGTTTGTGTGTCTTGGGTGGCCATGAGTGCCTGTGGGGAGTTGAACCCGTATTTTACTGTTTGTGTGTCTTGGGTGGCCATGAGTGTCTGTGGGAAGTTGAACCCGTATTTTACCGTTTGTGTGTCTTGGGTGGCCATGAGTGCCTGTGGGGAGTTGAACCCGTATTTTACTGTTTGTGTGTCTTGGGTGGCCATGAGTGTCTGTGGGAAGTTGAACCCGTATTTTACCGTTTGTGTGTCTTGGGTGGCCACGAGTGCCTGTGGGGAGTTGACCCCGTATTTTACTGTTTGTGTGTCTTGGGTGGCCATGAGTGCATGTGGGGAGTTGAACCCGTATATTACCGTTTGTGAGTCTTGGGTGGCCATGAGTGCCTGTGGGGAGTTGAACCCGTATTTTTTTTTAATGTTCGATCGTGTTTGTGGATGGCCATGAGTGCCCGTGGGGAGTTGAGCCCGTATTTGGTTGACTGACGTGCCGAGTGGTAGTTAGTCGTGTTGTTGTATTCTTTTCCTTTCCTTTGCGGGGTATTGTGTGTCATTTGGTTGTGACTGTGATTGTTCTGGTGGTACTGTTGAGCTATGCCTGGTGGGTGTGTCGTACCCTCCAATGCGTAGTCGGTAAAGAGCAGAGGGTTGTGGTCCCCGTAGGTGAGTAGCACCTTCCGGCGCGTGATTGGTAAAGTGATAAGGTTAGAGCTGTGCCCGAGGGGTGTGTCGTACTATCCAATGCGTGGTCGGTAAAGAACAGAGGGATGTGGTCCCCGTAGGTGAGTAGCACCTTCCGGCGCGTGATTGGTAAAGGGATAAGGTTAGAGCTTTGCCCGAGGGGTGTGTCGTACTCTCCAATGTGTGGTCGGTAAAGAGCAGAGGGTTGTGGTCCCCGTAGGTGAGTAGCACCTTCCGGCGCGTGATTGGTGAAGTGCCAAGTCTAGATTTATGCCCGAGGGGTGTGTCGTACCCTCCAGTGCGCGGTCGGTAAAGAGCAGAGGGATGTGTCCCCATCAGGTGAGTAGCACCTTCCGGCGCGTGATCGGTAAAGTGCTGAGGCTTATGGTTGTGGTTTGCGTCATTTTGATCACTTCTGTGTTGTGTTCTTTGAGGTCGTCATTACGGTGTCGGGTCTACATTACATGTACGGGCGTTTAGTTTGGTTGGGAAAAGTAACGGTTTTCGTGTGACAATCAGGTTTTTGAGTTTGGGGATAGTAGTCCCCGGTGTTCTGTTTGTTGTCGGTGTTTCCTACATTTCTGCTAGTATGTCGTAGTCAGTCTGGTATTCATGGTGGTGAGCGAACGCTCACCCCTAGTTGCTTTTCCTACAGGTACTGGCCGCGAGACGGATTAGGGGAACTCTCGAAGCTTGAAGAGCTGGGAGCAGGAGTCCGGGTTTTTGGGAGTTTAGCGACGTACGCTTTGGTTTTGTCCGCTTGTTTTGGACGTGTTTTCAGTTGTAAACTATTATTTTGTTTAACTTAAAGTGGTGATTTTAAGCGGTTTATTAAAATGTTTGAAAATTGTTTTATTGTTTCACCGTTCGCGTTCCGGGTTCGGTTCTACCGAATTCGGGGCGTGACAGCTTGGTATCAGAGCTCGAGGTTTCACACCTCGGACTGTACATCAATTAGGTGGAGAGAGTTGAGTCGTTAAAAGTCCCGTCTTGCGTAGGTTGCGCAAGTCGGAAACCGTGTGTAGACCCGTAGTGACATGAGTCCTGTTTGTTGTTGTGTGTATGTGCAGTACTATTGTTACTGGCATAATGATTGTGTGTTGCTGCGTGAAACGTTTTTAAGCTGTCGCGACTCGACTCAGGAGTGCTCCTGTAGTCGAACGTGACGGTGCTGATATCAAGTGGGTACAATTTAGTTCGGGGACGCTTGGAACGGGTTGTAACTACGTGATGTCAAAAATGAGATTTTATGATGAAAGGGAGAAAAGTTTTAAAATTGGTTGGCCCTGTGGGCGTGTTTTTAAATGTGTTTGCCCGGTGGGCGTGTTTTAAAATTGGTTGGCCCGGTGGGCGTGTTTTAAAATTGGTTGGCCCGGTGGGCGTGTTTTTAAATTCGTTGGCCCGGTGGGCGTGTTTTGAAATTAGTTGGCTCGGTGGGCGTGTTTTGAATTTGGTTGGCCTTGTGGGCTTGTGATTGAGGTTGGGTGACTTGAATTTGTCTATGAATTTTTGTGCATGTGGTCGATAATTTTGGTGATCGAGCGTGTGTGACGCTTAAGACTGTTTTTGGGGTTAAAAGGGGGTAAAAAAAAATCGAGTCTGAAACGAATTTGGGAAACAGGCCTGCGCGAGCGTCACGGACCCTGTCACGGATCTGTGACAGAGCAGCGCGTTTTGGAGAGTTTTGGGGCCTGCGTCACGGCTCCGTGACCCCAACCGTGACGGGGTCTGTCACGGATCCGTGATTCCTGTCTTGTTCCACCGTCTTGATTGTGCAGTTTGTGTGTTGGTTTTGCGTGGCTGTGTTCCTGATTGTGTTGGTTGTAGGGGTCGTAAGTTCGGTGTTAAAGGGTGATGTCTTGGGTTCGAGACTCATCAATAACCTACGGTAGTGATACAGCGCCTCGGTGAGAGAGTCTCACCACGGAGAGGGATTAGGGTTGATGCGCTGCGGCGCCATACGAACTAGGTTTCCCCTATGTGAACGTGTGTTTGAGGTTTCCCTCGCGTGAACGGGTGGTTTGAGGTTTCCTTCACGTGAGCAGATAGCTCATCCCCTTTACTAGTTTTCCCGCAGGGGACGAGTAGCGAATACTGGTTTGGTTGCGGAAAGTTATAAGTAAATGCATAGAGGATCGTGTGAGGGTTGTGCTATACCTTATTGGTGTGACTAATGGAGTGGTTGTTCGGTTTCTGATTTGGGCATCATTTTTGTTGGGTACCGGGGTGTCACACTATTTTACTTCGTCGAGTTGTGCTGTGATGTTGAGGCTGAGTTTAGAGCCGTTGAGTCCACGCATGTGTCTGGACACGCCGGTTGGGGGTGTTGTGGTGTTGACTAGTGTCTGTCGTGCCTGCGAAATTAGAAAAGCGAACTGATACAGGAGGATCAAGAGAGGGCTCAAGATCCCTGATGCTGGATCGAGTCCTCACCCCGAGGATTTGGGTATGTTCGGAGTTGGAAGGATACTGCGAGGGTCCGTGAGGTACGGCAGCGACTGAGCTTGTGCATGTATCCGTGGGAAGGATACTTACGAAATGACCGCCTTTGACGTGATCCTGGAATGGATTGGCGGGCGAAGTACCGAGCCAATATCGACTGTTACAGGCGACGAGTGACGGTGTCAACAGGCAACACGAAAGTTTCGTGTATTCTGGGCAGTAGGAGCGGAGTTCTCCTGTCGGCTTGTCCGCAGTGGAGGAAGTATCGGTCGTGCAGAGCCTAGAGTTACCGCGAGTGGTATGCGTTTTCCCTGAGGTCTTTCCTGAGGAGTTGAGCGGGTTGCCACCAGTTCGTGAGGTGGAGTTCGGGATTAACCTGATGCCGAGAACGGCAGCGCTATCGATGGCGCCTTACAGGTTCGCGCCAGCAGAGTTGACCGAGCTGAAGCGTCAGCTCGAGGAGCTTAGGGAGAAGGGGTTTATCCGTCCGAGCACATCGCCGTGGGGAGCACCCGCACTCTTCGTGAAGAAAAAGAGTGGAGAGCTTCAGATGTGTATAGACTATCGGCAGCTGAACCGGGTTACGGTGAAGAACCGATACCCGATGCCGAGGATTGACGACTTGTTCGACCAGTTGAGAGGGTCGACATGCTTCTCGAAGATCAATCTGCGATCCTGATATTACCAGTTGCGAGTCCGGGAGGGGGACGTTGCAAAGACTGCATTCCGGACACGCTATGGGCATTACGAGTTCTTGGTGATGCCATTTGGACTGACGAACGCACCTGCAGCGTTCATGGATTTGATGAACAGTATATTCCGGCCGTTCTTAGATCAATTTGTGGTGGTGTTTGTAGACGACATCTTGATCTACTCGCAAAACGAGGCGGCACATGAGGGGCACTTGAGGACTGTTCTAACCCTACTGCGCACGCATCAGCTATATGCCAACCTGGAGAAGTGCGAGTTTTGGCTCGCTGAGGTGAAATTCCTCGGTCACATTGTATCCCGTGACGGTATACTGATCGATCCGGTGAAGATCGACGCGGTTTCGAAGTGGGCGCGGCCCCCGAGCGTCTTCGAGATCCGCAGCTTCTTGGGGTTGGCAGGATATTATCGGCGGTTTGTCCAGGACTTTGCGCGACTAGCCGCGCCTATGACTCTTTTGACGCGCAAGGGAATCGGGTTTGTGTGGACAGAGGATTGTGAACTTGCGTTCACGGAACTGAAGACCGTCTGACTACCGTTCCAGTATTGATAGTGCTAGAGCGAGGGGCCGGGTATGAGGTCTATTGTGACTCATCCGGGGAAGGACTGGGCTGCGTGCTAATGTAGTTAGGTAAGGTGGTTGCCTATGGCTCCAGGTAGTTGAAGACGCACGAGCGCAACTATCCTACCCATGACCTAGAATTAGCAGCAGTAGTGTTCGCCCAGATGGCGAGAGATTTCAGGTGTTCTCGGGTCACAAGAGCCTCAAGTACATCTTTTCCCAACGAGACCTGAACATGCACCAGTGGCGATGGATGGAACTACTTGAGGAGTACGACTTTGAGCTACTCTACCATCCAAGTAAGTTGAATGTGATTGCCGACGCCTTGAGTAGGAAGTCGATGCCGTGTCCTACTAGCATCTCAGTCCGGGAGTGGGACATGATGGGAGAGCTGTGCACGTTCGGGTTGGAGCTAGAAGAGGTCACTGGCGGCATGGCCATATGCTTCTTGGTGGCTCAGCCCACCCTGCTTGGCCGGGGGATAGAGGCACAGTCGGTGGATGTCAAGAAGACAGAGATCCGGGAGAGAGTTGACGGCGGTGTTGACGCCGAGGGCTGGGATCGTTGTGCTAATCGGGAGTTACGGTATCGGGGAGGTTCGTTCATACCGTGTAACGGTGGAGGCGACGAACTGCGAGAGTCGCATTATTCGCGTCTGACAATGCACGTGGGTAGCACTAAGATGTATCGCGACATCAGGAAACATTTCTGGTGGAGCGGGATGCGGAGAGCGGTTGCGGAGTTAGTATCGCGGTGCCTCACTCGTCAGCAGGTGAGAGCCGAACAACAGTGTCCCGCTGGATTATTGCAACCACTGCGGGTTGCACAGTGGAAACGGGGGCACGTCACGATGGATTTCGTGAGCGGTTAGCCGAGTTCGCCTACAACAACAGCTTTCAGGCCAGTATCAGATGGCACCATTCGAAGCGTTGTATGGTATGCCGTGTCGATCGCCCGTGTGCTGGGCCGAAGTGAGGAATAAGAGTTTACTAGGTCTAGAACTGGTCTGAGAGACAGCTGAGTCGTTCGTGCCGAAGCGTGAGCGGTTGAAGACCGCGTAGAGTCGGCAGGAGCTATGCTGACAGACGGCGCCGACCTCTCGATTCAGCAGTCGGTGACCATGTATCCCTGGAGGTGAGTCCGAAAGGTTGACTGGTGTGTTTCAACTGCGGCGGGGGCAGGTTAGCCCCGCGGTGTATCAGGCCTTTCGAGGTCTTGAGCAGAGTGGGAGCAGTTGCATACCGACTTGCACTGCCACCGCAGCTTGGGAATATTCACGTTTACTAGTCGCGGAAGTATATGCGGACACCTCGCACGTCATTGAGTGGGCAGATGTCGAGGTAACGGGTGATGTCTTGTATAAGGAGAAACCGTTTCTGAGCTAACTTGTTAACAATTAAAAGGAGAAGGCGACAACAAGGACAAATAATCCAACTAAAACAAACTTCACTTTACCCGACCACAAACTGTCCCGAGATTCCACATCCAAAGCCCCTTCACAACCGACTTACAGACAACCACAGATACGACAGTTTAACTTACACGGAAGCTACACACATGATTTCATCATCAACCAATCAAATCAAGTCATTCGCGGTTACACACGACTCATAACAAGGAAACACCCATAGTCACAAACACCGCAACACTCATTTAATCCAAACATTATCAAAACACACAACTCGTAACCCCTGTACGGTCTCGAGAGCAACTCGCTCGGCCCAAGAGACTACCACAGCCACAATCACAATCATACTCATACGTGGCACACTTGCCCACAACATAGCAACACATGCATCACCGAAAATCACCTATCATGCTTCTCAATTTACCAAACATATCAACACATGCTTCTCAATTTACCAAATGTATCAACACACGCTTCTCAATTTACTAAACGTATCAACACATGCTTCTCAATTTACTAAACGTAGCAACACGTGCTTCTCAATTTCCCAAACATACCAACACATGCTTCTCAATCATAGCAACACATGCTTCTCAATCTCCCAAACATAGCAACACATGCTTCTCAATCTCCCAAACATAGCAACACATGCTTTTCAATCATAGCAACACATGCTTCTCAATTTCCTAAACATAGCAACACATGCTTCTCAATCATAGCAACACATGCTTCTCAATTTCCTAAACATAGCAACACATGCTTCTCAATCATAGCAACACATGCTTCTCAATTTACCAAACATAGCAACACATGCTTCTCAACTTACTGAACATAGCAATACATGCTTCACAGAATACCACAGTCACGTCGGCCTATCACTCACCTGACCATATCACAAACAATGGTTCACATCGTAACAATCACGGCACACTCAATACAATTATCACAGAATAGTCACAATCACTTTCACAACCAAAGTCATGTTTCAATAATAACACCGCCAACAGGCACATACCATCACTTACCGATACCACTCTTCACGTGGTTACCCCACCGGCTTAACCGTTATCCCCAAACATTCCCAATCCAACATATCAAGTAAAATAGGGAAAAGCATTCAAATCGTTGATCAAGCGTTCTCTAGTCAATTCTACTCGTTTTCGTGTTCGCTATTTATTAACCGTCCAAGCTGTTGGGTCTCGAGGTAGGGTTGGAGATGAACCAACTCGCAGCGGAAAATCAATAAAAACCAAGAGACGATTAAAACCATGAAACAACTAACAAAGAATGGATTCACAAGAGAAAAATTCAGCACTATCTCTTACCAAAACAAGAACACCGGTTAACGAATGATTGACTTGAGTCTCCAAGACGCCTACGTATCCACATGGGAATCAAAGACACGTAGTTCTTCTCTTTGAGGACTCAAGAACACAAAAATGGAGGAGGAAACTAGCCAAACCCGAAATGGCCATGGAAGAGGGAGAGAAAATGTGTTTCCTATTCTTGTCTTGTCTTTGTTATGTTGAAAAAAGATGACTTAAACATAACAAAACCCATACTTGTCCAACTAAAGGCATGGGACAAGTATGGTGTCAAGTAAGGTGTAAATAGGACAAAGTATGGCAAGACAAGATTGGGTTAGGTGGTGAATCACCAACACCTTAATCCTTGTCTTGCTTACTTAGTACTAATTAATCAAGACTTGATTAATTAGTTCCATGGGCCTTGGTTGCATGAGCCTTTCATGGGCCTCTTGGAACATGGCCCGTGGTCATTTCCAACGAGGTCCCGTGATTCGCTCATCGCCTTCATGCCTTCCATACCGGAAATGTCCAACATTATCCGACGCGATCAATCCCAAGACTCCAAGCCTTGTCTCGATCCGTAAAGTCCTATTCACTTACGGGCACATGACCCAAAACCCAGTTTTGGTCATGTCCCGAGACAACTCCCTTTTGGCCATTCTCCATAAATGTCTCAATGAGTTTCATCCTCCGGTGTGACCCTTAGGTTTATGCATGTCAATAGATCAACGTAAAATCCCATTTTACTTGATCCTATTTAAGTGGCAACTAACGAGACTTTAGTATTGCCTGACACTACATAACGAATCGACCCTGTCGATTCTAACCTTTCCGTCGTCCCTGTCATTATCCTTTTATCTCCGATATCCTGATTGAGATAAGGCATAGAGTCGTCATCCTTATTATTCTCAATCACCGTTCCTTGATATGTGAGATGACTGAAGATATGATACCTAGTATCATGTCCATGGCCATGTTATTCTTCCAGTCACTCTCGATCAAGTGGCCGAGAACCGATATCTTTCCCATACCTTAGTACGAGGGATAAATCCCTTAGCCGTCTTTCGTGTCACTCATGTAGCCCGTCCCCAAGCCAATCCTGGCCGTTATGGAAGCCTTGTTACGGACAACGTTAGGCTCAGGTCAAACTCAGTTGTTGACTACATAGCGATCACAAAGACTCCTTGGTCTAAGGATACATAACAAGCTACAACACTGAATATGTTCATGACTTAATCTATGTCACATATTCAGGGCGGGTCGTCCAATATCATGTCCCACATGATATCTATGATCAAACTCCGGAATCCCATTCCAATGGCTATGTTATCATCTGTTGCAATATCGGTTATCTTCACTTCACCTCAGTTCAGTATTTATCTGATGAGGTGGATACGCCGCAGTACATGTTTGGATTTGTTATACGATCTAGGCTTTTAGCTTGCACAATGGCCCTTGTGTTGTCGCAAGATGGATTCACCGGGCTGGATGGGTTTTTAATTACACCCAGCCCTGCCATGAATTTCCAAATCCACATAGCCTCCTTAGCTGCCTCTGCAGCATCCATGTACTTGGCCTCTGTCATAGATTCGGCAATGATATCTTGCTTTACGCTGTCCCAGCTAAAGCTCTGCCATTCAGCGTAAACACATATCCTGATTGACTTCTAAAGTCATCTGGATTTGTCTTGGAAAACTAGCATCTACTCATCCTTCGACGACTAGTTCAGCATCATCTTTCCCCTGGGTTAGAATGATGTCTACTGGTGCAACATAAGGCTTACGAGACGTCTGGTCTCATACATGTCATGGCATATATGATCGATCCTGCCCCCAGGCGCATAGGATTTTCATCATCCTTTTCAGCTCATCAGGTGTCTTAGGACACTGAGTCTTGCTGAGATGAATGCCATGACTAGTGGGTAAGAGTCCTTTCTTTGAATCGAGCATTAAGAACCTACTCAATGCCTTGTTCACATAGGTTCCCTGACTTCAATCCAAGACCCTCTTGGTGCGATCTCTACATATCTTAATCCTTAAGATATAAGAAGCATCGCCTAAGTCCTTTATTGAAAAACACTTCCTCAACCAAGCTTTAGTCTCGTGCAAGGTTGGGATGTCGTTTTCAATGAGAACCAGAAAGGTAATCTTGCTCCCACTAGCCTTCTTATAAACGCAAGATTCATCCTCGCTCTTGATTAAGCCAAATCCAATTACAGCTTCATCAAAACGAAGGATCCAACTCCGAGAAGTTCGTTTCAATCCATAAATGGATTTCAACAACTTATAAATTTTTCCTTTATTCTTCGGATCGTCAAAACCTTTGGGCCGAGACATACAAACGTACTCAGTCAAATTTCCATTTAGGAAAGCGGTTTTGACATCCACTTGCCATATCTCGTAATTATGATACGCAGGTATGTCAAGAAGAATTAGGATCGATTTTGACCATAGCCACTAAGGAGAAGGTTTCCTCATAGTCAATCCATGCCTATAACTTTTCGCCACCAGTTGAGCTTTGTAGGTCAGAGGTTTGCCGTCCATGTCCATCTTCACCTTGAAGATCCATTTGCATCCGATGGTCCTCACACCATTGATGGGATCAACCGGTTCACAGACTCGGTTGTCCGACATGGATTGCATTTCCTCCCTCATGCCTCCTAGCCATAACTCGGAGTTGGGCCCATCCATGACTTCCTGAAAGGTGGCTGGATCATCGTGATCCACCATGACTTCATTGTCACCTCCGGATACCATATCTTGGAGGAGGAAGATTGATCCTTTCAAATCGCCTTGGACCTTCCGGAATTGTAACAGGAATTGGTTCTTACTCTACGACAATCTCTGGCTTCTTTCTACTGGGTTGCCAATTGGTTTAGACAGATCTGTACCATCCTGAATTTCTTCGAGATGCACAGTCCTCCCAATGACGTCTTTGGAAACAAAACTCCTTTTCCATAAAGACCCCACCCCATGCGATGAACACAATGTTCTCACTGGGATTGTAGAAGTAGTATCCCCTTGTTGATTTGGGATACCACATGAAGGTGCATATCTCAGATCTTGGTTCGAGCTTAGTCGAAACCAAATGTTTCACATAAGCCTTGCAACTACAAATCTTTAGGAAGGACAAAGCGGGCATCATCCCATATCATTTTAAAATGGTGTCCCTTCCACACCCTTCGTCGAAGCCCGATTCACTATGAATGCGGTCGTCTCTAGAGCATAATCCCAAAAAGAGATTGGGAGATCAGTCCAACTAATAATGGAACAGACCATTGTCTAACAATGTCCGATTTCTCCGTTTGGCTACACCTTTCATCTACAGTGTCCTAGGAGGAGTCCATTCCAAAAGGATCCCATTCTCTTTTAGATGATCTAATAACTCTGTGGTCAAGTATTTTCCACCTCGATCCAATCGAAGTGCCTTAATACCTTTGTCGAGCTGGTTTTCTACTTTAGTCTTAAACTCTTTGAATTTATCAAAAGCTTCAGACTTATGTCTCAGCGAATAGACATAACCATATTTACTGTAATCATCAGTAAATGTGATAAAGTAGTTAAAACCCCTCCTGGCAAGTGAACTTATTGGTCTACACACATTCGAGTGTATCAGCCCCAATAATTCACCCGCCCTTTCATTGCGATCGATAAAAGGGCACTTTAGTCATTTTGCCCATCAAACAAACCTTGCACCTATCGATCGAATGGAATTCGAATGAACCTGAAAGTCCGCACTTCTGAAATGCTGATAGGTGCTTCTTGTTTATACGACCTAAATGACAGTGCCTTAACAGAGTTAGGTTTAAATCGTTGGATTTAGACCTCTTGGTATTAACGGAATATATAGAACTTGAGGCATTGTTACCCATATCTAATATGTACAATCCTCCAACCAAGTCAGTACTGGTATAAAACATATCATTGCATAGAACATTGAAAACTCCATTTCCAATATTAACATTATATCCTTCCTTGTCAAACACTGATACAGATATAATATTCCTACTAAAAGTAGGTATGCAATATACATTATACAATACTAAGACAAGGCCACTTGACAAAGCAAGACTCATGGATCCTACAACAGTTGCCACAACTCTGAGGTCCACTTCGTGCTTTCCAAACCTCTCCTACTTTCAGCCACCATATATAAGTGCATGTGTGAGATTCAGTCCTGGTATCTAATACCCATGAATCTTTGGAAGTAGAGAGATGTAGCTCTATAGAGTTAATACCAGATGAAGGCACGGTCCTACCGCCCTTCCTTAGATCATCCAGGTTTCCTGATGAAGGCGCAGTCCTACTGCCCTTCTTCAGATCATCCACACTATTTGATGAAGGCGCAGTCCCACTGCCCTTCTTCAGATCAGCCATGAACTTCCTTTAATCCCGGTTCCAATGACCAGGCTATTGGCAGTAGAAGCAGACATTCTCATGTGTCTCATCTTTCCTGCCAAGTGCGCATGGGCCCCGCCCTTGCCACTTCCAATTCCCTTGTTGACCATCAGAATATCCTTGGATCCCAGATCCCTGATATATTCTTCTCAGCAATTAATGACACTTCATGTAACTCTGATATGGTCTTAGAGACAGCCTTGTTAAGGACATATTCTTTGCGTTCAGACTTGAGGACTATCCTCAAAATTCTGTACCAGTCCAAATAGTTTGTCCCATTTAGCTTGACCCTGTCAAGAATGGTTTTTAATGACAAACTATTAATGTTCGCTGAATTTGCCATTTGATCTACAACAGATAAAATTCAATCAGTAAACTGAATAAATTTTATGAAGATCAAGCTTAAACACCAACAATCGATTCTAAACCTTTAGAATCTGAAACCAAGATCCTTGATTCACTCGATTAAGCTGAACTAATGCTCACCACTTAATCGAGCTATGTAGGTAGGACTCCATCCAATCACATCCAATGTGACTCTTGGCTAGGGTATGTACTTATGTACACGACTTACCCTATCTGTTACCCTAGCTCAACCTCAGGCTGAGAATCGTAGTCGGGTCCACCAATTTTCAACTATGGCTCGTCACTATGTAGGTGTTCCGCTAATGCGCACGACACCCACATATGTCGTCCAAACCTACTACCCCGCTTCCCCATGGATGCTCCGCTAATGCGCACGACACCCATAGGACGGGGAGGTAGTAAGGTGTTGATGATTGGGAGGTATCGGACATGACCCGATTTTACTTGCCCAGTTGTGTTCAAAACTTTGGCACATCCTAGATGCGATGAGCACATCAACTACATTCCAAATGCAATGATGCCTCAAATTACATCCAATGTAATTCTTCCTTTGAACCTGTCAACTACATCCAATGCAATGACGGTTCTAAGGGTTCACACACAAGGATTAAAATTCCAATTTTATCTTTGCATGTGAGGTGATATGCTCGGTAAATAAAGTTAAGCATGCAATTCTAAAACACATATAATTAATCATTCATAAACTAAACAAAGCATAAAGCGATAAATGTGCACATAATAGCCCCCTAAACTAACTCCCACTAGCTTCTTGAGCTCCACCGACTCCAAGCCGATGCCAACACCCGAAAAGCCACCAAATGACCTTTTCACCCTTTCTTCGTCTTGAGTAAAATATTACAATTTAATACACGACTCGTAGGTCGGGAATAAATAAATATTACAAACAAGTGGTTCGACGACCACACCTTGAAATAATAATTACACGCTAACTCTAACGGCTCGCAGGCCGTGAAAAGCGATACATAATTAAATCGAGCTCGGGGCTATTATGTACACCATGCCAACATCGCATCACACATCGTGTTATCAAACAAGCATGTTATCAAACATCATGTGATTTTCCGGTTTTAATTAATAGCCAAGTTTCGAAAATTTTTGATGCTCGGTTTATCGAAACCGTTCAAAAATGAAACTTTTGAACATTTGATCTTCGAGTTCGTCATGACGGTTCCAAACTCGTCATAACTAACAAAACGGTTTAGCCTTGGCATATCAACTATCCAATGGTCATGCTTGGCCTAGCTCCGTCCAACGGAGCCCCGTTCGGTCCCGGTTTCGGCTCCCCGAGAGTCCCGCTCCCGAGACCCGAAAAATCAAATTTTTTTTCAAAATTTCCAGATTTGAAATAATTTTCAAAAATTCATTTTACATGCATTAAATCCATGAACAAGAATTTAAAACATGTTATCAAACAATTTAGCAAAACAACATGCCAAAAAACGAAACTTTGAACACCGTCTTGTGAATCCCGAAGGTAGCACGGCTCTGATACCACTGTTGGGTCTCGAGGTAGGGTTGGAGATGAACCAACTCGCAGCGGAAAATCAATAAAAACCAAGAGACGATTAAAACCATGAAACAACTAACAAAGAATGGATTCACAAGAGAAAAATTCAGCACTATCTCTTACCAAAACAAGAACACCGGTTAACGAATGATTGGCTTGAGTCTCCAAGACGCCTACGTATCCACATGGGAATCAAAGCCACGTAGTTCTTCTCTTTGAGGACTCAAGAACACAAAAATGGAGGAGGAAACTAGCCAAACCCGAAATGGCCATGGAAGAGGGAGAGAAAATGTGTTTCCTATTCTTGTCTTGTCTTTGGTATGTTGAAAAAAGATGACTTAAACATAACAAACCCCATACTTGTCCAACTAAAGGCATGGGACAAGTATGGTGTCAAGTAAGGTGTAAATAGGACAAAGTATGGCAAGACAAGATTGGGTTAGGTGGTGAATCACCAACACCTTAATCCTTGTCTTGCTTACTTAGTACTAATTAATCAAGACTTGATTAATTAGTTCCATGGGCCTTGGTTGCATGGGCCTTTCATGGGCCTCTTGGAACATGCCCCGTGGTCATTTCCAACGAGGTCCCGTGATTCGCTCATCGCCTCCATGCCTTCCATACCGGAAATGTCCAACATTATCCGACGCGAGCCTCGCTCGTTAACCAACCTCGATCTCAACCGATCGGTATCATGGATTCTCTAAGGTGGATAGCCAACAGAGAAAAAGTACAAACAAGTGAGGTAAAACTTAATCAACGCATAATAACCAACAAGGCTCTCGTCGTTTCGACCCTACGCATAGGAGAATTTCGACTCGCGTCACTAAGCACTACGACTTGAACCACCTAACTCTACCCACCTAATTGACGTACGGTCCGAGGTTTGAAAATCATTTCAAATTGCAACCAGGCTCTGATACCAAATTGTCACGCCCCAAATCCAGTATTGACCGGACTCGAGACGTGACTTAGTGAAATTAAATAAAACAATTTAAAAGTAACGAATAACTGGTAAGTATAAAATAATATAAATCAACGAGAGTTTCAAACCCTGAGTCTTAAGCTCGGTCAAATACAAAAACTCAAAAAGAAAGGTACGTCTTTACGAAATACAAATAAACCCCGGGTTACGCAGAACTGGGAGCTAGCGGAGACCCGGGGTTTATTTGTATTTCGTAAAGACGTATCTTTCTTTTTGAGTTTTTGTATTTGACCGAGCTTAAGACTCAGGATTTGAAACTCTCGTTGATTTATATTATTTTATACTTACCAGTTATCCGTTACTTTTAAATTGTTTTATTTAAATTCACTAAGTCACGTCACGGGTCCGGTCATTATCGGATTTGGGGCGTGACAACTCACTTTAAAGACCGGGAAATTTGATAGTTCAATTCATTGTTGGAATGTGACGGGTTGGAGAACGGTTTGAAAGTTTAATTGAATTTTGGATCGAGTTCAAAAAAAAGGAAAAAAAAAGAAAAAAAAGGGTTGAGCTGGACCAAGCCAGACCAGCCCTTTGGGCCGAGCCAGCCACGACCTAGCTCGCGCGAGTGCGGCCCACGAAGACCGGCCCAACGCCTTGAAACCCTACACGGACAAAACCACTTCAGCGCCGCTTCTCCACCCACTTTCGCGCACTGTTCCCAAGGCCAGAACTCCCGACCCGCCCTCTCACCGTCCTTCTTCCTCAGCGCTTCAGCGAAACCCAGCGCACCGCCGTGACCTTCGAGTTCGTCGCGCCGTCCACGAAGCAGACCCGCGACGGTGAGGCTTTCTAGGACCTCGTTTCCCCCTCCTCTTCCTCTTTTCTCTGGAAATCGAGTCTGGGTAGACTCGTGGTGGCCCTAGCGTGGACGGAGAGGCTCGCCGGAGTCCTTACGCTCTAGATCTGCGTTTTCATCGCCGGTGAACCTCACAGCGTCAGATCTGGACGGATTGGGGCTCGGAGCTCGCCTCAACCTTCCCTTCCTCCGACTTCCCGAACTACTGAGCTTCCTGCCACCTCTTCGCCGCCAACGAACCCCTCCGCCGCGCCGTCACCGGAGTGAAACCGGACACGAGAGCAGAACCCTAGACGCGTTTGGACACGAGCTTGGAGCTAGGCCAGAAGCGAGACAGGCCTGGGCTCGGATTTGGGCTCGAGCTGGGCCTCGGCCTGGACTGGCCGGGCTTGGGTCCGGATCTGTACCGGATCTGGACCCGGGTCTGGGTCGGGTCCGGGTCGGGTCCGGGTCAGGTCTTGGGCCTGGGTTTTGGACCGGTTTCGGGTCGGACTCGGGCCAGGCCGGGTCAAGGCAGATTAATTAAATTAATTAAATAAAGGTTTGACTTAAAATCAGATTAAGTACTTGGACTTTTGGGAAAACGAACTATTGTATTTAATTATCTAATCTGAGAACCGTTACGGGTTGGACCGGGACTAATACGTCCCCTTTGTGTTAAACCAGGACGTTACCCCGAGCATGGAGAAGACCGGTGGGGCCAGGACGTCAGCAGGTAGGAGACACAGTTGCTGGTTCTTCAAGAGGTAGGGATTTCCTCGAACCCGCTTTTTTACGGTTTTACTAGAATGCATCTAGGAAACCTAATAAACCGGCTAAAAAAATAGTATGCATATAGGAAATGAACAACTAGCGTAGACGTATCAAACTGTGAACATTTACGATTTCTGTCTTGCGAATTGCTGTGCTGGTAGAATCGGGCCATGTCGAGCCCGTAGGACTTGTGTGCTGAATGTATCTGTGGTGTTTTCTTTGATGCTTGAACGGTTAATCAATAACGAACATGGAAACGAGTAGAATTGACTAGAGTACGCATGATCAGTGATTTAAGTGCTTTTCCCTATTGTACTTGATATGTTGGATTGGGAATGTTTAGGGATACCGGTTAAGTCGGTGGGGTAACCACGTGGAGAGTGGTATCGGTAAGTCATGGTATGTGCCTGTTGGTGGTTTTATTATTGAAACATGACTGTGGTTGTGAAAGTGATTGTGACTGTTCTGTGATAAGTGTATTGAGTATGCCATGATTGTTACGATGTGAACCATTGTTTGTGATATGGTCGGGTGAGTGATAGACCGACGTGACTGTGGTATTCTGTGAAGCATGTGTTGTTATGTTCGGTAAGTTGAGAAGCATGTGTTGCTATGTTTGATAAATTGCGAAGCATGTGTTGCTATGATTGAGAAGCATGTGTTGCTACGATTGAGAAGCATGTGTTGCTATGATTGAGAAGCATGTGTTGCTATGTTTGGGAAATTGAGAAGCATGTGTTGCTATGATTGAGAAGCATGTGTTGCTATGCTTGGTAAACTAAGAAGCATGTGTTGTTATGTTTGGTAAATTAAGAAGCATGATAGGTGATATTCGGTGATGCATGTGTTGTTATGTTGTAGGCAAGTGTGCCACGTATGAGTATGATTGTGATTGTGGCTGTGGTAGTTTCTTGAGCCGAGCGAGTCGCTCTCGAGACGGTGCAGAGGTTACGAGTTGTATGTTTTGATAATGTTTGGATTAAATGAGTGTTGCGGTGTTTGTGACTATGGGGGTTTCCTTGTTATGAGTCGTGTGTAACCGCGAATGACTTGATTTGATTGGTTGATGATGAAATCATGTGTGTAGCTTTCGTGTAAGTTAAAGTGTCGTAATTGTGGTTGTCCGTAAGTCGGTTGTGAAGGGGCTTTGGATGTGGAATCTCGGGACAGTTTGTGGTCGGTTAAAGTGAAGTTTGTTTTAGTTGGATTATTTGTCCTTGTTGTCGCTTTCTCCTTTTAATTGTTAACAAGTTAGTTCAGAAACGTAATTTGGTGTCTTACTGGTTTGTAACCTTATGGTCGTGTGCCTTAGTCGTTTGGATGTTGTTGAGCTGAAGTTAGTGTGGTTGGAACGTCAGGTTAAAAAGGGGGTTTTGTTCTTTATTTTGCTTAAGTGTCGTATCGTTGTTTTTTTTTTACCTTTTTGGATGCAACTTAAAATTGTGAAAATGTCTTTCTGGTAAATCTGTTGACGTGGTTTTCGGTGTTTTCCCTACTGAGCGTCAAGCTCACCCCTTACCGTGTTTTCTATAGGTGATAGTTATACTTTGGACTAGAGGGTTACGTAGAACTGGGAGCTAGCAGAGACCCGGGGTTTATTTGTTTTTCGTAAAGAGTACCTTTCTTTTTGAGTTTTTGTATTTGACCGAGCTTAAGACTCAGGGTTTGAAACTCTCGTTGATTCATATTACTTTATTTTATACTTACCAGTTATTCGTTACTTTTAAATTGTTTTATTTAAATTCACTAAGTCACGTCACGGGTCCGGTTATTATCGGATTTGGGGCGTGACAATTTGGTATCAGAGCCTGGTTTCAATTTGAAATGATTTTCAAACCTCGGACCGTACGTCAATTAGGTGGGTAGAGTTAGGTGGTCTAAGTCGTGATACTCATTGACGCAAGTTGGAAACATCTGATGCGTAGAGTTGGAACGACACAAGTATTGAGTGTTTCAATGTTTGTTTAAGTTAAGATCTTTTATATTACGATGGTTGCATTGCTTGATTTGTATCCTTGCCCTATTGGCTGTAAGTTACAGTGATCGGTGAAGCCGAACGGTTGAGATCGGTATTGGGTTAACGAGCAATGATCAATCCGTTATAAATTGGTTGTTGAGTAAATTATTTGTTAAGTGTGTTACCACATTGGTTGGTCGTTCCATGATTGATTTATCGAAGTGTTGACTTCCTGACTTATGGAAGGGTTAAATTGTTAAAGTGTTGAATTGTTGGAGTGTTGACTTGGTTAAGATGTTGGCCGTTATTTAAGGATTAAAGTTGAAAGATTGACCCGAAAGGGGTGTTAATTGAGTAAAGGGTAGAAAGGCCGAGATGAGCCATACGATCGGTTGTGGTTGCCCTACTTGCATTGTTTGCTAGTCTTTAGGATAAATTAAGAGTCTAACGAAACTAGATAAATTGTATGCTTGAATGATTGAATGAATGCTTGAATGTTTGAATGAATGATTAAGTGTAATTGTTTGTATGGATTCCTTGTTGTGTGTATTGATGAACTTGTGGATTTCTAAATTTGCTGTGATTGGTGTGTGTGAGCCAAGTGCTAGAGGGATCAATTTGGATGTTGATTTGTAAAATGTTGACCCGCGTGCTCGGTTGGGTGCCTTAAGGATGTGCATCGATTACCGGAAGTTGAAACGGGTGACGGTGAAGAACCGCTACCCGATGCCGAGGATCGATGACATGTTCGATCAACTGAGAGGAGCAACTTGCTTCTCCAAGATTGATCTAAGATCAGGCTACTATCAGTTGAGGGTCCGAAAGGAGGATGTGGAGAAGACCGCGTTCCGGACGCGTTATGGACACTTTGAGTTTCTAATGATGCCGTTCGGGTTGACGAACGCGCCAGCAGCCTTCATGGATTTGATGAATGGCATATTCAGACCTTACCTGGATCAGTTTGTTGTAGTCTTCGTTGATGACATCTTGATTTACTCACCAGTGAAGAGGCTCACGAGGAGCACTTGAGGATAGTGTTGACCTTGTTACGCACTCACCAGCTGTATGGGAACCTGGAGAAGTGCGAATTCTGGCTTGCATAGGTGAAATTCCTCGGACATGTAGTGTCCCGTGATGGTATCTTAGTCGACCCAGCGAAGATCGATGCAATTTCGACGTAGGCAAGGCCCAAGAATGTTTTTGAGATCCGTAGTTTCCTGGGTTTGGCGGGTTACTATAGGCGCTTCGTTCAGGACTTCTCATGTTTGGTTGCGCCTATGACAGCATTAACTCGCAAGGGAGCAGAGTTCCTTTGGACTAGTGAGTGTGAGCACTCTTTCTCAGAGCTAAAGGCTCGTTTGACCACCGCTCCAGTGTTGATCGTTCAGGAGCGAGGAGTGGGCTATGATGTGTACTGTGACGCCTCAGGCGAGGGACTTGGTTGTTTTTTGATGCAGTCCGGGAAGGTAGTTGCTTACGGCTCAAGACAAATGAAGGTGCATGAGCGCAACTACCCGACCCATGATCTAGAACTAGCAGCAGTGGTCTTTGCTTTGAAGAGTTGGAGGCACTATCTGTATGGTGAGCAGTTTAGAGTGTTCTCGGACCACAAGAGCCTCAAGTATATTTTCTCTCAGCGCGACCTGAACATGTGCCAAAGGCGATGGATGGAGTTACTTGAGGAGTACGACTTCGAGCTGCTCTACCATCCGGGCAAGGCGAATGTCGTCGCAGACGCCCTGAGCAGGAAGTCGACTCATTGTGTGGCCAGCATGGTAGTCCGAGAGTGGAACATGCTGGAAGAGCTGAGCTCATTCCGACTTGAGCTCGAGGAGATCATGGATGGTATGGCCGTATGTGCATTGATGGCTCAGCCCACGTTGATCACTCGGGTGCTAGAGGTACAGGTCGAGGATGCCGAGGCGACAGGGATTCGTGAGAGACTGGTAGCTGGTGACAAGATCGATGATTGGGAGTTGAGTGCAGATCAGGGACTTCGGTTTAGGGGACGATTGTTTGTACCCCGAGGATGTAGGGACACCGTGTTGAGAGAGTGTCACCACTCCCGACTCGTAGTGCACCCCGGTGGCACCAAGATGTATAGGGACATCCGGCGATAGTTCTGGTGGAGGGGGATGCGCAGAGCGGTCGCCGTTTTTGTAGCGAGGTGCCTCACCTGTAAGCAAGTGAAGGCGGAGCATCAGCGTCCCGCTGGCTTACTACAGCCCTTACCGGTTTCCGAATGGAAGTGGGAGCATGTGACTATGGATTTTGTGAGTGGGCTACCGAGGCCGTCTAAGGGACACGATGCTGTTTGGGTTGTGGTTGATCGACTGACAAAGTCGGCACATTTTTTAGCTATGAGGATGACTGACACTGTAGACATGTTGGGCCGGTTGTACGTCAGGGAGATTATTCGTCTTCATGGAGTACCGGTATCAGTGGTATCTGATAGGGATCCGCGTTTCACATCTAGATTTTGGAAGAGCCTACAGAAGGCATTGGGACGGAGGTGCTGCTGAGTACAGCTTACCACCCTGAGACGGACGGACAATCAGAGCGTACCATTCAGATTCTGGAGGACATGCTCCGAGCTTGTGTGCTAGACTTTCAGGGATCATGGGAGGACCACCTACCTCTAGCAGAGTTTGCCTACAACAACAGTTATCAGTCCAGCATTGGGATGGCACCATTTGAGGCTTTGTACGGTAGACCGTGTAGGTCGCCAGTGTGTTGGGAAGAGGTAGGGGAACGGAGCATACTTGGTCCCGATATGGTCAGAGAGACGACAGAGAAGGTCACATTGATTAGAGAACGGTTGAAGACCGCACAGAGTCGTCAGAAGAGCTATGCAGACAGACGTCGCAGGCCGCTTGAGTTCCCGGTCGGAGACCACGTATTTCTGAGAGTGAAACCGAAGAAGGGCCTACTGAGGTTCAACCGCGTTGGAGGGAAGCTATCACCGCGATTCATTGGACCATTTGAGGTCTTAGAGATGATTGGAGCCGTAGCTTATCGGTTAGCCTTGCCACCGCAGCTTGGGAACGTGCATAACGTTTTCCATGTGTCCCAGCTGCGGAAGTACACGGCAGTGTTAGTCTTAGTGCCCGTAGTTCAATCATAAATGTCCAAATGTATATATCATCATTAGCAATAAGATTAAAGCGGCTTTCTATTACTTATGTGTTGGAGTAATATATCGATGTGATTTCTTATCTATGCCCACCATGCGAATAGAACCATAGATCGAGATGGATCACACTCGATGGGTCCCTAGTCAATAAAGCTTCACTAGAAGCGACTAGTATGAAAGATGGCTCTTCATGGCTTACGTTCTGTTAGTCATTGGAATGGGATTCCGGAGTCTGATCATAGATATCATGTGGGACATGATATTGGACGACCCGCCCTGAATATGTGCCATAGATTGAGTCATTAACATATTCAGTGTCGTAGCTTGTCATGTATCCTTAGACCAAGGAGTCTTTGTGATCACTATGCAGTCAACAACTAAGTTTGACCTGAGCCAACGTTGTCCGTAACAGGGCTTCCAAAACGGCCAGGATTGGCTTGGGGACGGGTTGCATGAGTGACACGAAAGACGGCTAAGGGATTTTTCCCTCATACTGAGGTATGGGAAACATATCGGTTCTCGGCCGCTTGATCGAGAGTGACTGAAAGAATAGCATGGCCATGCACATGATACTAGGTATCATATATTCAGTCATCTCACATATCAAGGAACAGTGATTGAGAATAATAAGGATGACGGCTCTATGCCTTATCTCAATCAGGATATCGGAGATAAAAGGATAATGACAGGGACGACGGAAAGGTTAGAATCGATTGGTTCGATTCGCTATGTAGTGTCAGGCAATACTAAAGTCTCGTTAGTTGCCCCTTATATATGATCAAGTAAAATGGGATTTTACGTTGATCTATCGACATGCATAGACCTAAGGGTCACACCGAAGGATGAAACTCATTGACACATTTATGGAGAATGGCCAAAAGAGAGTTGTCTCGGGACATGACCAAAACTGGGTTTTGGGTCATGTGCCCGTAAGTGAATAGGACATTACGGATCAAGACAAGTCTTGGAGTCTTGGGATTGATCGCGTTGGATAATGTTGGACATTTCCGGTATGGAAGGCTTGGAGGCGATGAGCACGTCACGGGACCTCGTTGGGAATGGCCATGGGCCATGTTCCAAGAGGCCCATGAAAGGCCCATGCAACCAAGGCCCATGCAACTAATTAATCAAGTCTTGATTAATTAGTACTAAGTAAGCAAGACAAGGATTAAGGTGTTGGTGATTCACCACCTAACCCATCTTGTCTTGCCATACTTAGCACCATACTTGTCTTACTTCACACAATGCTTCACACCTTACTTGTCCTTGATGGTTGTTGATGGTTTAAGTCATCTTTTTCCTACAACAAATCACAAGACAAGAATAGAAACACAACTTCTCTCCCTCTCACACTACAATTTCGAGTTTGGCACTTTTCCTCCCTCTTGTTGTGTTCTTGAGTCATCTAAAGAAGAACTACGTGGCTTTGATTCCAATTGGATACGTAGGCGTCTTGAAGACTCAAGCCGATCATCGTTTCTTTGGTGTTCTCTTCCTTTTCTTGAACAAGTTGGTAAGGAAACATCCATATTGTTTATTCTCTTGTGTATCTAATATTTGGTAGTGTTCTATGACATGGTCTCGAGTTATTTCCGCTACAAGTATGTGTTCATACCCTCCATCGAGAACCAACAGGCAGATCCATCACATGTGATCGAGTGGGCAGACATCGAGGTGGCAGATGATGTCTCGTATGAGGAGCAGCCCGTCAGGATTGTGGATACAGGAGAGAAGGTCTTGCGGAAGACGACTATCCCTTTGGTATGAGTACAGTGGAGGCACCAGGGAGCTGAGTCGACCTGGGAGCGCGAGGACGAGATTCGGGAGAAGTATCCCCACCTGTTTGACACTTGAGACTCGGAGCCGGACTTCGCCCGAGAGCTTGGACTTCGCCCGAGCAGACGAAGATCTCTCTGGTACCCGTGTGAAGAACGAAGGAGCGACTGATCGTCTTTTCAGCAGAGTGTATTAGAGGAAGACCTCGAGGTAGGTAAAGTCCTAATGACTCGAGTATGCATGTTAGGATAATAAAACCGGAAAGGTTCTAGAATTGCCTATAGGATGCGAATAACTAGAATAATGGTCTTTGAATTTATTAATAACCGGAATGTCTAGAATGCATGCTTAAGATGAAGATGATTAGTAAAGATTGCTTTCAATACTTGGGAATCGATTTACTGTAGAGAGGCTGTGAAGAGCTCTCGGGTTAGTTGTGTGCTAGGTTCACATGCTTGGTTGTTAGTATTAGGTTAAACTAAAGGTCTAATGAAACTAGTTAGCTAGCATGTTCGAGTGTTTAATTTATTGTTCACATGATTGCTTGATCTGTTGAGTGGTTACGTGTTGAATTATTTATTGTGTGAACGGATGATCGAGTATGACTGGTTGTGCCACGGGTTACAATCAGGTGATCGATGTACCACTGGTTCGTGGCAGGTAAGTATACGGTAAGTGTGAGGTATTATTGGATGTCTTTGCTTTATGAAAGTGTGATTTGAGAAATGTCCATTGTTGTATGAATTTAATGCTTGTGTATTTACTTTTATTCTTGAATGTTGTTTGTTTGTTTGGTTTAGTACTACACCGGGGGGGGGGGGGGAATCCGGTGCCATTGTGGTGGTTGGAGTTTGGCGGAGACAGTGATTATTGAGTGATATTCGAGTGGTTATTGGAGCCAGAGAGCTCGGCAGATCCTACGGGACATTGAATGAATATTGGGTGATTATTGAGTGATTATTGGTGCATGAGAGCTCGGCAGACCCTACGGGATATTGAGTGGTTATTGAGTGAATTACTTCATGAGAGATGGTTACTGAAACTTCACCCAAGGGCGTGCGTCCCAGTGGAGCACTACCTTGGTTCCCTATGACATATGGTCCTTTGGAGGCATTTCTGGGAATCCCGATGATAAGCGCCCAGTTGGGATTGTTTCCGGTGCCCCAACGCATGTGCGTCCTCTGGACCGAGGGAAAATATGATGTGATATGAATACTCTAGTGGATCGGAATATGGGAACCGAGGTGACACTAGAATCTATTCATGGATCGGAGGCTTGAGAAAGCAAGTGGTTGACGTAATATCAAATACTCCCATTTAATCGTTATGATACTTCATATTTATTCTGTTATGGAACTTTCAAGTTAATGTTATTTCCAAGAGTACGAACTTATCTTATTCTATTTTGTCTTTGTATCTATATTATCGTACTTATCTTATTCTATCTTGTTTTATATTAATTCATTGTAGTCGTATTTATTGTTACTTATGTCATCCGTTTAAACAGTTTAAGTATTGATCTAAAGGTGGAGTCATTGAGATTTTTCCTACTGAGCGTAAGCTCATCCCCTTTGTTTCTCTTATTGGTTTTACAGGAGTGCTCGATTTCTAGAGAGTTCGAGGCTAGGGAGCTTCAGCTTAGTTTAGGGATTGTCATAGACTTATGTTGGTCTTTCGCACTAAACATTTTATATATTTCACTTTATGGTTGTTGAGCTGTGACTCACTAAAGATTCTAAACTACTTTATTGTTGATTTGAGGAGATTTACTTGTCTGTTTAAAGGTTTATAATTGTTATTTATTATTTTTCTTTACAAATTCTATTCACGTCTCAAGTCCGGTCCAAACTGGATTTGGGGCGTGACAATTTGGTATCAGAGCCTGGTTAAGTAGAGTAGAGTACACCTCTGTCCTCAAAGCAATAATCCGATCTGCAATAGCAGGGAGGAGCCCACGCTCGAACCGTCTGCAACGACTGTCCTCAGTCTGCACCAGCTCGGGTGCGAAGCGGGACAAGGCTAAGAACCTCGCCGTATACTCGGCTACTGTCAAGCCCCTCTATCGTAGGTCCATGAACTACTGGCGTCTATCATCTCGAACCAAACAAGGAAAATACTGCTCCAGGAACAGTTGACTGAAAAGCTGAAAATCCTCACCAACCCTGGTCTGCACAGACTGCCACCAGTCAAAAGCCTCACCCTCAAGCTGGAAAGTGGAGAAGGAAACTCTCAAACGTCCTTCAGAAATACCGGACGTGTCAAGGTTGCGAGTGATCCGCTCCAACCATAAAACTGCTGCCTCGGAGTCAGCACCCCCAGAGAAAGTCGGTGTGCAAAAACGACGGATATCATGAAGCGCTTGTACTGTGGAGCTATCCCTCTGTCCTTGCCTCTCGGCGACGACTGTCTCAATTGTAGGCACGGGCTCTGTCGCCGATACTGTGGCCTCATGCTGAGCACTGAGTGCTGCTAGCACTGCGCGTACCACCTCAACAATAGGGGTAGCCTGAGTCGGCTCTGCGACTGGAGTATCTCTCACTGGTGACCCTGATGGCCCATCCTCAAAGCGCTGGTGCTCTGTGGGGGCAGCACCCTGGGCGCTAGCTGGCCCTGCCAGTCCAACAGCTGGTGGGTGGCTCTGCCCCAAAGCTGGGCGACTCCTGGTACCCCTCGGGACGTAAACACGAGACATTACGAAAGATCGCTGCAGTAGTACGTACAGTTCAACTCAGTTTAACACAATCGAAACGAATTAAGCAAAAATGGACGATGTCGTTCGTCTCGACGGATCCTAATTGGATCGAGGGTAAGTAGATAAGTCGTATATAGTACTTATATAGACAAAGAAGTCCGCACCTCGTGCGTCTCACACAGCAAACAAGTAATGCAACCGACTCCCACAGGAGGCAAAGTTCACACACAAGCACACCCATCACTGGGGTTCAAAGCACAAGCAAACCGTTTGGAAGGAGATAGTCTTTTGTCCTCTTAACAAGCACTTATCTTTCCTCAATTTTCTTAACTTTAATCAAAATTATCAAGTCGATCTCGCATCGTTACAACTTGATTCAGGCGTCCCCGAACCTCGTTGTAACCATTTGACATCCAACCATCACGTTCGACTACAGTGGCGCCCCTGAGTCAACCCGTGATAGAACAACCAAATTCAGTTTTACAGAAAATTCGGCATGACCTAATCGTATTTCCCACTAACCCTCCGTTTAAACGGGACATTTACCACTCAATTTTCACCAGTTAATCAACACAAGGAATTCTCATGCTCTACAATTGCAAATTCAATCAATACATAGATTCTCAGCTTCACAAAGTACACACGCAATAAAAGGGATGCAAGAAAACCCGAGTTCTATTCTTTTCTCAAAAGTCGTCCCAATTGGATCATCCTTCCAATTCTGATTCCTTAAACAATTCTCAACATCAAAACCGAGTCAACACTCAACAGTTCCCAAAATCTCAATGTTCCAATCCTTCCTTAAGGCCACCATTCGATCACTTCCCATTCCAACAAGTAACACTCCCAATGAAACCAATTTCCGACCTCATTAATGCTTCCATCGATTTACCCTCCAACCTTAGAAACATGAACCGACCAACACGATAGTAACACACTCAATAGGTAATTTACTCAGCAATATACATAACAGTTCCATCTTTGCTCATCAGCCCAATACCGATCTCAACCGTTCGGTTTCACCGATCACTGTATCTTACAGTCCATAAGGTAAGGGTGTCACCCAAGCGATGTAACTATCAAGATAAAAAGAATCAAATTTTAACAACCATAAAAAAAAGAACAATCAACAAGGTTCAAGTCGTTCCCACTCTATGCACCAATGTCTTTACCTGCATCACGGAGTACACGACTTAGACCTCCTAACTTTACCCACCTAACTGACGTTGGTCCGAGGTTTGGGTAGACTGTAAAGCTGACACCCTTACCTTATGGACTGTAAGATACAGTGATCGGTGAAACCGAACGGTTGAGATCGGTATTGGGCTGATGAGCAAAGATGGAACCGTTATGTATATTGCTGAGTAAATTACATATTGAGTGTGTTACTATCGTGTTGGTCGGTTCATGTTTTTAAGGTTGGAGGGTAAATCGATGGAAGCATTAATGAGGTCGGAAATTGGTTTCATTGGGAGTGTTACTTGTTGGAATGGGAAGTGATCGAATGGTGGACTTAAGGAAGGATTGGAACATTGAGATTTTGGGAACTGTTGAGTGTTGACTCGGTTTTGATGTTGAGAATTGTTTAAGGAATCAGAATTGGAAGGATGATCCAATTGGGACGACCTTTGAGAAAAGAATAGAACTCGGGTTTTCTTGCATCCCTTTTATTGCGTGTGTACTTTGCGAAGCTGAGAATCTATGTATTGATTGAATTTGCAATTGTAGAGCATGAGAATTCCTTGTCTTGATTAACTGGTGAAAATTGAGTGGTAAATGTCCCGTTTAAACGGAGGGTTAGTGGGAAATACGATTAGGTCATGCTGAATTTTCTGTAAAACTGAATTTGGTTGTTCTATCACGGGTTGACTCAGGGGCGCCACTGTAGTCGAACGTGATGGTTGGATGTCAAATGGTTACAACGAGGTTCGGGGACGCCTGAATCAAGTTGTAACGATGCGAGATCGACTTGATAATTTTGATTAAAGTTAAGAAAATTGAGGAAAGATAAGTGCTTGTTAAGAGGACAAAAGACTATCTCCTTCCAAACGGTTTGCTTGTGCTTTGAACCCCAGTGATGGGTGTGCTTGTGTGTGAACTTTGCCTCCTGTGGGAGTTGGTTGCATTACTTGTTTGCTGTGTGAGACGCACGAGGTGCGGACTTCTTTGTCTATATAAGTACTATATACGACTTATCTACTTACCCTCGATCCAATTAGGATCCGTCGAGACGAACGACATCGTCCATTTTTGCTTAATTCGTTTCGATTGTGTTAAACTGAGTTGAACTGTACGTACTACTACAACGATCTTTCGTAATGTCTCGTGTTTACGTCCCGAGGGGTACCAGGAGTCGCCCAGCTTTGGGGCAGAGCCAGTCACCAGCTGTTGGACTGGCAGGGCCAGCTAGCGCCCAGGGTGCTGCTCCCACAGAGCACCAGAGCTTTGAGGATCAGGGTCACTAGTGAGAGATACCCAATCGCAGAGCCGACTCAGGCTACCCCTATTGATGAGGTGGTACGCGCAGTGTTAGCAGCACTCAGTGCTCAGCATGAGGCCACAGCACCGGCGACAGAGCCCGTGCCTACAACTGAGACAGTCGTCGTCGAGAGGCAAGGACAGAGGGATAGCTCCACATCACAGGCGCTTCATGATTTCCGTCGTTTGGGTACACCGACTTTCTCTGGGGGTGCTGACTCCGAGGCAGCAGTTTTATGGTTGGAGCGGATCACTCGCAACCTTGACACGTCCGGTATTTCTGAGGGACGTTTTAGAGTTTCCTTCTCCACTTTCCAGCTTGAGGGTGAGGCTTTTGACTGGTGGCAGTCTGTGCAGACCAGGGTTGGTGAGGATTTTGAGCTTTTCAGTCAAATGTTCCTGGAGCAGTATTTTCCTCGTTCGGTTCGAGGTGATAGACGCCAGTAGTTCATGGACCTACGACAGAGGGGCTTGACAGTAGCCGAGTATGCGGCGAGGTTCTTAGCCTTGTCCCGCTTCGCACCCGAGCTGGTGCAGACTGAGGACAGTCGTTGCAGACGGTTCGAGCGTGGGCTCCTCCCTGTTATTGCAGATCGGATTATTGCTTTGAGGACAGAGGTGTAATGTACTCTACTTGACCAGGCTTTGGCAGTGGAGAGACATTTTCGAGAGACCGCCAGAGAGCGAGATATCAGGCCGAGGCCGAGTGGTTTCCTCAGGCCATCAGAGAGGCGTGATGCTAGACGATAGAGGACTTCTGGCCATTTCCAGCCACAGTTTCAGCAGAGTGGTATGCGCTGAGGAGCAGCAGTGGCATCAGTTGGACCTGCCCCACTGACACAGTTCTGCCCTATATGCAGACAGCAGGGACACTTCACCCGAGACTGCCCGAGGAGCAGAGGACCCGCAGACCGACATATGGACCGTCCATAGGGGTTTGGTGAGAGGCAGCGTGTTGATGACCGGACTTGTTTCCAGTGCGGCCGACAGGGGCATATGGCTTTCGTTTGTCCCGATCGGGTTGGAGTTGCACATCCGCCGAGGCCCCAGCAGGCACAGCCTCGTCAGGCACCTCCCGGCCGACCACGACCGGCACTGCAGTAGAGAGCTCTGCGTCAGGCGGCGGGAGTGGCAGCCCCGAGACACCAGGCTAGGCCTCTGCAGCAGGTGGCATTACCACCACCACCTAGAGGAGGACCACCGGCACGGCAGGGCCGAGTTTATGCAGTTGCAGATGCTAGAGCTGAGGGACAGTACGCCGGCCATGATACTATACAGGGTACGTGTTTATTGTTTCATTCGTGGGCGTCTTTTTTGTTCGATACGGGTGCATCTCATTCGTTTATCTCTTCTTCTTTTGCTCGTTCTTTGAGTTTGATGACGGAGCCCCCTAGTAGACCCTTGTGTCTTGAGACCCCAGATACGGGGGAGGTGGTGTTGGACATTGTTTGTCGGGATTGTGAGGTTCGAGTGGCAGATTCCCCATTCTTGGGTGACCTACTCATCCTGGAGATGACTGCTTTCGACGTGATCTTAGGGATGGACTGGCTTTCGACATACCTAGCGACGATCGATTGCTTTCAACGTCAGGTGACTGTGCGATCTGGTGATAGAGTTATCACAAGTGTTTTGGGTAGCAGGAGCGGAGTTCTTCTATCCGCCTTGACTACGGGAGTAGAGGACGAGGTGGTGCAGAGTGACAGAGATTTGCCGAGAGTAGTGTGTGAGTTCCCGGACGTGTTTCCGGAGGAGTTATCAGGCTTACCGCCGGCACGAGAGATAGAGTTCCGGATCGACTTGATCCCAGGCACCGCGCCAATCTCGATGGCACCTTATCGGTTCGTGCCAGCTGAGCTAGTCGAGTTAAAGCGACAACTCGAAGAGTTACAGGAGAAAGGTTTCATCCGCCCTAGTGTTTCGCCGTGGGGAGCACCCGCCCTCTTCGTGAAGAAGAAGGGTGGTGCCTTAAGGATGTGCATCGATTACCGAAAGTTGAACCGGGTGACGGTGAAGAACCGCTACCCGATGCCGAGGATCGATGACCTGTTCGATCAACTGAGAGGAGCAACTTGCTTCTCCAAGATTGATCTAAGATCAGGCTACTATCAGTTGAGGGTCCGAAAGGAGGATGTGGAGAAGACCGCGTTCCGGACGCGTTATGGACACTTTGAGTTTCTAGTGATGCCGTTCGGGTTGACGAACGCGCCAGCAGCCTTCATGGATTTGATGAATGGCATATTCAGACCTTACCTGGATCAGTTTGTCGTAGTCTTCGTTGATGACATCTTGATTTACTCACCCAGTGAAGAGGCTCACGAGGAGCACTTGAGGATAGTGTTGACCTTGTTACACACTCACCAGCTGTATGGGAACCTGGAGAAGTGCGAATTCTGGCTTGCATAGGTGAAATTCCTCGGACATGTAGTGTCCCGTGATGGTATCTTAGTCGACCCAGCAAAGATCGATGCAATTTCGACGTAGGCAAGGCCCAAGAATGTTTTTGAGATCCGTAGTTTCCTAGGTTTGGCGGGTTACTATAGGCGCTTCGTTCAGGACTTCTCACGTTTGATTGCGCCTATGACAGCATTGACTCGCAAGGGAGCAGAGTTCCTTTGGACTAGTGAGTGTGAGCACTCTTTCTCAGAGCTAAAGGTTCGTTTGACCACCGCTCCAGTGTTGATCGTTCAGGAGCGAGGAGTGGGCTATGATGTGTACTGTGACGCCTCAGGCGAGGGACTTGGTTGTGTTTTGATGCAGTCCGGGAAGGTAGTTGCTTACGGCTCAAGACAAATGAAGGTGCATGAGCGCAACTACCCGACCCATGATCTAGAACTAGCAGCAGTGGTCTTTGCTTTGAAGAGTTGGAGGCACTATCTGTATGGTGAGCAGTTTAGAGTGTTCTCGGACCACAAGAGCCTCAAGTATATTTTCTCTCAGCGCGACCTGAACATGCGCCAAAGGCGATGGATGGAGTTACTTGAGGAGTACGACTTCGAGCTGCTCTACCATCCGGGCAAGGCGAATGTCGTCGCAGACGCCCTAAGCTGGAAGTCGACTCATTGTGTGGCCAGCATGGCAGTCCGAGAGTGGAACATGCTGGAAGAGCTGAGCTCATTCCGAATTGAGGTCGAGGAGATCACGGATGGTATGGTCGTATGTGCATTGGTGGCTCAGCCCACGTTGATCACTCGGGTGCTAGAGGCACAGACCGAGGATGCCGAGGCGATAGGGATTCGTGAGAGGCTGGTAGCTGGTGACAAGATCGATGATTGGGAGTTGAGTGCAGATCAGGGACTTCGGTTTAAGGGACGGTTATTTGTACCCCGAGGATGTAGGGACACCGTGTTGAGAGAGTGTCACCACTCCCGACTCGCAGTGCACCCCGGTGGCACCAAGATGTATAGGGACATCCAGCGACAGTTCTGGTGGAGGGGGATGCGTATAGCGGTCGCAGTTTTTGTAGCGAGGAGCCTCACCTGTCAGCAGGTGATGGCGGAGCATCAGCAACCCGCTGGCTTACTACAGCCCTTACCGGTTTCCGAGTGGAAGTGGGAGCATGTGACTATGGATTTTGTGAGTGGGCTACCGAGGTCGTCTAAGGGACACGACGCTGTTTGGGTTGTGGTTGATCGACTGACCAAGTCGGCACATTTTTTAGCTATGAGGATGACTAACACTATAGACATGTTGGGCCGGTTGTACGTCAGAGAGATTATTCGTCTTCATGGAGTACCAGTATCAGTGGTATCTGATAGGGATCCGCGTTTCACATCCAGATTTTGGAAGAGCCTATAGAAGGCATTGGGGACGGAGATGCTGCTGAGTACAGCTTACCACCCTGGAGGACATGCTCCGAGCTTGTGTGCTAGACTTTCAGGGATCATGGGAGGACCACCTACCTCTAGCAGAGTTTTCCTACAACAACAGTTATCAGTCCAGCATTGGGATGGCACCATTTGAGGCTTTGTACGGTAGACCATGTAGGTCGCCAGTGTGTTGGGCAGAGGTAGGGGAACGGAGCATACTTGGTCCTGATATGGTCAGAGAGACCACAGAGAAGGTCACATTGATCAGAGAACGGTTGAAGACCGCACAGAGTCGTCAGAAGAGCTATGCAGACAGACGTCGCAGGCCGCTTGAGTTCCCGGTCGGAGACCACGTATTTCTGAGAGTGAGACCAAAGAAGGGCCTACTGAGGTTCAACCACGGTGGAGGGAAGCTATCACCGCGATTCATTGGACCATTTGAGGTCTTAGAGAGGATTGGAGCCGTAGCTTATCGGTTAGCCTTGCCACCGCAGCTTGGGAACGTGCATAACGTTTTCCATGTGTCCCAGCTGCGGAAGTACACGGTAGATCCATCACATGTGATCGAGTGGGCAGACATCGAGGTGGCAGATGATGTCTCGTATGAGGAGCAGCCCGTCAGGATTGTGGATAAAGGGGAGAAGGTCTTGCGGAAGACGACTATCCGTTTGGTATGAGTACAGTGGAGGCACCAGGGAGCTGAGTCAACCTGGGAGCGCAAGGACGAGATTCGGGAGAAGTATCCCCACCTGTTTGACACTTGAGACTCGGAGCTGGACTTCGCCCGAGCAGACGAAGACCTCTCTGGTACCCGTGTGAAGAACGGAGGAGCGACTGATCGTCTTTTCAGCAGAGTGTATTAGAAGAAGACCTCGAGGTAGGGAAAGTCCTAACGACTCGAGTATTTCATTACTAGTATGCATGTTAGGATAATAAAATTGTAAAGGTCCTAGAATTGCCTATAGGATGCGAATAACTAGAATAATGGTCTTTGAATTTATTAATAACTGGAATGTCTAGAATGCATGCTTAAGATGAAGATGATTAGTAAAGCTTGCTTTCAATACTTGGGAATTGATTTACTGGTAGAGAGGCTGTGAAGAGCTCTCGGATTAGTTGTGTGCTAGGTTCACATGCTTGTTTGTTAGTATTAGGTTAAACTAAAGGTCTAATGAAACTAGTTAGCTATCATATTCGAGTGTTTAATTTATTGTTCACATGATTGCTTGCTTGATCTGTTGAGTGGTTACGTGTTGAATTATTTATTGTGTGAACGGATGATCGAGTATGACTGGTTGTGCCACGGGGTACAATCAGGTGATCGATGTACCGCTGGTTCGTGGCAGGTAAGTATACGATAAGTGTGAGGTATTATTGGATGTCTTTGCTTGATGAAAGTGTGATTTGAGAAATGTCCATTGTTGTATGAATTTAATGCTTGTGTATTTACTTTTATTCTTGAATGTTGTTTGTTTGTTTGGTTCGGTACTACACTGGGGGGGGGGGGGTAATCCGGTGCCATTGTGGTGGTTGGAGTTTGGCGGAGACAGTGATTATTGGGTGATATTCGAGTTGTTATTGGAGCCTGAGAGCTCGGCAGATCCAACGGGACATTGAGAGAATATTGGGTGATTATTGAGTGATTTTTTAGTGATTATTGGTGCATGAGAGCTCGGCAGACCCTACGGGATATTGAGTGGTTATTGAGTGAATTACTTCATGAGAGATGGTCACTGAAACTTGACCCAAGGGCGTGCGTCCCAGTGGAGCACTACCTTGGTTCCCTATGACATATGGTCCTTTGGAGGCATTTCTGGGAATCCCGATGATAAGCACCCAGTTGGGATTGTTTCCGGTGCCCCAACGCATGTGCGTCCTCTGGACCGAGGGAAAATCTGATGTGATATGAATACTCTAGTGGATCGGAATATGGGAACCGAGGTGACACTAGAATCTATTCATGGATCGGAGGCTTGAGAAAGCAAGTGGTTGGCGTAATATAAAATACTCCCATTTAATCGTTATGATACTTCATATTTATTCTGTTATGGAACCTTCAAGTTAATGTTATTTCCAAGAGTACGAACTTATCTTATTTTATTTTGTCTATGTATCTATATTATCGTACTTATCTTATTCTATCTTTTTTATATTAATTCATTGTAGTCGTATTTATTGTTACTTATGTCATCTGTTTAAACAGTTTAAGTATTGATCTAAAGGTGGAGTCATTGAGATTTTTCCTACTGAGTGTAAGCTCGTACCCTTTGTATCTCTTACTGTTTTACAGGAGTGCTCGATTTCTAGAGAGTTCGAGGCTAGGGAGCTTCAGCTTAGTTTTGGGATTGTCATAGACTTATGTTGGTCTTTCGCACTAAACATTTTATATATTTCACTTTATGGTTGTTGAGCTGTGACTCACTGAAGATTCTAAACTATTTTACTGTTGATTTAAGGAGATTTACTTGTCTGTTTAAAGGTTTATAATTGTTATTTATTGTTTTTCTTTACAAATTCTATTCACGTCTCAAGTCCGGTCCAAACTGGATTTGGGGCGTGACAATTTGGTTCCCAAACTTGAAATGTTGCGTGTTGTACTTGAGCTTTGGTGTGTGATTAAATTGCGAGACTTGTTTTCACAGTCGTGTTGATTTCGGTTTGCACCCAGGTGAAGGGCAAGCGCCCTCGAGTAGTCGTGTTCGCCGTGGTGTAGTTGTGTGGTGTGTTATGTTGTGACTCATACCCCGAGTGACGGGAAGATACTCGACCGAGGTGTATGTCGGTCCGGTAGGTGTGTTTCGAGTATTGCTCCGATGTGTGTGTCCCGGGAAGACCCCTAGACCGGTGATGTTTTCGGTACAGTTGAGCGAGCCGAACTATGGGAAGCTGGCACCCCGTTCTGTGATACTTTAAGTGGTAGTGATTGTTGTTTTGACTTGGGGTTTTGGATCCGCTTTGACTACAATGACTCCCTTGACACGCAAGGGCGCGGAAATTGTGTGGACTGATGAGAGTGAGCACTTCTTTCCGAGCTGAAGACTCATTTGATCGCTCTTTCCCTTGATAACCTTTTTTGGTGTTGAACCTGACGACTTTCGATGTCATCCTGGGGATGGACTGACTCTCAAGACACGAGGCGTCGATCGATTGTGACCGGCGACCGATGGAGGTACGATCGGACAATGCGACCGTCACGTATGGACGAGCAGTAGGTGCGAGCTTGGATCGATGCACATCAGTTGCCAACAAGTAAAGGCCGAACACCAGTGTCCGCGGGAACGAGTACAACCCCTACGAGGGCAAAGTGGAAATAAGAGCATCGTTTGCTGGAGTCCAGAGATAGTTAGCCAAGTGTGACTACCACAACGCTTTCAGACTAGTAACATTATGGCACCGTACGAAGCATTGTTAGTAGATCAGAGCGACTGCCAAAGCGGGGCGCAGTTGTGGAATTAAAAGTTGATCCTTGTGGTCCCGAGTTATTCGAGAGGCGACTGAAGAGTCGCGTGGATAGTGAATGATTAAGAACCGTGTAGGGTCAGCGCGGTAGCGCAAGAATAAGGTACACGCAAGGTATCCAAGGCTGTTCGGGCCCTGAGGAAGTAATATCGTAGTATCTTTCGTTTTGTGGTACTTGAGGTGGAACGACTTGTAATTTGATTCGATTATCGATATGTGATCGAGCGTCAACAATAACGCGAAATCCCGGTTGGGTAAACTTCGTTTTTTGATCATGTCTGTGTGTCACCGCTTGTGGAGTGTCATCACAGTGAGGGCTGACGAGTGGGTGTTAAGCTCCTTGTTTTGGTCGCGGCGCAACCATGTTTGGAATCAGGCGTGGATTGTTTGAGTAACGATTGTGGTCCCACGTACAAGCGTTTCCCCATGTGTTGTACCAGTATGACGACTACTTCAAAGGAGTATGCCGATGTAAGACAGCTAGACCGACAGTTGTGTTGACACCAGGGGTCATGTTTAGTGCCCGACGAATTTCCGGGAGGATATTTGGGGCCGATATTGTGCATTCCAGTAGATACGGACGGTGAACAACCGACGGAGTCGGGGACTGCGGTACAGGACGTGGGCTTACCATTTATGTTGTTGTTACGTGATACTTATTTAAGTAAAGCGAATAGTTGAGGAGAAGTGTATGGGTGTTGGATCCACGTTAAGTACGAGGTGAGAATTGATCCGGCATGACACCTATACCGACGGACGGTTCCAGTATAGGGTATCTCGACCAAGCCGCGTGCGTCGATGCGACACTTCTACCGACAGAGGATTCCGGTATCGACTAACTAATTTGGGTGACTCCGGGAGTGGGTGACAATGGACCAGAAGATTTAATCGGCCGCTCCCTTAGATAGGGTCAAGTGAACTCGTTCGTTTTAATTTTTGGGGACGAAATTCCTTTAAGGGGGTAGACTGTAAAGACCGGGAAATTTTGATAGTTCAATTCATTGTTGGTACGTGACGGGTTGGGAATTTAATTGAATTTCGGATCGAGTTCAAAAAAAAAGAAGGGAAAAAAAAGAAAAAAAAAGGGTTGAGCTGGACCAAGCCAGACCAGCCCTTTGGGCCGAGCCAGCCACGGCCCAGCTCGGGCGAGCGCGGCCCACGAAGACCGGCCCAACGCCTTGAAACCCTACACGGACAAAACCACTTCAGCGCCGCTTCTCCTCCCACTTTCGCGCACTGTTCCCAAGGCCGGAACTCCACCCTCGTCTCCTCTCGCGAACTTCGTCGTCTCTCTCTCGAAATGATTGTCGGAGCTCCGTCTCCCTCCTCTTCTCCTTCTCCCTCTCGCCACTCTACTCACCTCGACAGAAACCACAACCCAGAAAACCCCCGACCCCCCCCCCCCCCCTCTCACCGTCCTTCTTCCTCAGCACTTCAGCGAAACCCAGCGCACCGCCGTGACCTTCGAGTTCGCCGCGCCATCCACGAAGCAGACCCGCGACGGTGAGGCTTGCTACGACCTCGTTTCCCCCTCCTCTTCCTCTTTTCTCTGGAAATCGAGTCTGGGTAGACTCGTGGTGGCTCGAGCGTGGACGGAGAGGCTCGCCGGAGTCCTTACGCTCCACATATTCGTTTTCATCGTCGGTGAACCTCACGTGTCGTTCCAACTCTACGCATCAGATGTTTCCAACTTGCGTCACTGAGTATCACGACTTAGACCACCTAACTCTACCCACCTAATTAACGTACGGTCCGAGGTTTGAAAATCATTTCAAATTGAAACTAGGCTCTGATACCAAATTGTCACGCCCCAAATCCGGTATTGACCGGACTGGAGACGTGACTTAGTGAAATTAAATAAAACAATTTAAAAGTAACGAATAACTGGTAAGTGTAAAATAATATAAATCAACGAGAGTTTCAAACCCTGAGTCTTAAGCTCGGTCAAATACAAAAACTCAAAAAGAAATGTACGTCTTTACGAAATACAAATAAACCCAGGGTCTCTGCTAGCTCCCAGTTCTGCGTAACCCTCTAGTCCAAAGTATAACTATCACCTGTAGAAAACACGGTAAGGGGTGAGATTGACGCTCAGTAGGGAAAACCCCGAAAACCACCTCAACAGATTTACCAGAAAGTCTTTTTCACAATTTTAAGTTACATCCAAAAAGGTTAAAACAATGATACGACACTTAAGCCAAATAAAAGACAAAACCCCCTTTTTAACCTGACGTTTACCAGTCCAACCACACTAACTTCAGCTCAACAACATCCAATCGACTAAGGCACACGACCATAAGGTTACAAACCAGTAAGACACCAAATTACGTTTCTGAACTAACTTGTTAACAATTAAAAGCAGAAGGCGACAACAAGGACAAATAATCCAACTAAAACAAACTTCACTTTACCCGACCACAAATTATCCCGAGATTCCACATCCAAAGCCCCTTCACAACCGACTTACGGACAACCACAAATACGACACTTTAACTTACACGGAAGCTACACACATGATTTCATCATCAACCAATCAAATCAAGTCATTCGCGGTTACACACGACTCATAACAACGAAACACCCATAGTCACAAGCACCGCAACACTCATTTAATCCAAACATTAACAAAACACACAACTCGTAACCCCTGTACGGTCTCGAGAGCAACTCGCTCGGCCCAAGAGACTACCACAGCCACAATCACAATCATACTCATACGTGGCACACTTGCCCACAACATAGCAACACATGCATCACCGAAAATCACCTATCATGCTTCTCAATTTACCAAACATATCAACACATGCTTCTCAATTTACCAAACGTATCAACACACGCTTCTCAATTTACTAAACGTATCAACATATGCTTCTCAATTTACTAAACGTAGCAACACATGCTTCTCAATTTCCCAAACATAGCAACACATGCTTCTCAATCTCCCAAACATAGCAACACATGCTTTTCAATCATAGCAACACATGCTTCTCAATTTCCTAAACATGGCAACACATGCTTCTCAATCATAGCAACACATGCTTCTCAATTTCCTAAACATGGCAACACATGCTTCTCAATCATAGCAACACATGCTTCTCAATTTCCTAAACATAGCAACACATGCTTCTCAATCATAGCAACACATGCTTCTCAATTTCCTAAACATAGCAACACATGCTTCTCAATCATAGCAACACATGTTTCTCAATTTACCAAACAGAGCAACACATGCTTCTCAACTTACCGAACATAGCAACACATGCTTCACAGAATACCACAATCACGTCGGTCTATCACTCACCCGACCATATCACAAAAAATGGTTCATATCGTAACAATCACGGCACACTCAATACAATTATCACAGAACAGTCACAATCACTTTCACAACCAAAGTCATGTTTCAATAATAACACCGCCAACAGGCACATACCATCACTTACCGATACCACTCTTCACGTGGTTACCCCACCGGCTTAACCGGTATCCCCAAACATTCCCAATCCAACATATCAAGTAAAATAGGGAAAAGCATTCAAATCGATGATCATGCCATCTCTAGTCAATTCTACTCGTTTTCGTGTTCGCTATTTATTAACTGTCCAAGCATCAAAGGCATACACAGATACATTCAGCACACAAGTCCTACGGGCGCGACATGACCCGATTCTACCAGCACAGCAATTCCCAAGATAGAAATCGTAAATGTTCACAGTTTGATACGTCTATGCTAGTTGTTCGTTTCCTATATGCACACTAGTTCTTTAGCCGGTTTATTAGGTTTCCCTATATGCATTCTAGTAAAACCATAATAAAACGGGTTCGAGGTAATCCCTACCTCTTGAAGAGCCGATAGCTGCGTCTCCTAGCTGCTGACGTCCGAGCCTACCTCCGGTCTTCTCCACGAAAGAGGTTCAGCCTGAGTTTAACAAAAAAGGACGGGAATCAGTCCCGGTCCAATCTGTAACGGTGCTCTAAATATTAAATAAGTCCATTAATCGGTTTGTCCAAACGTCCTTTAAAAAATGTCCGAAAGTCCTTTAGAAATCCGATTTTAATCCAATTAAAAAAATGATTAATATTTTAATTAAACTGGTCAGACCCGGCCCGACCCAAGTCCAACCCGAATCCAGGTCCGAATCCAGTCCAGACCTAATCCAAGACCCTGATCCAAGCCCCACTAGAACCAGGCCGAGGCCCAGTTCACTCTAGGCCCAAGTGCCCGGATCCGTCAGGGCCCAAGACCGAGGCACAAGCGCCTGAGTTCGTCCTGGTTCAGGCCTGATGCCGTGAATGGAGACGGCGATGCAGCGTCGATGTCCGTCTAGTTTGAGGGCGGTGGCAGCGACGGAGCTAGGGTTCTTCGACGGCGATGGAGGCGTCAGGACACTCGGGAGGACGAAAGGAGGTTGAGGGAGCCAGATCCAGACCTCTCCGTCCAGATCCGGCGCGGTGAGAGGCTCGCCAGCGAGCAAGGCCCAGATCTGGGGTTTCAAAATCCGGCCGCGCTTTTCTCCGGCAAAACCCGGCAAATCGATCTCATCCTCGCTCGATTTTCAGAGAAAGAGGGACGGGGAAGTAGAACGAGGTAGAAAAGAAGCTCACCGTCGAGAGATTTTACGGGTTCAGGCGCGGCGAGAGGACGGCGGCGCGGATTCGAAACGTTTCGAGGAAGATGAAGAAGGAGGAAGGTTTCTGGGCCGTTTGCGTGACTGGGGGTGAGGGACGGTCGGTGTGGAGGTACAGAAGACGAAGAAGAGAGGAGGAGCAGTAACTCCGGCGAAGAGCGAGCTAGAGAAGACGGAGGAGAACTCGACTGCGAGAGAGGGAGAGACGGGATCGTCTCGGTTCGCGTGCAAGGGTTTGATGAGCTGAACAGTTGCGTTTTGGTTTTTGTACGCTAGGGTTACCGGGCGTGGGCCTTGCTTAGCGGTGGGCTGGTGCGCGCGAGCTGGGCCTTACCTTGGCTCGGCCCAAGTCCGGTTTCTGATCAGACCCAAAATTTCAACCTTTTTTTTTTTGAATTCCTTTCTTCTTTTTATTTTTTTCTAAATTTTGAATTCGATCCAAAATTTAATCGTTCCCAAACTTCGACGTTAATATTTAATAACTCAAATATTAATTTTCCCGGTCTTTAGAAATTAGGTTTTCATAGGGTGGGTAAAGGAAAGGATAGGGAATTAGTCCCTTGGCACTTCGAGCAACAAGTTGTTCGAGGTGCCTTGACTAAAATGATAATTATAGATGAATTGACCTTTAGGTTTGTTGATGTGCAGGGGTTTCATGATTTTGTTAAGGCTGTTTGTCCAATATTTGTGATTCCCTCAAGATATACTATCATGAGGGATATTTATAAGTTATATGAATCTGAAAAGTTGAAGTTGTTTGAGTATTTTAGAGACTCTAAATTCAGAGTCTCATTCACAACGGATACTTGTACAAGTGTACAACAGGTTAACTATATGTGCATAACTGCACATTTCATTGATGATGCATGGGTTTTGCACAAAAAAATTATTAACTTCTGCCCAATAACTTCCCATAGAGGGGAAGATATTGGTAGAGCTGTTGAAACCTGTTTGAATGCATGGGGTTTAGATAAAATAATGGCCATAACAGTTGATAATGCATCCCCTAACAAAGACGCCATAGAATATTTAAGAGTACAACTTCAAAGAAATATGTTGTGCTCTAATTTATTTGATGGGAAATACATGCATATGAGATGCGTTGCACATATTTTAAACCTGATAGTGAATGATGGTCTTAAGGAAGTTGATAGGTCTGTAGAAAGAATAAGGGTTGTTGTGAGGTTCATTAGACATTCTCCTATGAGACTATCTAGGTTTAAAATTGCTTGTGTGCTGGCTGGTTATTCAACCAAGCGGCCGATGTCCGTAGATGTGTCAACTAGGTGGAATTCAACCTACCTTATGCTTCATTCAGCATGTAGGTTAGAGAATGCATTCTATCAATATAGCATGTTAGATCCTTGTTTGAATGCTGAGTTAGATTTTAAGGTTTGGAAAAAAATTGGGTCCAATTTAGGGAGGTTGACTCAATCCGACTGGATTGTAGTTAAATCCCTAATGAAGTTTTGGAGACATTTTTCAATGCAACAGTTAGAATATCAGGTTCCTCATATGCTACATCAAACGTGATATTAGATGAAATATCAGACATTAACTTGGCTATAAGAGAAGGTTTAGAAAGTGATAATTTAAGCATGCGAAACATGTCTTCTAGGATGAGTGAAAAATTCAACAAGTATTTCATGGATTTAGGAATGATGAACATGTTCACATTCCTAGCACCAATTTTTGATCCTAGGAAGAAGTTGAGTTATGTCACTTATCTTCTAGAAGATATGTATGCTGCTGAAATTTTTACTACTTTATCTCAGTGTGTCAAAGTATCCCTTAATGATATGTTTGCACACTACAAAACAGAATTCGGTGTGGATGAGTCCCAAACACAACCGGACAGATCCGTTAGTGTTGTTGACACACCATCAACACACCGAAACTTTGAAAAATTCAAAAAGCTTTGTTTTCAACGGGTTGGGGCTCCTCATAATGAATTGGAAACCTATTTAAATGAGCAACCAGCAACTGACAGTAAGGAGTTTAAAGTACTTTCATGGTGGGCAGATAATGCACATCGATACCCTATTCTCTCTAGGATGGCTAGAGATATTCTAGCCATTCCCATGACATCTGTTTCTAGTGAAAGTGCCTTTAGTGCTGGCAACAGAGTTCTTGATGCTTTTAGGAGTTCTTTGAGTACTCGTGTTGTGCAAGCCTTACTTTGCACACAAGATTGGTTAAAAGGTGTTCATATTATTGAGACTTTGGCAAGTATGGAGAAGGATGAGGATCTGATTCAAGATGAGGAAGATAGTAGTAATTCATTTTTGATATTAATCTGATTTTTCAATCTGTTTTTGTGCTTGGGTTAACAATAATTGTTCTTATAACTATTTTCCTGAAATTGATAACATCGCCACCACAGTTAGGGCTCCAATTATTATGTGATCGAACTACCAAAAGTTGGTTAGTTACTAGCAAAAAATTTGTACTTGCTGTTTTTTTTTTGCCTTTAATTGATTTTTGTTATTTGTTAATGCTAATATATGTTTGTTATTTGATTTATGTGATAGGTATTGTTCTAGTAAGGAAAGCAAATGAAAGCTTCCTTTTTGGGAGCAAATGAAAGCTCCTATTGGAAGCAAATGAAAGCTTCCAATATTTTGAAGACCCTAACTGATGTTTTTTGTACAAATGGTTGTAATTTTGTAAGTGTGGTTGGCAGTTTGTATTGGTTGTAATTTTGCAAGTGGTTGCTTGAAAACTTTGTTATAATTCAGTATTTTGTATCTGTATGAAGTAATGATGTTTGTGATGAAACACTGATATATAAAAATTTGAATGCTTTGACTTCTGTTTGAATTTTCGTTATTTTGGGCCTTAAGTGGGCCAAACAGGATGAGCCTTTATTGGGCCGGTTATCCCGGTTATAAAACCGACCCGGTCGGAACCGACTAACTTCGGTTATGGGGTGAGATCCTCGGTTTCGGGGTCGGCGCCGATGGTAGATACTGCACCACCGGCAACTCTAGTTCTGGTGGCACACAGGGTGGCCGGTTCCGGTTACCCGGCCGTGCCCACCCCTAATATGCACTCTTCCTTTTGTTTTGTTCAATGTCACCTAACACCACCACTTGTTTGACAAGTGGCAAGTGGGTCCCACCCCTTTTGGAAAAATATCTTCTAGATATTTTTCAGTCAGATTCGCGAAATTCGGTCGTCTCGCCCGAACGGGCCCATTTTCCAAGAAATTACGAAACTTCACGGGCTACAAGGAAACGGCTCAACTAAGACCGCTGTAACGACGGCTAAGCTTTTTGGATCCAAAACGGACCTCGAACGGACCAAAATGTCGCTCGGTTGACTTTTCCAGCAAAAAGTCAACCTTTCCCAAATTGGTCAGAAAGTTGCCCCGAGTCCCCCAGAACTCACTTTGGTCGATATCGGGGTCAACTTAAGTCCGGTATGACCCTCGGGGTCAAATTTAGGTTAATTTAAGTGTCTGTCCCAAAATTTTAAATTTTCCTATTTTTCGCCGATTTGACTGGCGTTGACCGGGAGTGGTTCTTACATATATCCTTAGACCGAGGAGTCTTTGTGATCACTATGGAGTTAAAAACTGAGTTTGACCTAAGCCTAACGTTGCATCGTGACTGGGCTTCCATACCGGCCAATATTGTCGTGGGGACGTACTACATGAGTGACACGAAAGACGGCTAAAGGATTTATCCCTCATACCGCGATATGGGAAAGATATAAGTTCTCGGTCTCTTGATCTAGAGTGACTGAAAGAATATCATGGCCATGCATATGATAATAGGTATCATATATTCAGTCATCTCACATATCAAGGAACAATGATTGAGAATAATAAGGTTGACGGCTCTATGCCTTATCTCAATCAGGGTATCAGTGATAAAAGGATAATGACGGGGACGGCGAAAAGGTTGGAATCGTTAGGGTCAATTCGTTATACAGTGTCAGGAAATACTAAAGTTTTGTTAGTTGCCACTTATTTAGGATCAAGTAAAATGGGATTTCTCCCCGTCTGAGATACTCAACCAAATCAAGAGCTACAACTTTAATCTGGAATGGTCACTCTTCTCCAAGTATTGAGAATTCTCTTTTAATCAATGGAGATCTAGTCCCTCTCCCTGTGTTAGAATAAAAATCCCTCATCTCCTCTGTTGATTATCTTTTTACAGTAATTGGGTGGAGCATTGTGGGTTCTTGGGACTCGAGCAATGGAGGTTACTGGCTTTTATAGGGGTTGGGGTTAGCTGGTGTGAGGGGGTGGTTTGGGGTGAGTTATAGGTCTTGGTGTGAGGTAGGTGAGCTTATTGGGAACGAATACTTTTGGAGTGTGGGACTGTTTCACTTTCTTGAGGAGTCTAATTGGTTTCGTCTGTGTGTGGGTAGTGTTTAGGGAGAGTGTTGTTTTTATTTGTGTGTTTAATTTTTCACTGAGACATGAAGGTCTTATTCTGGTGTTCTGTTTTTTTTTTTTGTGTGAAAGTCATCTAACAAGGCTGATCTCTCAAGTGTCTGTTGAGGATTGGCTAGATATTGCAGCTGCATAACAAAAAACTGGGGTTGGACTTCTCTTTCAAGGCTGAGGTATCAATAGCCCCTTGAGAGCGGGTTTGTGTTTGCAGGTTTCATGAAATCTTTTCTGGTGGTGGCTGAGGAGTAATTTGGAGGTCTTGAAGGTTTGAGGTTAATATTTGAAGCTGGTTGAAGGGTTCTTCTGTCGATTTTGCTGCAAAATTGGCTCGCTTTAAAGAGGTGGAGGAGCATATCAGTCTCTTGAAGGTCTGAGGTTAATATTTGAAGCTGGTTGAAGGGTTCTTCTGTCGGTTTTGCTGCAGAAATGGCTGGCTTTAAAGATGTGGACGAGTCTATCAGTTTGGCTGAGAATGGATGGGGTTTGATTGATGCGGTAGTACTGCTGAAGTTTGCATTGATTAGTTTAGGTGATAAGGGGTATATTTGTTGGGAATTGGTACTTGACTCACAAGTCTAGTAGTGAGTGAGTTTGTTGACAAAAGGGTAGAGTTTTGTGTCTTGAATCACAAGCAACATTGTTTGGGGTGGTTTATTTTGGGTGGGTACTAAATTGCAACTTGTGGGTGTATTGAGGGTTTGCTTTTAACTCTTGGCCTTTTATTTATTTCAAAGAATTGGTCCATCAATAATACATCTGCTAATAAAAAAAAGTAAGATGAGATTTTACGTTGATCTAGATCAGGTAAAATTGGATTTTATGTTGATCTAGCGACATGCATAAACCTAAGAGTCAAACTAGAGAATGAAACTCAATAACAAACTGATGGAGAATAGCCAAGCGAGAACGTTACCACGAGACATGACCAAAACAGGTTTTGGATCATGTGCTTGTGAGTAATTAGGATATTACGAGTCGAGACAAGACTTAGAGTATGTTAGTCTTACTGCATGTATGAGGAGTTGGGATGACTAAGCGCCAAAACCCTCTTTTTATGTGGATCAGTACACGATCATCAAGAAATAGATAAAATGGTTAAGTACCGGTTGAACCCATAGGGAGTAGAGGTATCACTAGTATTTTGCTAAAACCTAGGAACGTGGGCTATCACTTCCACATCCCCGAAAGGGAAAATAAAGGGCATAAATGTAAAAGCGTTGTTTAAGTTTAGAAATATGTAAATCTATATACACGCTATCACCTAAGACGCATAACTTTTGATTGACACAAGAAAACGGTCACGGGTACAAATAAATATGACTTCCAATCAACGCATGGTTTGGTTAACAATGGTGAAATCAAATAATTATTTCCTTTTGATCTTAGAACACTTAAGTTCCTATGTATGCGATATCATGAAATCAACCACATACTATTCACGGGGAGAGGGGACAAGACCATTGCCTAGACCGATATGCGAACCACCATCATCCATAAGCAATAAAATAGGGTGTAGTTCTATGATCTTGAGCAAAGCTCGATCAATCCTCGAACAAGAGATAACCAAAAGGAATGAATACCACTCTCGTTACCAACTACCGCAAATAGAGATAGCTACACCACTCGACAAATCGACCTAGCTACGACAAGTTCACTTCCTAATTCTTGAATGCCATCAACAAGACGAACACCAAAAATCAAGTAGAACTAAATAGAGTATTGAATCATGATACTTCGATACTACACAAGCATGAGAGAACTCTAAATAAATTGTCTAATCTACTTAGCTACGCATAGTTCAATCAACCTAACGACCGGATAAATCGATCATCAAGGATAACTAAATAGAGCAACGAATCACGAAACTCAGGTAATACATAAGCATGAGTAACCCTAAATAAATAAACAACCTACTTAGCTACGCCTAGTTCACTTCTTTAAAACCAAACACTACCGATCGAGGTGGGTTCGGTAATCAAGTCGAACTACATAGAACATCAAATCAACGATATTATGGTAATACACAAGTATAAGCAAATTCTATAAACGTGAAATCTCGCCTCACACTAGATCGAATCATGGATCGCTCAAAACATCGATCTACATAGCGCACACAACAATTAGGGAAAACCCCAAATTGTTCGATCGACTTGAAACACACAAGAACATCGAGAAAACACAAACTAGCATATTCATATCTCAACAACACGAAATCGAGACATATACATGTTTGAAATTCTAGATAAGTTCACTAAATGGCTAAAGTTTGCATTTTTACGAACTCTAGCCTAGAACTTGATATACACCCGAGAGACGGAATAACTAGCACATGAAGTCGGGTTCAAAAACATGATAAATCGAACACAAAGTAAAAGAAGCATGCATAAACATCGAGTAGCTTAAATATAGATTAATACCCATACAAGAAAGTGGATGCTTATTTAGCTCAAAAACCCAAATCATGCCAAAAACATCACCAAACTCAAATTAACCACAAACTCATGCATCATTTCAAAGGAAATCAACATTTACACAACACCCATGACCAAAGATTTGAATCCAAGGTCATGGAATCCAAATCTTATTCAGGCATACCAAAAAAAACGAGCTTTACAACAAAATAGAGAAGAGTATAGATTATAATTGGGATTGGATTGAGAAACACAATAGAAAACTCCTCTAGCTTGTAAACCCATCATCTCCAACTCTCCAAAGCTTCAACACATGATAATGGAGAATTTGGAGATGGTGGGAGGCTCATGGATGCTTGAAACCTCCTTAGATCGTTTTAGTTATGGCCTTAGATGGTAGTAAAATGCTCCGAAGATGAAGAACACTCGAGAACACTAAGAAGAGATGAGATAAAAAAAATAAAAGGTTGATATTTGATTTTTATACAGAAAATTCTGATTCCAAAAATTGCTCACGCCACTGTTATATAATATAAGCAATAATAGGAATAATTGAAAAAATGTAAATTTGTCACGCCCCAAATTCAGTAGAACCGAACTCGGAACGCGAACGTTTAAAACAATAAAACATTTTCAAACCTTTTAAATAATCACTTTAAAACCACCATCTACTTAAACAAAATAATAATTTACAACTCAAAGTACGTCCCAACAGGCGGACAAAAATACAAGGTATACGTCGCTAGACTCAAAAGAAAACCCGGACTCCGCTCCTAGCTCTTCAAGCTTCGAGAGCTCACCTAGTCCATCCTGCGACCAGAACCTGTAGGAAAAGCAGCTAGGGGTGAGCGTTCGCTCACCACCACGGATAACAGACTGACTACGGCATACTTAGTAGACAATGTCGGCAACACCAACAACAACCCGACTGACACACACAAACTGTTACTTTCCTCAACCGACTCAACACTCGGACCCGTGTAGACCCGACACAACGATCGACGAATTCCTCCAAAGACACGACAGATAACCACGCAACACCCACGATCACTAAGGATCGCACACCAAACAAGATCACAAAGGATCGCACTCCAACTGCTCAGTAACCCCCACGCCCTTTACCGATCCCTGTAAGGCCAGGCGGTCGACCTGTCGCACTTTTCCCGACATAAAGTCGGGTCAGGCTGTCGACCTGTCCCCCCGAACCACGCACGCGCGGCCAGGACCCCTTTCCTCACGGGCGGGCCCCCTACCCCGTCTGAACATGCAGACGCGTGCGATCACAGGACCCCCGTTTCATGAAGCGGGCCCCCAACCTCAAGTAACCACAATCACAATCACAACCAAAGTTCAACAAACAGCAACAACACCGGTCCAACACTCCACAGGCACTCATGGCCACCCAAGACACACCAACAATAAAGACACGGGCTCAACAACCCCACGGGCACTCACGGCCACCCAAAACACCAACGATAAAACACGGGTTCAACAACCCCACGGGCACTCATGACCACCCAAGACACCAAAAGTAAAGACACGGGTTCAACAACCCCACGGGCACTCATGGCCACCCAAGACACCAACAGTAAAGACACGGGCTCTCATGGCCACCCAAGACACAGCAGTAAAATACGGGCTCTCATGGCCACCCAAGACACAAATTAAACAATCAACCTCCGGGCATAACCAAATGCCTCCAGCAATTCTAATATCGAAAGTTCACTGCTCCTACGACACTACCAAGTGCCACATGCATTTCTATTGTTCGATACGTTCCCGTATAATACGACACCACCCGGTGTCGCCTGCCTTTCTAATATTCGATAAACTTACTAAACCCACGACACCCAAGTGTCACATGCATTTCTACTGTTAACTTTCCCTAGTCAAGGCCGAGATCCGGCTACTTTTCCCTACCTCGTATGCTTTCTCCAAAAGCGCACTAACAAGCTCCGGGGTGATCTCGATCACTCGCCTAGCTTTCCCTTTCCTCTGTCTGCGACACGATCTAATAAGAACACAATTCAAATACTTTTAAGTTCGCAGACATAAACTGGAATTTAATAAACTTGACGCCCAAAAGTAACCCCGACAATGTCGATCACTCCCAAACTTTCCAATTACTCGAAATTGTCGATAATGGACCCGGAAAAGGCCGATTCGCCTGACATGGCGAATCTGCCCGGGTTTTGAAAACGCCCTTCCAGGGCTCCGAAAATTCCCGTTTTCGTTTCTACGGTCTTAGAATAATTCAAGGGTTCCTATGCACTCGACAGAATCAATTTCCGACTTCCGAGTCATTTAATTCGCGTTTAAAGTTTCTAAACCCGTCAATTACAACTTTCACAATTTAATTCCAAATTTCGATCCGGGTGTGGTTTAATCACTTGGGGAACGTTCTAAACCACCCGAACACCTGAGCATGTGGGCCCCACCCGACCCCCTTTGGCCGTGGGTGGCTAGGGCCGGTTTGGGGCCGGTCCACCAAGGTGGTGGCTGGTCTTAACTCCGGCCAGCCACCCTACGAAACCGGCCAGCCACCATACACGGTGGCCGGAGCTCCCCCGAGCCTCCGATCACCGGAAAACGTTCATCTCTTCGCTCCAAAACACCTCCAACGAACCCCACACCTCAACTCATCCACATTCAACCCATTTCAAACCAAACTCTAACTTTTAAACTTAAAAAACTGAAAATCGGTTAGGTGCTCACCGTAGAGAATGTCGATGGGAACTCGGTTCTTCTATCTTTGAGACGATCCAACGGTTTGATGAACGAGAAAAGGCAAAACCCTAACAAGCTCCTTCTCTTTTCTCTCTTCTTCTCCTTCTCCTTCTCTCTCTAAACTTTCTATTTTATTTCTCTTTTGAAATGCTTGGTCGAGACTAACATGTGGTCTTCCTTTTGTTTTAAGGGATAATTCCATTTTAGTACCCTAAAACTTTCGGATTTCGTTTTTAGTACCCTAAATGTTTTTTGTGCCACTTCAGTACCCTAAATCTTTGTTTATTCCAGTTTAGTACCCAATGTCTGATTTTCCATCCATTTTTGGATGGAAAAACGTCATGTGCCTTGCACATGACCCTATCTTTTATAATAATACCAACACAACTTTCCATAATTACAAAACTAACCTCAACTTCTCATCTTTTTTGTTTTTGTCCCAAAAACCTAACACCACCACTTGTGTGACATGTGGCAAATGGGTCCCACACCTTTTGGCAAATATCTCCTAGATATTTTTCAGTTAGATTCGCGAAATTCGGCCGTCTCGGGCCCCGAACGGGCACTTTTTCCAAGAAATTACGAAACTTCACGGGCTACAAGGAAACGGCTCAACTAAGACCGTTGCGACGACGGTTAAGCTTTTTGGATCCAAAACGGGCCTCGAACGGACCAAAACGTCGCTCGGTTGACTTTTCCAGCGAAAAGTCAACATTTCCCAAATTGGTCAGAAAGTTGCCCTGAGTCCCCCGGAACTCACTTTGGTCGATATCGGGGTCAACTTAAGTCCGGTATGACCCTCGGGGTCAAATTTAGGTTCATTTAAGTGTCTGCCTAAAAATTTTAAATTTTCCTGTTTTCGCAGATTTGACTGGCGTTGAGCGAGAGTGGTTCTTACAAAATTGCTGTGAACATATAGAGGAACCCATCTGATTTTTGGCGAAGCGCTTTGTGGAGTCAAAATCTAGTCAAGGCAGGTGCAATGGTCCTCCCGGGTCGGGATGTAAAAAATTTCTTGGATCCTTGGCTTCCTCATACCAACAATCATCGTCTTATCACCCCTCCAAGGCTCCAACTCAATCTACTGTAAGTCTTACTATGGTTGATTCATTAACAGTTGATGGAGGGTGGGATTTTAATGCATTACGGAAATATTGTGGCCTATGTGTGGAAAATATGGGGTATACTGAGATTTAGAAGTCAAGAGCTGGCATGTTGGTTTTGGAACCCGGAAAAGTCGGATCGTTATACGGTTCGCTCGGCCTACAAGCTTGCTATATGTACAGAACAAAGCAATGGTGCTAATTCTATCCCCGTTTCATCTCATCCAAACAATGTTTGGTGGAATTGGTTATGGAGTTTAAACGCTCAACCAAAACTAAAATTACTTGGGTGGAGATTATGGGGAAATATATTACCCACGGCTAGTAATCTCCAACGACATGGAATAAAAATGCAGGTACAATGTCCTCTATGTGGGCTTGATGTAGAATCTGAAGTTCATGTGTTAATTAAGTGCTCTTTTGCAAAGAGGGTATGGGAGTGTAGTTCTGTGTGCATAAAATACAAGGATGTTTTGTTGAGGGACGGAAAGTCTCTTTTTTTCTTGGCGAATTCGTTCTTTTCGTCTGATGATTTTATCCTCTGGCTCGGTATTTGGTATAACTTGTGGTGGGAAATGAATAAACTTCTCTTTGGGGGTTTGACTAGGCGTGAGAGTCAAATTGTGGAACAAAGTATTGTATGGTTAAATGATTACAAATCTTCTATGACTTTGCATCATTCTACTGCACCTTTTTAGAACCAGGGTGTTGCTTCTAGATGGTGTCCTCCCCGAATTGGATGCCTCAAATTAAACTCGGATTCGAGATTGGGGAGGTGCCATGGTGGCAGGGTGTATGCACTTTGTGGAGGGTCCGTTTCAACCAGATGTAGCTGAGTTGATCGCCCTTCACCATGGTTTCACTTTATGTAAGAACATGAATATAGCAATTTCGGAGGTGGAAGTTGACTCCCTCTCGGTTGTGCTTGCTTGACGGAATGAAGAAGTCATGGGTGCTTATGGAGAGATTGTAGAAGCCATTATTGATCTCCTCTCAATTTTGTCCTCACCACGCCTTAAATGGGTTAAGTGAGAGTCGAATCGTGTTGCTCATGTATTAGCCAAGAAAGTTGTTGAAAATAGAAGCTCTGTCTTATAGGGCTCAGTTGGCCCTTCTTTTGTATCTAGTATTGTATCAGCGGATGCTTTATAATGAAAGATGGTATTTCAAAAAAAGAGGAAGTGGAGGTGTGCAAGTTGTCAGGAGTAATCTGGTGTGGGCGGTGGAAGTGGACTAAGCGTGAGACCTTCTGATCGTGCGGCTGCGAGACGTCCACGAGCGAGTCAACAACCTTGCGGCTGAGGAGCGAAGTCAACGCACCTGATTCATGTCGTTGGTTCTTGAGCGCACATGGGTCAGCAGATCCACTGGACAGGGAGGTGGGGGTGTACGGGATGGGCTGCACCACACCTGGAACGGATCTGAAAAGCTGATTTTTTTTCTCTCTTTTTAATTTAACGCTTCAATCGCTCTTTTCCATTACACTAGTGCTCCGATTGACCTCATTCTTACGCCAATATTTTTATTTTTTTTGCGGCCTACAAAACAAGACCTAACATGAATATATTTTATGCACTTGACACATATCTACTACGAATGAGGTTCAACGCAATTATTACTAAACGCTAAAAATATAAAAAAAATGATCCACAAAAAAGGTAAATATATAGGGAAAACTAGCCAAATTAGATAGGACAAATTTACGCTCATCAAGTTCTCCCACACTTAACCCTTGCTCGACCTCTAGCAAAATAAAATACAAGTAAGACAAGTACCAAGGAAAACATGGCAATATAAATTCCCTAGGCGTATCTTGGTGGCTCCGGATTATTGAATGTAATAAAGGATGCACATGCTGACTCAATTAACCGGACTAAAAGACCTCATCCAAATGCATAAGCAAATAAAAGACCAAAAATCTATCACTCAAACAAAGCGTGTGCTTACAACTTGAATTTTTTTTAGCAAAAATTGGCTTAGAGCTCGCTAATGGAGTGAAATTTTCCTCATCATTTCTCTCCACTTTCCGCAAACCATTGTTTACTTGTTTTAGATTAAGAGCGTATATGTGAGGTGGTCTAAAAAATAAAATGAAATGACTAGAAAATTTTCAAGCCTCCAAATCATCATTTAGCACTTGCTCTCTCGGCCTTAACATATTAGCAGTACTAATAAGGATCATGCATAGACTCATTCACAACTTACACGATTGGGTGTTGTTATGCAATTACATTGCCTTGGGACTCTGTGAATGGTAAACACATCTAGTTCCTTTACGAGTCAAGCGGCAGATCAAAGTTTTGTTTGGTTTTTTCGATAACGTGTAGAAACTTTGGATAAGTACGATAGGTTGGTGGTGTTCACCTTTTATTACTATTTGAGAGGTTCCTGGTGTGAGGCTCAATCTGCATGCGAACCGCCGCACCTCACACCTTTTCCCAAACAAAGCTTTTATTGGATACCCTTTCCCCGGGACCTATACTTAATTTCCCGTGCATAGTGTGTGAGATTTTGAAAAATTGGTACCACAAACGCATAATGAGACTAAGCCCTTGAACTCGAGTAGATTTCTAATTTACCAAAACACACAGTTTGATCCCTTAACAATAAGCATATGAACTCAACACTTTCTCAATATGACAAGTGAAATAAGTCTATTGTCTCCAAATTAAACCCGGTATAGGTAAAAACAAAGATAGAATCATATTGGCGATGATATAGAGAATTGAAAAGTTCTTCATAATCTAGCATCTCATAATCATTTCGTACCCAAGTAAAGCAATAAAACATAAACACAATATACGGCTTCTTAACACTACCAACAGTAAATCCTCCATTCATTCCTCAAAACCGCAAATGATGTAAAGAAGTCTACTTCCGTCTTACTCATGTTGGCCAAAATTATTTACCCAAGGTTTACACACAAAATAAGACTCATAACAAAAATATGCTTTTTAACTCTACATGCAAGACTCACACAACTTAATTGTCCTTTATACTTGTAATCAATCCCCTCCCCACACTTAGTTGATGTATAAGGTGGCATGCATTCTCACGAGTCCACAGATAAATTATGCATGGAAATGCTCAAACAAGATCCCAAATATCTACAGCACGAAAAATCCCAGCAGACATCATTTAATTTAGAGTAGCTATCATAAACATCTAAGTTTTAAGGGATTAGAAATACCGCCCCTTTATAATGTAGACGCTACAATTAGACTTCGATTCAGAAGTAGGGGGATTCTCCTAGTTGCAAGCCAAGTGGATGAAGAGGTTGCTTTCTTGACTTCTCCAAGTGAGAACTCTACTCCATATTTCAACGAATCAACTCTTTCAATCACTTATAAAAGAGGCAAACAATCATGAGAGATCACAAAGGTAATTAAGCTAGCTTAAAAGGTGCAAAATACTAATGACGCCCGTTACTCCCCGACAAAGACGACATCTTGAATAATCGGGATGACTATGCGCCAAAACCCTCTTTTTACATGCATTAGTACAAGGTCATCAAGCAATAGATAAAACGGTTAAGTACCGGTCGAACCCACATAGAGTAGAGGTATCACTAGTATTTTGCTAAATCTGGGGACGTGGGCTGTCACTTCCACATCCCCGAAAGGGAAAATAAAGGGCAGAAATGTAAAAGTGTTGTTTAAGTTGAGAGATATGTAAATCTATATACACGCTACCACCTAAGAAGCATAACTTTTAATTCACACAAGAAGTCAGTCACGGGTACAAATAAATATCACTTCCAATCAACGCATGGTTTAGTTAACGATGATGAAATCAAATAATGCTTTCCTTATGGTCTTAGAACACATAAGTTACTATGTATGCGATATAATGAAATCAACCACATACCAGTCACGGAGAGAGGCGATAAGACCATTGCCCGGACCGATATACGAACCACCAGTCATCGAAAAGCAATAAAATAGGGTGTAGTTCTATGATCTTGAGCGAAGCTCGATCAATACTCGAACGAGAGATAACAACAACGACTAAATGTCACTCTTGCTTCCAACTACTACAAATAGAGATAGTTACACCACTCGGCGAATCAACTCAGCTACGCCTAGTTCACTTCCTAATTCTCGAATGCCATCAACAAGACGAACACCGTAAATCAAGTAGAACTAAATAGAGTATCGAATCACGATACTCTAGTACTACACAAGCATAACAGGACTCTAAATAAGTTGTCAAATCTACCTAGCTACGTATAGCTCAATCAACCTAACGACCGGATAAACTGATCATCAAGGAGAACTAAATAGAGCAACAAATCACGAAACTCTGGTAATACACAAGCATAATTAAACCCTAAATCAATAAACGAATCTACTTAGCTACGCCTAGTTCACTTCTTGAAAACCGGACACTACCGATCGAGGTGGTTTGGGTAATCAAGTTGAACTACATAGAACAATGAATCAACGATATTCTTGTAATACACAAGCATAAGAAAATTCTATAAACGTGCAATCTCGACTCACACTAGATCGAATCATGAATCGCTCCAAACATCGATCTACATAGCGCACACAACAATTAGGGAAAATCCCTAAATCGTTCGGTGGACTTGAAACACACAAGAACATCGAGAAAATACAACCTAGCATATTCATGTATCGTCAATAGGAAATCGAGACATAAACATGTCGGAAATCCTAGATAGGTTCACTAAAAGGCTAAAGTTTTGATTTTTACGAAATCTAGCTTAGAACTTGATATCCACCCGAGATACGGAATAACTACCACATGAAGTCGGGTTAAAAACATGACAAATTGAACACAAATCAAGAGAATCATGCATAAATATCGAGTAGCTTAAATATATTTTAATACCCATACAAGCACGTGGATGCTTATTTAGCTCAAAACCCCAAATCATGCCAAAAACATCACCAAACTCAAATTAACCATAAACCCATGCATCAATTCCAAAGAAATCACCATTTACACAACACCCATGGCCAAAGATTTGAATCCAAGGTCATGGAATCCAAATCCTACTCAAGCTTACCAAAAAACCGAGCTTTACAACAAAATAGAGAAGAGTATAGACTAGAACTGAGATTAGATTGAGAAACTCAATCGAAAAATCCTCTAGCTTGTAAACCCACGATCTCAAACTCTCCATAGCTTCAACACATGAAAATGGAGAAGTTGGAGATGGTGGAAAGCTCATGGATGCTCGAAACCTCCTTAGATCGTCTTAGTTATGACCTTAGATGGTAGGAAAATGCTCCCAAGATGAAGAACACTACAAAGAGAAGAGAGAAAAAAAGAATAAAAGATTGATATTTGATTTTGATACAAAAAAAAGATGATTCCAAAAATTACTCAGGCCACTACTATATATAAGCAACAAGAGGAGAAATCTAATAGAAACTCCTCTTATCCTAAAAATTGTGTGAACCAATCCTAACCACACACCCTTTAGGTCCAACATTCACCATAATGCCATATCATCACCCCAATTCCACCAAAACTCACGCCATTTTCATCCTCCCTCACACAAGCAATGGCATAATTGTAATATCATGGTGTCATGTGGACAAATGTCCATTTTTTTCTTAACCAATTCACTAATTTAATATTTCCCGATTCGTTTGAACTCCGATTAGCTTCAAACTTGTGCCAATATTTTTCTTTTCCCAAGGGCTTTAAATCAAGATCAATCATGAATATATTTTGAAGCACGATAATAAAAATTTATATTGGGGTGATAAAAAAATGTTGAGTGTTGATAAATCTTCACTAATAAATTTTTTATATCGGGGTGTCAAACTAGTGCTAAATGTTGATAAAAAAACATGTACTGGAGTGATAAAAAAAACAGATAATGAGGTGATAAAAACCATGTTCAATTAAAAATAAGGGTGATAAACTCGAGTTTAGTGTTGATAAAAAAAACATGTGATGAGATGATAAAAACACATGTAACTTAACGATAAACATAGTGTTTAGTGTTGATAAAACTAGTGCTTAGTGTTCATAAAAAAACATGTGATGATGTGATAAAAATTATGTTCGATTTTGGAAAATGAGGTGATAAAACTAGTGTTCAGTGTTGATAAACCTAGTGTATAGTGTTGATAAACTCAGTGTATAGTGTTGATAAAAATTACCCAGACTTAACTTTTTTTAAAAATCAGCCCCGAAATAAGGGTGATAACCTAGAGTTTAGTGTTGATAAAAAAAACATGTGATGGGATGATAAAAACACATGTAATTTAATGATAAACATAGTGTTTAGTGTTGATAAAACTAGTGCTTAGTGTTCATAAAAAAACATGTGATGATGTGATAAAAATCATGTTCGATTTTGGAAAATGAGGTGATAAAACTAGTGTATAGTGTTGATAAACCCAGTGTATAGTGTTGATAAAAATTACCTAGACTTAACTTTTTTTTAAAATCAACCCCGAAATAATGGTGATAACCTAGAGTTTAGTGTTGATAAAAAAACATGTGATGGGATGATAAAAACACATGTAATTTAATGATAAACATAGTGTTTAGTGTTGATAAAACTAGTGCTTAGTGTTCATAAAAAAACATGTGATGATGTGATAAAAATCATGTTCGATTTTGGAAAATGAGGTGATAAAACTAGTGTTCAGTGTTGATAAACCCAGTGTATAGTGTTGATAAACCCAGTGTATAGTGTTGATAAAAATTACTAAGACTTAACTTTTTTTTAAAAATCAGCCCCGAAATAATTTTTTTCGTGCTTCAAAATATATTCATGACTGCTCTTGATAGAAAGCCCTTTAAAAAACAAAACTAATGGCGCAAGTTTGAAGCCAATCGGAGTTCAAACGAAGCGGGAAAAATTAAATTAGTGAATTGGTAAAAAAAAATAATATGATGGTTTTACTAAAAAGCTCTTACCACTTACTAAAAAGTGTTGTTTTTATACAGTCAACAAATCAATTGCATCTCATCCATCCATTCTTAAAATGAATGGTTTGGATTGGTTCACACAGTTTTTACGTTAAGGAGTGGTTTCTATTTGATTTTTCATTTAAGAAACAATAAGAATAATTGAAAAAAAATGTAAATTGCTGATTGACAATCCCGCTGAAAGGAAGTAGAGGTGCGCAAGCTGTCAGGAGTAATCTGGTGTGGGCGGTAGCAGCAGACTAAGCGTGAGACCTTCTGATCCTGCGGCTGCGAGACGTCCACACGCGAGTCAACAATCTCGCGGCTCAGGAGCCAAGTCAATGCATGCAATTCAAGCCGTTTGATCTTATGCGCGCGTAGGTCAGCAGATCCACTGGACAGGGATGTGCGGCTTCACGGGATGGGTTGCACTACACCTGCACCGGATCTGAAAAGCTGATATTTTCTCTTCTTAATTTAACACTTCAATCGCTCTTTTCCGCTCCACAATTGCTCTGATTGACCTCGTTCTTGCGCCAATATTTTTATTTTTTTGCGGCCTGCAAAAAAAGAACAGACATGAATAAATTTTGTGCACTTGAAACATATCGACTACGAACGAGGCTCAGCGCAATTATTACTAAACGCTAAACATATAAAAATGATCCACAAACAAGGTAAAAATATAGGGAAAACTGGCCAAATTAGATGTAAAAATTTACGCTCATCACCGTAGTTTAATTGTAAACATCCAAATGTATATATCATCTTAGGAATAAAAGTAAAGGAACTTTAAATATTACTTAAGTGTTGGAGTAATATATCGAAGTGTGCTTTGATCTATGTCTACCATGCAGAATAGAACCATAGATCAAGAAGGATTACACTTGATCGGTCCCTAGTCAACAAAGCTTCATTAGAAGCGACTTGTGTGAAAGATGACTATTTATGACTCACGTTCTATTAGTCATTGGATTGGGAGTCTGGATTCTGGATTCTGATCATAGATATCATATGAGACATGATATTGGATGAACCTACATGATTATGTGCCATAGAGAAAGTCATGAGCATATTCAATGTCGTAGCTGGTCATGTATCCTTAGACCAAGAAGTCTTTGTGATTGTTATGCAGTAAAAGACTGAGTTTGACCTGAGCCCAACATTTCTTATGAAAGGGTTTCCATAACGGCTAGGATTGGGTTAGGGACGGACTACATGAGTGACACAAAAGACGGCTAAGGGATTTATCCCTCATACTACGGTGTGGGAAAGATATAGGTTCTCGGCCACTTGATCGAGAGTGCTTGAAAGAATAGCATGGTCATGCACATGATACTGGTTATTAAATATTTAGTCATCTCACACATAAAGAAACAATGATTGAGAATAATAAGGATGAGAGTTCTATGCCTTCTTCTTGTTTGGGCCGAACCCCCTTATTGTCCTCCATTATTGTTGTGTTCTTGAGTTCTCAACCTCAAGAAATACATGGATTTAATTCCTTGGAGAATACGTAGGCGTCTTAGAGACACAAGCCAAATCATCTCTTACCCGGTGTTCATCTATTGGGAGAAACAAAAAGAAGAATGTGCAGAATTTTCACCACAATTTTTGTCCGAGCAACCACTTTCAAGAGCCCGACCGAAGTTTCATAAAAGGTCCGATGATGCTGAGTTTTGGAGTGAATGTTCTGCACATATGTCTTCAAAGTGAATGGTGGAATTTGTATTTTGACGGTTCATTTTTCAGATACCCGAGTTGCAAGTTGAGCTACTTCACCAATTGGTTAGGAAATTGTGTTTATGACTTGTGTTTCTAATCATGGTAGTGTTCCATGGCTTGCATGTGGTCTCAAGTATTTTTTTTCTTCTGCCGGATGTTTCCTCTCCTACCTTGAGACCCTACAAGTTGTCCTTTCTTGCCATCCCATTCTATCTGTAACTTCCTCTCAACACGAACGATGTTCTCGCTCTTGGTGGTCATGACAATTCCATACGGGCCGTCATGACGAAGTAATACATCCTTGAATATCATGTCCATGTTTTCATTCGATGCTAGAAATCATTCAAGTGTGAATACTCATTGTTGTAAGCCTTTGTAAATTGCACGATCAAGAGAGAGCATTCATTATTATTGTTCTGCATTTGTGCAAGCTATACCTCGTAGTCATCCAATTTCTTTCTATAGTCTAAAACTGGCGTCTCTGCATATGTTTTCACAACCGAAATGTTCCAAAGACCTTTCGGGGGTTCATTAACGGAGTTTCCGGCATCAAGGTACAAATTGATGATCGTGGAACATCGATGATGAATGTATTCTTCAACGATGCAACCCTCATGGTCATGCTTAGTTCGTATCCATGTTTTGTAGTATCTAAGTTCCCTTCATCATCATATGAATAATTAAATTATGGGAAAATATCAGTTTAGTACCCCTAACTTATACACTATTAACATATAAGGTACCCTAACTAAAAAGTAGATAAAAGGTACCCTAACTATGAAAAAAACATCACTTTAATCTGTGGCGTTAACTTTCCATCCAAAAAGCATAAAAACACGAAAATACCCCTCACTAACTATCAAATTTTCAGACACACCCATTGATTTATATTTTTATATAAATCAAATTTGTTTTTTCAACAAATCAGATTTATTATTTTAAAAATAATTTTTAATTAAAAAATCAGATTTTATTTTAGAAATTGAATGTGTATCAGATTTTTGAAAATCAATTTTATTTTTAAAACTTATGTTTTCATTTTTAAAAGGGTTAATTTCATCTCACTACCCTTAAAATTCTTGATTTTCATCTCACTACCCTAACTATTTTTTGTGGCACCTTACTACCCTAAAATGCACCATTTTTTCACGTTTACACGAATCGTTAATTTATGGACGAAAAATGGTCATGATCCTGGTACATGACCATGTCTTTTAATAAAATACCAAAACTACCCCTTGAACATTCATAAAAACTAAATTAATATTTGGCATTTGAATACCAAAGAGTCAAAAGTATGTGTAAGATTATGTTTGTAACATGGATAGTAAAAGATGTAGTCTTACTACACTTTATGAGTCTTAGATCATCTTTCCTCAATCACTCCCTTTGTTGGAACATTTCCTTAGATTGGCCAATCATGAAGTATTCATTCATCTCTATTGCATCTTGAGTTCAAAACTCCATACTTCTAATTATTTATGAAGTGTTCATTAATATGCTTACCATAAGCATCCTATTGAACTCTAATCATATTAGACGAATCATTAGAGTGAGGTTTGGTCAATAAACTATTTATTACCATTTTTTAAGAACAATTGTTAGTTTTGTACCAATCAAAACTTGATTTTATGAGTGGATCCTCCTAGGACCATTTCTTTTGTAATAAGATATATAACATGTTCGAAAAGCTAATATATAACAACGGTTTTTGAAGATATATATAGAGTAAACAATAAAATTTAAATTGGGTTAACTAACCCTCAAATATATCTCTAAGATAATTTTCTAAGATTCATATATCCTATGTTTACGGTGGGGTTTTCCCCATCTCCCTAAGTATGGTATTTAGGTAGGTTTCCCAATTGCATCATTTATGCAACTCTTATATAGAACACGCACATCATCATGCATTGTTTGGCAATGTTCCATCTTGTTGCCCTCGACTGAAATCACATTCCCTACTCTGGTTAGGTTCAACCATATCAAGCTAATGAATAACTATTTATCCATCTATCTTTACCTTAACGACTATACGTACCACGCTTCAACGCACCAACATATAACCCTTTTGCTTGATACACTCCTAAACTTGGAACCCTATGTATCCCACGCTTTGTCGTACCAATACATAGTCCATTACTTTTGGTTGGCGCTTGTGATAGTGGAAAAACATCACTAACACATAATATTAATGTTGAAATTTCCAAATTTTTTTATCTCATAAAATCTACTTGTTACTGAGCACATGCCTATTCTAAGCATAAATTTAATCTTGTTACTACGTAAGGGCCTAATCGTGTTTTTAAGATTAAGCCTAAACATTTAGGTCAATCTTAAAGTAGGGAACATACAATACATTGGTCAAATTAAAGTTATGCTACGCACCATGCATAAAATGCATAAACATCGACATGCTATAAGTCAGCCAATCATGCATAGCTTAATTCCCTAGTAAACACATAATAGCATATTACATCTAGGTCACTCTTATCTGGAGTCATTCCTAAAGCGGGGATCATAACATATATTGCTCAAAGGTGCTATGATATACAAATAGGTATAAAAACAATGTAGTGTAAACTTTGTGAAAGTTTCATATCTCTATCTCATTCCGTTTTGTATTACTTAAAATAAAACATTTATTTTAATATAATAAACTTATGTCCGTGTTTTATAACATTTTGGATCAATAATCTAATTTTTCATTAAAAAAATCTTTCAATCTTTCCGATATAGCCAAAATTAGGGTTTTATAAAAATTTGAGATTCAATTACGAAAATTCAAATTTTATAATTTTAGAAATAACTATAAATCACATTTATTAAAATTCCAAAATATTAGGAAATTTTTTAATATCCAACATCCTCTATGAATTTCGAAAATTCATAGTACTCTACCGATTAGAACAAAATTATGGTTTTCTGAAAACTTGAGATCTGATTTCGAAAATTTCAATTTTATAATTTTATAATTAATTATATATCAAAATAAAAAAGATTGAATATATTAGGAAATTATAAATATCCTTCAACCTCTATGAGTTTCGAAAACTCAGATTGTTCTACCTATTAGAGCAAATTAAGGTTTTCCGAAACCCTATTATTCAATTGCGAAAAATCCAATTTACTTGTTTTAAAATATAAAAATAATCCATTTTACAAATTAGTATAATTTTTTAAAGTCTCAACCTCCCACAATGAATTTCGAAAATTAAAGGTAACTCTCTCGGTTGCTCGTAGTTTGTTAAAAGCATATCTTTTTATAAAATCGTGATGACATCTTGAATTCATGCAGATTATTATATATACAACTAATAAATTTTAAAATAAATAATTTATGATTTTATAAAAGTTAGAGACTTAGTATTAAGACAGTCAAAATACTAGATCTTGTTTGGTGTTATTGCGAAAAACCCAAATTCCAAAAAACCCAACAGTAGCACTAGCTCCAACTATCGGTATAGGAAAGGGACGAATGAATTGACTCACTCCCTTGTTCATAAGTGTTCTACTATCGAGGATCTGCTCATCAATACCTTAGAAAGAGAAATATATTCATGTGAATTATCTTTACATCCTAATGATGACATAACGTTTTCCAAATTTTATTAACTCATAGAGATGTTGTAATAGGCCAATGTGGATTGTTCAGTGGAACTCAACCTAACAAAAACATATGTGATGCGGATGCATCTTTACACCTAAAGTGTCGTAGTTTATCGAGTTTAAAAGGACTTTTATCCCCCCATTTAGGTAATTCTCTATTATTTTATGGGTTTTATGTGTTTTTGGTGAAGTGTAGGTTCGTGGATCGAAAATAGGACAAAATAGAAAAAAAAATCGATTAAGGAGTTGAAATCTGGTAGATCATCAAAAAAGCATAACTTTGTCATACAAGCTCCGATTTTCACCCATAAGATATAAAATCGAAGGACATTCAGAGATCTACACATTGTTTTGATCTGGGTTTTTTCCCAGTACTCGATAGCTTACCAGACTGCTATCCTTCATGGATCCGTGCGAGAAACCGTTTTCAAACATATGAGAATTTTCTTGTTTTTGACCCAAATTGTATATTCCCTTTTTTCCACCCCAAAGCCATGAATGTTCCCTATTTTTTTTTTGAAACAGGGTAGTACTTTATTACTGCAGCAAATCGTCGTTTAGGACAAGCAAAAGTACATCCGGAATTGGCAAAACACGCCAATCATAATGCTCCCAAAGCAGGGAATTCTTAGCTAAACAATGGGCTACCCCGTTCGCTTCTCGTCTTACAAATTGGAATCTAAACCCTCTCAAGCGACGTAATAAGCCCCTGCATTCAGTGATGACATCCCCAAAAGGAGATAGCATGACCGAGTCACTCAGCACCGCTTGAACCACTCCCAGGCAGTCTGCTTCTATGATACCCTGGCTCAAGCCTTCGCTCGGGATCCACTGCAGAGCTGCACGCAGAGTTAAAGCCTCTACCAGTTCCGGATCCCTAGCTCCTGCAAATATGAAACACTTTGCAGTAATTAGCTTACCATTAGAGTCTCGACACGCAACCCCCCCCCCCCCCCCCCCCCCACTGTCGTCTCCACTCCCCCCAGGGCCCCGTCTATATTAATATTGACTTCCCCCTCCCCTGGAAACGACCATTGTGCTCTCGGCCTAGGCAGCTTTGTCTTCTTCTCTTGCACATCACGCCAATCTTGTAGAGCCGTGGACGCCATAGTCTCCATTCCTGCAGTCGAACAATGCTTCTGCTCCCAAACTCTGCTATTTCTCCCACGCCAAGAAAAGGGATATGATACTTCATTATTCACACTTGATATTTTAGATCTTAGATTCTGGAGATCTTAAGACAGACTTAGGGTTGAGAGTTAGAGAGAGTGAAGATTGAATATTGATAAACGACAATTGTATGATATATTGGTAATTATATCTCAGTTTTCATCAATACTATGAGTGAACTTGTTTACTTTTTTTTTCTTTCCTCTTCTCTCACCATGAGAAACTAAACTTCCATAATCTAGGGTTACGGGGGATTATTGATTTAATTTTTGTGTATTGAATGCAAAAAAATAATAATAATCATTGAATCTAGGTTAGGGTTTATGTTTGATTTTCTATAAAGTTTTAGGAAAAACGACAAATGCATACCCTTAAGTTGTCACGTTTCTCTGATACCTACCCTCATGTTTTTTGTATCTAATACCTACCCTGATGTTTCCATTTATGACAAATAACAGTTGACTTTTTCTATTAACTTTTTTTAAAATACCCAAAATGCCCTTCGAACAAATAAATCATTTTTATTTATGAAAATCATTTTTACTTTATAACAAATATTTTTTATTTTACAAAAAAAACTAATTTTATTATATAAAAACAATTTTATTTTTTAAAATCATTTTTATTTATATTTTTAAATTTTCATTTTTTTTAAATTCAATAATTTTTTTAAATTTTATATTTATTTGAAAAAATCACCTTTTTAATAATAAAAGATTATAACAATTAAATTTTATATTAAAAAAATATTTTAAAAAAATAAGTATATTTTTTCAAATAAAAACTGATTTTTTTTAAATAAAAAAATTATTTGCTAAAAAATGATTTAAAAAAATATAAACTGTATTTTAAAAATAAAAACTTAATTTTTAAAAATAAAATTAATTTTTAAACATAAAATTTTATTTTAAAAAATAAAATTTATTTTTATAAATAAAACCCAAATTTTCAAAATAATATTTTTATAATTATGATTATCAAAATTTTTTTTACTAAAATAAAAATGTTTTTTAAAATAAAAAATTCTAAAAAAATTATTTTTAAGAATTAAAAATAATGATCAAGAATTTTTAAGAATTAAAAATAATGATCAATAATTTTTAATTATTTTGACAAATATATATAAAATAAAATAGAAGAGATATAAGAAATTTTGAATTTAGTCAAAATGGCTTTTTTGTAAATAACTAATGGTATTTTTGTAATTATTTGAAAGATAGTTGAGGGTATTTTCATCATTTAACAAAAACAAGACTAACAAAGTTGGACGACAAGGGCTATTTGTTATTAAAGGAAACATCCGGGTAGGTATTGGATAAAAAAAATGAGGGTAGGTATCAGAGAAACGTGACAACTTAAGGGTATGTATTTGTCGTTTTTCCAAAGTGTTATCTTCCGTGAAGACTTGACAAATATGTGAATTAGGATCTAACGCCCGAGATATGAGGATCACAATTAGTCTTAATATAATCGTAAGTTGGGTTTAAATTTAGACAAGGTATAGTTGGCTAGATTAACACAATTGCAATAGCTATAGATTATTCATCGAAATCTAGAAGTTATCGAAGAATGTAGTGCTTTGGGTCTTACTACATCTATACTCGAAAAAACTAGGGGGTTAGATTCCATTAGGGTCCTAAGATATCTATCGAAGTTAGGAATGGATTAGCGATACTTCGCTTCCCTTAAAATAGTCAACATCACAATGATTACTAGTGTTCAACATGTTGAATTGGTCTCTACGAGCCCATGCACTAGATTACTCTTTCTTTAACTTAAAAACTCCATTTAGTCACAAGTTTACTTGACTTGCATTTTAATTACTTGTTTACATTACATGTTACAAAACCAGCTCATTTTCTTAACGAAACAACTTAATAACGAACTTAAAATAGTGACTGCTTGTCATGTGCTCCCTTTGGTATGATAACTCGGAACTTAATTTCCAAAATACTACTTCATGACCGGTACGCTTACCGTGTCCTTTCTTGTGCTTAAAAGTAAGGCGCCAAGTTAGGGTGATAAAACGTGTGATGAGGTGATAACAACCATGTAATGGGGTGATAAAAAAAACACAAGTACTGAGGTGATACAAATCATCATATCTGTCATGCATTTTTATCACACTAAATACACGTTTTTATGACCTCAAACATATAGTTTATCACTTGTTTATCTTCAACCCAGAAAATATCAGTTTTCAACACTAAACACTAGTTTTATCACCTTGATATGAGATACTTATTTATAAGTGAAGATTTATCAACAGTAGCTTTATCACCCTGATACGAAACACTTATAAGTGAAGATTTATCAACAATTGTTTTATCACCCTGATATAAGACATTTATAAATGAAGATTCATCAACCCAAAAACGTTGATGTACGATTTTTTCCGTGCTTCAAAATACATTCATCACTAGTCTTGATAGATATTCCTTGAAAAAAAATCACTGGGGAAAATTTGAAGGCAATCGAAGTTCAAACAAAGATGTAATGATTATGTTAGTTGTTTAGTCAAGAAAAAATATTATTATAGTTTTATTCAAAAACCCATGCCACTTACCCAAATGTGTTGTGTTTTATTTTAAAAGTCAACAAGTCAACTTCTACCAATTTTGCATCTCGTCGTTAATTTATCAAACTAATGGTTTAGATGGGTTTTCACAGTTTTTAGGATAAAGAGTATTTTTTAACTGATTTTGTGTTTGCATCCCCGAGTACTACGCGTGCATCACCTCTTCATTAAAATTGTGCGGCCCATTTTCCTTTGGAAATTCCGAGATGTTTGGCACTTCGCCTAACCTCCCATACTATCTATCATAAAGTTCATAGCTTTTGTCATTATTGTTACATTTACCATCAACGAATATCTACACTCACACACCAGTTTTGGTGTTACTTTATAAATAATAATCATCACTTCTTTCGTGTTTAGGAGTAAAAAGATATTTTTTTTGTGATGAGACAGTTAGACACGCTCCTTTAAAAATAATATATTTTTATTCACTTTATGGAAACGAGATTAATATAATCACCTAGTCGATTTAGAAGTGTGTAACTCTTTACAACCATCTTATCTCCTCGACCTTCCTATAGAAAAACCATCATTAGTTGTGTCACCAATCAACTATATTTCCTTATAGTATGGTGTCTTTCACTATGGTCTGATTAGTACTTAATTGTAACTCTCGAGGAACACGATGTATTAGGTTGAGTATCTAACATCGTATGTATGATTCAGTCAATCATTGATGCATACCTCAATCATACTCATATGGTGTTACCAAGAAAAATGTACAATTTACATTGTCAGCAACACTATCTTAGAATCTTAGATACTGAACTTGATTAGTATCTTATCAATACAATTCCTCTTACTTGGGGAAATATTCTTTTGGTCTATCCATATAGATCTTAGTGCTTATTCATAGCGATAATGCCTAAGTTCTTATTGTGAAATGGTTTTTCAATCGTACTTCAACAACTGAATTTGGATTCGTTATTTCCAATATAAAGGTATGTCCTTTTAATACAACATTTTGTAAGATCATGCTCCCACTATACTCTTTTTCACCATACAAGGTTTATTCTCGTTCTTCATAAAATCAATCATTTTGACCTCTTTATCAAAACAAGAATTCTAAAAATCCATAAAACAATTGATTGAGTCCATGAATGGATCCTTCACGTTAGGGTTGGGCACGGCCGGTTATCCGGAACCGGTACTCCCAGTGGGGCAGAGTGCACCACCGGCGCCAGCACCGAAACCAGGCAAAGAGGTCTTGAACCAGGCAGTGAAAATCACCGCCGATGCCGGTTTTTAACCGGTCAAACCGATGTATTGGGCCACATATTGGGCTTTAGTAATTGTCCTTAACTTTTAACCCAGTTACATAAGATAACTTATTCAGATTCATTTTTTTCTTGTATGAATTTGCTGAATCTATCGTTATGGAACTGTTTTTTTAACATTAAATGTTAAGCTTTATTTTATGAATTAATTTCTCATATTTAACACATGAAATACAATCATAAATTTCAGTTTCAGTTTATTCCATACGTAACATAAAATCTTAAACTTTCATTCACTCTCATAAAACCTATCCATAAATTAAATACCAGAATCGGAATTCAAACCTATTATTAGAGTAGATCTTCAATATAAACAAATCAGAATACTCAATACTGGATTTGTACATAATTAAATACATAAAAATATAAACTCAATTAAATATATGTATAGATATGTAATAACAAAATGCAAATAAAAACAAGAAACATAAATCTAAAGCGAATAAGATGTATGGATCTTAGTTTGTTGTTACATCACAGATCCAACAACAATTGACAACTTGAATACTAAACAAAAAATCGAAGTACAGAACAATGAGAAAATAAAGGAATGTTGGGTGCTTGTGAGCAAAACTTGGATCTCAGAGTTTTCATCATAGATCTACAACATAAGAATTAAGGAGAAAAATTGAGAACTGTTCTTAGATTTATGAAATTAGTCGTCATTGATAAACAACCTCCATAAAAAGGAAGAACAAACTATAACAAAATATTAAAGTCAACACCTTTAATTTCTGAACTAGAAACAATAGGAGTAAAGCAAAACACGTGAAAAAATAAATTGAAGAGATCGGTCGAGACATGGAGACATGATTGCAGCAAAAACACACATACAAATAGAGATAAGAATGGAGACATAGGCGCTGTAGTGAGAGAGTAAAATGGAGGCAGAGGCAATGTGTGGTATTCAGTACTTATAAGCATGAGAGTTAGGGTTTCATTGTTTTAGTTTTGGACTTCTTTACTTATGGGTTTTACTTATGGGCTTTTATTTAAGTTAAAAAACACAGCCCAACCAATTACTTGTGTTCTTCATCATGTGTTTGTAGCCCTAATAAGTAATATCATTTACAGAGGCAAGGTTGGTGTTAGACGGCGCCAAAAAAATGGCTAGACGAAGAGCAAGGTTGTCGGTGACGGTTTCACCGGTTAACCGGCGATGATCAGCATCCAAAACCGACGACCGCCCGGGAACTCCTCGGTTCCTCACTTTCTCCACCATCGCCGACCTGGATTCATTCCGGCGCCGGTGATTCTGGTGACGGTGCCGGCAGGTGCCGGCCGGGTTCAGTGATTTCGGTTAATGTTGCTCACCCCTACTTCCAGCTACCATACATATTCATAATTTGATCAAGACATTCACGTTGTATCTTATACACATCTATTGAATATAAGTTTCGTTTAAGAACAGTTCTCTTGAAGTCCAATTTTCATAGACTAAATATGTAATTTAGCACAAAAATAGTTCTTTATAGATCAGAATATTGTTTTTTTTGGTAAGCGCAAAATTTTATTAAGCAAGCGTTCTATAAGACGGTAAAACGCTGCAAAAAAACGATCCTCAGGAAAAGGATAATTTTCTCAGACCATAAAAGTTACAAAGAGCAAAACAAACAAAATAAATCCAAGCAGGGGAGTAAACACAAGTTACGCCCTCCTGTCCTGCAACCTATCCGGGTTTAAACACAAAAACCGATTGGAAAGCAAAACAAGGGATAGAGCTTTTCCTGAACCGGTTCAGGCAATCCTCATCCTGGCTAACCTCGACATCCTCCTCAACCTGCGGAACACCTAGAGAATTGAACTTGTCGAGTACCAAGAAGAAAAGGTCAACAACCTTTTTCCCAACTTTCTTGGAATAACTTCGATCACCCGAGCTATCCTTCTTAGCGACATCAACAATGAAGCTTCCCTTATCAGCAGATGTCTTAGCTCTTGTCTGATGAGAAACAATTGGGGGGAGGGCAATCGCCTTTAACTGCCCATTCTTTGGCGTTGCTATGAAGAGAAGGCCATGCAATGATTGACAGAGTATTTTCGAAAGCAAACTCGGGATCCTCCTGCATTTTAGCCGAGCCCAATTGCACTACAGTCCCATGTGATGAATGTGCTTGGGCCTGATTTGGACCTTGGAGCCCTAAAACCTGGGTCTGAACAAGAAGCCCATTACCGTGATCCAAGCCTATCGAATCCACAACCTTTACAACCTGGTCATGCGTGTGGTTCAATGAAGGAAATGAGATTTTCGTTCCTTTAAACTCGTCGATCAAGATATCCGGGTTGATAGGTATCTCAATCGGAATTGTAGTTGGTGATCCCGAAAACGCAGTAGGATCTCTGAGATTTAGAGAATCTCGTATCTCCGGAGACGAATGCAAAGCACGCCAAAAGTCTGATCTATGATCCGGCAAGAACACGGCCGGACTCCCATCAATCCGAACTTCAGTAACCATGGCAACATCACCCGTCTCCACCACACCAGGAACAACCTTCTGAATTGCTAGAACGAAGTTTTTTTTACTTAATTGCCCTCAATGATTTTTTAAATATTTTTTTAAAATAAAACTGAAGTGATTTAATATATATATAACAAAAGTAAATTTTAAATGATTTTTTTAAATAATTATTGAAGTGTAGTTGAGGGTATTTTCGTCATTTTAGCTGACAGCTTGTGCTATTTGTTATATAACTAAGCATCGGAGTAGGTATCAGTTAAATAAACTTTAGGGTATGTATCATTAAACGCTACAAGTTTGTGGTAGGTATTTTTAATTTTCCCCAAAAAATACTACTACAGTTTTATTCAAAATCCCATGGCACTTACCCAAATGAGTTGTGTGTTATTTAAAAAGTCAAGGAGTCAACTTCTACCAATTTTGCATGTCATGCGTTAATTTATCAAACTAATAGTTTAGATGGGTTTTCACGGTTTTTAGAATAAGAAGTATTTTTTAACCTATTTTGTGTCTCCATCGTCGAGTAATAGTTTGCGTGCATCAAAATCTTTTGGCCCATTTTCCTATGAAAATTCTGAGATGTTTGGCACTTCGTCTAACCTCCCTATACATAATATTATAAAGTTCATCTCATAGGTTTTTTTCATTATTGTTATACTAAGAGGGTCGCACCGCGCGATGCGCGGGCTGACAAACGAACTTAAACATATGACAGATGAATAAATAAGCAGAATAATGTATCATGAGTACATTTCAGTTGATATTTTGATGGTAGGAAAAAACATTAATACCAAAAGGAATAAAAATAACATTTTTCTCAAATTAAATATCATTATAACCAATAATCTTAATATAGAAATAATTTGAAGGTCATACACACTACTGCAGAAATGGACTTGGCACACAGATAAAAAGGATCTGTCACTAAAGTTTTGGAACCTTAGCCACGGATAAGGACATCTGTCAGCCAGGTGATAACTTGCCTGACGGATGAGGCAACCATAGCTAAGGTTTTCTCACCTGGCTGACGGATAATATATTCGTGGAAAAGGTCTCTTGTATCCGTTAGCCAGGTGAACACTTGATTGACGGATATAGCATCAGTAGCTAAGGTTTTCTCACCTGGCTGACGGATAAAATATTCGTGGAAAAGGTCGCCCGTATCCGTTAGCCAGGTGAGAAAACCTTAGCTACGGATGATGTATCCGTCAGTCAAGTGTTAAAACCTTAGCCACGTATATTGTATCCGTCAAGCAAGTGAAAAACCTTACCCATGGACGGCTTATCTGTCAATCAAGTTACTTGTATCCGTTGGCAAAGTGAGTCAGTGTACAAACTATTTAGGAAATCATTTATAGTCATCCCGATGAAAATATCGACATAATACATGAACCTGTATGATACAATCGGTATATAAGCACAATAACAGTTCATAGATAATGTGTTTGGTAAAAGTACATTTTTTAACAAACGATTAATCATCCGAAAACTTCAACAACAAAATACATAAACGCATAATTATAGAGTTACGAAGCAAGCAGATTTCTGATAACACGCTCTTGCATTGCTATCAAATCTTCCATCCATTCAGCAAAACGTCTAAACCACACAGGCTCCTTTATAGCTTCAAGGTCATTCTCCTGAACCTCGTCCAACAACGGAGGCCTCTGCAGCGGGCCTACACCATCAGGGGGTGAAGGAAGGTCATCACCTTTCTCACGCATCAGGCGTTGAATATAGTCGAAGCGTTGATGTCCTTCCTTCACTAGTCGGTCATACTATTGCAGCCACGCTGGGCCAGCTGCAGTGTTGGCTCTTTGTGGATCAGGTATTGCTACTAATGTTCCTGCATTTTCACGACGACGCCACCTACGCTCGAGTCGCGAATTAAAGTTTGGTTCCATCCTGACTGAAACAACAAATTACAATTATTACTAATCCCAAATAATTAAGTCAAAGCATACGGAAGTAATATTCATAAAAACTAACACTTAATTAATAAAGTGAAGAAAAATTAAAACATTCGTTAAAACATTAAAACACAGTTATATAAAGTGATATTCATACAATAGTTATCCTTAATTAACACATCAGTTAAGTACTAATACAATAAATTCTAGTTAGGGCGTCTAGTCTTCAAACTCGCGCTCTGCGTTGTCTTTCAGCCACTGCACGTACACCCTCGTGTCATGCTTCTGGCCGCGCATGGAGGTGGCTCCATAAGATGTACGAGACTCCGAGATACCAGCAACCCTTGCATAAATATGCCTAGCTCTTGCAGCAGCTCGTTCAGCGGCTCTTTCAGCAGCAAGCCTTTCTCTTTCAGCAGCTCTTTCAGCCGCAATCCTTTCTCCCTCTCGGTTAATGAGGCCCCATAACCTCATCCGAGCTGCTGCTACCGCTCTCGTGCATGACAAACACTCTCTTGGAATGCTGTTGAACAATCGCATCATCTCACCATGCAAATCAAGCTCCACGTGTTGTGCTCCATCATATTCGTCCTTTGAGACTATGTTCTCCCCTACGCTACTTCTGTCATCCATGACTAAATGAAAGGAAACCTTAGTACGATATCAAAACGAATATACAAGAAACAAATTTAAATCAACTTCAGCCACTCAAAACATAATAAGCATACTTATATTAGCATTCACAAAATGTAATAGCATGAGACATTAATTACCGAGTCATACAATTCAAACTTAAATATAACCTAATTTAAACATAATTCATATACTAAGTGGTAAACTAGTCTCGGAACGGGCTCTTGGAAGTCGATCCCACAGACAAAGTCCGTCTTGCGCTTTCAGCAGACTGTCTCTCAGCGGCGAGCCTATCTCGTTCTGCCCTTTGCTTTCTAAGTCTAGCTCTTTTAGCTGAAATCAGACGCCTAATATACATGCGAGTCTCTGACTCGTGCATCAAAAAAAGTCCCCTAGGCAATTTGTTCATGACTAAATTCATTGATTTCTCCCAATCTACATCCCTCACTAGTGGCACTTGTTCAACAGTGGGATCTGGCTCAATTAGGCTATTCTACCCAACACTACTTCTATTGGTTTCATCCATCGAAATGAAAACCTAATACATGCAGTCATGAACTTGTTTTTCAGAATGTTACTGTAAAACCCGCTCCGTTTCTTTAAGGTATTAATTTGCAAACGAAAACCTTAGGGTAAGTTTTTGAAACGAGTGCAAAAAAAAAAACAGGTCTGGACCAGGCCAGGCGCGCAGGCCCAGCCCAGCCCAACTGAGGCCCAATCTGGTCAGGCCTGGGTATTTAACCCATCCTTACACTTCTGAAACCCTAATTTTCCCTCACACCTCAGCCGTCCTCACCCTCTACACTCTCTCTCTCTATCCGACCCTCACCCTCTCTCTCTCTCGTCTTCCTCGCCGAACCAGCTCCCAACGCCACCACTTCCGGCCGAGCTTCACGTCGTCACCGTCCCGGTCCTCACCACCCTCGTCCCGTCTTCTTCTCCCCCATCCCAACGCCGTTACCGCTCCGGCCAGCCACGCCTTCACCGTCCCGACCTCCCTGCCTCTCTCTTCTCCTTCATCTCTGACCAGCATCATCCCCGTCGCCGTCCACAAAACCGGCCGTCCACCACCGGTCTCATCCCGAGCTCCAACCGTCCACCGCCGCCTCCGATCTCTCCGTCCCGAGACCTAACTCGCCCCGAGCTCCCGCCGTCACCGGCGAGCTCGTCATATCCGGAACGGGACGAGCCGTCCGGACCCGAGCCCTACACCGCCGTGCACCGCCGCTCTCCGCCGCCGCCATTGTTCCTCACGGTTAGTTCTCGGCCGTGGAACCTCGACCGACCGGCGCCGGAGGTCGGTCGCACCTAACCGATCCCGTTCTTCTTCGTCTTTGCTTTCCCGTTCCCGAGTTCGTTCAGATCCGGTCGGGATGGAACGGAGCTCCCGAAATGGAAAGGAACAGAACACTAAAAACGTGAATCCGGTTTTGTTGAGTTTATTGTAAACGTGTAAATCTGAATTTGTAAAGATCGACAAAATATAAGTTATCGTTATAATTGTTCCTTACGTTTTGAATCGAGTTAAGTATGAAAGGGTTGGGTTCAAACTGGTTGTAAAACGAAAATCAGTTTTAGATTAAAGTTTAGATCTTTATCGTTCGGACGTTTAATGGTTATCGTTAAAAACTATGTCGGGTTAAGTTTAACGGGTTTTAAAACGAAAGTCGATTGTTGAGATTAGACTCGAGTTAAGATTAAATCGAAAAAGGGAAACGAGGCCGATCGACTTTATAAGGGTTTTGGACCAACAATCTCGAGTTTGGAAACGAGCAAATGGAAACCGTTTTGCTTTAAAATCAAAGACGGAATTAATTAAAGCAAGGGAGTTCAACGACGGTTTTAAGTTAAAAAGGGGTTTAGATCAAACCTGGGTTCGGTGCGCGGGTGCTCGAACCCGATCCGTCGTAGCCCGACTTTTATCCCGCTCGAGTGTAAACGAAAACTGTCAAATTTAAAATGGACAAATCGTAGCCGTCAACTTAACGGCGGAACCGTTTTTAACTTGGGCTTTGAGTTATTTAATTTCGACCTGTTCGTACTAGCTTAAAAGTGAGTTAAATTTGTGTTCTTTTAGATCGTGCTACGGACCGAGGCAAAGGGAAGCTCGGCGAGTGACTGAGTGTGCTTCGGGTGTTGTTGGAGCGCTTTTGGGATTATATACGAGGTAGGGAAAAGTAGCCGGATCTCGGCCCTGACTGGGGAAAGTTAACAGTAGAATTGCATGTGACACCGGGGTGTCGTGGGTTGATGTAGGTTTATTTTAAATATTAGAAAAGCATGATACGGGATTGTAGCGTTTATCAGAAAAGCATGTTACGGGAACTTAGTAATTACTGAGAAAAGCATGTGACACTTAGTAGTGTCGTAGGAGCAGAGAACTTAGCGTTAGTTGTTTTACTGGAGGCATATGACCATGCCCGGAGGTTGTTGCGTGTTATTTGTTGTTGAGTTTGGGTGGCCTTGAGAGCCCGTGTTATTTATTGTTGAGTTTGGGTGGCCTTGAGAGCCCGTGTTATTTATTGTTGAGTTTGGGTGGCCTTGAGAGCCCGTGTTATTTATTGTTGAGTTGGGTGGCCATGAGAGCCCGTGTATTTAATTTGGTGTCTTGAGTGGCAGTGAGTGCCGTGGGGTTGTTGAACCCGAGTCTTGACCGTTGGTGTGTCTTGAGTGGCAGTGAGTGCCCGTGGGGTTGTTGAGCCCGAGTCTTGACTGTTGAGGAGTCTTGAGTGGCCTTGAGTGCCTGTGTGATTGAACTTGCCTGTGATTGTGAGTGTGATTGTGGTTACCTGGGGTGGTGAGTTCTAAAGGTCGACAGCCTGATCCGACTTGGTGTCGATGAATTGCGAGTTTTAAAGGTCGACAGCCTGATCCGACTTAGTGTCGAGGAATTGCGAGTTTGAAAGGTCGACAGCCTAATCTGACTTCGTGTCGAGGAATTGCGATAGGTCGAACCCTGACCTGCTTGAGATTGGTTACTGAGCAGCTGGTGTGCGATCCTTTGTGATCTTGTTTGGTGTTGTGTCGTTTTGTTCGAGTCCTTGAGGAGGTCGTCGATAGTTGTGTCAGGTCTACACTTTTTTTATCGAGTGTTGAGTCTGTTGAGGAAAGTAATGGGTTGTGGGTCGGTTGAGTATTTGAGTTGGGGACTGTGGTCCCGGAGTTGGGTTTGGTTTTAGTGTTACTGGCTTTATCTACTAATTATGCCATAGTCAGTCTGTTATCCGTGGAGGTGAGCGAACGCTCACCCCTAGCTGCTTTTCCTACAGGTACCGTTTGTAATCTGGACTAGGTGAGCTTCTGAAGCTTGAAGAGCTTGAAGCGGGTTGCTGGGTGTTTTGAGTCTAGAGACGTGTATCTCGTTTTGTCCAAGTGTGGGACTTTTATTTTTGAGATGTAAATATTATTCTTTTATGGAACTAAACTGACTTTTAAAGTGATTTAACAAAAACAGGTTTTAGTATTGTAACTTTTTAAACGTTCGCGTCCCTAGTTTCGGTTCGCTGAAATTGGGGCGCGAGGTTTCACACCTCGGACTACACGTCAATTAGGTGGGAGAGTCGAGTCGGTAGAGTCCCGTCCTGCGTTGGGCATGCAAGTCGGAACTCGGGTGTAGAGCCGTTAGGATTTGAGTCCTGTTTTGTTTTGTGCTTGTGCAGTACGGGGTTACTGGCACAGTGTTTGTGTGTTGCTGCGTGAAACGTTTTAAACTGTCGCGACTCGACTCAGGAGCGCTCCTGTGGTCGAGCGTGACGGTGTTGGTATCAAGTGGCTACAACGTAGTTCGGGGACGCCTGGACGGGGTTGTAACTACCTGATGCCAAGAAATGAGGATTTTAATAGAGTGGAAAAAGTTTTAAAAAAAATTGGTTGGCCCAGTGGGCGTATATCGTTGTTACTCGGCCGTGTTGGCTTGTGTATGAGGGCGGTCTGGAGTTGTCTTTTTTTTGGTGGTTGTTGTTTCGTTGTGTGGGTTGGTTTGCCGTCGCTTGTTTGGTTCACGTCGGTGCGGTCTCGTTGAGGTCTCGTTTACTAATGCTAGTATATAAAGTACGTTTAGCTTGAGCGGTGTAGCGCTTTAGTGATAAGCACGTTAGTGTAAGCCTGAGCGGGTGGACGTTAGTGCTTCTGAACTGTCGTTTTTATTTAAGTTCGCAAACTGAACGTTTGCGTGTATCCGTGCAGAGGATACTGATTATGGCTCGCGGTAAGCGGGGACGACCATCAGGAACACGGGGCCAGGCACCCACGCGAGGCCGGCGGGGACGGTCAGCAGGGGCACCAGGGAGGGTGCCAACGGTCGAGCCCGCCGACTACGCGGAGGCACAGGGTACTCCTGTCGGAGAAGACAGGAGAAGTGATGCGGGGCCATCTGCAGGCACCCCCAGTGTTCCGCCAGTCGCGGACCCTCTAGTGATGACTGCCCTGGATGAGCTTACCAGGACCGTTCAGAGTTTGGTGGCGGTCATCGCCAGCCGAGAGTCGGCTTCGCCAGCATCAGAGGCAGTCGCAGTCCCGGTGAGGGCCGCTCAGACAGAGGATCTTACCTCCCGAGCGCTACTAGATTTCCTGAAGCTCGGGATACCTGTTTTTGTCGGGGAGCCGAATCCCGACTTGGCCGAGCGATGGATAGATCAGGTCACACGAGACTTGGACACATCGGGTGTCGAGGATGGCCGTCGGAGAGTGTCCTTCGTAGCCCATCAGTTGAGAGAGAGCGATTACCACTGGTGGGGGCGGGTGAAGGACACGGTCGGATACGACTACAGCGTATTCCAGGAGGTATTCATGGCACAGTACATCCCCGAGTCGGCTCGGCTGGAGCGACATCAGCAGTTCTTAGACCTGGAGCAAGGGGGGATGACGGTAGGGGAGTACGAGGCCAGGTTCACAGCCTTGGCCAGATTCGCGCCTGAGATGGTGACGAGCGAGACGAACCGTTGCCTGCGGTTCCAGGACGGACTGAGTCTGGGCATCCAGAACCAGGTTCTCGCCTTGAGGATACGGAAGTATACCGACCTCGTGGACACCGCAGCTACAGTAGAGCAGGGCGCCAGGGATGCAGTCAGGGGCCGTGAGGTCCGACCGCGGCCGATCAGTTTTGCAGGGCCGTCAGACTCGCGGAGGCAGCGGACCGCGGGGTTCTTCCGACCACCGCCTCATCAGGGTGGATCGAGGCAGCAGGGTTCAGTGGCATTAGTGGGGCCAGTCGCCTCAGAGAGGAGGCCGTCATGCTATCACTGCGGGCAGCCAGGCCACTTACAGCGAGACTGTCCGGTGAAGAGAGGACTCGCGGTAGTGCCAGCTACTAGCCGGACAGGCCAGGGCTCGGGGTCGAGGGCTAACGAGATCAGCTGTTACCGATGCGGCCGGGTTGGTCACACTATGGCATGGTGCCGCGAGCAGTTGGGGGAGACATCAGTGAAGCGGCCGCAGCAGTCGCGGACGGTACAGTCGCCCAGAGGTTGCCCTCGACAGGGTCAGCAGCAGAGGTCGTCACGGCCGTCGACGAGCGCACCGATTCCGAGACAGTAGTAGAGTCACGGGTATCCAGCAGCCAGTGCGCAGGGTCAGAGGCAGCAGGCCTCGCAGGGGAGAGTATATGCAGTCACCGACTCTAGAGCCCCAGGACCTAGCACGTACCGTGAGACCATCCAGGGTACGTGTTTATTGTATCATTTATGGGCTTTATTCTTGTTTGATACCGGGGCATCGCACTCTTTTATTTCGTCGGGTTCTGCTGGTTGGGGTTGAGCTTAGAACCGTTGAGTCCACCCCTATGCCTGGACACCCAGTTGGGGGTGGTGCATCGTTGACTAGAGTATGTCGTGCCTGTGAGATTAGAGTCGCAGACTGTCCTTGCCCTGGGGATCTTCTCGTGTTGGGGATGACTACCTTTGATGTGATCTTGGGTATGGATTGGCCGTCGAGGTACCGAGCCAACATCGATTGCTACAGACGACGAGTGATAGTGACAGTGGGCGGTACGAAGGTGACGTGCGTGCTGGGAAGTAAGAGTGGGGTCCTCCTGTCAGCGTTGTCCGTAGAGGAGGAAGTACCGGCTGTGCAGAGCCGAGAGTTACCGAGAGTGGTATGCGAGTTCCCCGAGGTCTTTCCTGAGGAGTTGAGCGGGCTGCCACCGATTCGTGAGGTGGAGTTCGGGATTGACCTAGTGCCGGGAACGGCGGCGATATCGATGGCGCCTTACAGGTTTGCGCCGGCAGAGTTGACTGAGCTGAAGCGTCAGCTGGAGGAGCTTCAGCAGAAGGGGTTTATCCGTCCGAGTGCATCACCGTGGGGAGCACCAGCACTCTTCGTGAAGAAGAAGAGTGGAGAGCTACGGATGTGTATAGATTACCGGAAACTGAACCTGGTTACGGTGAAGAACCGGTACCCGATGCCGAGGATCGATGACCTGTTCGACCAGTTGAGAGGGGCGACTCACTTCTCGAAGATCGATCTGCGATCCGGTTATTATCAGGTGCGAGTCCGTGAGGGGGACGTCGCAAAGACTGCATTCCGGACACGCTATGGGCATTACGATTTCCTAGTGATGCCATTCGGACTGACGAACGCGCCAACAGCGTTCATGGACCTGATGAACAGCATCTTCCGGCCGTACCTAGATCAGTTTGTGGTGGTGTTCGTGGACGACATCCTGATATATTCGCAGAACGAGGCGGCGCATAAGGCACATCTGAGGGCTGTTCTGACACTACTGCGCAAGCATCAGCTATATGCCAACCGGGAGAAGTGCGAGTTATGGCTCTTTGAGGTGAGATTCCTCGGCCACATCGTGTCCCGTGACGGTATCCTGGTCGATCCGTCGAAGATCGACGCGGTCTCGAAGTGGGCACGACCCACGAGTGTTTTCGAGATCCGCAGCTTTCTGGGATTTGCAGGCTACTATAGGCGATTTGTCCAGGATTTTGCACGACTAGCCGCACCGATGACACTGTTGACGCGCAAGGGTGTTGGGTTCGTGTGGACAGATGACTGTGAGCGTGCGTTCGCAGAGTTGAAGACTCGACTGACTACAGCTCCAGTGTTAGTGGTGCCCGAGCGAGGGATTGGTTATGATGTTTACTGTGATGCGTCCGGAGAGGGACTGGGTTGCGTGTTGATGCAGTCGGGCAGAGTTGTGGCTTATGGCTCCAGGCAGTTGAAGATACACGAGTGCAACTATCCTACCCACGACTTGGAGCTAGCCGCAGTCGTGTTTGCGCTAAAGAGCTGGCGATATTATCTGTACGGCGAGGGGTTTCAGGTGTTCTCGGATCACAAGAGCCTCAAGTACATATTTTCCCAGCGAGACCTGAACATGCGTCAGCGACGGTGGATGGAACTACTCGAGGAGTACGACTTCGAGCTACACTACCACCCAGGCAAGGCGAACGTTGTCGCCGACGCCTTGAGTAGGAAGTCGGCTCCGAGCCTCGCCAACATATCTATCCGAGAGTGGGGCATGATGGGGGAGCTGAGCACATTCGGGCTTGAGCTAGAGGAGGTTACTGGCGGTGTTGCCATGTGCTCACTAGTGGCTCAGCCCTCACTGCTTGCCCAAGTGTTGGAGGCGTAGACGGAGGACGTCGAAGCATCAGAGATCCGCGAGAGAGTCGTCAGGGGTGACGAGGTGGTGGGCTGGCAGGACAGTACTGATTGGGGACTACGGTACCGCGGGGGGCTGTTCGTACCAGTTAACTATAGAGACGCCGTGTTATGAGAGGCACACCATTCGCGTCTCACAGTGCATCCGGGGGGCACCAAGATGTACCGTGACCTCAGGCGGCACTACTGGTGGCGCGGCATGAGGAGAGCAGTCGCAGAGTTTGTGTCGAGATGCCTTGTCTGTCAGCAGGTGAAGGTAGAGCATCAGCGTCCCGCGGGATTGTTACAACCACTACCGATTGCTCAGTGGAAATGGGAACACATTACGATGGACTTCGTGTGTGGACTACCGAGATCACCAAGGGGAAACGACGCCGTGTGGGTGGTGGTTGACCGGCTGACCAAGTCGGCCCACTTTCTGGCTATGAGGATGACAGACCCGGTCGACAGGTTGAGCAGTCTGTATATCCAGGAGATAGTGCGTCTCCACGGGGTCCCGGTGTCGATAGTGTCTGACAGGGATCCCCGCTTCACGTCCAGGTTTTGGCCGAGTCTGTAGAAGGCATTGGGGACCGAGGTGCTACTCAGTACATCACATCATCTGTTAGTCTTAGTGCCCATAGTTCAATCCTAAATGTCCAAATGTATATATCATCGTTAGCAATAAAATCAAAACGGCTTTATATTACTTATGTGTTGGAGTAATATATCGATGTGTGCTCTGATCTATGCCCACCATGCGAATAGAACCATAGATTTAGATAGATCATACTCGATGGGTCCCTAGTCAACAAAGCTTCATTAGAAGCGACTAGTATGAAAGATGGCTCTTTATGACTTACGTTCTGTTAGTCATTGGAATGGGATTCCGGAGTCTGATCATAGATATCATGTGGGACATGATATTGGACGACCCGCCCTGAATATGTTCCATAGATTAAGTCATGAACATATTCAGTGTCGTAGCTTGTCATGTATCCTTAGACCAAGGAGTCTTTGTGATCGCTATGTAGTCAACAACTGAGTTTGACCTGAGCCTAACGTTGTCCGTAACAGGGCTTCCATAACGGCTAGGATTGGCTTGGGGACGGGCTACATGAGTGACACGAAAGACGGCTAAGGGATTTATCCCTCATACTGAGGTATGAGAAAGATATCGGTTCTCGGCCGCTTGATCGAGATGTTAGTCTTAGTGCCCGTAGTTCAATCCTAAATGTCCAAATGTATATATCATCGTTAGCAATAAAATTAAAACGGCTTTATATTACTTATGTGTTGGAGTAATATATCGATGTGTGCTCTGATCTATGCCCACCATGCGAATAGAACCATAGATCGAGATAGATCACACTCGATGGGTCCCTATTCAACAAAGCTCCACTAGAAGCGACTAGTATGAAAGATGGCTCTTTATGGCTTACGTTCTGTTAGTCATTGGAATGGGATTCCGGAGTCTGATCATAGATATCATGTGGGACATGATATTGGACGACCCGCCCTGAATATGTGCCATAGATTAAGTCATGAACATATTCAGTGTTGTAGCTTGTCATGTATCCTTAGACCAAGGAGTCTTTGTGATCGCTATGTAGTCAACAACTGAGTTTGACCTGAGCCTAACGTTGTCCGTAACAGGGCTTCCATAACGGCCAGGATTGGCTTGGGGACGGGCTACATGAGTGACACGAAAGACGGCTAAGGGATTTATCCCTCATACTGAGGTATGGGAAAGATATCGGTTCTCGGCCACTTGATCGAGAGTGACTGGAAGAAGAGCATGGCCATGCACATGATACTGGGTATCATATCTTCATTCATCTCACATATCAAGGAACGGTGATTGAGAATAATAAGGATGACGGCTCTATGCCTTATCTCAATCAGGATATCGGAGATAAAAGGATAATGACAGGGACGACAGAAAGGTTAGAATCGACAGGGTCGATTCGTTATGTAGTGTCAAGCAATACTAAAGTCTCGTTAGTTTCCACTTAAATAGGATCAAGTAAAATGGGATTTTACGTTGATCTATTGACATGCATAAACCTAAGGGTCACACCGGAGGATGAAACTCATTGACACATTTATGGAGAATGGCCAAAAGGGAGTTGTCTCGGGACATGACCAAAACTGGGTTTTGGGTCATGTGCCCGTACGTGAATAGGACTTTACGGATCGAGACAAGGCTTGGAGTCTTGGGATTGATCGCGTCGGATAATGTTGGACATTTCCGGTATGGAAGGCTTGGAGGCGATGAGCGAATCACGAGACCTCGTTAGAAATGGCCACGGGCCATGTTCCAAGAGGCCCATGAAAGGCCCATGCAACCAAGGCCCATAGAACTAATTAATCAAGTCTTGATTAATTAGTAATAAGTAAGCAAGACAAGGATTAAGGTGTTGGTGATTCACCACCTAACCCAATCTTGTCTTGCCATACTTTGTCCTATTCACACCTTACTTGACACCATACTTGTCCCATGCCTTTAGTTGGACAAGTATGGGTTTTGTTATGTTTAATTCATCTTTTTTCAACATAACAAACACAAGACAAGAATAGGAAACACATTTTCTTTCCCTCTTCCATGGCCATTTCGGGTTTGGCTAGTTTCCACCTCCATGTTTGTGTTCTTGAGTCCTCAAAGAGAAGAACTACGTGGCTTTGATTCCCATGTGGATACGTAGGCGTCTTGGAGACTCAAGCCAATCATTCGTTAACCGGTGTTCTTGTTTTGGTAAGAACTAGTGCTGAATTTTTCTCTTGTTAATCCATTCTTTGTTAGTTGTTTCATGGTTTTAATCGTCTCTTGGTTTTCCTTGATTTTCCGCTGCGAGTTGGTTCATCTCCAACCCTACCTCGAGACCCAACAGGAGAGTGACTGAAAGAATAGCATGGCCATGCACATGATACTGGGTATCATATCTTTAGTCATCTAACATATCAAGGAACATTGATTGAGAATAATAAGGATGACGGCTCTATGCCTTATCTCAATCAGGATATCGGAGATAAAAGGATAATGACAGGGATGACGGAAAGGTTAGAATCGACAGGGTCGATTCGTTATGCAGTGTCAGGCAATACTAAAGTCTCGTTAGTTGCCACTTAAATAGGATCAAGTAAAATGGGATTTTACGTTGATCTATTGATATGCATAAACCTAAGGGTCACACCGGAGGATGAAACTCATTGACACATTTATGGAGAATGGCCAAAAGGGAGTTGTCTCGGGACATGACCAAAACTGGGTTTTGGGTCATGTGCCCGTACGTGAATAGGACTTTACGGATCGAGACAAGGCTTGGAGTCTTGGGATTGATCGCGTCGGATAATGTTGGACATTTCCGGTATGGAAGGCTTGGAGGCGATGAGCGAATCACGAGACCTCGTTAGAAATGGCCACGGGCCATGTTCCAAGAGGCCCATGAAAGGCCCATGCAACCAAGGCCCATAGAACTAATTAATCAAGTCTTGATTAATTAGTACTAAGTAAGCAAGACAAGGATTAAGGTGTTGGTGATTCACCACCTAACCCAATCTTGTCTTGCCATACTTTGTCCTATGCACACCTTACTTGACACCATACTTGTCCCATGCCTTTAGTTGGACAAGTATGGGTTTTGTTATGTTTAATTCATCTTTTTTCAACATAACAAACACAAGACAAGAATAGGAAACACATTTTCTCTCCCTCTTCCATGGCCATTTCGGGTTTGGCTAGTTTCCACCTCCATGTTTGTGTTCTTGAGTCCTCAAAGAGAAGAACTACGTGGCTTTGATTCCCATGTGGATACGTAGGCGTCTTGGAGACTCAAGCCAATCATTCGTTACCCGGTGTTCTTGTTTTGGTAAGAACTAGTGCTGAATTTTTCTCTTGTGAATCCATTCTTTGTTAGTTGTTTCATGGTTTTAATCGTCTCTTGGTTTTCCTTGATTTTTCGCTGCGAGTTGGTTCATCTCCAACCCTACCTCGAGACCCAACAGTGGTATCAGAGCCGTGCTACCTTCGGGATTCACAAGACGGTGTTCAAAGTTTCGGTTTTGCTTGAAAGTTTCGTTTTTGGCGTGTTGTTTTGCTAAATTGTTTGATAACATGTTTTAAATACTTGTTTATGGATTTAATGCATGTAAAATGAATTTTTGAAAATTATTTCAAATCTGGAAATTTTGAAAAAAATTTGATTTTTCGGGTCTCGGGAGCGGGACTCTCGGGGAGCCGAAACCGGGACCGAACGGGGCTCCGTTGGACGGAGCTAGGCCAAGCATGACCATTGGATGGTTGATATACTGAGGCTAAACCGTTTTGTTAGTTATGACGAGTTTGGAACCGTCATGACGAACTCGAAGATCAAATGTTCAAAAGTTTCATTTTTGAACGGTTTCGATAAACCGATCATCAAAAAATTTCGAAACTTGGCTATTAATTAAAACTGGAAAATCACATGATGTTTGATAACATGCTTGTTTGATAACACGATGTGTGATGTGATGTTGGCATGGTGTACATAATAGCCTCGAGCTCAATTTAATTATTTATCGCTTTTCACGGCCTGCGAGCCGTTAGTGTTAGCGTGTAATTATTCTTTGAAGGTGTGGTCGTCGAACCACTTGTTTGTAATATTTATTTATTCCCGACCTGCGAGTCGTGTATTAAATTGTAATATTTTACTCAAGATGAAGAAAGTGCGAAAATGTCATTTGGTGGCTTTTCGGGTGTTGGCATCGGCTTGGAGTCGGTGGAGCTCAAGAAGCTAGTGGGAGTTAGTTTAGGGGGCTATTATGTGCATATTTATCTCTTTATGCTTGGTTTAGTTTATGCATGATTAATTCTGTGTTTTAGAATTGCATGCTTAACTTTATTTACCGAGCATATCACCTCACATGCAAAGATAAAATTGGAATTTTAATCCTTGTGTGTGAGCCCTTAGAATCATCATTACATTGGATGTAGTTGACGGGTTCGAAGGAAGAATTACATTGGATGTAATTTGAGGCATCATTGCATTTGGAATGTAGTTGATGTGCTCATCGCATCTAGGATGTGTCAAAGTTTTAAACACAACCGGACAAGTAAAAACGGGTCATGTCCGATAACTCCCAATTATCAACACCTTACTACCTCCCCGTCTTATGGGTGTCGTCCGCATTAGCGGAGCATCCATGGGAAAGCGGGGTAGTAGGTTTGGACGACATATGTGGGTGTCGTGCGCATTAGCGGAGCACCTACATAGTGACGGGCCATAGTTGAAAATTGGTGGACCCGACTACGATTCTCAGCCTGAGGTTGAGCTAGGGTAACAAATAGGGTAAGCCGTGTACATAAGTGCATACCCTAGCCAAGAGTCACATTGGATGTGATTGGATGGAGTCCTACCTACATAGCTCGATTAAGTGGTGAGCATTAGTTCAGCTTAATCGAGTGAATCAAGGATCTTGGTTTCAGATTCTAAAGGTTTAGAATTGATTGTTGGTGTTTAAGCTTGATCTTCATAAAATTTATTCAGTTTACTGATTGAATTTTATCTGTTGTAGATCAAATGGCAAATTCAGCGAACATTAATAGTTTGTCATTAAAAACCATTCTTGACAGGGTCAAGCTAAATGGGACAAACTATTTGGATTGGTACAGAATTTTGAGTATAGTCCTCAAGTCTGAACGCAAAGAATATGTCCTTGACAAGGCTGTCTCTAAGACCATATCAGAGTTACATGAAGTGTCATTAACTGCTGAGAAGAATATCTCAGGGATCTGGGATCCAAGGATATTCTGATGGTCAACAAGGGAATTGGAAGTGGCAAGGGCTGGGCCCATGCGCACTTGGCAGGAAAGATGAGACACCTGAGAATGTCTGCTTCTACTGCCAACAGCCTGGTCATTGGAACCGGGATTACAGGAAGTTCACGGCTGATCTGAAGAAGGGCAGTGGGACTGCGCCTTCATCAAATAGCCTGGATGATCTGAAGAAGGGCAGTAGGACTGCGCCTTCATCAGGAAACCTGGATGATCTAAGGAAGGGCGGTGGGACCGTGCCTTCATTCGGTATTAACTCTATAGAGCTACATCTCTCTACTTCCAAAGATTCATGGGTATTAGATACCATGACTGAATCTCACACATGCACTAATATATGGTGGCTGAAAGTAGGAGAGATTTGGAAAGCATGAAATGGACCTCAGAGTTGTGGCAACTACTGTAGGATCCATGAGTCTTGCTTTGCCAAGAGGCCTTGTCTTAGTATTGTATAATGTATATTGCATACCTACTTTTAGTAGGAATATTATATCTGTATCCGTGTTTGACAAGGAAGGATATAATGTTGATATTGGAAATGGAGTTTTCAATGTTCTATGCAATGATATGTTTTATACCAGTATTGACATGGTTGGAGGATTGTACATATTAGATATGGGTAACAATGCCTCAAGTTCTATATATTCCGTTAATACCAAGAGGTCTAAATCCAACGATTTAAACCTAACTCTGTTATGGTACTGTCATTTGGGTCGCATAAACAAGAAGCGCCTATCAGCACTTCAGAAGTGCGGGCTTTCAGGTTCATTCGAATTCCATTCGATCGATAGGTGCAAGGTTTGTTTGATGGGCAAAATGACTAAAGTGCCCTTTATCGATCGCGATGAAAGGGCGGGTGAATTATTGGGGCTGATACACTCGAATGTGTGTAGACCAATAAGTTCACTTGCCAGGAGGGGTTTTAGCTACTTTATCACATTTACTGATGATTACAGTAAATATGGTTATGTCTATTCGGTGAGACATAAGTCTGAAGCTTTTGATAAATTCAAAGAGTTTAAGACTATAGTAGAAAACCAGCTCGACAAAGGTATTAAGGCACTTCGATTGGATCGAGGTGGAAAATACTTGACCACAGAGTTATTAGATAATCTAAAAGAGAATGGGATCCTTTTGGAATGGACTCCTCCTAGGTCACTGTAGTTGAAAGGTGTATCCAAACGGAGAAATCGGACATTGTTAGACAATGGTCTGTTCCATGATTAGTTGGACTGATCTCCCAATCTCTTTTAGGGGTTTTGCTCTATAGACGACCGCATTCATAGTGAATCGGGCTTCGACGAATGGTGTGGAAGGGACACCATTTTAAAAATGGTACGGGATGATGCCCGCTTTGTCCTTCCTAAAGATTTGTGGTTGCGAGGCTTATGTGAAACATTTGGTTTCGACTAAGCTCGAACCAAGATCTGAGATATGCACCTTCGTGTGGTATCCCAAAGCAACAAGGGGATACTATTTCTACAATCCCAGTGAGAACATGGTGTTCGTCGCTTGGGGTGGGGTCTTTATGGAAAAGAATTTTTGTTTCCAAAGACGTCATTGGGAGGACTGTGCATCTCGAAGAAATTCGGGATGGTACAGATCTGTCTAAACCAATTGGCAACCCAGTAGAAAGGAGCCAGAGATTGTCGTAGAGTAAGAACCAATTCCTGTTACAATTCCGGAAGGTCCAAGGCGATTTGAAAGGATCAATCTTCCACCTCCAAGATATGGTATCCGGAGGTGACAATGAAGTCATGGTGGATCACGATGATCCAGCCACCTTTCAGGAAGTCGTGGATGGGCCCAACTCCGAGTTATGGCTGGGAGCCATGAGGGAGGAAATGCAATCCATGTCGGACAACCGAGTCTGGGAACCGGTTGATCCCATCAATGGTGTGAGGACCATAGGATGCAAATGGATCTTCAAGGTGAAGATGGACATGGACGGCAACCCTCTGACCTACAAAGCTCAACTGGTGGCGAAAGGTTATAGGCAGATCCAATGGATTGACTATGAGGAAACCTTCTCCTTAGTGGCTATGGTCAAAATCGATCCAAATTCTTCTTGACATAACTGCGTATCATAATTACGAGATATGGCAAGTGGATGTCAAAACCGCTTTCCTAAATGGAAATTTGACTGAGTACGTTTGTATGTCTCGGCCCAAAGGTTTTGACGATCCGAAGAATAAAGGAAAGATTTATAAGTTGTTGAAATCCATTTATGGATTGAAACGAACTTCTCGGAGTTGGATCCTTCGTTTTGATGAAGCTGTAATTGGATTTGGCTTAATCAAGAACGAGGATGAATCTTGCGTTTATAAGAAGGCTAGTGGGAGCAATATTACCTTTCTGGTTCTCATTGAAAACGACATCCCAACCTTGCACGAGACTAAAGCTTGGTTGAGGAAGTGTTTTTCAATAAAGGACTTAGGCGATGCTTCTCATATCTTAAGGATTAAGATATGTAGAGATCGCACCAAGAGGGTCTTGGATTTAAGTCAGGGAACCTATGTGAACAAGGCATTGAGTAGGTTCTTAATGCTCGATTCAAAGAAAGGACTCTTACCCACTAGTCATGGCATTCATCTCAGCAAGACTCAGTGTCCTAAGACACCTGATGAGCTAAAAAGGATGATGAGAATCCTATGCGCCTGGGGGCAGGATCGATCATATATGCCATGACATGTATGAGACCAGACGTCTCGTAAGCCTTATGTTGTACCAGTAGACATCATTCTAACCCGGGGGAAAGGTGATGCTGAACTAGTCGTCGAAGGATGAGTAGACGCTAGTTTTCCAAGACAAATCCAGATGACTTTAGAAGTCAATCAGGATATGTGTTTACGCTGAATGGCAGAGCTTTAGCTGGGAAAGCGTAAAGCAAGATACCATTGCCGAATCTATGACAGAGGCCAAGTACATGGATGCTGCAGAGGCAGCTAAGGAGGCTATGTGGATTTGGAAATTCACGGCAGGGTTGGATGTAATTAAAAACCCATCCAGCCCGGTGAATCCATTTTGTGACAACACAAGGGCCATTGCGCAAGCTAAAAGCCCAGATCGCATAACAAATCCAAACATGTACTACGGCGTATCCATCTAATCAGAGAAATACTGAATTGAGGTGAAGTGAAGATAACCTATATTGCAACAGATGATAACATAGTCAACCCTTTGACTAAGGCGGTGTCGCTGCCTGAACATGTTAGACATGTAAAGTCGATGGGGACATATTGGAGTTTAGATTGGAACTAGGGCAAGTGGGAGATTGTTAGTCTTAGTGCCCATAGTTCAATCCTAAATGTCCAAATGTATATATCATCGTTAGCAATAAAATCAAAACGGCTTTATATTACTTATGTGTTGGAGTAATATATCGATGTGTGCTCTGATCTATGCCCACCATGCGAATAGAACCATAGATTTAGATAGATCATACTCGATGGGTCCCTAGTCAACAAAGCTTCATTAGAAGCGACTAGTATGAAAGATGGCTCTTTATGACTTACGTTCTGTTAGTCATTGGAATGGGATTCCGGAGTCTGATCATAGATATCATGTGGGACATGATATTGGACGACCCGCCCTGAATATGTGCCATAGATTAAGTCATGAACATATTCAGTGTCGTAGCTTGTCATGTATCCTTAGACCAAGGAGTCTTTGTGATCGCTATGTAGTCAACAACTGAGTTTGACCTGAGCCTAACGTTGTCCGTAACAGGGCTTCCATAACGGCTAGGATTGGCTTGGGGACGGGCTACATGAGTGACACGAAAGACGGCTAAGGGATTTATCCCTCATACTGAGGTATGAGAAAGATATCGGTTCTCGGCCGCTTGATCGAGAGTGACTGAAAGAATAGCATGGCCATGCACATGATACTGGGTATCATATCTTTAGTCATCTAACATATCAAGGAACATTGATTGAGAATAATAAGGATGACGGCTCTATGCCTTATCTCAATCAGGATATCGGAGATAAAAGGATAATGACAGGGATGACGGAAAGGTTAGAATCGACAGGGTCGATTCGTTATGCAGTGTCAGGCAATACTAAAGTCTCGTTAGTTGCCACTTAAATAGGATCAAGTAAAATGGGATTTTACGTTGATCTATTGATATGCATAAACCTAAGGGTCACACCGGAGGATGAAACTCATTGACACATTTATGGAGAATGGCCAAAAGGGAGTTGTCTCGGGACATGACCAAAACTGGGTTTTGGGTCATGTGCCCGTACGTGAATAGGACTTCACAGATCGAGAAAAAAACTTGGAGTCTTGGGATTGATCGCGTCGGATAATGTTGGACATTTCCGGTATGGAAGGCATGGAGGCGATGAGCGAATCACGGGACCTCGTTGGAAATGGCCACGGGCCATGTTCCAAGAGGCCCATGCAACCAAGGCCCATGGAACTAATTAATCAAGTCTTGATTAATTAGTACTAAGTAAGCAAGACAAGGATTAAGGTGTTGGTGATTCACCACCTAACCCAATCTTGTCTTGCCATACTTTGTCCTATTTACACCTTACTTGACACCATACTTGTCCCATGCCTTTAGTTGGACAAGTATGGGTTTTGTTATGTTTAAGTCATCTTTTTTCAACATAACAAACACAAGACAAGAATAGGAAACACAACTTCTCTCTCCCTTCCCTTGCAATTTCGGGTTTGGCGAGCTCCCACCTCCATTTTTGTGTTCTTGAGTCCTCAAAGAGAAGAACTACGTGGCTTTGATTCCCATGTGGATACGTAGGCGTCTTGGAGACTCAAGCCAATCATTCGTTACCCGGTGTTCTTGTTTTGGTAAGAACTAGTGCTGAATTTTTCTCTTGTGAATCCATTCTTTGTTAGTTGTTTCATGGTTTTAATCGTCTCTTGGTTTTCCTTGATTTTCCGCTGCGAGTTGGTTCATCTCCAACCCTACCTCGAGACCCAACATCATCCTCAGACAGACGGTCAGTCGGAGCGTACCATTCAGATCTTAGAGGACATGCTGCGAGCATGTGTGCTGGATTTCAGGGGATCTTGGGAGACCCACCTGCCTTTGGCCGAGTTCGCCTACAACAACAGCTTCCAGGCCAGTATCGGCATGGCACCGTTCAAAGCTTTGTATGGGAGGCCGTGTCGGTCACCAGTATGCTGGGCAGAGGTGGGGGACAAGAGCCTGCTGGGGCCAGATCTTGTCAGAGAGACGACAGAGAAAGTCGCATTGATCCGCGATCGGCTGAGGACAGCGTAGAGCCGACATAAGAGTTATGCCGACAGGCGACGTCGACCCCTTGAGTTTGCAGTCGGGGATCACGTGTTCCTGAAGGTGAGCCCGAGGAAGGGGCTGGTGCGGTTCAGGCGAAGCGGGGGCAAGTTGGCTCCGAGGTACATAGGCCCGTTCCAGATCTTAGACAGAGTGGGAGCCGTGGCTTATCGTCTGGCGTTGCCACCGCAGCTTGGGAGAGTACATAACGTCTTCCACGTATCCCAGTTGCGGCAGTACAACGCAGACCCCTCCCACGTCATCGAGTGGACTGATATCGAGGTGGCTGATGATGTCTCCTATGAGGAGCAGCTGGTTTGGATCATGGACACACGGCAACAGATTCTGCGGGGAGGCAAGATTATACGCTTGGTCCGAGTGCAGTGGAAACATCATGGGGCTGAGTCGACGTGGGAACGCGAGGACGAGGTTCGCGCGAAGTATCTCGGCCTGTTCGACTCCCGAGGTACGTCTGTTTTAAATTTCGCGGGCGAAATTCCTTTAAGGGGGGTAGATTGTAAAACCCGCTCCGTTTCTTTAAGGTATTAATTTGAAAACGAAAACCTTAGGGTAAGTTTTTGAAATGAGTGCAAAAAAAAAAAGAAAAAAAAAGAAAGCAGGTCTGGACCAGGCCAGGCGCGCAGGCCCAGCCCAGCCCAGCTGAGGCCCAATCTGGTCAGGCCTGGGTATTTAACCCATCCTCACACTTCTGAAACCCTAATGTTCCCTCACACCTCAGCCGTCCTCACCCTCTACCCTCTCTCTCTCTATCCGACCCTCACCCTCTCTCTCTCTCGTCTTCCTCGCCGAACCAGCTCCCCACGCCACCACTTCCGGTCGAGCTTCACGCCGTCACCGTCCCGGTCCTCACCACCCTCGTCCCGTCTTCTTCTCCCCCATCCTGACGCCGTTACCACTCCGGCCAGCCACGCCTTCACTGTCCCAACCTCCCTGCCTCTCTCTTCTCCTTCATCTCCGACCAGCATAATCCCCGTCGCCGTCCACAAAACCGGTCGTCCACCACCGGTCTCATCCCGAGCTCCAACCGTCCACCGCCGCCTCCGATCTGTCCGTCCCGAGACCTAACTCGCCCCGAGCTCCCGCCGTCGCCGGCGAGCTCGTCATATCCGGAACGGGACGAGCCGTCCGGACCCAAGCCCTACGCCGCCGTACGCCGCCGTGCACCGCCGCTCTCCGCCGCCGCCATCGTTCCTCACGGCCGTGGAAACTCGACCGACCGGTGCCGGAGTTTGGTCGCACCTAACCGATCCCGTTCTTCTTCGTCTTTGCTTTCCCGTTCCCGAGTTCGTTCAGATCTGGTCGGGATGGAACGGAGCTCCCGAAATGGAAAGGAACAGAACACTTAAAACGTGAATCCGGTTTTGTTGAGTTTATTGTAAACGTGTAAATCTGAATTTGTAAAGATCGACAAAATATAAGTTATCGTTATAATTGTTCCTTACGTTTTGAATCGAGTTAAGTATGAAAGGGTTGGGTTCAAACTGGTTGTAAAACGAAAATCAGTTTTAGATTAAAGTTTAGATCTTTATCGTTCGGACGTTTAATGGTTATCGTTAAAAACTATGTCGGGTTAAGTTTAACGGGTTTTAAAACGAAAGTCCATTGTTGAGATTAGACTCGAGTTAAGATTAAATCGAAAAAGGGAAACGAGGCCGATCGACTTTATAAGGGTTTTGGACCAAAAATCTCGAGTTTGGAAACGAGCAAAAGGAAACCGTTTTACTTTAAAATCAAAGACGGAATTAATTAAAGCAAGGGAGTTCAACGACGGTTTTAAGTTAAAAAGGGGGTTTAAACTGGGTTTAGATCAAACCTGGGTTCGGTGCGCGGGTGCTCGAACCCGATCCGTCGTAACCTGACTTTTATCCCGCTCGAGTGTAAACGACAACTGTCAAATTTAAAATGGACAAATCGTAGCCGTCAACTTAACGGCGGAACCGTTTTTAACTTGGGCTTTGAGTTATTTAATTTCGACCTGTTCGTACTAGCTTAAAAGTGAGTTAAATTTGTGTTCTTTTAGATCGTGCTACGGACCGAGGCAAAGGGAATCTCGGCGAGTGACTGAGTGTACTTCGGGTGTTGTTGGAGCGCTTTTGGGATTATATACGAGGTAGGGAAAAGTAGCCGGATCTCGGCCCTGACTGGGGAAAGTTAACAGTAGAATTGCATGTGACACCGGGGTGTCGTGGGTTGATGTAGGTTTATTTTAAATATTAGAAAAGCATGATACGGGATTGTAGCGTTTATCAGAAAAGCATGTTACGGGAACTTAGTAATTACTGAGAAAAGCATGTGACACTTAGTAGTGTCGTAGGAGCAGAGAACTTAGCGTTAGTTGTTTTACTGGAGGCATATGACCATGCCCGGAGGTTGTTGCGTGTTATTTGTTGTTGAGTTTGGGTGGCCTTGAGAGCCCGTGTTATTTATTGTTGAGTTTGGGTGGCCTTGAGAGCCCGTGTTATTTATTGTTGAGTTTGGGTGGCCTTGAGAGCCCGTGTTATTTATTGTTGAGTTGGGTGGCCATGAGAGCCCGTGTATTTAATTTGGTGTCTTGAGTGGCAGTGAGTGCCGTGGGGTTGTTGAACCCGAGTCTTGACCGTTGGTGTGTCTTGAGTGGCAGTGAGTGCCCGTGGGGTTGTTGAGCCCGAGTCTTGACTGTTGAGGAGTCTTGAGTGGCCTTGAGTGCCTGTGTGATTGAACTTGCCTGTGATTGTGAGTGTGATTGTGGTTACCTGGGGTGGTGAGTTCTAAAGGTCGACAGCCTGATCCGACTTGGTGTCGATGAATTGCGAGTTTTAAAGGTCGACAGCCTGATCCGACTTAGTATCGAGGAATTGCGAGTTTGAAAGGTCGACAGCCTGATCCGACTTCGTGTCGAGGAATTGCGATAGGTCGAACCCTGACCTGATTGAGATTGGTTACTGAGCAGCTGGTGTGCGATCCTTTGTGATCTTGTTTGGTGTTGTGTCGTTTCGTTTGAGTCCTTGAGGAGGTCGTCGATAGTTGTGTCGGGTCTACACTGTTTTTATCGAGTGTTGAGTCTGTTGAGGAAAGTAATGGGTTGTGGGTCAGTTTAGTATTTGAGTTGGGGACTGTGGTCCCGGAGTTGGGTTTGGTTTTAGTGTTACTGGCTTTATCTACTAATTATGCCATAGTCAGTCTGTTATCCGTGGAGGTGAGCGAACGCTCACCCCTAGCTGCTTTTCCTACAGGTACCGTTCGTAATCTGGACTAGGTGAGCTTCTGAAGCTTGAAGAGCTTGAAGCGGGTTGCTGGGTGTTTTGAGTCTAGAGACGTGTATCTCGTTTTGTCCAAGTGTGGGACTTTTATTTTTGAGATGTAAATATTATTCTTTTGTGGAACTAAACTGACTTTTAAAGTGATTTAACAAAAACAGGTTTCAGTATTGTAACTTTTTAAACGTTCGCGTCCCTAGTTTCGGTTCGCTGAAATTGGGGCGTGACAGTTACTCTAATAGTTGTAGGTTTTGCAGAATACAAACCTAATAATTGCATAATTCCTTATGGATGGTAAGTTTACGATTCCATGTTCGAACCAAAATAATTATTGCATAAATTTCCGAAGTTCAAATCCTAAATATCAAAATTTATATTACACCATAAATTTCCGAAGTTCAAACCCAAAATATTTGAATTTATATTACACAATAAACATATCGTATTATATTAAACCTAAACCCTAATTCCGATTAGGAATTTATCTGGACCTTTAGGAGCAGTCCCTCAAACTCAAATTTAAAACCCTAATGGATACGTTTCTAAATTTCTGAAACTATTCTAAATTTCTGAAACTATTCTAATTCTAAAATTTTGAAACTATCCTAAATTTCTGAAACTATTTCTAAATTTTTGATTAAACCATAAATTTATACAACATTTATTTACATGAACAAATTCTTAAAAATGAATAACAAACAAAGTGAATAGTTTCTACAACATTATTGAAGGTTTAGTATTATTACCTAATGTAACTGTCACGCCCCAAATTCAGTAGAACCGAACCCGGAACGCGAACGTTTAAGACAATAAAACATTTTCAAACATTTTAAATAAAACGCTTAAAACCACCATTTAGTTAATCAAAATAATAATTTACAACTCAAAAGTACGTCCCAACAAGCGGACAAAATACAAGGCCTACGTCGCTAGACTCAAAAGGAAACCCGGACTCCTGCTCCCAGCCCTTCAAGCTTCGAGAGCTCACCTAGTCCGTCCCGCGACCAGTACCTGTAGGAAAAGCAGCTAGGGGTGAGCGTTCGCTCACCACCACGGATACCAGACTCACTACGGCATACTTAGCAGAACATGTCGGAAACAACAACAACAACCCCAAACACCGGGGATTACTATCCCCAAACTCAAGTAACCCGACTGACACACGACTATTACTTTCCTCAACCGACTCAACACTCGGACACGTAATGTAGACCCGACACAATGATTACGACTTCCTCCAAGGACACGAAAGCTAACCACGCAACACCCAAGATCTCAAAGGATCACACACCAAACAAGATCGCAAAGGATCGCACTTCAGCTGCACAGTACCCCTGCCCTTTTCCCAACACGACGGTTGGATCAGGCGGCCGACCTGTCGCACTTTTCCCAACACGACGGTTGGATCAGGCTGTCGACCTGTCGCACTTTTCCCGACACCCAATCGGATCAGGTTGTCGACCTGTCGCGCTTTTCCCAACACGACGGTTGGATCAGGCGGTCGACCTGTCGCACTTTTCCCGACACAAAGTTGGATCAGGTTGTCGACTTGTCACCCCCCAACCCCAGGTAACCACAATCACAATCACAAGCAAAGTACAGCAACAACAACAACACCAGTTTAACACTCCACAGGCACTCATGGCCACCCAAGCCACCAACGGTAACACACGGGTTCAACAACCACACGGGCACTCAGGGCCACCCAAGACACCAACGGTAAAACACGGGTTCAACAACCCCACGGGCACTCATGGCCACCCAAGACACCAACGGTAAAACACGGGTTCGACAACCCCACGGGCACTCATGGCCACCCAAGACACCAACGGTAAAACACGGGTTCGACAACCCCACGGGCACTCATGGCCACCCAAGACACACCAACAGTAAAGACACGGGCTCAACAACCCCACGGGCACTCATGGACACCCAAGACACAAACTAAACAATTAACCTCCGGGCATAACCAAATACCTCCAGTAATTCTAATATCGATAAGTTCACTGCTCATACGACAGTACTAAGTGTCACATGCATTTCTATTGTTCGATACGTTCCCGTATCATACGACACCACCCGGTGTCGCCAGCCTTTCTATCATTTGATAAACTTACTTAACCCACGACAACCAAGTGTCACATGCATTTCTACTGTTAACTTTCCCTAGTCAGGGCCGAGATCCGGCTACTTTTCCCTACCTCGTATGCTTTCCCCAAAAGCTCACAATCAAGTTCCGGCGTGATCTCGATCACTCGCCTAGCTTTCCCTTTTCTCTGTCGGTGGCACGATCTAATAAGAACACAATTTAAAACACTTTTAAGCTTGCAGGCATAAACTGAATTTGTCACGCCCCAAATTCAGTAGAACCGAACCCGGAACGCGAACATTTAGAACAATAAAACATTTTCAAACCTTTTAAATAAAACACTTTAAAACCACCACTTACTTAAACAAAATAATTGTTTACAACTCAAAAGTACGTCCCAACAAGCGGACAAAATACAAGGCGTATGTCGCTAGACTCAAAAGTAAACCCGGACTCCCTCTCCTAGCTCTTCAAGCTTCGGAAGCTCACCTAGTCCGTCCCGCGACCAGTACCTGTAGGAAAAGCAGCTAGGGGTGAGCGTTCGCTCACCACCACGGATAACAGACTGACTACGTCATACTAGCAGACAATGCCGGTAACACCATCATCAACCCGACTAACACACGAACTGATACTTTCCTCAACCGACTCAACACTCTGACACGTAATGTAGACCGGACACAAAGATTACGACTTCCTCCAAAGACACGAGAGATAACCACGCGACACCCAAGATCACAAAGGATCGCACACCAAACAATATCGCAAAGGATCACACTCCAGCTACTCAGTCCCCACGCACTTTACCGATTCCTGTCAGGCCAGGCGGTCGACCTGTCGCACTTTTCCCGACACAAAGTCGGATCAGGCTGTCGACATGTCACCACCACGCACGCGCGGCCAGGACCCCTTTTTCTCTCAGGCAGGCCCCCGTACCTGTTCTGAACATGCATACGCGTGCGATCACAGGACCACCTTTATTATGAAGCGGGCCCCCAACCTCAGGTAACCACAATCACAATCACAAACAAAGTTCAACAAACAGAAACAACACCGGTCTAACACTTCACAGGCACTCATGGCCACCCAAGACACACCAACAGTAAAGACACGGGCTCAACAACCCCATGGGCTCTCACGGCCACCCAAAACACACCACCTGTAAAGACACGGGCTCAACAACCCCACGGGCACTCACGGCCACCCGAAACACCTCAACTGTAAACCACGGGTTCAACAACCCCACGGGCACTTAAGGCCACCCAAGACACATAACAGTAAAGTACGGGCTCTCATGGCCACCCAAGACACAAACAGTAAAGTACGGGCTCTCATGGCCACCCAAGACACAAACAGTAATGTACAGGCTCTCATGGCCACCCAAGAAACAAATTAAACAATCAACCTCCGGGCATAACCAAATGCCTCCAGTAATTCTAATATCAATAAGTTCACTGCTCCTACGACACTACTAAGTGCCACATGCATTTCTATTGTTCGATACGTTCCCGTATCATACGACACCACCCGGTGTCGCCTGCCTTTCTAATATTCGACAAACCTACTTATCCCACGACACCCAAGTGTCACATGCATTTCTACTGTTAACTTTCCCTAGTCAAGGCCGAGATCCGGCTACTTTTCCCTACCTCGTATGCTTTCTCCAAAAGCTCACAATCAAGCTCCTGCGTGATCCCGATCACTCTCCTAGCTTTCCCTTTCCTCTGTCTGCGGCACGATCTAATAAGAACACAATTTTAAATACTTTTAAGCTTGCAGGCATAAACTGAATTTTTAATAAACTTGACGCCCAAAAGTAACCCCGACAATGTCGATCACTCCCAAACTTCCCAATTACTCGACATTGTCGATAAATGGACTCGGAAAAGCCCGATTCGCCCGACATGGCGAATCTGCCCGGGTTTTGAAAACGTCCTTCCGAGGCTCCGAAAATTCCCGTTTTCGTTTCTACGGTCTTAGAATAATTCAAGGGTTCCTAGGCACTCGACGGAATCAAATTCCGACTTCCGAGTAATTTAATTAGCGTTTAAAGTTTCTAAACCCGTCAATTACAACTTTCATAATTTAATTCCAAATTTCGATCCGGGTGTGGATTAATTACTTGGGGAACGTTCCAAACCACCCGAACACGAAAACCCGATACCCGGGCGTGTGGGCCCCACCCGGCCAACCTTGTCCGTGGGTGGCTAGGGCTATTTTAGGCCGGTTCACCATGGTGGTGGCCGGTCCTAGCTCCGGCCAGCCACCCAATGGTCGGCCAGCCACCACACACGGTAGCCGGAGCTCCCCCGAGCCTCCGGTCACCGGAAAACGTTCATCTCTTCGCTCCAAAACCCCTACAACGAACCCCACACCTCAAATCATCCATATTCAACCCATTTCAAACCAAACCCTAACTTTTAAACTTAACAAAATGAAAATCGGTAAGATGCTGACCGTAGTGAATGACGGTGTGAGCTTGAATCTTCTATCGTTGAGACGATCCAACGGCTTGATGAACGAGAAACGTCACAAATCCCCAACTCTCCTTCTCTTTTCTCTCCCTTTCTTCTCTCTTCTTTTCTCTCTCTAAAACCTATTTTTTCTCTTTTTTTTGATGTATGGCCGAACCCCCCTAGGTGTAGTCTTCTTTGTCTTGCCCAAAAACACCACCACTTGTTTGACAAGTGGCAAGTGGGTCTCACACCTTTTTGGAAAATATCTTCTAGAAATTTTTCAGTCAGATTCGCGAAATTTGGCTGTTTCGGGCCCCGAACGGGCACTTTTTCCAAGAAATTACGAAACTTCACGGGCTACAAGGAAACGGCTCAACTAAGACCGCTGCGACGACGGCTAAGCTTTTTGGATCCAAAACGGACCTCGAATGGACCAAAACGTCGCTCGGTTGACTTTTCCAGCGAAAAGTCAACCTTTCCCAAATTGGTCAGAAAGTTGCCTTGAGTTCCCTGGAACTCACTTTGATCGATATCGGGTTCAACCTAAGTTTGGTATGACCCCCGGGGTCAAATTTAGGTTCATTTAAGTGTCTGTCCAAAAAAATTAAATTTTCCTGTTTTTCACCGATTTGACTGGCGTTGACCGGGAGTGGTTATTATAATCTACCCCCTTAACGGAATTTCGTCCCTGAAATTTAAAATAGACGTACCTCGAGAGTCGAACAAGTCGGGGTACTTCGCGCGAACCTCGTCCTCGCGTTCCCAAGTCGACTCAGCCCCGTGATGCGTCCACTACACCCGTACTAGGCGGGTAACCTTGCCACGCAGGACCTGCTCCCGTGTGTCCATGATTCGAACCGGCTGCTCCTCATAGGAGACATCGTCAGCCACCTCGATATCTGCCCACTCAATGACGTGGGAGGGGTCTGCATTGTACTGCCGCAACTAGGACACGTGGAAGACGTTATGAATTATCCCAAGTTGCGGTGGTAACGCCAGACGATAGACCACTGCTCCCACTCTGCTCAAGATCTCGAAAGGGCCAATGTACCGCGGGGCTAACTTGCCCCCGCTGCGTCTGAACCGTACCAGTCCTTTCCTCGGGCTCACCTTCAGGAACACGTGATCACCGACTGCGAACTCGAGAGGTCTGCGTCGTCTGTCGGAATAGCTCTTCTGCCGACTCTGTGCAGTCTTCAACCGCTCGCGTATTAGTGCGACCTTCTCTGTCGTCTCTCGTACAAGATCTGGCCCCAGCAGACTCTTGTCCCCCACCTCTGCCCAACACACTAGCGATCGACACGGCCTCCCATACAGCGCTTCGAACGGTGCCATCCCAATACTGGCCTGGAAGCTGTTGTTGTAGGCGAACTTGACCAACGGTAGGTGGGTCTCCCATGATCCCTTGAAGTCCAGCACACATGCCCGCAGCATGTCTTCCAAGATCTGAATAGTGCGCTCAGACTGACCGTATGTCTGGGGATGGTGTGTTGTACTGAGTAGGACCTCGGTCCCCAATGCAATCTGCAGACTCGGCCAAAATCTGGACGTGAAATGAGGATCCCTGTCAGACACTATCGACACAGGGACCCCATGGAGACGCACTATCTCCTGAATGTACAGGCTGCTCAACTTTTCGACTGGATCAGTCATCCTCATCGCCAGAAAATGTTCCGACTTGGTCAACCGATCGACTACTAGCCAAAAGGCGTCGTGCCCCTTCGGCCATCTTGGCAGCCCACTCACGAAGTCCATCGTAATGTGCTCCCACTTCCACTAGGCAATCGGTAGTGGCTGCAATAATCCGGCGGGACGCTGATGTTCGGCCTTCACCTGCTGACAGACGAGGCACCTCGAGACAAATTCTACGACCGCTCTCCGCATCCCGCTCCACCAGAAGTGTCGCCTGATGTCACGATACATCTTGGTGCCACCCGGGTGCACTGTAAGACACGAATGATGTGACTCTCGCAACACGTAGTCTCTACAGTTGCCCGGCACGAATGACCCTCCTCGATACCGTAACCCCCAATCTGCACTGATCTCCCAACCTACCACCTCGTCACCGCTGACGACCCTCTCTCGGATCTCTGACGTCTCGACGTCCTCCGACTGCGCCTCCAACACTTGGGCAAGTAGTGAGGGCTGAGCCACCAGTGAGCACATGGCCACGCCACCAGTAATCTCCTCTAGCTCAAGCCCGAACGTGCTCAGTTCCCCATCATGTCCCACTCTCGGACTGATATACTAGCAAGACTCGGAACCGACTTCCTACTCATGGCGTCGGCGACCACGTTCGCCTTACCCGGATGGTAGTGTAGCTCAAAGTCGCACTCCTCAAGTAGCTCCATCCATCGTCGCTGGCGCATGTTCAGGTCTCGTTGGGAAAAGATGTACTTGAGGCTCTTGTGATCCGAGAACACTTGAAATCCCTCGCCATACAGATAGTACCGCCAGCCCTTTAGCGCGAACACGACTGCTGCTAGCTCCAAGTCATGGGTAGGATAGTTGCGCTCGTGTGTCTTCAACTGCCTGGAGCCATAAGCAACAACTCTACCCAACTGCATCAGTACACATCCCAGTCCTTCCCCGGACGCGTCACAATAAACCTCATACCCGATCCCTCGCTCTGGCACCACCAATACTAGAGCGGTAGTCAGACGAGTCTTCAACTCCGTGAACGCACGTTCACAATCCTCTGTCCACACAAACCCGACTCCCTTGCGCGTCAATAGAGTCATCGGCGTGGCTAGTCGCGCAAAGTCCTGGACAAACCGTCGATAATAGCCTTCCAACCCCAGAAAGCTACGGATCTCGAAGACACTCGTGGGTCGTGCCCACTTCGAAACCGCGTCGATCTTCGACGGATCGACAAGTATACCGTCACGGGATACAATGTGACTGAGGAATTTCACCTCAGCGAGCCAGAACTCGCACTTCTCCAGGTTGGCATATAGCTGATGCGTGCGTAGTAGAGTCAAGATTGTCCTTAGATGCCCCTCATGTGATGCCTCGTTCTACGAGTAGATCAAGATGTCGTCTACGAACACCACCACAAACTGATCTAAGAACGGCCGGAATATACTGTTCATCAGATCCATGAACGCTGCAGGTGCGTTCGTTAGTCCAAATGGCATCACCAAGAACTCGTAATGCCCATAGCGTGTCTGGAATGCAGTCTTTGCGACGTCCCCCTCTCGGACTCACAAATGGTAATATCCAGATCGCAGATCAATATTCGAGAAACAGGTCGACCCTCTCAACTGGTCGAACAAGTCGTCAATCCTCGGCATCGGGTATCGGTTCTTCACCGTAACCTGGTTCAGCTTCCGGTAATCTATACACATCCGAAGGTCTCCACTCTTCTTCTTCTTCACGAAGAGTGCGGGTGCACCCTACGGTGATACGCTCGGACGGATAAATCCTTTCTCCTGAAGCTCCTTGAGCTGACGCTTCAGCTCGGTCAACTCTGCCGGCGCAAACCTGTAAGGCGCCATCGATATCGCTGCCGTTCCCGGCACCAGGTCAATCCCGAACTCCACCTCACGATCTGGTGGAAACCCGCTCAACTCCTCAGGAAAGACCTCGGGGAACTCGCACACCACTCGCGGTAACTCTCGGCTCTGCACGGACGATACTTCCTCCACTGCGGACAACGCCGACAGGAGAACCCCGCTCTAACTACCCAGCACACACGACACCTTCATGTTGTCTGCTGACACTATCACTCATTGTCTGTAGCAGTCGATATTGGCTCGGTACTTCGCCAGCCAATCCATTCCCAAGATCACGTCAAAGGTCGTCATTCCCAGCACGAGAAGGTCACTAGGGCAAGGACAGTCTGGGACTCTAATTTCGCAGGCACGACAGACCCTAGTCAACAACACATCACCCCCATCTGGGGTGTCCAGGCACAGGGGTGGACTCAACGGCTCTAAACTAAGCCCCAACCTCTCAGCACAACTCAACGAAATAAACGAATGCGACGCCCCGTTATCAAATAAGAATAACGCCCATAAATGATACAATAAACACGTACCCTGAATGGTCTCGCGGTAGGTAGTGGATTCTGGGGCCCGGGAGTCGGTAACTGCGTACACTCTTCCCTGTACCGCCTGCTGCCTCTGCCCCGGCGCACTGACTGCTGGATACTCAGATCTCTGCTGCTGTCTCGGAACTGGCACGCTCGTGGACGACTGTGAGAACCTCGACTGCTGACTCTGACGCGGGCGACCCCTGGGTGACTGCACTATATGCGACTGCCGCGGTCGCTGCGCTGACGTTGCCCCAATCGGCTCAGGGCACCTAGTACTAGCGTGCCCAAACCGGCCGCACCGGAAACACCTGAGCTCGTCGGCCCTCGGCCCCAAGCCCTGGCTTGTCCGACTGAACACTGGTAGCGCCGGGGGCCCTCCTCCCATCGGACACTCTCACTGCATATGGCCTGGCTGCCCACAGGTGAAGCATATCGGCTCCCTCACTCGAGGGAATGGCCCCACTGACGCCACCGACCCCATCGGTCTCGCTCCGCCCTGCTGAGCCTGTGGCCGGAAGAACCCCGTGGTCCTCTGTCTCCTCGGATCTCGGAACTCGGACGGCCCCGCACCACTGGTCGGCCGCTGTCAAACCTCACGGGTCCTGGCCGCCTCTCGGAGACCCTGCTCCACTGCCGCTGCAGTGTCTACGAGCTCTGAGTACTCCCGCAACCCCAGGGAGAAAACTCGTTCCCGAATCACCGGCCTCAGCCCCCCCTCGAACTGCCGGCAACGGTTAAGCTCTGTCGCCAACATCTCTGGTGCGAATCGGGTCAGGGCCGTGAATCTGGCCTCATATTCGGCCACTGACGCCCCATAGTGCTGTAGTTCCAGGAATTGCCGATGTTGGTCCACCCGAGCCGACTCGGGGAAATACTGCGCCAGAAAGACCGTCTGGAAGAGACCGTAGTCGTGCACAACTCTGTCCCTCACACGCCCCCACCAGTGGTAGGCGCTGTCCCTCAGCTGATGAGCTACAAAGGACACTCTGCTGCGACCATCCTCGATGCCTGAAGTGTCTAGGTCCCGCGTGACCTGCTCCAGCTATCTCTCGGCTAGGTCGGGGTTCGGCTCCCCTACAAATGTGGGTATGCCCAGCTTCAGGAAGTCTAGCAGTGTCCGGGCTGTATGGCCTTCGTCCTGAACCGGCCTCGCTGGAACAGCTGCTGTCTCCGGAGTTGGCGATGCCGACTCTCTATTGGCGATGATCGCCACCAAACTCTGCACCGTCCTGGTCAGCTCGTCCAGGGCGGTCGAAGTGGGAGGGTCTGCGACCGGCGGGTTGCTGGGCGTGCCCGCAGATGGTCCCGCATCGCTCCTCTTATCCTCTCCGACAGGAGTACCCTGGCCTTCCGCGTACTCAGCGAGCTCGACGGTGGGCATCCGTCCTGGTTCCCCTGCTGACCGTCCCCTCCTGGCACGCGTGGGCGCCCGTCCCCGTGTCATGGCTGATCGTCCTTGCCTGCCACGAGCCATGTGGTCGGTATCCTCTGCACGGATACACGCAAACGTTTAGTTTGCGAACTTAAACAACGACGACGAGCTCAATATACTAGCGTTCACACGGTCTAGGCCTACTCTAGCGTACTTGTTACTAAAACGTCACCCTGCTCACGTCATTAAAACCTCACTTACTAGAACACGTAAGAGAAACCTCAAATAAATCGCACAAACGTGTACCAAGTCACGCAACAACCACACGAAAACTGCGTAATCAAGACGGTGGAAAGGACAGGGATCACGGATCCATGACAGACCCCGTCACGGTTGGGTCACGGAGCCGTGACGAAGGCCCTAAAATTGCCAAAACGCGCTGCTCCGTCACGGATCCGTGACAGGGTCCGTGACACTCGCGCATGCCTGTTTTCCAAAATCATTTCAAACTCGGTCCTTATTAACCCTAAAAATAGCCTTAAACGACACACACGCTCGACCACCAATTTAACAAACACACGCACAACGACTCACAGACCAAATCAAGTCACTCAACCTTAATCACAAGCCGACAAGGGCAAACAACAACAACACACGCCAACCGGGCCAACCAAGTCGAACCACGCCCATCGGGCCAACCAAAATCAAAACACGCCCACAGGGCCAATCAAAATCAAAACACGCCCACAAGGCCAACCAATTTTCAAAACTTTTCCTTTTCATTACAAAACCTCATTTCTTGACATCAGGTAGTTAAAACCCGGTCCAGGCGTCCTCGAAGTACATTGTTCCCATTTGATGTCAACACCGTCACGCTCGACTACAGGTGCGCCCCTGAGTCGAGTCGCGACATCTTAAAAACGTTTCACGCAGCAACACACAAATAGTATGCTAGTAATAACCGTACTGCACATACACACAAACACAAACAGGACTCAAAACACTACGGGTCTACACACGGTTTCCGACTTGCGTACCCAACGCACGACGAGACTTTACTGACTCGACTCTCCCCACCTAACTGACGTACAGTCCGAGGTGTGAAACCTCGAGCTCTGATACCAAGCTGTCACGCCCCAAATTCAGTAGAACGGAACCCGGTACGCGAACGTTTAAGACAAAAAAACATTTTCAAACCTTTTAAATAAACGCTTAAAACCACCATTTAGTTAATAAAAATAAAAATTTACAACTCAAAAGTACGTCCCAACAAGCGGACAAAATACAAGGCCTACGTCGCTAGACTCAAAAGGAAACCCGGACTCCTGCTCCCAGCCCTTCAAGCTTCGAGAGCTCACCTAGTCCGTCCCGCGACCAGTACCTGTAGGAAAAGCAGCTAGGGGTGAGCGTTCGCTCACCACCACGGATACCAGACTGACTACGGCATACTTAGCAGAACATGCCGAAAACAACAACAACAACCCCAAACACCGGGGATTATTATCCCCAAACTCAAGTAACCCGACTGCCACACGACTATTACTTTCCTCAACCGGCTCAACACTCGGACACATAATGTAGACCCGACACAACGATTACGACTTCCTCCAAGGACACGAAAGCTAACCATGCAACACCCAAGATCTCAAAGGATCACACACCAAACAAGATCGCAAAGGATCACACTTCAGCTGCTCAATACCCCTGCCCTTTTCCCAACACGACGGTTGGATCAGGCGGCCGACCTGTCGCACTTTTCCCAACACGACGGTTGGATCAGGTTGTCGACCTATCGCAGTTTTCCTGACACCCAATCGGATCAGGCTGTCGACCTGTCGCGCTTTTCCCAACACGACAGTTGGATCAGGCTGTCGACCTGTCGTACTTTTCCCGACACAAAGTCGGATCAGGCTGTCGACCTGTCACTCCCCAACCCCAGGTAACCACAATCACAATCACAAGCAAAGTTCAGCAACAGCAGCAACACCGGTTTAACACTTCACAGGCACTCATGGCCACCCAAGACACCAACGGTAAAACACGGGTTTAACAACCCCACGGGCACTCATGGCCACCCAAGACACCAACGGTAAAACACGGGTTCAACAACCCCACGGGCACTCATGGCCACCCAAGACACCAACGGTAAAGCACAGGTTCAACAACCCAACGGGCACTCATGGCCATCCAAGACACACCAACAGTAAAGACACAGGCTCAACAACCCCACGAGCACACATGGACACCCAAGACACAAACTAAACAATCAACCTCCGGGCATAACCAAATGCCTCCAGTAATTCTAATATCGATAAGTTCACTGCTTCTACGATACTACTAAGTGTCACATGCATTTCTATTGTTCGATACATTCCTGTATCATACGACACCACACGGTGTCGCATGCTTTTCTATCATTTGATAAACCTACTTATCCCACGACACCCAAGTGTCACATGCATTTCTACTGTTAACTTTCCCTAGTCAGGGCCGAGATCCGGCTACTTTTCCCTACCTCGTATGCTTTCCCCAAAAGCTCACAATCAAGCTCCGGCGTGATCTCGATCACTTGCCTAGCTTTCCCTTTCCTCTGTCGGTGGCACGATCTAATAAGAACACAATTTAAAACACTTTTAAGCTTGCAGGCATAAACTGAATTTTAATAAACTTGACGCCCAAATATAACCCCGACAATGTCGATCACTCCCAAACTTCCCAATTACTCGACATTGTCGATAATGGACCCGGAAAGGCCCGTTTCGCCCGACCCGGCGAATCTGCCCGGGATTGGAAAACGTCCTTTCGGGGCTCCGAAAATTCCCGTTTTCGTTTCTACGCTCTTAGAATAATTCAAGGGTTCCTATGCACTCAAAGGAATCAGTTTCCGAATTCCGAGTAATTTAATTCGCGTTTAAAGTTTCTAAACTCGTCAATTACAACTTTAACAATTTAATTCCAAATTTCGATCCGGGTGTGGATTAACGACTTGGGGATCGTCCTAAACCACACGAACACGAAAACTCGATACCCGAGCGTGTGGGCCCCACCCGACATCCTTGGCCGTGGGTGGCTAGGGCTGGTTTGGGGCCGGTATACCATGGTGGTCGCCGGTCCTAGCTCCGGCCAGCCACCCTACACGGTGGCCGGATGATCGAGAAATGTCAAAACCCTAGAAACCTCCTCTCTTTTTCTCTCCTCCTTCTCTCTTCTTTTCTCTCTCTAAAACTCTATTTTTTTCCTATGTTTTTGAATATGGTCGAACCCCTCTCCCCTTGTAGTCTTCTTGTTTTGTCCCAAACACCTAACACCACCACTTGTTTGTCAAGTGGCAAGTGGGTCCCACACCTTTTTGAAAAATATCTTCTATATATTTTTCAGTCAGATTCGCGAAATTCGGCTGTTTCGGGCCCCGAACGGGCACTTTTTCCAAGAAATTATGAAACTTCACGGGCTACAAGGAAACAGGTCAACTAAGACCGCTGCGACGACGACTAAGCTTTTTGGATCCAAAACGGACCTCGAATGGACTAAAACGTCGCTCGGTTGACTTTTCCAGCGAAAAGTCAACCTTTTCCAAATTGGTCAGAAAGTTGCCCTGAGTTCCCCGGAACTCACTTTGATCGATATCGGGGTCAACTTAAGTCCAGTATGACCCTCGGGGCCAAATTTAGGTTCATTTAAGTGTCTATCCCAAAATTTTAAATTTTCTTGTTTTTCGCCGATTTGACTGGCGTTGACCGGGAGTGGTTATTACTGTAACGAAGTGGAGAAGGGGTAGCACGCCGTAGCAGAGGGAGCACGCCAGAGCAGCGGGAGCACGACGGAGCAACGGAGAGATCGTTCTGTGGAGAAAGAGATGGAGGCGCAGAAATGAGGGAAATTAGGGTTCGGGGGCAATATATAGTTTACTAATTACCGACAGATACACATCCGTCAGAAATCATTTTTAAAGGGAACGACATCGTTTTTCCCACAACACTTAGCGGGAATTCGAGAAAGTTGTGGGGCTTACCGACGGATCCACATCCGTCTGTAGAAACCCGTTGACTGCTTTGACCAACTAACCGTCATCCTTCCCGACCCTCGTTGTATTCGTAATGGAACGTATACTTTACGGGTCATGTATGCCACATTTATTTTGTAACGATACATAATAATATGAAAATCTCCTATTTGGACTAAACACGTTCGCATTCAAAGTATAGTATCTTATCGTCGAACATTGTAAAAGTGATCATTTCAATCACTACGTCTGTGTTTCATTTTAATATTATGTAATCAACACCATTCATGTTGTAGGTAATGTGGTAAACATTATCTGTATGCCCAAAATCCTGTGATCGAACGGTTTAAACCTCCCGAACTTTGTGGTCAATACAGTTTTTGAAATTTGGTCAAACACCTTTAGCTACGGATACTATAAACTTCAGCTACGGATGTAGTATCCGTAATCTTGGTTTATGGCTTTTGCTACGGATACGTTGGATCTGTAGGTGAAGAGTTAAATAAATTTCAATTTTCAAATTTATTTAATCGATAACTAATCCTTACCGACGGATGGCCCTATCCGTCGGGGTACCCATATAGTTGTATTATTCTCAGCCACGCAAATTGCTTTCCCTCTATCTCTTTTTCCATTCCTAAACCCCTCTTCCTCCCCCAACTCATTCTTTCTCTCCCAACTCATTCTAAACCCCTTCTTCCTCTAAATTTGTTACACAAAACTCTTCCTCACATGTTAGTATAGGTGTTGGTTACTTCAAACACGAGAATGGTACACAAGCAAATTTTCAATTTTTCGATTCATGACTATTTATATTATTTTTGTGTTTGTATTGTGTCCAATATTATTACGTATTATTGAATGTTTATCATGATTATATTGATAAGAGTTGGATGGGTTTGAGTAAGTATGACTCACGTTATATAGAAGGGGTAGGGTTGTTTATCGAATATATACAAACAAATTTACCGAATATTGAACGACATAGGTGTCCGTGTGGTTGTTGTCTTAATGCATACTATCAATGCGTGCCCGATATTTATACTCATTTGTTAAGGAAAGGGATGATGAGGGGTTACGACATGTGGATTTTTCACGGTGAAAAAGTGCACATGCCTTCGATGACGGACATAAGGAATATGTGTAGAAGTAGTAATTGGGTAATTGGAGGGACATCAAGTAACAATAATGTGGTACTAAATGAAGAGAACGTGAAAAATGATCCAGTAATTATGGAGTATATGCAAGATGTGTTCCTATTTCGTTGCGACGGACATATGGATGAACTCGTGGAGGGTGACGATGAAATTGATGATGTTGAAAGAACGGCTGCACAGGAAGCGGTAGACAACTACACTAAAATGTTGGAAGAGCATAAAAAAATGTTGTATAAAGACGCCCCAACAGATAGGTTGACGGTGATCATGGAGTTGATGGCGCATAAGGAGAAATATCAGTTGTCCAATGAAGCTTTCACAGCGTCTTGTGTGTTGCATAAAGCAAAGTTCCCAAAAGACAACCACTACCCTGAGTCATTCAGAGAGGCGAAAAAGGTTTGGGTTATAAAACTTACCTTGCTTGTGAAAATGGTTGTACCTTATTTGAGTAGTCGACCCGGATAAGTTGAAGCATCCAACTGATAGGGAAGGCTGGTTGGATTTCGAGAAGACCTAGTCGCGCTTTGCAGATGAACCTGCCAATGTTGTCCATTTGGTTCCAATGCTGTCCCTTTGTAATAACTACTCCCGGTCAACGCCAGTCAAATCTGCGAAAAAACGGGAAAATTTAAATTTTTTAGACAGACACTTAAATGAACCTAAATTTGACCCCGAGGGTCATACCAGACTGAAGTTGACCCCGATATCGACCAAAGTGAGTTCCGGGGGACTCAGGGCAACTTTCTGACCAATTTGGGAAATGTTGACTTTTCGTTGGAAAAGTCAACCGAGCGACGTTTTGGGCCATTCGAGGACCGTTTTGGATCCAAAAAGCCTAGTCGTCGTCGCAGCGGTCTTAGTTGAGCCGTTTCCTTGTAGCCCGTGAAGTTTCGTAATTTCTTGGAAAAAGTGCCCGTTCGGGGCCCGAAACGTTTGAATTTCGCGAATCTGATTAGAAAATATCTAGAAGATATTTTCCCAAAAAGGTGTGGGACCCACTTGCCACTTGTCAAACAAGTGGTGGTGTTAGGTTGTTGGACAAGACAAGGAAGACTACACCTATAGGGGGGTTCGGCCATACATCAAAAAAAGGAGAAAAAAATAGGTTTTAGAGAGAGAAAAGAAGAGAGAAGAAAGGGAGAGAAAAGAGAAGGAGAGTAGGGGATTTGTGACGTTTCTCGTTCATCAAGCCGTTGGATCGTCTCAACGATAGAAGATTCAAGCTCACAGCGTCGTTCTCTACGGTGAGCATCTAACCGATTTTCATTTTGTTAAGTTTAAAAGTTAGGGTTTGGTTTGAAATGGGTTGAATATGGATGAGTTGAGGTGTGGGGTTCATTGGAGGTGTTTTGGAGCGAAGAGATGAACGTTTTCCGGTGACCGGAGGCTCGAGGGAGCTCCGGCCACCGTGTATGGTGCCTGGCCGGCCATGGGGTGGCTGGCCGGAGCTAGGACCGGCCACCACCATGGTGGACCGGCCTAGAATAGCCCTAGCCACCCACGGCCAAGGTTGGCCGGGTGGGGCCCACACGCTCGTGTATCGGGTTTTCGTGATTCGGGTGGTTTAGAACGTTCCCCAAGTAATTAATCCACACCCGGATCGAAATTTGGAATTAAATTGTGAAAGTTGTAATTGACGGGTTTAGAAACTTTAAATGCGAATTAAATTACTCGGAAGTCGGAATTTGATTCCGTCAAGAGCCTAGGAACCCTTGAATTATTCTAAGACCGTAGAAACGAAAACGGGAATTTTCGGAGCCCCAGAAGGACGTTTTCAAAACCCGGGAAGATTCGCCATGTCGGGCGAATCGGGCTTTTCCGAGTCCATTATCGACAATGTCGAGTAATTGGGAAGTTTGGGAGTGACCGACATTGTCGGGGTTACTTTTAGGCGTCAAGTTTATTAAAATTCAGTTTATGCCTGCAAGCTTAAAAGTATTTAAAATTGTGTTCTTATTAGATCGTGCCGCAGACAGAGGAAAGGGAAAGCTAGGCGAGTGATCGGGATCACGCCGGAGCTTGATTGTGAGCTTTTGGAGAAAGCATACGAGGTAGGGAAAAGTAGCCGGATCTCGGCCCTGACTAGGGAAAGTTAACAGTAGAAATGCATGTGGCACTTGGGTGTCGTGGGATAAGTAGGTTTATCGAATATTAGAAAGGCAGGCGACACCAGGTGGTGTCGTATGATACGAGAATGTATCGAACAATAGAAATGCATGTGGCACTTAGTAGTGTCGTAGGAGCAGTGAACTTATCGATATTAGAATTACTGGAGGCATTTGGTTATGCCCGGAGGTTGATTGTTTAAATTTTGTCTTGGGTGGCCATGAGAGCCCGTACTTTACTTTTAGTGTCTTGGGTGGCCATGAGAGCCCGTACTTTACTGTTTGTGTCTTGGGTGGCCATGAGAGCCCGTATTTTACTGTCTGTGTCTTGGGTGGCCTTGAGTGCCCGTGGTGTTGTTGAACCCGTGGTTTATAGTTGGGGTGTTTTTGGTGTCCGTGAGTGTCGTGGGGTTGTTGAGCCCGTGTCTTTACAGTTGGTGTGTTTTGGGTGGCCGTGAGTGCCCGTGGGGTTGTTGAGCCCGTGTCTTTTCTGTTGGTGTGTCTTGGGTGGCCATGAGTGCCTGTGAAGTGTTAGACCGGCGTTGTTCTTGTTTGTTGAACTTTGTTTGCGATTGTGATTGTGGTTACCTGAGGTTGGGGGCCCGCTTCATAATAACGGGGGTCCTGTGATCGCACGCGTATGCATGTTCAGACGAGGTAGGGGGGGCCGCCTAAGAGAAAAAGGGGTCCTGGCCGCGCGTGCGTGGGGGTGACAGGTTGACAGCCTGATCCGATTTTGTGTCGGGAAAAGTGCGACAGGTCGACCGCTTGGCCTGACAGGGATCGGCAAAGTGCATGGGGATTGAGTAGCTGGAGTGTGATCCTTTGCGATCTTGTTTGGTGTGCGATCCTTTGTGATCTTGGGTGTCGCGTGGTTATCTTTCGTGTCTTTGAAGGAAGTCGTAATCATTGGGTCGAGCCTACATTACGTGTCCGAGTGTTGAGTCGGTTGAGGAAAGTACCAGTTCGTGTGTTAGTCGGGTTGATGTTGGTGTTACCGGCATTGTCTGCTAAGTATTATCCGTGGTGGTGAGCGAACGCTCACCCCTAGCTGCTTTTCCTATAGGTACTGGTTGCGGGACGGACTAGGTTAACTTCCATAGCTTGAAGAGCTAGGAGCGGGAGTCCGAGTTACTTTTGAGTCTAGCGACGTACGCCTTGTATTTTGTCCGCTTGTTGGGACGTACTTTTGAGTTGTAAATTATTATTTTGTTGGTTAAGTAAATGGTGGTTTTAAAAGGATTTATTTAAAAGGTTTGAGAATGTTTTATTGTTTTAAACGTTCGCGTTCCGGGTTTGGTTCTACTGAATTTGGGGCGTGACAGCTTGGTATCAGAGCTCGAGGTTTCACACCTCGGACTGTACGTCAATTAGGTGGGGAGAGTCGAGTCAGTAAAGTCCCGTCGTGCGTTGGGTACGCAGGTCGAAAACCGTGTGTAGACCCGTTGTGTTTTGAGTCCTGTTTGTGTTGGTGTGTTTGTGCAGTACGGTTGTGGTGTCTTCAGAAGCGCTATGCAGACAGACGTCGCAGGCCACTTGAGTTCTCGGTCGGAGACCATGTATTTCTTAGGGTGAGCCCGAAGAAGGGTCTTTTGCGGTTTAACCGCGGCGAAGGAAAGCTGTCTCCACGCTTCATTGGAGCATTTGAGATCTTGGAGAGAGTTGGAGTTGTGGCTTATCGCTTAGCTTTTCCACCACAACTTGGGAACGTGCATAACGTCTTCCATGTGTCCCAACTGCGGAAGTACACAACAAATCCCTCTCATGTGATCGAGTGGGCAGACATCGAGGTGGCAGATGATGTCTCTTATGAGGAGCAGCCCGTCAGGATTGTGGATACAGGAGAGAAGGTCTTACGGAGGACTACTATACCCTTTGTTCGAGTGCAGTGGAGGCATCAGGGAGCCGACTCGACCTGGGAGCGAGAGGACGAGATTCGGGAGAAGTACCCCCACCTGTTCGACCCTTGATGTACCTTTACTTTTAATTTCGGGGACGAAATTCTTTTAAGGGGGTAGATTGTAAGAACCGCTCCCGGTCGATCCCGGTCGAACCGATGACTTTTAAGACAAGTTTGACTTTTTGCCAGAAAAGTCAACCATTGACTCGGAAGGTCATTCGGGGCTTTTCTGGGGCCCAAATGCTTAGCCGTCATCACGGTTGGCTTAATTGGGCCGTTTCCTTTCATTTGAGTATAATATTGAAGGAAGTCAAATTTGGTCAAAATCGGACTCTTTATCGACTAAAACAATATTAACTATTGTGCTGGAAATAAAATTGGAAAGCTAGAAGACCTACTTGGACACTTGTCATTATTTGGTTAGAAGAGAGAAAAGGGAGTGGTGTTGGACCACTTTACCCTCCTGAAAGCTCCTACAAGGGAAAAGTATCTAAAGGGCTTTTAGTCATTAACCACCTCTAGGTATTATATGGAATTGGAAGACCAATTTTGGTTCATTTTGTGGGTGTAGCCGAAATTTGAGAGGAGAGGAAGAGAGAGGAGCTCCCATGGAGTCTTGAAGAAGAAGCAAAGGAAAAAGGAGCAACTTGGTGCCATTTCCTACCCATTTCTTCTCCATTTCATCATCATCATCTCCATCTCACTCTTCTAAAGGTAATGGAACTAGCTACATCTCTTTTCCCTTCATCTCATTTCATGGGTTTTGGGTTGGGTTTTCTAGAAGTTGTTGGTTTTGATTGAAATGAGGTTAGATGATGTTGATAAGAAGCTTTGTTGGGTCTTTGATGGAAGAACTTGGGTTTAATGGAGTTTTTGATTTGATTTTGATTTGGAGAATCCTTGCAAACTCGTTTATTTGTTGATTCCTACCATGGGTAAAGAAGTATTGGAGGTATTTGACTGTTTTGAGGGTTGGAGATGATTAAAAATGGAGTTTGGTAGTGGATTTTCGGAGAAATGGAGCTGGAGGTTGAAGAAGAGCGAATCTGCCCTGGAGCGCCACGGATCCGTGACGGATTCCGTGACGGACGGAGTCACGGCTCCGTGTGGGAGTCCGTGACGTCACACGTCACGGCTCCGTGACGTCATCCGTGAGGGTTGGGGTCACGGCTCCGTGACCGTGTCCGTGACTGACCTGTTCTAGTGTATTTTGAGGGTTTTGCACCGTATTCGATCCTTGTTTGGAGCTGAACTTTTGGGAAGGTTTTGGGGGCTTTACTTACTGTTAAGTGGAGTCTAATTAGAGTTTGTTTGGTGTTTAAAGACCTTGGGACCGAACTTGAAGAACGAAGACCACGCCGGGACCCGTGTGAAGAACGGAGTTGCGACTTTTGAGCATTGACAACAGAGTTTAGAGGAAGACCACAAGGTAGAGAAAGTCTTAACTTCTTAATTAAACGATTAGTATGCATGTTAGGTTAATAAAAGTGGAAAGGTCCTAGAATTGCCTATAGGATGCGAATAACTAGAATAATTGTATTTCAACTACTAATAATCGGATGAGTCTATTATGCATATTTAGGATGACGATGACTAGTGAAGATTGCTTTCAATACTTGGGAATTGATTTACTGGTAGAGAGGCTGTGAAGAGTTTTCGGATTAGTTGTGTGCTAGGATCACATGCTTGGTTGCTAGTTGTTAGGATAAACTAAGGGTCTAATAAAACTAGTTAGCTTGTATGTTTAAACGCTCAATTGATCGTTCACATGATTGTTGATTGGTTGAATGCTTACTTGATTGGTTGAGTGATTGTGTTGTTATAATTTTTGATTGAACGGATGATCGAGTTGTTGGGTCTCGAGGTAGGGTTGGAGATGAACCAACTCGCAGCGGAAAATCAATGAAAACCAAGAGACGATTAAACCATGAAACAACTAACAAAGAATGGATTCACAAGAGAAAAATTCAGCACTATTTCTTACCAAAACAAGAACACCGGTTAACGAATGATTGGCTTGAGTCTCCAAGACGCCTACGTATCCACATGGGAATCAAAGACTTGATTAATTAGTTCCATGGGCCTTGGTTGCATGGGCCTTTCATGGGCCTCTTGGAACATGGCCCGTGGCCATTTCTAACGAGGTCCCGTGATTCGCTCATCGCCTCCAAGCCTTCCATACCGGAAATGTCCAACATTATCCGACGCGATCAATCCCAAGACTCCAAGCCTTGTCTCGATCCGTAAAGTCCTATTCACGTACGAGCACATGACCCAAAACCCAGTTTTGGTCATGTCCCAAGACAACTCCCTTTTGGCCATTCTCCATAAATGTGTCAATGAGTTTCATCCTCCGGTGTGACCCTTAGGTTTATGCATGTCAATAGATCAACGTAAAATCCCATTTTACTTGATCCTATTTAAGTGGCAACTAACGAGACTTTACTATTGCCTGACACTGCATAACGAATCGACCCTGTCGATTCTAACCTTTCCGTCATCCCTGTCATTATCCTTTTATCTCCGATATCCTAATTGAGATAAGGCATAGAGTCGTCATCCTTATTATTCTCAATCACCGTTCCTTGATATGTGAGATGACTGAAGATATGATACCCAGTATCATGTGCATGGCCATGCTATTCTTTCAGTCACTCTCGATCAAGCGGCCGAGAACCGATATCTTTCCCATACCTCAGTATGAGGGATAAATCCCTTAGCCGCCTTTCGTGTCACTCATGTAGCCCGTCCCCAAGCCAATCCTGGCCGTTATGGAAGCCAGTTACGGACAACGTTAGGCTCAGGTCAAACTCAGTTTTTGACTACATAGCGATCACAAAGACTCCTTGGTCTAAGGATACATGACAAGCTACGACACTGAATATGTTCATGACTTAATCTATGGCACATATTCAGGGCGGGTCGTCCAATATCATGTCCCACATGATATCTATGATCAGACTCCGGAATCCCATTCCAATGACTAACAGAACGTAAGCCATAAAGATCCATTTTCATACTAGTCGCTTCTAGTGAAGCTTTGTTGACTAGGGACCCATCGAGTGTGATCTATCTCGATCTATGGTTCTATTCGCATGGTGGGCATAGATCAGAGCACACATCGATATATTACTCCAACACATAAGTAATATAGAGCCGCTTTAATTTTATTGCTAACGATGATATATACATTTGGACATTTAGGATTGAACTATGTGCACTAAGACTAACAATCTCCCACTTGCCTTAGTTCCAATCTAAACTCCAATATGTCCCCATCGACTTTACATGTCTAACATGTTCAGGCAGTGACACTGCCTTAGTCAAAGGGTTGGCTATGTTATCATCTGTTGCAATATATGTTATCTTCACTTCACCTCAGTTCAGTATTTCTCTGATGAGGTGGATACGCCGCAGTACATGTTTGGATTTGTTATGCGATCTGGGCTTTTAGCTTGCGCAATGGCCCTTGTGTTGTCGCAAAATGGATTCACCGGGCTGGATGGGTTTTTAATTACACCCAGCCCTGCCATGAATTTCCAAATCCACATAGCCTCCTTAGCTGCCTCTACAGCATCCATGTACTTGACCTCTGTCGTAGATTCGGCAATGATATCTTGCTTTACGCTCTCCCAGCTAAAGCTCTGCCATTCAGCGTAAACACATATCCTGACTGACTTCTAAAGTCATCTGGATTTGTCTTGGAAAACTAGCGTCTACTCATCCTTCGACGACTAGTTCAGCATCATCTTTCCCCCGGGTTAGAATGATGTCTACTGGTACAACATAAGTGTAAAACCCGCTTCGTTTCATTAGGGTATTAATTTAAAACCCGAAAACCGTAGGGTAGATTTTTGAAACAAGTGGTGAAGCAAAAAAAAAAAAAAAAAAAAAAAAGGGAAAAACTGGACAGGCCAGGCCTGTTTCGGCCAACCAGCCGTTTGGGCCTTAGGCCCGTTCTTCAACTGAGGCCCGATAGGGCTCGGCCCAGCGCGTCTGATATAAGCTGAAACCCTAGGGTTTCAGCATCAGAACACGCCGCAGCCTCCCTCTCTCTATCCTTCGATTCTCTCGACCTCACTCCCTCTCCTCCTTCGTCTTCTCCGCCGAACCAGCACCGGCCACCACTGTTTCCGGCCGCCACACCCCTCTCAACCCTCGTCCCATCCTTCCCCTTCATCTCCCGACCCATCTCACCGTCTCCGTCCAAAAACCCGGCCGTTCACCATCGGTTCCGTCCCGAACCCTAACGCGCCACCACCCCGTTTCCCGTCTCCGACCTCCCTGTCTCTCTTTCCTTCGTCTTCCTCACCAAACTCCGACCGAGCATCGCCTCCCCTTCACCCGAACGCGAACCGAGCTCCCGCCGTCGCCGGCGAGCTCGTCGGATCCGGAACGAGACGAGTCGTCCGGACCCGAGCCGTACACCGCCGCTCTCCACCGTCTCCACCGTGTCGGTACGGTGAGTTCTCGGCCTGTGGAACTTCGGCCGATAACGGCATCGCCGGTGGTCGGCCGGACCAAAACCGAGCTCGTCCCTCTTCTCTTATTCTCCCTTTCCCGAGTCCATTCAGATCCGATCGGTGATAGAACGCTCTGTTCTGGATCTGGTTGGGACGGAATGGGACTTTGGAAATAGAAAGGAACAGAACCAGAAACGGGATCTCGGTTTGTTGAAGAATTATTGGGTTATTGTAATTCTGAAGTGTAAAGATTTGTAACGAAGAACATCAAATTTTAAGTTATTATTATTATGTCATTTAAGTTTTTTTGATCTGTTAAGGGTGAAAAAGGAAGGGTTAAAACTGTTTGTAAATTGAAAATCGACTTTAGAATAAGTGTTAGATCCTTATCGTTCGGACATAAAGAAAATCGTTATCGTTAAAACTAGGTCGGGTTAAGTTTAACGGGTTTTAAAACGAAAGTCGTTTATTAAGGTTAGACTCGAGTTAAGTTAAATCAAAAAGGGGGGGAAACGAAATCAAATCGACTTTATAAGGGTTCTGGACCAAAATATCGAGTTTGGAAACAAACGGAAGGAAACCGTTTTGTTTTAAAATCAAAGACGGAATTAATTAAAGCAAGGGAGTTCAACGACGGTTTTAAGTTAAAAAGGGGTTTAAACTGGGTTTAGATCAAACCTGGGTTCGGTGCGCGGGTGCTCGAACCCGATCTGTTGTAACCCGACTTTTATCCCGCTCGAGTGTAAACGACAACTGTCAAGTTTAAAATGGACAAATCGTAGCCGTTAACTTAACGGCGGAACCGTTATTATTTTTGGGCTTTGAGTTATTTATTTTCGACCGGTTCGTACTAGTTTAAAGTGAGTTAAATCTGTGTTCTTTTAGATCGTGCTGCGGACCGAGGCAAAGGGAGGCTCGACGAGTGACTGCGATTCATCTCGGGTTTAGTGGAGCGCTTCTGGAGTTGCTTTCGAGGTAGGGAAAAGTAGCCGGATCTCGGCCCTGACTAGGGAAAGTTAACTGTAGAATTGCATGTGACACCGGGGTGTCGTGGGTTATTTAGGTTATCGAATATTAGAAATGCATGATACGGGAACGTAGCGATTACTGAAAGTGCATGTGACACTTAGTAGTGTCGTAGGAGCAGAGGACTTAGCGTTAACTGTTTCACTGGAGGCATATGACCATGCCCGGAGGTTGTTGCGTGTTGTTTGTTGTTGAGTTTGGGTGGCCTTGAGAGCCCGTGTTATTTGTTGATTGAGTTTGGGTGGCCTTGAGAGCCCGTGTTAATTATTGCTGAGTCTTGGGTGGCCATGAGAGCCCGTGTTGTCGTTTCGGTATTTTGAGTGGCCGTGAGTGCCCGTGGGGTTGTGAACCCGTACTTTATCGTTGGTGTCTTGGGTGGCCATGAGGGCCCGTAGGGTTGTTGAACCTGTGCTTGTGGAGTTGTCACCGGTGTCGTTACTGTCTGTTTGAACTTGTTTGTGTTTGTGATTGGTTACTGGTTACTGGTGGAGGTTGTGTGGTGTAGCTAGCCTCCCGACTGGGATCGGGAGAAGCGGAGGGGTTGTGGGCTAGCTCCCTGACTGGGATCGGGGGAAGGACGCGCGGGTGTGGCTAACCACCCGACTGGGATCGGGTGAAGCGGAGAGGTTGTGGGTTAGCCTCCCGACTGGGATCGGGAGAAGTTGCGCGGCAGGTCGACCGCCTGTACCGACTGGGATCGGAAAGGGCAGGATACAGAGATTGGTTACTGAGCAGCTGGTTTGCGATCCTTTGTGATCTTGTTTGGTATTGTGTGGTTGTCAGTCGTGTCTTTGGAGGAGGTCGTCAATCGTAGTGTGGGGTCTACATCACGTGTCCGAGTGTTGAGTCAGTTGAGGAAAGGATTGGTCGTGTGTGTGTCTTCGAGTCGTTGTTGGTGTCTTCGGCTTTGTCTACTAATTATGCCATAGTCAGTATGTTATCTGTGGTGGTGAGCGAACGCTCACCCATAGCTGCTTTTCCTACAGGTACCGTTCGTAATCTGGACTAGGTGAGCTTCTGAAGCTTGAAGAGCTTGAAGCGGGTTGCTGGGTGTTTGAGTCTAGAGACGTGTATCTCGTTTGGTCCAAGTGTGGGACTTTTATTTTGAGATGTAAATATTATTCTTTTGTGGAACTAAACTGACTTTTTAGGTGATTTATCGAAAATAGGTTTCAGTTTTGTAACTTTTTAAACGTTCACGTCCCTAGTTTCGGTTCGCTGAAATTGAGGCGTGACAATAAGGCTTACGAGACGTCCGGTCTCATACATGTCATGGCATATATGATCGATCCTGCCCCTAGGCGTATAGGATTCTCATCATCATTTTCAGCTCATCAGCTGTCTTAGGACACCGAGTCTTGCTGAGATAAATGCCTTGACTAGTGGGTAAGAGTAATTTTTTGAATCGAGCATTAAGAACCTACTCAATGCCTTGTTCACATAGGTTCCCTGACTTAAATCCAAGACCCTCTTGGTGCGATCTATACATATCTTAATCCCTAAGATATAAGAAGCATCGCCTAAGTCATTTGTTGAAAAACACTTCCTCAACCAAGCTTTAGTCTCGTGCAAGGTTGGGATGTCGTTTTCAATGAGAACCAGAAAGGTAATCTTGCTCCCACTAGCCTTCTTATAAACGCAAGATTCATCCTCGTTCTTGATTAAGCCAAATCCAATTACAGCTTCATCAAAACGAAGGATCCAACTCCGAGAAGTTCGTTTCAATCCATAAATGGATTTCAACAACTTATAAATATTTCCTTTATTCTTCGGATCGTCAAAACCTTTGGGCCGAGACATACAAACGTACTCAGTCAAATTTCCATTTAGGAAAGCGGTTTTGACATCCACTTGCCATATCTCGTAATTATAATACGCAGTTATGTCAAGAAGAATTTGGATCGATTTTGACCATAGCCACTAAGGAGAAGGTTTCCTCATAGTCAATCCATGCCTATAACCTTTCGCCACCAGTTGAGCTTTGTAGGTCAGAGGGTTGCCGTCCATGTCCATCTTCACCTTGAAGATCCATTTGCATCCGATGGTCCTCACACCATTGATGGGATCAACCGGTTCCCAGACTCGGTTGTCCGACATGGATTGCATTTCCTCCCTCATGGCTCCCAGCCATAACTCGGAGTTGGGCCCATCCGCGACTTCCTGAAAGGTGGCTGGATCATCGTGATCCACCATGACTTCATTGTCACCTCCGGATACCATATATTGGAGGTGGAAGATTGATCCTTTCAAATCGCCTTGGACCTTCCGGAATTGTAACAGGAATTGGTTCTTACTCTACGACAATCTCTGGCTCCTTTCTACTGGGTTGCCAATTGGTTTAGACAGATCTATACCATCCTGAATTTCTTCGAGATGCACAGTCCTCCCAATGACGTCTTTGGAAACAAAACTCCTTTTCCATAAAGACCCCACCCCATGTGACGAAGACCATGTTCTCACTGGGATTGTAGAAGTAGTATCCCCTTGTTGCTTTGGGATACCACACGAAGGTGCATATCTTAGATCTTGGTTCGAGCTTAGTCGAAACCAAATGTTTCACATAAGACTCGCAACCACAAATCTTTAGGAAGGACAAAGCGGGCATCATCCCGTACCATTTAAAAATAGTATCCCTTCCACACCCTTCGTCGAAGGCCGATTCACTATGAATGTGGTCGTCTCTAGAGCATAATCCCAGAAAGAGATTGGGAGATCAGTCCAACTAATAATGGAACGGATCATTGTCTAACAATGTCCGATTTCTCCGTTTGGCTACACCTTTCATCTATAGTGTCCCAGGAGGAGTCCATTCCAAAAGGATCCCATTCTCTTTTAGATGATCTAATAACTCTGTGGTCAAGTATAGTCCACCTCGATCCAGTCGAAGTGCCTTAATACCTTTGTCGAGCTGGTTTTCTACTTTAGTCTTAAACTCTTTGAATTTATCAAAAGCTTCAGACTTATGTCTCAGCGAATAGACATAACCATATTTACTGTAATCATCAGTAAATGTGATAAAGTAGCTAAAACCCCTCCTGACATGTGAACTTATTGGTCTACACACATTCGAGTGTATCAGCCCCAATAATTCACCCGCCCTTTCATCGCGATCGATAAAAGGGCACTTTAGTCATTTTTCCCATCAAACAAACCTTGCACCTATCGATCGAATGGAATTCGAATGAACCTGAAAGTCCGCAATTCTGAAGTGCTGATAGGTGCTTCTTGTTTATGCGACCTAAATGACAGTGCCTTAACAGAGTTAGGTTTAAATCGTTGGATTTAGACTTCTTGGTATTAACGGAATATATAGAACTTGAGGCATTGTTACCCATATATAATATGTACAATCCTCCAACCAAGTCAGTACTGGTATAAAACATATCATTGCATAGAACATTGAAAACTCCATTTCCAATATTAACATTATATCCTTCCTTGTCAAACACGGATACAAATATAATATTTCTACTAAAAGTAGGTATGCAATATACATTATACAGTACTAAGACAAGGCCTCTTGGCAAAGCAAGACTCATGGATCCTACAGCAGTTGCCACAACTCTGAGGTCCACTTCGTGCTTTCCAAACCTCTCCTACTTTCAGCCACCATATATAAGTGCATGTGTGAGATTCAGTCCTGGTATCTAATACCCATGAATCTTTGGAAGTAGAGAGATGTAGCTCTATAGAGTTAATACCGGATGAAGGCACGGTCCCACCGCCCTTCCTTTGATCATCCAGGTTTCCTGATGAAGGCGCAGTCCTACTGCCCTTCTTCAGATCATCCACGCTATTTGATGAAGGCGCAGTCCCACTGCCCTTCTTCAGATCAGCCGTGAACTTCCTGTAATCCCGGTTCCAATGACCAGGCTATTGGCAGTAGAAGCAGACATTCTCATGTGTCTCATCTTTCCTGCCAAGTGCGCATGGGCCCCGCCCTTGCCACTTCCAATTCCCTTGTTGACCATCAGAATATCCTTGGATCCTAGATCCCTGATATATTCTTCTCAGCAGTTAATGACACTTCATGTAACTCTGATATGGTCTTAGAGACAGCCTTGTCAAGGACATATTCTTTGCGTTCAGACTTGAGGACTATCCTCAAAATTCTGTACCAGTCCAAATAGTTTGTCCCATTTAGTTTGACCCTGTCAAGAATGGTTTTTAATGACAAACTATTAATGTTCGCTGAATTTGCCATTTGATCTACAACAGATAAAATTCAATCAGTAAACTGAATAAATTTTATGAAGATCAAGCTTAAACACCAACAATCGATTCTAAAACTTTAGAATCTGAAACCAAGATCCTTGATTCACTCGATTAAGCTGAACTAATGCTCACCACTTAATAGAGCTATGTAGGTAGGACTACATCCAATCACATCCAATGTGACTCTTGGCTAGGGTATGTACTTATGTACACGACTTACCCTATCTGTTACCCTAGCTCAACCTCAGGCTGAGAATCGTAGTCGGGTCCACCAATTTTCAACTATGGCCCGTCACTATGTAGGTGCTCCGCTAAGGCGCACGACACCCACATATGTCGTCCAAACCTACTACCCCGCTTCCCCATGGATGCTCCGCTAATGCGCACGACACCCATAGGACGGGGAGGTAGTAAGGTGTTGATGATTGGGAGGTATCGGACATGACCCGCTTTTACTTGTCCAGTTGTGTTCAAAACTTTGGCACATCCTAGATGCGATGAGCACATCAACTACATTCCAAATGCAATGATGCCTCAAATTACATCCAATGTAATTCTTCCTTTGAACCCGTCAACTACATCCAATGCAATGACGGTTCTAAGGGTTCAAACACAAGGATTAAAATTCCAATTTTATCTTTGCATGTGAGGTGATATGCTCGGTAAATAAAGTTAAGCATGCAATTCTAAAACACATAGAATTAATCATGCATAAACTAAACCAAGCATAAAGCGATAAATGTGCACATAATAGCCCCCTAAACTAACTCCCACTAGCTTCTTGAGCTCCACCGACTCCAAGCCGATGCCAACACCCGAAAAGCCACCAAATGACCTTTTCGCCCTTTCTTCGTCTTGAGTAAAAAATTACAATTTAATACACGACTCGCAGGTCGGGAATAAATAAATATTACAAACAAGTGGTTCGACGACCACACCTTGAAAGAATAATTACACGTTAACTCTAACGACTCGCAGGCCGTGAAAAGCGATAAATAATTAAATCGAGCTCGGGGCTATTATGTACACATCGTGTTATCAAAAAAGCATGTTATCAAACATCATGTGATTTTCCGGATTTAATTAATAGCCAAGTTTCGAAATTTTTTGATGCTCGGTTTATCGAAACCGTTCAAAAATGAAATTTTTGAACATTTGATCTTCGAGTTCGTCATGACGGTTCCAAACTCGTCATAACTAACAAAACGGTTTAGCCTTGGCATATCAACCATCCAATGGTCATGCTTGGCCTAGCTCCGTCCAACGGAGCCCCGTTCGGTCTCGGTTTCGGCTCCCCGAGAGTCCCGCTCCTGAGACCCGAAAAATCAAACTTTATTCAAAATTTCCAGATTTGAAATAATTTTCAAAAATTCATTTTACATGCATTAAATCCATAAACAATAATTTAAAACATGTTATCCATCAATTTAGCAAAACAACATGCCAAAAACGAAACTTTCAAGCAAAACCGAAACTTTGAACACCGTCTTGTGAATCCCGGAGGTAGCTCGGCTCTGATACCACTGTTGGGTCTCGAGGTAGGGTTGGAGATGAACCAACTCGCAGCGGAAAATCAATGAAAACCAATAGACGATTAAACCATGAAACAACTAACAAAGAATGGATTCACAAGAGAAAAATTCAGCACTATTTCTTACCAAAACAAGAACACCGGTTAACGAATGATTGGCTTGAGTCTCCAAGACGCCTACGTATCCACATGGGAATCAAAGCCACGTAGTTCTTCTCTTTGAGGACTCAAGAACACAAAAATGGAGGAGGAAACTAGCCAAACCCGAAATGGCCATGGAAGAGGGAGAGAAAATGTGTTTCCTATTCTTGTCTTGTGTTTGTTATGTTGAAAAAAGATGACTTAAACATAACAAAACCCATACTTGTCCAACTAAAGGCATGGGACAAGTATGGTGTCAAGTAAGGTGTAAATAGGACAAGTATGGCAAGACAAGATTGGGTTAGGTGGTGAATCACCAACACCTTAATCCTTGTCTTGCTTACTTAGTACTAATTAATCAAGACTTGATTAATTAGTTCCATGGGCCTTGGTTGCATGGGCCTTTCATGGGCCTCTTGGAACATGGCCCGTGGCCATTTCTAACGAGGTCCCGTGATTCGCTCATCGCCTCCAAGCCTTCCATACCGGAAATGTCCAACATTATCCGACGCGATCAATCCCAAGACTCCAAGCCTTGTCTCGATCCGTAAAGTCCTATTCACGTACGAGCACATGACCCAAAACCCAGTTTTGGTCATGTCCCGAGACAACTCCCTTTTGGCCATTCTCCATAAATGTGTCAATGAGTTTCATCCTCCAGTGTGACCCTTAGGTTTATGCATGTCAATAGATCAACGTAAAATCCCATTTTACTTGATCCTATTTAAGTGGCAACTAACGAGACTTTAGTATTGCCTGACACTGCATAACGAATCGACCCTGTCGATTCTAACCTTTCCGTCATCCCTGTCATTATCCTTTTATCTCCGATATCCTAATTGAGATAAGGCATAGAGCCGTCATCCTTATTATTCTCAATCACCGTTCCTTGATATGTGAGATGACTGAAGATATGATACCCAGTATCATGTGCATGGCCATGCTATTCTTTCAGTCACTCTCGATCAAGCGGCCGAGAACCGATATCTTTCCCATACCTCAGTATGAGGGATAAATCCCTTAGCCGCCTTTCGTGTCACTCATATAGCCCGTCCCCAAGCCAATCCTGGCCGTTATGGAAGCCAGTTACGGACAACGTTAGGCTCAGGTCAAACTCAGTTGTTGACTACATAGCGATCACAAAGACTCCTTGGTCTAAGGATACATGACAAGCTACGACACTGAATATGTTCATGACTTAATCTATGGCACATATTCAGGGCGGGTCGTCAAATATCATGTCCCACATGATATCTATGATCAGACTCCGGAATCCCATTCCAATGACTAACAGAACGTAAGCCATAAAGATCCATCTTTCATACTAGTCGCTTCTAGTGAAGCTTTGTTGACTAGGGACCCATCGAGTGTGATCTATCTCGATCTATGGTTCTATTCGCATGGTGGGCATAGATCAGAGCACACATCGATATATTACTCCAACACATAAGTAATATAGAGCCGCTTTAATTTTATTGCTAACGATGATATATACATTTGGACATTTAGGATTGAACTATGGGCACTAAGACTAACACGAGTATGACATGTTGTGCCAAAGGGGTATAATCAGGTGATCGATGTACCGCTGGTTCGTGACAGGTAAGTATACGGTAAGTGTGGAGTGTGACAGGTAAGTAAAGGTTCATTGTTGTATGAATTTAGTGCTTGTGTATTTATTCTTATTCTTGAAATGTTGTTTGTTTGTTTGTTTCGGTACTACACCGGGGGTGGGGGGGGGGGGGGGGTAATCCGGTGCCGTTGTGGTGGTTGGAGTTTGACAGAGAGAGTGATTATTGAGTGGTTATTGGAGCTTGAGAGCTCGGCAGATCCTACGGGATATTGAGTGATTATTTAGTGGTTATTGGAGCCTGAGAGCTCGGCAGATACTACGGGATATTGAGTGGTTATTGGAGCCTGAGAGCTCGGCAGATCCTACGGGATATTGAGTGATTATGGAGTGGTTAATTGAGTGATGTGAGGGACCTAAGGGCTCGGCAGATCCTGCGGGATATTGAGTGGATTCCTTCATGAGAGATGGTGACTATAGTCTCACCCAAGAGTGTGCATCCTATGGAAGCACTACCTTGGTTCCCTATGACTTATGGTCGTGGAGACACTTTCGAGAACACCGAAGATGAGCATCCCTATGGGATGGTTTCCGGTGCTCTGACATATGTGCCTCCTCCGGACCGAGGGAAAATCTGATGTGATATGAATACTCTATTTGATCAAAACATGGGAACCGAGGTGACACTAGAATCTATTCATGGATCGGAGGCTTGAGAAAACAAGTGGTTGGCACGATATCAATTACTCCTATTTAATCGTTATGATACTTTACATGGATTCCGTTATGGAACCCTCAAGTTAATGTTATTTTCAAGAAGTGTGAACTATCTTATTCTATCTTGTTTATATACGTTATTTCATCATACTTGTCTTATTCTATTTTATTGCATATTATTTCATTGTTGGTCGTTTTGGTTGTTATTTGAGTTATCTGTTGCACGATACAATATCGATCTAAAGGTTGAATTGTTAAGGTTTTTCCTACTGAGCGTAAGCTCATCCCCTTTAGTTTTCTTACTGTTTTACAGGTGTAGCTGATGTCTAGTGAGTTCGAGGCTCGGGAGCTTTTGGACATCTTGGGATTTTTCTTAGAGTTCTGTTGGTCTTGCGTTTTAAACATGATTTATTTGACTATTTTCGTTGAGCTGTGACTCACTGGAGATTCTAAACTATATGTTGTTGATTTAAGAAGGTTTACTTATTTATTTAGAGTTTACGTTTATTATTTTTATCGCTTTTCTTTTATAAATTCTGGTCACGTCTTGAGTCCGGTCAAAACCGGATTTAGGGCGTGACAATTTGGTATCAGAGCCTGGTTTCATTTGAAACAGGTTGTAGATTTTGAACTTGTTTTCAAAACCTCGGACCAACGTCAGTTAGGTGGGTAGAGTTAGGAGGTCTAAGTCGTGTACTCAATGGTGCAGGTTAAAGACACTAATTCATAGAGTGAGAACGACTCGAGTCTTACTGATTTGTTTAAATTTAAATCTTTTGTTTGCAATGGTTACGTCGCTTGAGTGGTATCCTTACCCTATGGACTGTGATGTACAGTGATCAGGGAAACCAAATGGTTGAGATCGGTATTGGGTTAACAAGCAATGATGGAACCGTATTGTATATTGTTGAATAAATTATCTGTTGAGTGTATACGACCGTATTGGTCGTTTCATGTTGTTAAAGTCGAAGGATTGAGTGATTGAGGTATTGATGAGGTGGGAGTTTGGATTCATTGGAATGGTACTTGTGGGAGTGGGGAGTGATCGAATGGTGGACTTGAGGAAGGACTGGAGTGTTAAGTTGTTGAAATTGTTTGAGTGTTGATTTGGTTATGATGTTGAGAACTGTTTAAAGAATCAAAGTTGAAAGAATGATCCAATGGGGATGACTTTTAGAACTCGAGTATGCTTACACCCTCTTTGATTGTGTGTGTACTTTACGAAGCATGAGAAATCTATGTATGGATTGTGTTGTGTGCCTTGCAGAGCATGAGAACTCTTTGTATTGATTAAATTGTGAAAATTGATTGGTAAATGATCCGTTTAAACGGAGGGTTAGTGGAAAATACAAATAGGTCATGCCGAATTTTCTGTAAAACTGAATTGGTTGTTCTATCACGAGTTGACTCAGGGGCGCCACTATAGTCAAATGTGATGGTTGGATGTCAAGTAGTTACAATGGGGTTCGGGGACGCCTGAATCGAGTTGTAACGATGCGAGATAGACTCAATTATTTTGATTAAAGATAAGTAACTGGGGACCGAGAAAGGTTATGTTAAGAGGATTAAGGACTTATTTCCAAACTGTTGCTTCGTGCTTTGAAACCCCGTGATGGGTGTGTTTGTGTGTGAACTTTGCCTCTTGTTGGAGTTGGTTGCAATACTTGCTTGCTGTGTGAGAAGCACGAAGTGCGGACTTCCTTGTCTATATAAGTACTATATACGAATTATCTACTTAACCCTTGATCCAAGTAGGATCCGTCGAGACGAACGAGAACGTCCCTTTTGCTTAAATCGGTTCGGTAGTTGTAAACTGAGTTTCAACTGTACGTACTACTGCAGCGATCTTTCGTGATGTCTCATGTTTACGTCCCAAGAGGTACCAGGAGTCGCCCAACTTTGGGGCAGAGCCAGTCACCAGCTGTTGGACTGGCAGGGCCAGCTAGCGCCCAGGGTGCTGCTCCCACAGAGCACCAGAGCTTCGAGGATGGACCATCAGGGTCACCAGTAAGAGATACTCCAGTTGCAGAGCCGACTCAGGCTACTCCTATTGAGGAGGTGGTGCGCGCAGTGCTAGCAACACTCAGCGCTCAGCAGGAGGCCTCAACACCGGCGACAGAGCCCGTGCCCACTACTGAGACAGTCTCGGTCGAGAGGCCATGTAAGATGGATAGCTACACAGCCCAGGCGCTTCGTGATTTCCGTCGTTTGGGTACATCGACTTTTTCTGGGAGTGCTGACTCCGAGGCAACAGTTTTATGGTTAGAGCGGATCACTCGCAACCTTGATACGTCCGGTATTTCTGAGGGACGTCTGAGAGTTTCCTTCTCCACCTTCCAGCTTGAGGGTGAGGCTTTTTACTGGTGGCAGTCTGTGCAGACCAGAGTTGGTGAGGATTTTGAGCTTTTCAGTCGACTGTTCCTGGAGCAGTACTTTCCACGGTCAGTTCGGGATGATCGTCGCCAACAGTTCATGGATCTGCGGCAGATGGGGATGACAGTAGCTAAGTATGCAGCGAGGTTCTTATCCTTTTCCCACTTCGCACCCGAGATGGTGTAGACTAAGGACAGCCGTTGCAGGCGGTTCGAGCGTGGGCTTCTTCATGCTATTGCGGATCGGATTATTGTTTTGAGGACAGAGGTGTACTCTACTTTGGTTGACCAGGCCTTAGTAGTGGAGAGGCACTTTCGAGAGACTGCGAGAGAGCGAGATGTCAGGCCGAGACCGAGTGGTTTCCTCAGGCCATCAGAGAGGCGTGATGCTAGACGACAGAGTACTTCTGGGTACTTCCAGCCACAGTTTCAGCAGAGTGGTATGCGCAAAGGAGCAGCAGTGGCATCAGTTGGACTTGCTCCACTGGCACAGTTCTGCCCTATATGCAGACAGCAGTGACACTTGGCCCGAGATTGCCCGAGGAGCAGAGGACCCGTAGAGCGGCAGATGGATCATCCACAGGGGTTTGGCGAGAGGCAGCGTGTTGATGACCAGACTTGTTTCCAGTGCGGCCGACAGGGACACATGGCTTTCGCTTGTCCCGATCGAGTTGGAGCTGCACATCCACCGAGGCCCCAGCAGGCACAGCCGCGTCAGGCACCTCACGACCGACCACGACAGGCACAATAGCAGAGACCTCTGCGTCAGGCGGCGGGAGCGGTAGCCCCGAGACACCAGGCTAGACCTCAGCAGCAGGTGGCACTACCACCACCACCGAGAGGGGGGCCACCGGCACGACAGGGCCGAGTTTATGCTGGTACAAATGCTAGAGCTGAGAGGCAGTATGCCGGCCATGAGGCTACGCAGGGTATGTGTTTACTTTTAAATTCGTTTGCGTCTTTTCTGTTCGACATTGGTGCTTCCCATTCGTTTATTTCTGCTTCTTTTGCTCATTCCTTGGGTTTGAGGGTGGAGTCCCTTAGTAGCCCTTTGTGCTTTGAGACCCCAGTTACGGGGGAGGTAGTGTTGGATACTTTCTGTGGAGAGTGTGAGGTTCGAGTGGCAGATTGCCCCTTCGTTGGTGACTTACTCGTTCTAGAGATGACTGCTTTCGACGTGATCTTAGGAATGGATTGGCTTGCGAGGTACCGAGCGACGATCGATTGCTTTCGACATCAGGTGACGGTGAGGTCAGGTGGCAGAGTTATTACTTGTGTTTTGGGTAGCAAGAGCGGAGTCCTTCTATCCGCCTTGACTACGGGAGTGGAGTCGGAGGTTGTGCGGTGTGGCAGTGATCTACGGAGAGTAGTTTGTGAGTTTCCGGACGTGTTTCCGGAGGAGCTATCAGGTTTACCGCCGGTGCGCGAGTTAGAGTTCCGGATCGACTTGATCCCCGGCACCGCACCGATCTCGATGAAACCTTATCGATTCGCGCCAGCTGAGTTAGTCGAGTTAAAGCGACAACTCGAAGAGTTACAGGAGAAGAGCTTCATCCGCCCTAGTGTTTCACCGTGGGGAGCACCCGCCTCTTCTGAAGAAGAAGGGTGGTGCCTTAAGGATGTGCATCGATTATCGGAAGTTGAACCGAGTAACGGTGAAGAACCGCTACCCGATGCCGCGGATCGATGACCTATTCGATCAACTGAGAGGAACAACCTGCTTCTCCAAGATTGATCTAAGATCAGGCTACTATCAGTTGAGGGTCCGAAAGGAGGATGTGGAGATGACCGCGTTCCGGACGCGCTACGAGCACTTTGAGTTTCTAGTGATGCCGTTCGGGTTGACGAACGCGCCAATAGCCTTCATGGATTTGATGAATGGCATATTCAGACCTTACCTGGATCAGTTTGTCGTAGTCTTCGTTGATGACATCTTGATCTACTCGCCTAGTGAAGAGGCACACGAGGAGCACTTGAGGATAGTGTTGACCTTGTTACGCACTCACCAGCTATATGGGAACCTGGAGAAGTGCGAATTCTGGCTTGGAGAGGTGAAATTCCTCGGACATGTAGTGTCCTGGGATGGTATCTTGGTCGACCCAGCGAAGGTCGATGCAGTTTCGAAGTGGGCGAGGCCCAAGAATGTTTTTGAGATCCGTAGCTTCCTGGGATTGACAGGATATTACCGACGCTTTGTTCAGGATTTCCTTTGGACTAGTGAGTGTGAGCACTCTTTCTCAGAGCTAAAGGCTCCTTTGACTACCGCTCCAGTGTTGATTGTTCCGGAGCGGGGAGTTGGGCTATGACGTGTACTGTGACGCCTCAAGCGAGGGACTTGGTTGTGTCTTGATGCAGTCCGCGAAGGTAGTTGCTTATGGCTGAAGACAATTGAAGGTGCATGAGCGCAACTACCCGACGCATGATCTAGTACTGGCGGCAGTGGTCTTTGCATTGAAGAGTTGGAGACACTATCTATACAGGGAGCAGTTCAGAGTATTCTCAGACCACAAGAGCCTCAAGTACATTTTCTCTCAGCGCGACCTGAACATGCGCCAGAGGCGATAGATGGAGTTACTTGAGGAGTACGACTTCGAGTTGCTCTATCATCCGGGCAAGGCGAACGTCGTCGCAGATGCTCTGAGCAGGAAGTCGACTCATTGCGTGGCCAGCATGGCAGTCCGAGAGTGGACTATGCTGGAAGAGCTGAGCTCATTCAGACTTGAGCTCGAGGAGGTCACAGATGGTATGGCCTTGTGTGCATTAGTGGATCAGCCCACGTTGATCACTCGGGTGCTAGAGGCACAGGCCGAGGACGTCCAAGCGACAGGGATTCGTGAGAGACTGGAGGACGGTGAAAAGATTGATGATTGGGAGTTGAGTGCGGATCAGAGTCTTCGTTTTAGAGGACGGTTGTTTGTACCCCGAGGATGTAGGGACATCGTATTGAGAGAGTGCCATCACTCTTGGCTTGTTGTGCATCCCGGTGACACTAAGATGTATAGAGACATCCGACGACAGTTCTGGTGGCGTGGGATGCGCAGGGCAGTAGTTGACTTTGTTTCGAGGTGCCTCACCTGTCAGCAGGTGAAGGCAGAACACCAGCGGCCCGCTGGCTTACTACAGCCTTTACTGGTCTCCGAGTGGAAGTGGGAACATGTGACTATGGATTTTGTTTGTGGATTACCGAGGTCGTCGAAGGGACATGATGCTATTTGGGTTGTGGTTGATCGACTAACCAAGTCGGCACACTTTCTGGCGATTCAGATGACTGACACTGTGGACATGTTGAGTCGATTATCCATCAGGGAGATTATTCGTCTTCATGGAGTACTGGTATCAGTGGTATCTGATAGGGATCCGCGTTTCACGTCCAGATTCTGGAAGAGCCTACAGAAGGCATTGGGGACAGAGGTGCTGCTGAGTACAGCTTACAATCTTGAGACAGACAGACAGTCAGAGCGTACCATTCAGATTTTGGAGGACATGCTCCGAGCTTGTGTGCTAGACTTTCAGGTATCATGGGAGGATCACCTGCCTCTAGCAGAGTTCGCCTAAAACAACAGTTATCAGTCCAGCATTGGGATGGCACCATTTGAGGCTTTGTACGGCAGACCGTGTAGGTCGCCAGTATGCTGGGCAGAGGTAGGAGAACGGAGCATACTTGGTCTAGATATGGTCAGAGAGACGACCGAGAATGTCACATTGATTAGAGAGCGGTTGAAGACCGCACAAAGTCTTCAGAAGAGCTATGTAGACAAACGTCACAGGCCACTTGAGTTCTCGGTCGGAGACCATGTATTTCTGAGGGTGAGCCCGAAGAAGAGTCTTTTGCGGTTTAACCGCGGCGGAGGAAAGTGTTAGTCTTAGTGCCCGTAGTTCAATCATAAATGTCCAAATGTATATATCATCATTCGCAATAAGATTGAAGCGGCTTTCTATTACTTATGTGTTGGAGTAATATATCGATGTGATTTCTGATCTATGCCCACCATGCGAATAGAACCATAGATCGAGATGGATCACACTCGATGGGTCCCTAGTCAATAAAGCTTCACTAGAAGCGACTAGTATGAAAGATGGCTCTTCATGGCTTACGTTCTGTTAGTCATTGGAATGGGATTCCGGAGTCTGATCATAGATATCATGTGGGACATGATATTGGACGACCCGCCCTGAATATGTGCCATAGATTGAGTCATTAACATATTCAGTGTCGTAGCTTGTCATGTATCCTTAGACCAAGGAGTCTTTGTGATCACTATGCAGTCAACAACTAAGTTTGACCTGAGCCTAACGTTGTCCGTAACAGGGCTTCCATAACGGCCAGGATTGGCTTGGGGACGGGTTGCATGAGTGACACGAAAGACGGCTAAGGGATTTATCCCTCATACTGAGGTATGGGAAAGATATCGGTTCTCGGCCGCTTGATCGAGAGTGACTGAAAGAATAGCATGGCCATGCACATGATACTAGGTATCATATATTCACTCATCTCACATATCAAGGAACAGTGATTGAGAATAATAAGGATGACGGCTCTATGCCTTATCTCAATCAGGATATCGGAGATAAAAGGATAATGACAGGGACGACGGAAAGGTTAGAATCGATTGGTTCGATTCGCTATGTAGTGTCAGGCAATACTAAAGTCTCGTTAGTTGCCACTTATATAGGATCAAGTAAAATGGGATTTTACGTTGATCTATCGACATGCATAGACCTAAGGGTCACACCGAAGGATGAAACTCATTGACACATTTATGGAGAATGGCCTAAAGAGAGTTGTCTCGGGACATGACCAAAACTGGGTTTTGGGTCATGTGCCCGTAAGTGAATAGGACATTACGGATCAAGACAAGGCTTGGAGTCTTGGGATTGATCGCGTTGGATAATGTTGGACATTTCCGGTATGGAAGGCTTGGAGGCGATGAGCACGTCACGGGACCTCGTTGGGAATGGCCATGGGCCATGTTCCAAGAGGCCCATGAAAGGACCATGCAACCAAGGCCCATGGAACTAATTAATCAAGTCTTTATTAATTAGTACTAAGTAAGCAAGACAAGGATTAAGGTGTTGGTGATTCACCACCTAACCCATCTTGTCTTGCCATACTTAGCACCATACTTGTCTTACTTCACACCATGCTTCACACCTTACTTGTCCTTGATGGTTGTTGATGGTTTAAGTCATCTTTTTCCTACAACAAATCACAAGACAAGAATAGAAACACAACTTCTCTCCCTCTCACACTACAATTTCGAGTTTGGCACTTTTCCTCCCTCTTGTTGTGTTCTTGAGTCATCTAAAGAAGAACTACGTGGCTTTGATTCCAATTGGATACGTAGGCGTCTTGGAGACTCAAGCCGATCATCGTTTCTTTGGTGTTCTCTTCCTTTTCTTGAACTAGTTGGTAAGGAAACATCCATATTGTTTATTCTCTTGTGTATCTAATATTTGGTAGTGTTCTATGACATGGTCTCGAGTTATTTCCGCTGCAAGTATGTGTTCATACCCTCCATCGAGACCCAACAGTGGTATCAGAGCCGTGCTACCTTCGGGATTCACAAGAGAAGTTTCGGTTTTCCATGTTAATTTGCTAAATTGTTTGATAACATGTTTTAAATTCTTGTTTATGGGTTTAATGCATGAAAAATGAATTTTTGAAAAGTTTATCAAATCTGAAATTTTTGAAAAAAATTTGATTTTTCGGGTCTCGGGAGCAGGACTCTCGGGGAGCCGAAACCGGGACCGAACGGGGCTCCGTTGGACGGAGCTAGGCCAAGCATGACCATTAGATGGTTAATATGCTGAGCTAAACCGTTTTGTTAGTCATGAAGAGTTTGGAACCGTCTTGATGAACTCAAAAATCAAATATTCAAAAGTTTCAATTTTGAACGGTTTCGATAAACCGAGTATCAAAAAATTTCGAAACTTTGCAATTAATTAAAGCCGGAAAATCACATGATGTTTGATAACATGCTTGTTTGATAACACGATGTGTGATGTGATGTTGGCATGGTGTACATAATAGCCCCGAGTTTGATTTAATTATTTATCGCTTTTCACGGCCTGCGAGCCGTTAGAGTTAGCGTGTAATTATTTTTTCGAGGTGTGGTCGTCGTACCACTTATTTGTAATATTTATTAATTCCCGACCTGCGAGTCGTGTATTAAATTGTAATATTTTACTCAAGACGAAGAAAGGGCGAAAAGGTCATTTGGTGGCTTCTCGGGTTTTGACATCGGCTTGGAGTCGGTGGAGCTCAAGAAGCTAGTGGGAGTTAGTTTAGTGGGCTATTATGTACATATTTAACGCTTTATGCTTGGTTTAGTTTTTGCATGATCATTTCTATGTGTTTTAGAATTGCATGCTTAACTTAATTTACCGAGCATATCACCTCACATGCAAAGATAAAATTGGTTTTAATCATTGTCTGTGAGCCCTTAGAATCGTCATTACATTGGATGTAGTTGACGGGTTCGAAGGAAGAATTACATTGGATGTAATTGGAGGCATCATTACATTTGGAATGTAGTTGATGTGCTCATCGCATCTAGGATGTGCCAAAAGTTTAAAACACAACCGGACAAGTAAAAACGGGTCATGTCCGATACCTCCCAATTATCAACACCTTACTACCTCCCCGTCCTATGGGTGTCGTGCGCATTAGCGGAGCATCCATGGGAAAGCGGGGTAGTAGGTTTGGACGACATGTGTAGGTGTCGTGCGCATTAGCGGAGCACCCACATAGTGACGGGCCATAGTTGAAAATTGGTGGACCCGACTACGATTCTCAGCCTGAGGTTGAGCTAGGGTATTAGATAGGGTAAGCCGTGTACATGAGTACATACCCTAGCCAAGAGTCACATTGGATGTGATTGGATGGAGTCCTACCTACATAGCTCGATTAAGTGGTGAGCATTAGTTCAGCTTAATCGGGTGAATCAAGGATCTTGGTTTTAGGTTCTAAAGGTTTAGAATCAATTGGTTGGTGTTTGAACTTGATCTTCATAAAATTTATTCAGTTTACTGATTATATTTTGTTTGTTGTGTAAATCAAATGGCAAGTACTTCAGCGAACAATAGTAGTTTGTCACTAAAAACCATTCTTGATATGATCAAGCTAAGTGGGACAAACTACTTGGACTGGGACAGAAACTTGAGGATAGTCCTCAAATTCGAGCGCAAAGAATATGTCCTAGACCAGGCTATCCCTGAGGAGCCAGCTAATAATGCCATTAGGGCCGTTAAGGATGCATACCAAAAGCACCTTAGCGATTCTATAGATGTGGCATGTATTATGCTGGGCTGCATGGAGTCTGATCTCCAAGACCAGTTCATGGAGTACTCTGATGACCCCTATACTATGATGGGGATCATAAAGGGTATGTTCAAGGAAAGGGCACGTATCGTGAGATACAATGTCCTTAATGAACTTCTCTCCTGCAAAATGTCAACAGGAGTCTCCGTGGGTCCTCATGTCCTAAAGATGAAGGGGCATCTCGAACATCTTAATCGACTGGGTCTTAAGATAGAGAACGAGATGGCAGCGGATGTGGTTCTGCGTTCCCTTCCTCGTTCATATGCTACGTTCGTCATGAACTATCATATGCACGATATGGACAAGACCATTTCAGAGTTGCATGGAATGTTGGTAACTGCTGAAAAGAACGTCAAGGATCAGGGATCCAAGGATGTTCTGATGGTCAGACAGGGAAACAGTTTCAAGAATAAGGGAACTGTTAGTGGTAAGGGCAAGGCCCCTATGCACTTGGCAGGAAAGATGAGGCATCCGAAGCGTCCTAACCCTCCTAGGACCGGGGAGTCCTCAAGGAAGGGGAAGGATGTCGAGAATGTCTGCTTCTACTGTCAACAACCTGGTCACTGGAAGAAAGATTGCAGGAAGTTTCTGGATGATCTGAAGAAGGGCGGTGAGACTGTGCCTTCATCAGGTATTTTCTTTATAGAGCTAAATCTCACTACTTCCAAAGATTCATGGGTATTGGATACCGGGGCTGAATCTCACATTTGTACTAATGTGCAGTGGCTGGAAGGTAGGAGAAGCTTGAAGAAGGACGAGGTGGACCTCAGAGTGGGCAACAGACTAGAGTTGTGGCGACTGCTGTAGGATCCATAAGTCTTCTTTTGCCAAGTGGGCTAGTTTTTGTTTTGAACAATGTATATTGTGTACCTACTTTCAGTAGGAATATTGTATCTAATTCTTTGTTGGACAAGGATACAATTTTGATGTTGGAAATGGGATTTTCAATATTTTATGCAATGATATATTTTATGCTAGCGCCAAAATGGTTATAGGATTGTACATATTGGATATGGATAACAATGTCTCAAGCTCTATATATAATGTAAATACCAAGAGGTCTAAGTCCAATGATTTAGACCAAACTCTTTTATGGCATTGTCGTTTAGGCCACATAAATGAGAAACGCATATCAACACTTCACAATTGTGGACTTCTTAGTCCATTCGAATTTCATTCGATTGATAGATGCGAATCTTGTTTGATGGGAAAACTAACTAAAGCGCCCTTCATCGGTCGCGGTGAAAGGGCGGGTGACTTATTGGGGCTAATACACTCGGATGTGTGTGGACCAATGAGCACACTTGCCATGAGGGGTTTTAGCTACTTTATCACATTTACTGACGACTTCAGTAGGATGGTTATGTCTATTTTATGAGACATAAGTCTGAAGCTTTTGATAAATTCAAAGAGTTTAAGACTGAAGTAGAAAACCAGCTCGGGAAAAGTATTAAAGCACTTCGATCAGATCGAGGTGGAGAATACTTGACCACAGAATTTTTAGATCATCAAGCAGAAAGTGGGATCCTTTCCGAATGGACTCCTCCCGGAACACCACAATTGAATGGTGTGTCCGAACGGAGAAATCGGACTTTATTGGATATGGTCTGGTCCATGATTTGTGGGACTGATCTCCCAATCTCTTTCTGGGGTTATGCTCTGGAGACGGCCGCATTCATTTTGAATCGGGCTCCGACGAAGGCTGTGGAAGGGACACCATTTGAGAAATGGCGCGGGAGAAAGCCCGTTTTGTCCTTCCTGAAGATTTGGGGTTGCGAGGCTTATGTGAAACGTTTAGTTCCGACTAAGCTCGAACCAAGATCTGATAAATGCACCTTCGTTGGGTATCCCAAAGAAACAATGGGGTACTACTTCTACAAACCCAGCGAGAACACGGTGTTCGTCGCTCGGGGTGGGGTCTTTATGGAAAGGGAGTTTATTTCCAAAGACGTCAGTGGGAGGGCTGTACATCTAGAAGAAATTCAGGGTGGTACAGATCCAACTGATCCACTGGACAACCCTGTAGAAGAGCCTGAGATGGTCGTAGAGCAAGGACCAGTTCCTGCAATAATTCCAGAAGGTCCAAGGCGATCTGAAAGGGTTAGTCGTCCACCTCCGAGATATGGTTACTTTGTGTCTGGAGGTGACAGTGAGCTTGTGGTGGATCACGATGATCCAGCTACATTTCAGGAAGCTGTGGACGGACCCGACTCTGAGTTATGGCTGGGAGCCATGAGGGAGGAAATGCAATCCATGTCGGACAACCAAGTCTGGGAACTGGTTGATCCCATCGGTGGTGTAAGAACCATCGGATGCAAATGGATCTTCAAGGTGAAGATGGACATGGAAGGCAACCCTCAGACCTACAAAGCCCGACTGGTGGCGAAAGGTTATAGGCAGATCCAAGGGATTGACTATGAGGAAACCTTTTCCCCAGTGGCTATGGTCAAATCTATCCGAATTCTTCTTGCCATAGCTGCATATCACGATTACGAGATATGGCAAATGGATGTCAAAACCGCTTTCCTAAATGGAAATTTGTCGGAGGACGTTTATATGTCTCAACCCGAAGGTTTTGTCGATCCGAAGAATAAGGGAAAGATTTGTAAGTTGTTGAAATCCATTTATGGATTGAAACAAGCTTCTCGGAGTTGGAACCTTCGTTTTGATGAAGCTGTAATTGGATTTGGCTTTATCAAGAATGAAGATGAACCTTGCGTTTACAAGAAGGCAAATGGGGGTATGATTACCTTTCTGGTGTTGTATGTCGATGACATACTACTCATTGGAAACAACATCCCAACCTTGCACGAGACTAAAGCTTGGTTAGGGAAGTGTTTCTCAATGAAGGACTTAGGCGATGCTGCTTATATCTTAGGGATTAAGATATATAGAGATCGCACCAAGAGGGTCTTGGGTTTAAGTCAAAGCACCTATGTGAACAAGGTATTGAGTAGGTTCTCAATGCTTGATTCCAAGAAAGGACTCTTACCCGCACGTCATGGCGTTCATCTCAGCAAGACTCAGTGTCCTAAGACACTTGATGAGCTGAAAAGGATGATGCGAATCCCATACGCTTCGGCGGTAGGATCGATCATGTATTCCATGATATGCACGAGACCGGATGTCTCATATGCCTTGAGTTGTACCAGCAGACATCAGTCTAACCCTGGTGAGGAACACTGGATAGCGGTCAAAGCGATTCTCAAATATTTGAGAAGAACTAAGGACGCGTTTCTAGTGTACGGGGGAAAAGATGATTCTGAACTAGTTGTTAATGGATATGTAGACGCTAGTTTCCAGACAGATCCATATGACTTTAGAAGTCAGTCAGGATATGTGTTCACGCTGAATGGCGGAGCTTTCAGCTGGAAGAGCGTGAAGCAAGACACCGTCGCTGACTCCACGACAGAGGCCGAGTACATAGCGGCTGTAGAGGCGGCCAAGGAGGCTGTGTGGATTAGGAAGTTCACGGCAGGGTTGGGTGTAATCAAAAACCCATCCAGCCCGGTGAACCTATTTTGCGACAACACAGGGGCTATTGCGCAAGCTAAAGAGCCCAGATCGCATAACAAATCCAAACATGTACTGCGGCGATATCACCTCATCAGAGAGATACTGAACCGAGGCGGTGTGAAGACCACCTATATTGCAACTGATGATAACATAGCCGACCTGTTGACTAAGGCACTATCGTTGCCTAAACATGAGAGGCATGTAAGGTCAATGGGAATAGATTGGAGTTTAGATTGGAACTAGGGCAAGTGGGAGATTGTTAGTCGTAGTGCCCGTAGTTCAATCATAAATGTCCAAATGTATATATCATCATTAGCAATAAGATTAAAGCGGCTTTCTATTACTTATGTGTTGGAGTAATATATCAATGTGATTTCTGATCTATGCCCACCATACGAATAGAACCATAGATCGAGATGGATCACACTCGATGGGTCCCTAGTCAATAAAGCTTCACTAGAAGCGACTAGTATGAAAGATGGCTCTTCATGGCTTACGTTCTGTTAGTCATTGGAATGGGATTCCGGAGTTTGATCATAGATATCATGTGGGACATGATATTGGACAACCCGCCCTGAATATGTGCCATAGATTGAGTCATTAACATATTCAGTGTCGTAGCTTGTCATGTATCCTTAGACCAAGGAGTCTTTGTGATCACTATGCAGTCAACAACTAAGTTTGACCTGAGCCTAACGTTGTCCGTAACAGGGCTTCCATAACGGCCAGGATTGGCTTGGGGACGGGTTGCATGAGTGACACGAAAGACGGCTAAGGGATTTATCCCTCATACTGAGGTATGGGAAAGATATCGGTTCTCGGCCGCTTGATCGAGAGTGACTGAAAGAATAGCATGGCCATGCACATGATACTAGGTATCATATATTCAGTCATGTCACATATCAAGGAACAGTGATTGAGAATAATAAGGATGACGGTCTATGCCTTATCTCAATCAGGATATCGAAGATAAAAGGATAATGACAGGGACGACGGAAAGGTTAGAATCGATTGGTTCGATTCGCTATGTAGTGTCAGGCAATACTAAAGTCTCGTTAGTTGCCACTTATATAGGATCAAGTAAAATGGGATTTTACGTTGATCTATCGACATGCATAGACCTAAGGGTCACACCGAAGGATGAAACTCATTGACACATTTATGGAGAATGGCCTAAAGAGAGTTGTCTCGGGACATGACCAAAACTGGGTTTTGGGTCATGTGCCCGTAAGTGAATAGGACATTACGGATCAAGACAAGGCTTGGAGTCTTGGGATTGATCGCGTTGGATAATGTTGTACATTTCCGGTATGGAAAGCTTGGAGGCGATGAGCACGTCACGGGACCTCGTTGGGAATGGCCATGGGCCATGTTCCAAGAGGCCCATGAAAGGACCATGCAACCAAGGCCCATGGAACTAATTAATCAAGTCTTGATTAATTAGTACTAAGTAAGCAAGACAAGGATTAAGGTGTTGGTGATTCACCACCTAACCCATCTTGTCTTGCCATACTTAGCACCATACTTGTCTTACTTCACACCATGCTTCACACCTTACTTGTCCTTGATGGTTGTTGATGGTTTAAGTCATCTTTTTCCTACAACAAATCACAAGACAAGAATAGAAACACAACTTCTCTCCCTCTCACACTACAATTTCGAGTTTGGCACTTTTCCTCCCTCTTGTTGTGTTCTTGAGTCATCTAAAGAAGAACTACGTGGCTTTGATTCCAATTGGATACGTAGGCGTCTTGGAGACTCAAGCCGATCATCGTTTCTTTGGTGTTCTCTTCCTTTTCTTGAACTAGTTGGTAAGGAAACATCCATATTGTTTATTCTCTTGTGTATCTAATATTTGGTAGTGTTCTATGACATGGTCTCGAGTTATTTCCGCTGCAATTATGTGTTCATACCCTCCATCGAGACCCAACAAAAAGCTGTCTCCACGCTTCATTGGACCATTTGAGATCTTGGAGAGAGTTGGAGTTGTGGCTTATCGCTTAGCTTTGCCATCACAACTTGGGAACGTGCATAACGTCTTCCATGTGTCCCAACTGCGGAAGTACACAACAGATCCCTCTCATGTGATCGAGTGGGCAGACATCGAGGTGGCAAATGATGTCTCTTATGAGGAGCAGCCCGTCAGGATTGTGGCTACAGGAGAGAAGGTCTTACGGAGGACGACTATACCCTTGGTTCGAGTGCAGTAGAGGCATCAGGGAGCCGACTCGACCTGGGAGCGAGAGGACGAGATTCAGGAGAAGTACCCCCACCTGTTCGACCCTTGAGGTACCTTTACTTTTAATTTAGGGGACAAAATTCTTTTAAGGGGGTAGATTGTAAGAACCACTCCCGGTCGATCCCGGTCGAACCGGTGACTTTTAAGACAAGTTTGACTTTTTACCGGAAAAGTCAACCATTGACTCGGAAGGTCATTCGGGGCTTTTCCGGGGCCCAAAATGCTTAGCCATCATCACGGTTGGCTTAATTGGGCCGTTTCCTTTCATTTGAGTATAATATTGAAGGAAGTCAAATTTGGTCAAAATCGGACTCTTTATCGACTAAAACAATATTAACTATTGTGCTGGAAATAAAATTGGAAAGCTAGAAGACCTACTTGGACACTTGTCATTATTTGGTTAGAAGAGAGAAAAGGGAGTGGTGTTGGACCACTTTACCCTCCTAAAAGCTCCTACAAGGGAAAAGTATCTAAAGGGCTTTTAGTCATTAACCACCTCTAGGTATTATATGGAATTGGAAGACCAATTTTGGTTCATTTTGTGGGTGTAGTCGAAATTTGAGAGGAGAGGAAGAGAGAGGAGCTCCCATGGAGTCTTGAAGAAGAAGCAAAGGAAAAAGGAGCAACTTGGTGCCATTTCCTACCCCTTTCTTCTCCATTTTATCATCATCATCTCTATCTTACTCTTCTAAAGGTAATGGAACTAGCTACATCTCTTTTCCCTTCATCTCATTTCATGGGTTTTGGGTTGGGTTTGCTAGAAGTTGTTGGTTTTGATTGAAATGAGGTTAGATGATGTTGATAAGAAGCTTTGTTGGGTCTTTGATGGAAGAACTTGGGTTTAATGGAGTTTTTTATTTGATTTTGATTTGGAGAATCCTTGCAAACTCGTTTGATTTGATTTTGAACTTTTGGGAAGGTTTTGGGGGCTTTACTTACTGTTAAGTGGAGTCTAATTAGAGTTTTTTTGGTTTTTAAAGACCTTGGGACCGAACTTGAAGAACGAAGACCACGCCGGGACCCGTGTGAAGAACGGAGTTGCGACTTTTGAGCATTGACAACAGAGTTTAGAGGAAGACCACAAGGTAGGGAAAGTCTTAAATTCTTAATTAAACGATTAGTATCCATGTTAGGTTAATAAAATTGGAAAGGTCTTAGAATTTCCTATAGGATGCGAATAACTAGAATAATTGTATTTCAATTACTAATAATCGGATGAGTCTAGTATGCATGTTTAGGATGACGATGACTAGTGAAGATTGCTTTCAATACTTAGGAATTGATTTACTGGTAGAGAGGTTGTGAAGAGCTCTCAGATTAGTTGTGTGCTAGGATCACATGCTTGGTTGCTAGTTGTTAGGATAAACTAGTGATCTAATAAAACTAGTTAGCTTGTATGTTTAAACGCTCAATTGATCAGTGAGTGTGAGCACTCTTTCTCAGAGCCTTTAGCTCTGAGAAAGAGTGCTCACACTCACTAGTAAATCGGAACATGGCAACCGAGGTGACACTAGAATCTATTCATGGATCGGAGGCTTGAGAAAGCAAGTGGTTGGCACGATATCAATTACTCCTATTTAATCGTTATGATACTTTACATGGATTCCGTTATGGAACCCTCAAGTTAATGTTATTTTCAAGAAGTGTAAACTATCTTATTCTATCTTGTTTATATACGTTATTTCATCATACATGTCTTATTCTATTTTATTGCATATTATTTCATTGTTGGTCGTTTTGGTTGTTATTTGAGTTATCTGTTGCACGGTACAGTATCGATCTAAAGGTTGAATTGTTAAGGTTTTTCCTACTGAGCGTAAGCTCATCACCTTTAATTTTATTACTGTTTTACAGGTGTAGATGATGTCTAGTGAGTTCGAGGCTCGGGAGCTTTTGGACATCTTGGGATTTTTCTTAGAGTCGTGTTGGTCTTGTGTTTTAAACATGATTTATTTGACTATTTTCGTTGAGCTGTGACTCACTGGAGATTCTAAACTATTTGTTGTTGATTTAAGAAGGTTTACTTATTTATTTAGAGTTTACGTTTATTATTTTTATCGCTTTTCTTTTATCAATTCTGGTCACGTCTTGAGTCCGGTCAAAACCGGATTTGGGGCGTGACAGTCACCCAGGGGTCACCCGCGTCAGAGTCAGCAGTCGAGGTTTTCGCAGCCGTCCACGACAGCGCCAGTTCCGAGACAGCATCAGGGATCTGGGTATCCAGCAGTCAGTGCACCGGGTCAGAGGCAGCAGGCATCAGAGGGAAGAGTGTACGCAGTTACCGACTCCCGGGCCCTAGGATCCACTACCTACCGCGAGACCATTCAGGGTACGTGTTTATTGTATCATTTATGGGCGTTATTCTTATTTGATACCGGGGCGTCGCACTCGTTTATTTCGTTGACTTGTGCTGAGAGGTTGGGGATGAGTTAAGAGCCGTTGAGTCCACCCCTGTGCCTGGACACCCCAGTTGGGGGTGATGTGTTGTTGACTAGGGTCTGTCGTGCCTGCGAAATTAGAGTCGCAGACTGTCCTTGCCCTGGTGACCTTCTCGTGCTGGGAATGACGACCTTTGACGTGATCTTGTGAATGGATTGGGTGGCGAAGTACCGAGCCAATATCAATTGCTACTGGCGACGAGTGACAGTGTCAGCAGGCAACACGAAGGTGTCGTGTGTGCTGGGTAATAAGAGCGGGGTTCTCCTGTCGGCGTTGTCCGAAGTGGAGGAACTATCGGCTGTGCAGAGCCGAAAGTTACCGTGAGTAGTATGCGAGTTCCTCGAGGTCTTTCCTGAGGAGTTGAGCGGGTTACCACCAGAACGTGAGGTGGAGTTCGGGATTGACCTGGTGTCGGGAACGGCAGCGATATCGATGGCGCCTTACAGGTTTGCGCCGTCAGAGTTGACACAGCTGAAGCGTCAGCTCGAGGAGCTTCAGGAGAAGGGATTTATCCGTCCGAGCGTATCGCCGTGGGGAGCACCAGCACTCTTCGTGAAGAAGAAGAGTGGAGAGCTTCAGATGTGTATAGATTACCGGAAGCTGAACCGGGTTACGGTGAAGAACCGATACCCGATGCCGAGGATTGACGACTTGTTCGACCAGTTGAGAGGGTCGACCTGTTTCTCAAAGATCGATCTACGATCCGGATATTACCAGTTGCGAGTCCGAGAGGGGGACGTCGCAAAGACTGCATTCCGGAAACGCTATGGGCATTACGAGTTCTTGGTGATGCCGTTTGGACTAACGAACGCGCCTGCAGCGTTCATGGATCTGACTAACAGTATATTCCGACTGTTCTTAGATCAGTTTGTGGTGGTGTTGTAGACGACATCTTGATCTACTCGCAGAACGAGGCGGCACATGAGGTACATCTGAGAACTGTGCTAACCCTGTTACGCATGTATCAACTCTATGCCAACCTGGAGAAGTGCGAGTTTTGGCTCGCTGAGGTGAAATTCCTCGGTCACATTGTGTCCCGTGACGGTATACTGGTCGATTCGTCGAAGATCGACGCGGTTTCGAAGTGGGCACGGCCCACGAGTGTCATCGAGATCCGCAGCTTTCTGGGGTTGGCAGGCTATTATCGGCGATTTGTCCAGGACTTTGCGCGACTAGCCGCGCTGATGACTCTGTTGACGCGCAAGGGAGTCGAGTTTGTGTGGACAGGGGATTGTGAACGTGCGTTCATGGAGTTGAAGACTTGTCTGACTACCGCTCCAGTATTGGTAATGCCAGAGCGAGGGATCGGGTATGAGGTCTACTGTGATGCGTCCGGGGAAGGATTGGGCTGTGTACTGATGCAGTTGGGTAGAGTTGTCGCTTATGGCTCCAGGCAGTTGAAGACACACGAGCGCAACTATCCTACCCATGACTTGGAGCTAACAGCAGTCGTGTTCGCGCTGAAGGGCTGGCGGTATTATCTGTATGGCGAGGGATTTCAGGTGTTCTCGGATCTCAAGAGCCTCAAGTACATCTTTTCCCAACGAGACCTGAACATGCGCCAGCGGCGATGGATGAAGCTACTTGAAGAGTACGACTTTGAGCTACACTACCATCCGGGTAAGGCGAACGTGGTCGCCGACGCCCTGAGTAGGAAGTCGATTTCGAGTCTTGCTAGCATATCAATCCAAGAGTGGGACATGATGGGAGAACTGAGCACGTTCGAGATTGACCTAGAGGAGATTACGGGTGCCGTGGCCATGTGCTCATTGGTGGCTCAGCCCTCACTACTTGCCCGAGTGTTGAGGCGCAGTGGGAGGACGTCGAGACGTCAGAGATCCGAGAGAAGGTCGTCAGCGGTGATGAGGTGGTAGGTTGGGAGATCAGTGCAGATTGGGGGTTACGGTATCGAGGAGGGTTATTCGTGCCGGGAAACTGTAGAGACGACGTGTTGCGAGAGTCACATCATTCGCGTCTTACAGTGCACCCGAGTGGCACCAAGATGTACCGTGACATCAGGCGGCACTTCTGGTGGCGCGGGATGCGGAGAGCGGTCGTAGAATTTTTATCGAGGTGCCTCGTCTGTCAGCAGGTGAAGGCCGAACATCAGCGTCCCGCCGGGTTGTTGCAGCCACTGCCGATTGCCCAGTGGAAGTGGGAGCATATCATGATGGACTTCGTGTGTGGACTGCCGAGATCGCCGAAGGGACACGACGCCGTATGGGTAGTAGTCGATCGATTGACCAAGTCGGCCCATTTCCTGGCTATGAGGATGACTGATCCGGTCGACAAGTTGAGGAACCTGTACATTTAGGAGATAGTGCGTCTCCATGGGGTCCCTGTGTCGATAGTGTCTGATAGGTATCCTCGTTTCACGTCCAGATTTTGGCCGAGTCTGCAGAGTGCGTTGGGGACCGAGGTCCTACTCAGTACAGCACACCATCCCCAGACAGACGGTCAGTCCGAGCGTACTATTCAGAACTTGGAAGACATGTTGCGAGCATGTGTGCTGGACTTCAGGGGATCTTGGGAGACCCACCTGTCGTTGGTCGAGTTCGCCTACAACAATAGCTTCCAGGCCAGTATTGGGATGGCACCGTTCGAAGCGTTGTATGGTAGGCCGCGTCGGTCGCTAGTTTGCTGGGCAGAGGTGTGGGACAAGAGTCTGCTGGGGACAGATCTTGTCAGAGAGACGACGGAGAAGGTCCCGCTGATACGCGAGCGGTTGAAGACCGCATAGAGTCGACAGAAGAGCTATGCCGACAGACGACGTCAACTTCTTGAGTTCGCAGTCGGGGATCACGTGTTCCTGAACGTGAGCCCGAGGAAGGCACTGGTATGGTTCAGACGCAGCGGGGGCAAGTTAGCCCCGCGGTACATTGGCCCTTTCGAGATCTTGAGCAGAGTGGGAGCAGTGGCCTACCGTCTGGCGTTACCACCGCAACTTGGTAGAGTTCATAACGTCTTCCACGTGTCCCAGTTGCAGCAGTACAATGCGGACCCCTCCCACGTCATTGAGTGGGCAGATATCGAGGTGGCTGACGATGTCTCCTATGAGGAGCAGCCGGTTCGGATCATGGACACACGGGAGTAGGTCTTGCGTGGCAAGGTTATCCGTCTGGTACAGGTGCAGTGGAGGCATCACGGGGCTGAGTCGACTTGGGAACGCGAGGAGGAGGTTCGCGCGAAGTACCCCGACTTGTTCGACTACAGAGGTACGCATGTTTTAAATTTCGTGGACGAAATTCCTTAAAGGGGGGTAGATTATAATAACCACTCCCGGTCAACGCTAGTCAAATCTACGAAAAAACGGGAAAATTTAAAAATTTTAGACACACTTAAATGAACCTAAATTTGACCCCGAGGGTCATACCGGACTTAAGTTGACCCCGATATCGACCAAAGTGAGTTTCGGGGGACTCAGGGAAACTTTCTGACCAATTTAGGAAATGTTGACTTTTCGTTGGAAAAGTCAACCGAGCGACGTTTTGGTCCGTTCGAGGACCGTTTTGGATCCAAAAACCTTAGACGTTGTCGCAGCGGTCTTAGTTGAGCCGTTTCCTTGTAGCCCGTGAAGTTTCGTAATTTCTTGGAAAAAGTGCCCGTTCGGGGCCCGAAACGTCCGAATTTCGCGAATCTGATTGGAAAAATTTCTAGAAGATATTTTCCTAAAAAGGTGTGGGACCCACTTGCCACTTGTCAAACAAGTGGTGGTGTTCGGTTGTTGGCCAAGACAAGGAAGACTACACCTATGGGGGGGGGGGTTCGGCCATACATCAAAAAAAGGAGAAAAAAAATAGGTTTTAGAGAGAGAAAAGAAGAGAGAAGAAGAAACAGAGAGAAAAGAGAAGGAGAGTTGGGGATTTGTGACGTTTCTCGTTCATCAAGGCGTTGGATCGTCTCAACGATAGAAGATTCAAGCTCACACCGTCATTCTCTACGGTGAGCATCAAACCGATTTTCATTTTGTTAAGTTTAAAAGTTAGGGTTTTGTTTGAAATGGGTTGAATATGGATGAGTTGAGGTGTGGGGTTCGTTGGAAGTGTTTTGGAGCGAAGAGATGAACGTTTTCCGGTGACCGGAGGCTCGGGGGCGCTCCGGCCACCTAGTATGGTGGCTGGCCGGCCATGGGGTGGCTGGCCGGAGCTAGGACCCGCCACCACCATGGTGGACCGGCCTAAAATAGCCCTAGCCACCGAAGGCCAAGGTTGGCCGGGTGGGGCCCACACGCTCGGGTATCGGGTTTTCGTGATTCGGGTGGTTTAGAACGTTCCCCAAGTAATTAATCCACACCCGGATCGAAATTTGGAATTAAATTGTGAAAGTTGTAATTGACGGGTTTAGAAACTTTAAATGCGAATTAAATTACTCGGAAGTCAGAATTTGATTCCGTCGAGTGCCTAGGAACCCTTGAATTATTCTAAGACCGTAGAAACAAAAACGGGAATTTTCGGAGCCCCGGAAGGACGTTTTCAAAACCCGGGAAGATTCGCCATGTTGGGCGAATCGGGCTTTTCCGAGTCCATTATCGACAATGTCGAGTAATTGGGAAGTTTGGGAGTGATCGACATTTTTGGGGTTACTTTTGGGCGTCAAGTTTATTAAAATTCAGTTTATGCCTGCAAGCTTAAAAGTATTTAAAATTGTGTTCTTATTAGATCGTGCCGCAGACAGAGGAAAGGGAAAGCTAGGCGAGTGATCGGGATCACGCCGGAGCTTGATTGTGAGCTTTTGGAGAAAGCATACGAGGTAGGGAAAAGTAGCCGGATCTCAGCCCTCACTAGGGAAAGTTAACAGTAGAAATGCATGTGACACTTGGGTGTCATGGGATAAGTAGGTTTATCGAATATTAGAAAGGCATGCTACACCGGGTGGTGTCGTATGATACGGGAACGTATCGAACAATAGAAATGCATGTGACACTTAGTAGTGTCGTAGGAGCAGTGAACTTATCGATATTAGAATTACTGGAGGCATTTGGTTATGCCCGGAGGTTGATTGTTTAAATTGTGTCTTGGGTGGCCATGAGAGCCCGTACTGTACTGTTTGTGTCTTGGGTGGCCATGAGAGCCCGTACTTTACTGTTTGTCTCTTGGGTGGCCATGAGAGCCTGTATTTTACTGTTTGTGTCTTGGGTGGCCTTGAGTGCCCGTGGGTTGTTGAACCCGTGGTTTACAGTTGGGGTGTTTTGGCTGGCCGTGAGTGTCGTGGGGTTGTTGAGCCCGTGTCTTTATAGTTGGTGTGTTTTGGGTGGCCGTGAGTGCCCGTGGGGTTGTTGAGCCCGTGTCTTTACTGTTGGTGTGTCTTGGGTGGCCATGAGTGCCTGTGAAGTGTTAGACCGGTGTTGTTGCTATTTATTGAACTTTGTTTGCGATTGTGATTGTGGTTACCTGAGGTTGGGGTCCCGCTTCATAATAACGGGGTTCATGTGATCGCACACGAATGCATGTTCAGACGAGGTAGTGGTTCCCGCCTGAGAGAAAAAGGGGTCCTGGCCGCGCGTGCGTGGGGGTGACAGGTCGACAGCCTGATCAGACTTTGTATCGGGGAAAGTGCGACAGGTCGACCGCCTGGCCTGACAGGGATCGGCAAAGTGTTTGGGGATTGAGTAGCTGGAGTGTGATCCTTTGCGATCTTGTTTGGTGTGTGATCCTTTGTGATCTTGGGTGTCGTGTGGTTATCTTTCGTGTCTTTGGAGGAAGTCGTAATCATTGGGTCGGGCCTACATTACGTGTCCGAGTGTTGAGTCGGTTGAGGAAAGTACCAGTTCGTGTGTTAGTCGGGGTGATGTTGGTGTTACCGGCATTGTCTGCTAAGTATGTCGTAGTCAGTCTGTTATCCGTGGTGGTGTGCGAACGCTCACCCCTAGCGACGTACGCCTTGTATTTTGTCCGCTTGTTGGGACGTACTTTTGAGTTGTAAATAATTATTTTGGTTAAGTAAATGGTGGTTTTAAAGTGATTTATTTAAAAATGTTTGAAAATGTTTTATTGTTTTAAACGTTCGCGTTCCGGGTTCGCTTCTACTGAATTTGGGGCGTGACACCCTTACAATGTGTGACCCGTTGTAGTGATGCCTTATAATCTACCGCCGGAGTCGTGCATGAAGAAAGATTTTAACATCTTAACGCTATTGGTATCTAGGCCTAAATCACCAGGTAAGTGCCTGAATCAGTTAATGAGACATTTGATTGATGATTTACAAAAGTTGTTGGCAGACGGTGTTGTGACCTATGATGCCTTCCAGAATCGAACTTTCAAGATGCGAGTGGCAATATTATGGACTATCAGTGACTTCCCCGGGTTAGGAATGTTGGGAGGCATAGAGACAAAGGGGTACAAAGCATGTCCAAATTTCTTGGATGACCTTGATTCGCGTCACAGTCGCAACAGGAAATACTACGTTGGAGCATGGAAGCACTGGCCAGCTAATCACGCCCTTCGTAAAAATAAAAAAATAGACGGGAAACAAGAGAAAAGGAAATCCCATCCCCAAAACAATGGCTATGATATATATGAAGAAATATCGGGCATTCAGTTTCCCATAATGTCATTACATCCAAAGTTTGTAAAAAAGAACAAGGGCGGCGAAGATAGGTTGTGTTGGACACATGAGTCGATATTCTGGGAACTCCCATACTGGACATCTTTGAGGATAAGGCACGCATTAGACGTGATGCATATTGAGAAAAATATTTACGACAATCTTGTTGGAACTCTGTTCCAATTACCCGGAAAAACAAAAGATGATTTGAAAAGCTAGACAAATGTGGGAGGATATAGGTGTGCACAATGATCTATGGCCCCAAACAAGAGGTAGGACGACTTGTTTACCTTATGCCAACTACACGATCTGTCACGCCCCAATTTCAGTAAACCGAACTCAGGACGTGAACCTTTAAAAACAATAAAACAATTTGAAACCTTTTATATTAAATCACTTTAAAATCACCATTTGTTCAACAAAATAATATTTACAACTTAAACTACGTCCCAACAAGTGGACAAAAGTATGGTATCCGTCGCTAGACTCAAAACAAACCCAGAATCCTGCTCCTAGCTCTTCAAGCTTCGGAAGCTCACCTAGTCCAACCTGCGACCGGTACCTATAGGAAAAGCAGCTAGGGGTGAGCGTTCGCTCACCACCACGGATAACAGACTGACTACGGCATAATTAGCAGACAATGCCGGTAACACCAAAACCAAACCCAACACCGGGAATACAATCCCCAAACTCAAGTACTCAACTGACACACAACCTGTTACCTTCCTCAACACACTCAACAATCGGACTCGTAATGTAAACCCGACACAACTATCGACGACCTCCTCCAAGGACACGACAGAAAGCTACGCAACACCAAACAAGATCATAAAGGATCGCACACCAAACAAGATCACAAAGGATCGCAAACCAGCTGCTCAGTAACCTCCCTCACACCCTTTACCGATCTCATCAGGTCAGGCGGTCGACCTGTCGCATTTCCTCGACACAAAGTCGGATCAGGCTGTCGACCTATCACACTCACAACCCCGAACCACACACGCGCGGCCAGGACCCGTTTACTGACGGGCGGGCCCCCTACCCCGTCAGAACATGCAGACGCGTGTGATCGAGGACCCCCGTTTCATGAAGCGGGCCCACAACCTCAGGTAACCACAATCACAATCACAAACAAAGTTCAACAAACAGCAACAACACAAGTTCAACACTCCACAGGCACTCATGGCCACCTAAGACACAAACCGTAAAACACGGACTCAACAACCCCACAGGCACTCACGGCATCCCAAGATACACCAACAGTAACTCACGGGCTCAACAACCCCACGGGCACTCAAATCCACCAACAGTAACTCACGGGCTCAACAACCCCACGGGCACTCACGGCCTCTCAAAACCATCAACAACTCACGGGCTCAACAACCCCACGGGTACTCACGGCCTCCCAAGACACACCAACAGTAAAGAAACGGGTTCAACAACCCCACGGGCACTCATGGCCTCTCAAGACACACCAACGGTAAAGACACAGGTTCAACAACCCCACGGGCACTCATGGCCACCCAAGACACCAACAGTAAAACACGGGCTCTCATGGCCACCCAAGACACAAAAATACACAATCAACCTCCGACATAACCAATGCCTCCAACAGTTCTAATATCAACAGTTTCACAATCAACCTCCGGGCATGGTCATATGACTCCAGTACTTCTAATACCAATAAGTTCACAATCAACCTCCGGGCATGGTCATATGCCTCCAGTAATTTTAATGCCTATAAGTTCTCTGCTCCTACGACACTACTAAGTGTCACATGCAATTCTAATGTTCGATACGTTCCTGAATCACACGACCCTACCCGATGTCGCCTACCTTTCCAATATTCGATAAACCTACTTAACCCACGACACCCCAGTGTCACATGCATTTCTACTGTTAACTTTCCCTAGTCAGGGCCGCGATCCGGCTACTTTTCCCTAACTCGTGCGTGTTCTCCAAAAGCCAACCAAACGGCTCCGGCTTGATCTCAGTCACTCGCCTAGCTTTCCTTTCCCTCGGTCTGCAGCACGATCTAATAAGAACACGATTTTAAATACTTATAAGCTCGCAGACATAAACTGGAATTCAGTAAAATCGACGCCCAAAAGTAACCCCGACAATGTCGATCACTCAAAAACTTCCCAATTACTCGACATTGTCGATAAAGGACCCGTAAAGGCCCGATTCGCCCGACATGGCGAATCTGCCCGGGTTTTGTAAATACCCTTCTGGGGCTCCAAAAATTCCCGTTTTCGTTTCTACGGTCTTAGAATAATTCAAGGGTTCCTATGCACTTGACGGAATCGAATTCCGACTTCCGAGTCAATTAATTAACGTTTCAAGTTTCTAAAACCCGTTAATTACAACTTTTCCAATTCAATTCTAAATTTCTATTTGGTTATGGATAAATGGTCCGGGGAACGTTTTAAACCACCCGAACACTAAACCCGAGCACCCGAGCACGTGGGCCCCACCCGGCCCAACTTGGCCGTGGGCCCTAGGGTTGAAATTGGGGCCCGGCCACCACCCACGGTGGCCGGAGCTCCTCCCAAGCTCCCGGTCACCGGAAAACGCCAAAATTCACCTCCAATCGTCTCCAAAACGTCTCTAACAATCCCCAACCCTCAATACAACCCTAAACTAATAGTTTTACACAAACCCTAACTTTAAAAATTAATCAAAACGAGAATCGGTTCGGTACTAACCGTAGAGGAAGACGAGTGGAGTTTGATTTTTCGAACTTTTAGACGATCCAAGGGTTAGATGCAAAACCCTAGCCCAAATCCTTATCTTTTCTCCTTCTCCTTCTCTCCCTTTCTTCTCTCTTCTTTCTCTTTCTAAAAACTAACACATTTTTTTTTCTTTTCTTTTTGAAACATGTGGCCGGCCACCCCCATGTCTTCTCTCATTTCCCCCCAAAAAACCTAACACCACCATATATTGGACAAGTGTCAAGTTGGGTCCCACACCTTTTGGAAAATATCTCGGAGATATTTTCCAATCAGATTCGCGAAAATTCGGACGTTTAGGGCCCCGAACGGGCACTTTTTCCAAGAAATTGCGAAACTTCACGGGCTACCAGGAAACGGCTCAAGTAAGACCGCTGCGACGACAGCTAAGCTTTTTGAATCCAAAACGGTCCTCGAATGGACCAAAACGTCGCTCAGTTGACTTTTCCAGCGAAAAATCAACATTTCCCAAATTGATCAGAAAGTTGCCCTGAGTCCCCCGAAACTCACTTTGGTCGATATCGGGGTCAACTTAAGTCTGGTATGACCCTCAGGGTCAAATTTGGGTTCATTTAAGTGTCTGTCCGAAAATTTTAAATTTTCCTGTTTTTCACAGGTTTGACTGTCGTTGACCGGGAGTGGTTATTACAATCTACCCCCCTTAAAGGAATTTCGTCCGCGAAATTTAAAACAGACGTACCTCCGGAGTCGAACAGATCGGGGTACTTTGCGGGAACCTCGTCCTCGTGTTCCCAAGTCGACTTGGCCTCGTGGTGCCCCCACTACACCTGTTCTAAGCGGATAACCTTTTTGCGCAGGACCTGCTCTCGTGGATCCGTTTCCCAAACCGGTTTCTCCTCATACGAGACATCACCCGTTACCTCGGCATCTGCCCACTCAATGACGTACTCAAGACCTCGAAAGGCCCGATACACCGCGGCGCTAACCCGCCTCCGCCGCGGTTGAAGCGCATTAGTCCACCTTTCGAACTCACCTCTAGGGATACATGACCACCGACTGTTGACTCGAGAGGTCGGCGCCGTCTGTCAGCATAGCTCCTACTGACTCTGCGCGGTCTTCAACCGCTCATGCTTCGGCACGACCGACTCAGCTGTCTTTCTGTCCAGTTCTAGACCTAGTAAACTCTTATTCCGCCCTTCCGCCCCGCACACGGGCGACCGACACGGCCTACCATACAATGCTCCGAACGGTGCCATCTTGATACTGGCCTGAAAGCTGTTGTTGTAGGCAAACTCGGCTAACCGCTTACGAAATCCGTCGTGACGTGCCCCCATTTCCACCATGCAACCTGCAGTGGTTGCAGTAAACCAGCAGGACGTTGTTGTTCGGCTCTTACCTGCCGATGAGTGAGGCACCGTGATACCAATTATGCGACCGCTCTCCGCATCCCGCTCTACTAGACATGCCACCCGATGTCGCGCTCCTCTTAGTGCCATTCACGTGCACTGTTAGACGCGAAAGCTGCGACTCTCGCAGCTCGTCGCCTCCGCCGTCACGCGGTATGTACAAACCTCCGTGATACCGTAACTCCCAATTAGTACAACGATCCCGGCCCTCGGCGTCAGTACCGCCGGCAACTATCTCCCGGATCCTTGTCGTCTACAAAACACCACCACAAACTGATTTAAGAACGGCCGGAATATACTGTTCATCAGATCCATGAACGCTGTAGGTGCGTTCGGCAGTTCAAAGTCATCACCCAGAACTCGTAATGCTCATAGCATGTCCAGAATACAGTCCTTGTGACGTGCCCCTCTTGGACTCGCAACTGGTAGTATCCGGATCGTAGGTCGATCTTCGAGAAATACGTCGACCCTCTCAACTGGTCGAACAAGTCATCAATTTTCGGCATCGGGTATCGGTCATTCACCGTAACCCGGTTCAGTTTCTGGTAGTCCATGCACATCCGAAGCTCTCCACTCTTCTTCTTCGCGAAGAGTGCTGATGCTCCCCACGGCGATGTGCTCCGACGAATAAACCCCTTCTCCCAAAGTTCCTCGAGCTGACTCTTCAGCTCGGTCAACTCGGCTGGCGCGAACCTGTAAGGCGCCATCGATAGCGCTGCCGTTCCCGGCACCAGGTCAATCCTGAACTCCACCTCACGAACTGGTGGCAACCCGCTCAACTCCTCAGGAAACACCTCGGGGAACCCTCATACCCTTCGCGATAACTCTCGGCTCTGCACGGCCGATACTTCCTCCACTGCGGACAATGCCGACAAGAGAACCCCACTATTACTACCCAGCACACACGACACCTTCGTGTTGCCTGTTGACACTGTCACTCGTCGCCTAAAGCAGTCGATATTGGCTCGGTACTTCGCCAGCCAATCCATTCCCAAGTTTACGTCAAAGGTTGTCATTTCGTAAGTATCCTTCCCACGGATACACGCACAAGCTCAGTCGCTGCCGATCCTCACGGATCCTCGCAGTCTCTCTAAAACCTCGCTCCACTACCATCGTCGTGCCTTCCAACTCCGAACATACCCCACTCCTCGGGTTGAGGACTCGATCCAGCTTCAGGGTTCTTCAGCCCTCTCTCGAACCTCCTATGTCGGTTCGCTTCTCTGACTTTGCAGGCACGACATACTCTAGTCAACTCCACACCACCACCAACCGGCGTGTCAAGACGCAAGGGTGGACTCAACGGCTCTAAACTCAGCCCCAACCTCTCGGCACAACTCGACGACACAAACGAGTGTGACACCCCGGTATCCAACAGAAATGACGCTCAAAGCAGAGACCGAAAAACCACTCCATTAGTTACTCTGGTAAAGTCTAGCACAAACCCTCACCCGGTCCTCTATGCATTTACTTATAACTTTCCGCAACCAAACCAGTGTTCGCTACTCGTCCCTTACGGGAAAAGTAGTAAAGGGGATGAGCGTTATGCTCACCTTCACGGACACCCGTTCGATTATGGCATACTAGTAAAGCACCAAAGACTTACCAATCTAGCCAGGGCAAAACACCACCCCAAAACCTACTACTAACCCGTCACACTGCTCAAGTCATTAACACCTCAAATACTCTCTTATGTAAGGGAAACCTCGAAACGGGGATTATGTTCTCAATTTAGCAACTATTATTGCTTACAACCTCAATATCCCAATTACCCAATCACGTAGAGAAACCTCAACGGGGATCCTACTTTCCACTCATCAATCCACTATTGCTCACACCCTTGATACCCTAGTTACTCGATCATGTAGGGAACCTCAAACAACGCACTCACGTGAAGGAAACCTCAAACCACCCGTTCACGCGAGGGAAACCTCGAACACCCGTTCACCTAGGGGAAACCTAGTCCGTGTGGCGCCACAGCGCACCAACCCTAACCCCTCTCCGTGGCGTGACTCTCACACCGAGACGCTGTACCACTACCGTAGGTTATCGATGAGTCTCGAACCCAAGACCTCATTCTTTAACACCGAAAAAATTTCAACCTCTACCACCAACACAAACCGTGAACACCGCCACGCAAACCAATACTCGAACTGCACAAACAAGACGGTGGAACAGACAGGGATCACGGATCCGTGACAAGATCCGTGACGCTCGCGCAGACCTGTTTTCCAAATTTGCTTCAACTCGAACCTTACCCCGTTTTAACCCTAAAATAGCCTCAAAGAGAAACCTTGGACGACACACACACTCGACCAACAATTTAACAACACACGCACAACAATTTAAGACAAACACAAGTCTTCCAACCTCAATCATAAGCCAACCCGGCCAAACAACAACAACGACGACGACGACGACACTCGCCCACCGGGCCAACCCAAGTCGAACCTTGCCCACCGGGCCAATCAAAATCAAAACACACCCACCGGACCAATCAACCCACACACACACGCCCACATGGCCAATCAAGTTTAAAAACACTACCTCCAAAGGAAACGGGAACTTCTGGTCGGAAGCGGAGCAAAGGAAGCAAAAAGGATCTTGAATTTCAGATGCGCACGCTGAGCGCACGGAGTGCACCCACCATGCACCATGCACGCCCGGCGCACGGCATGCAAGCAGCGTGCACGGCGCACGCCAAGCGCACGTTGGACGCATGACGCACGCCAAGCGCACGCTGGGCGCACGACGTGCAGATTGAACAGAGAGCCCTCAGGTGGCCTGCATGCACGGTGCACGCCCAGTGCACGGCGTGCGGGTGACATGCACTGGCGCGACCAATTTTAAAACTGTTCCTTTTCATCTTAAAATATTATTTTGACATCAGGTGGTTACAACCCGGTCCAAGCGTCCCCGAACTACATTGTACCCACTTGATATCAACACCGTCACGCTCGACCACAGGGGCGCCCCTGAGTCGAGTCGCAACAGTTTAAAAAAAGTTCACGCAGCAACACACAAACAGTATGCCAGTAACCCCATACTGCACATACACACAAACACAAACAGGACTCAAAACACAACGGGTCTACACACGGGTTCCGACTTGCGTACCCAACACACGACGGAACTTAACTGACTCGACTCTCCCCACCTAATTGACGTACAGTCCGAGGTGTGAAACCTCGAGCTCTGATACCAAGTTGTCACGCACCAATTTCAGTAAACCGAACTCAGGACGTGAACCTTTAAAAACAATAAACCAATTTGAAACCTTTTACATTAAATCACTTTAAAATCACCATTTGTTCAACAAAATAATATTTACAACTTAAAATACGTCCCAACAAGTGGACAAAAGTATGGTATCCGTCGCTAGACTCAAAACAAACCCAGAATCCCGCTCCTAGCTCTTCAAGCTTCGGAAGCTCACCTAGTCCAACCTGCGACCGGTACCTATAGGAAAAGCAGCTAGGGGTGAGCGTTCGCTCACCACCACGGATAACAGACTGACTACGGCATAATTAGCAGACAATGCCGGTAACACCAAAACCAAACCCAACACGGGGAATACAATCCCCAAACTCAAGTACTCAACTGACACACAACCCGTTACCCTCCTCAACAGACTCAACACTCGGACTCGTAATGTAAACCCGACACAACTATCAACGACCTCCTCCAAGGACAGACAGAAAGCTACGCAACACCAAACAAGATCACAAAGGTTCGCACACCAAACAAGATCACAAAGGATCGCAAACCAGCTGCTCAGTAACGTCCCTCACGCCCTTTACCGATCTCATCAGGTCAGGCGGTTGACCTGTCGCATTTCCTCGACACAAAGTCGGATCAGGCTGTCGACCTATCACACTCACAACCCCGAACCACACACGCGCGGCCAGGACCCCTTTACTGACGGGCGGGCCCCCTACCCCGTCTGAACATGCAGACGCGTGTGATCGAGCACACAACCTCAGGTAACCACAATCACAATCACAAACAAAGTTCAACAAACAGCAACAACACAAGTTCAGCACTCCACAGGCACTCATGGCCACCCAAGACACCAACCGTAAAACACGGACTCAACAACCCCACAGGCACTTACGGCCTCACAAGATACACCAACAGTAACTCACGGGCTCAACAACCCCACGGGCACTCACGACCACTCAAAACCACCAACAGTAACTCACGGGCTCAACAACCCCACGGGCACTCACGGCCTCTCAAAACCATCAACAACTCACGGGCTCAACAACCCCACGGGCACTCACGGCCTCCCAAGACACACCAACAGTAAAGACACGGGTTCAACAACCCCACGGGCACTCATGGCCTCTCAAGACACACCAACGGTAAAGACACAGGTTCAACAACCCCACGGGCACTCATGGCCACAAAAGACACCAACAGTAAAACACGGGCTCTCATGGCCACCCAAGACACAAAAATACACAATCAACCTCCGGCATAACCAATGCCTCCAACAGTTCTAATATCAACAGTTTCACAATCAACCTCCGGGCATGGTCATATGCCTCCAGTACTTCTAATACCAATAAGTTCACAATCAACCTCCGGGCATGGTCATATGCCTCCAGTAATTCTAATGCCGATAAGTTCTCTTCTCCTACGACACTACTAAGTGTCACATGCAATTCTAATGTTCGATACGTTCTTGAATCATACGACACTACCCGATGTCGCATACCTTTCTAATATTCGATAAACCTACTTAACCCACGACACCCTAGTGTCACATGCATTTCTACTGTTAACTTTCCCTAGTCAGGGCCGAGATCCGGCTACTTTTCCCTACCTCGTGTGTGTTCTCCAAAATCCAACCAACAAGCTCCGGTGTGATCTCGGTCACTCGCCTAGCTTTCCTTTCCCTCGGTCTGCAGCACGATCTAATAAGAACACGATTTTAAATACTTATAAGCTCGCAGACATAAAAGGGAATTCAGTAAACTCGACGCCCAAAAGTAACCCCGACAATGTCGATCACTGCCAAACTTCCCAATTACTCGACATTGTCGATAAAGGACCCGTAAAGGCCCGATTCGCCCGACATGGCGAATCTGCCCGGGTTTTGTAAATACCCTTCCGGGGCTCCAAAAATTCCAGTTTTCGTTTCTACGGTCTTAGAATAATTCAAGGGTTCCTATGCACTTGACGGAATCGAATTCCGACTTCCGAGTCAATTAATTAACGTTTCAAGTTTCTAAAACCCGTTAATTACAACTTTTCCAATTCAATTCCAAATTTCGATTCGGTTATGGATAAATGGTCCGAGAACGTTTTAAACCACCCGAACACTAAACCCGAGCACATGGGTCCCACCCGGCCCAACTTGGCCGTGGGCCCTAGGGTTGAAATTGGGGCCCGGCCACCATGTTGGTGGCTGGTCCTAGCTCCGGCCAGCCACCCCATGGCCGGCCACCACCCACGGTGGCCGGAGCTCCTCCCGAGCTTCCGGGCACCGGAAAACGCCAAAATTCACCTCCAATCGTCTCCAAAACGTCTCTAACAATCCCCAATCCTCAATACAACCCTAAACTAATAGTTTTACACAAACCCTAACTTTAAAATTAATCAAAACGAGAATCGGTTCGGTACTAACCGTAGAGGAAGACGAGGGGAGTTTGATTCTTCGAACTTTGAGAGGATCCAAGGGTTAGATGCAAAACCCTAGCCGAAATCCTTCTCTTTTCTCCTTCTCCTTCTCTCCCTTTCTTCTCTCTTCTTTCTTTTTCTAAAAACTAACACATTTTCTCTTTTTTTTTCTCTTTTTGAAACATGTGGCCGGCCACCCCCATGTCTTCTCTCATTTTCCCCCCAAAAACCTAACACCACCATATATTCAACAAGTGTCAAGGACGGTCCCACACCTAACGGGCCCCGAACGGGCACTTTTTCCAAGAAATTACGAAACTTCACGGGCTACAAAGAAACAGCTCAACTAAGACCGCTGCGACGACGGCTAAGCTTTTTCGATCCAAAACGGTCCTCGAATGGAACAAAACGTCGCTCGGTTGACTTTTCCAGCGAAAAGTCAACATTTCCCAAATTGATTAGAAAGTTGCCCTGAGTCCCCCGAAACTCACTTTGGTCGATATCGGGGTCAAATTAAGTCCGGTATGACCCTCGGGGTCAAATTTGGGTTCATTTAAGTGTATGTCCGAAAATTTTAAATTTTCCTGTTTTTCGCAGGTTTGACTGGCGTTGACCGGGAGTGGTTATTACACGATCAAACCTGAGAAATGTGTGGAAGTGCTTGAAAAGGTTGCGAATATACAGTATCCGTCAGGTTATGCAGGATGCTTGAAAAACAAAATCAGCTTGAAGGATAAGAAGTTTTTCGGCTTATAGACTCACGACAATCATGTGTTCCTGCAATGTATACTTCCTATCGTTATACGCCCTTATGTGGCACCTCACGTGGCGACCGTTATCTGTGAGCTGGCAAATTTCTTTCAATCTCTCTATGCAACGGAGATTTCAAAACAAGAAACTGAAGTAGATCCAAGAAGATATTTACTTGATTCTCAGTAAGTTGGAGATGATATTTCCTCCGGCGTTCCAAACAATCATGGTACATTTATGTAAACAGCTTCCATCTCAAGTTCTACAAACCGGTCCAGTCCACTATACTTGGATGTTCTCAATGGAACGTGAATTGGGGTATTACAAAAAATGGTTGCGCAACCACCGTTTTCCAGAGGGTTGCATCGGAGAATCATACATTAATCACCAATGTGCAACATTCATCAATTTATACCTCGATAAACGAACCAACAAACCCGAGAATCCAGATAGATGGGGTCTTTCAATTGTCTCCAAACATGTAATCCCATTAATTCAGGTGTGGGAGCCAACATTAACCACAGGGGAAAAAAAGTAGCTCATTGGACAGTGATGCAGAATTGTGACGATTTCTGCACCACGATGATAGATTTTATAGCGGATTACGAAAGTGAATACCCTCAATCAACCAATTTACATCATCGAATCGATACATTCTACAGAATGTTCAAGGATACTGTAAGTGCAAAACAACCTAAATTGTGTATTTAGGTTTAACCATTTTCTTGCACATGCGTTTCTATTAATTACTCTTTCTTTGAATTACCAGATGGATCCTTGTTCCGACAAAGATCAACAATATGCGGCGGCAAAGGCTTTGAGTCGTTATGTGCAGAGAGTCAATTTTTATGTACAATGTCACGTACACGGTGTGAAATTCCTATCCGAAGAACGGGATAAGGGAAGAACCTCACAGAATTGTGGAGTGATGCTCGAAGTAGAGGGCGATGTTGTGTATTGCGGTGTGTTGTTATACGTAGTCGAGTTATCTACATGGGAAGGATGCCGGTAGTTTTGTTGAAATGCCGATGGTATGATTTGAATACCGTGACAGTAGATAATGGTTTGATATCGATAAATACCAACACAAATGCTTATAAGGATGATGCTTTCTGCCTCGCAACCATGGCCAAACAGGAAAGTTCTAATCCGCATTTACATATATTTGTTGGTATGTCGACTTTCGAACTTGACTTATAATTAATATTCTACGTTTGTGCATGTAACATATGTTTTACGTCGATGACCCGAAAAAAGGTGGATGGTATAAGATCGTGAACAAGGTCGCACATAGAGGATTATTCATCTCCGAAAAGGTTGTGACCGCAGTTTCGTATGAAGTAAACACCCCTTACCAAGAGATCCAGCCTGAAACTTCCCAAGTTGTAGCCGAACTAAATGAAATCCCTCCTTCTGTTGGAGCACTGCAAGAGGTTGAAGATGTTACGGATAACGAAGACGTCGACGAAGATACTGAAGATGACTGTGATGGTCATGGATACAACAATGACGAGAGGAACGACTCAGATTAAATTTGTACCAGGACAACTTAGCATATTGTACAAAAATATACTATTACTACAGTTTTGTCACATTGTTAATTGTGTACCACAGATTTAGGTGATGCAGGTGGTTTTTGAAAGACGAAACAACAAGTGGGTGACAAAATATCTGACCATTTACCCGATGGATACACCCATCCGTCGGTAAGGATTACAACCTTACCGACGGATATAACCCCAAAGAACAAAGAGCAATTCCCCTATTTTGATACAAAATATTCGATAAATATATCAAAAACTCATGTTTTTGGAAACTTAAGTAGTTAAATAATTGTTTTATAATATCAAAAACATATTTATGATGAATAATTTAATTATTTATATCATATGTTTCAATATGTTATTTATTAAATTCTTTATCTATGGATATAATGTTTCCGTAGGTATAGCGTTAAACCAAGACTATGGATACTAGATCCGTAGCTAAAGGTTCATGTATCCGTAGGTAAAGTTGTTTGACCAAACTTCATCGACCTCTTTGACCACAAAGTTCGGGAGGTTTGAACCGTTCGATCACATGATTTTGGGGATAAGGATAATGTTTATCACATTACCTACAACATGAATGGTGTTGATTACATAATATTACAACGAAACATGGACGTACTGATTGAAATGATCATTTTTACAATGTTCAACGCATAAATATTGTACTATGAAATACGAACGTGTTTAGTTCAACAAGGATATTTTCATATTACTACCTATCGTTACGAAATATATGTAGCATACATGACCCGTGAATGTAACGTTCCATTATGAATACAACGAGGGTCAGGAAGGATGATGGGTAGTTGGTCAAACCAGTCAATGGGTGTCTATAGACGGATGTGTATCCGTCGGTAAGCCCCACAACTTTCTCGAATTATCGCTAATTGTTGTGGGCAAAATGACGCCATGTCATGTACTACAGTTTACAGACGGATATGTATCCATCGGAAAGCATTTAACTAGATAATGCCCCCAAACCCTAATTTCCTCTCATTTATGCCTCACTCGATCTCTCTCTATCCCTCACTCACTCGATTTCTCTCTCTCTCTCCCTCACTCACTCGATCTCTCTCTCTTCCTCATCGCCGACCTCAACTCCGACTCCGACCTCATCGCCGACCACATCTCCGTCTCCGACCTCTACTCCGACTCCGACCGCATCTCTGACTTTGGACAACGCTGACCTTATCGCCCACCCCATCTCTGACTCCGACCTCATCGCCGACCACATCGACGACCCCATCTCCGACTCCAGTTTTCTCTCCCTCAGACCTCTCTCTCTCGAACTCATACCCCATCGCCGACTCCGACCACCCTCATCGCGGACTCCGACCATATCATCGGCGACTCCAAGCACTGTCCCGTTCGAGCTCAGGTTCAGGTTTAGACATCCACACCCTAGCAGCGAAGCTACGAGGCTACACTTTCAGGTTCGTTTTTTCTTCATTTTTAGGGATTTAGGGTTTGTATGGATTTAGGGTTTTTATGGATTGAGGGATTTAGGTCATAGAGAACAAGTTAAGGATTTAGGTCATAGAGAACAAGTTAATATTGTCAACAAGTTAATTTTGTCAACTAGGTAAATCCTGTCTCCCAGTTTCTCCTTTCTCACCTATATGAATTAAGGGATTGAATTGAATTAAGGAAGTTGTTGTCTTTCCCCAACAACTTCCTTTTGCTTATTAGGGAAACCATTAGGTCTCTTTGTCATTGGAGGAGCTCTATTTGTAAGAGAAGCAAACCTCTTTCATGATAACCAAAATCAACATTTCATAACTTCATTATAAGATATTTAAACTACACAGATGATCAAGTGAGAACTAATGATTATATTATGAAGTTAGGAAATCAAGAATGCCCTATATAAACACTTTACTGAAAACTGAGTCATACTCTAATTATCATTACAGTATGATGGATTGAATATGACCCGACTGAATTTCTTTCATTACCAATTGAATAATTAAGACGGTAATGAATGCTTCTATACTAATGTAAAATGTAATGTATATATAAGTCATTTTAAGGGTGGCTATCATCCTTTTAATTAGCTAACAATCTTATATATAAAAAAAGATATTAGATGTTTGTGATTATTTATATGTGTGTTGATTAGCATTTACCCTCTATATTATTTGTCTTGGAAATGATACTTCTGTCCCGTATTTACCTGTTTCTTTTGTTTTATTTTTCTTCTTCACTGATATATTGGAAATGATATTGACGATTTCACTTTTCTGTCCCGTATTTTTTTGTGTTTTCGTGTTCTTTACATTCCATTTTATATCAAATTAGAGCATATTAGGGAGTAATTGAACCAGAATGGGGCTATTGGTTTTCAATTAGAACTTCAAGATTTCTTAGATAATAATTATAGATACAATCTTTCTTAGATAATGATTCTAGATACAATGTTGCTTAGATAATGATTTTAGATACAATGTTTCTCTAACTGATATACCTATAAATTGTTGCTTATTTATGCCACCTTTATTTGTTATGTAAGTTTGCAGGATGTGAAGGAAAAATAGCACCCGGTTCTTTTCCCGAATCCATTTCCTGTTCAACCCTCATACCCCTCAACAACCAACAGAATCGGGAGGCAATACCATCGCCTCTTCACAATCTACTGCTTGCGCACCTCCCAATCGGCGGATAAGAGACTGTCCGACCCCTGCGAGTAGTGTGGATGAGGCAGCCTCCACAACAAACAACCGTCCGCCTGCACCGACCATTCGGTGTCCTCAGGAAGTAGTTGACGATGATGATGTGCTCGCAATGTTGGAGGGAGAGGAGTTTAGCCCTCAAAAGAAGGAAAAGACAGGGAAGAGAGGAATGGTTACGAATAAAAACCTCCAACACCGCCTGAAGGAGATGGCTGATGGCGGGAAATTCAAAGTGGGTCATAACGGGAAGGAAGTAACCGGGACGCTTGACCGAGGGGATTTCGTGAGGGTCATTAGTGCCACCATTCGTACTTACATGCCAATGGACAACCCTAATTTCGACAGTTTGCCTGAAGATGATCAGGAGTTTCTGTTTCACCAGTTAACCGTAAGTATATTATTAATTTTTTTTCTCATTACGATTTTTATTTAGGTTTCGTAGTTTATATATGATTGGTTGCCTTTTGTGCAGTGTATGTTTGAGTTCACTCCTGGGGATCACCACGCGGAGCTGCTGCAGTTCATCATGCCAATGGCCAGAGGCCGTTTTAGGGAGTGGAAGTATGAGATACACCGGTTGGTCCTCAAATGGAAGAAGAAGCACCCGGGTGAATTAGTGCCCACACCGCTCGAGTTTCAAGAACGTCCGAAACAGTTCGAGTGGCTACTCGAACACTTTGTATCTGTGAAATTCAAGGTAACAAATTTAATTGTAAAGCATCATTATCGTAGTTTTGTTTCTTAATTTTCAGTTTTATGTTTGGGTGTTTTACATGTTCGTTATGGTTAATAACACTTGTCAAATAATTGCAGCTATTGAGCGATTGTGGGTCTGCAAATCGGAAAAAGAACATCCACGCTCACCACGGGGGCAGTATGGCATTCAAGAAACGGGCCAAACTTTGGCCTGCGCGGAAATCCATGCTTCCAAGCCTTGACGCATACATAAAGGCTTACACGAAGGAAAATGACAAGAACGAGCACAACAAAAAATGCGTGGTAAATTTCTTGAACTTTTTTTCTGTTTAGGCAATAAGCATAATATTATCTTATGATTGCATATATTTTATTTATGGATAAATTCATACACTATAATGCTATTTGAACCTGATATAATCTGAAGTAGTCCAATTGTAATTATGAATACACTTATAATTTACTAAACTGAATTTTCGTTGAGTCTAATGCAAACTTCCTGCTGTATTTTTCATTAGGAAGAAGCTAAAATAATTGTGGAAGCGGCCCGAGAGAAGTTGTGCGAGTCACAGATGACCGAATGAGAGGATTCATCCCCTACTGTCCTCACACTGTTGACTGTGGAGGAAGAGCTACCCATCATGCAGGAAATCGTCAAGAAGCCTCAGAAGGGTAGATTCCAACCCGGTTTCGGTCATGCGGTGATCATCCCAACTGTGAGGGAGAGGCACGACAGTCAATGCTCCAGTGCGAGGTCTACAAGCTCCTCTGGGGAGCTAGAAGAGTTGAGAACTCGCATTGTTTAGCAAGAGGCCCTGTTCGCGCAACGTTTGGAGGAGCAGCGCCAAGCCATGATTGTCGAGCAGCACACACTGATGGAAGAGCAGCGCAAGGATTTGGATGCTAAGTTTCAGAAATTGATGGCAATGGTTACGTCCCAGCAAGCTGCCGTCCCTTTCACATCGACCCTGTGTTCAGTACCGTCATCAGCCCCACTCTCTTCAGCACCAAACCCCCAATAGTAACATTTTCCCCCGAACTCTATTTAGTTTTTAAAACTTTTAAATATGTTTGTATAAACAAATTTGCATGACTTTGAACGTTGTATGTTGGAATACTTTTATTTTATGGATACAATATTTAGAATACATTATACAGGTTTACATGTTTGCCTAGGTACCAAACTCAGTTCAGGGTATATGCACGATTGGGTGCAGCATATTTGGAATGTTTTTTTTTTGTTCTGGTAATATTTTTGGCCGACAGATACAAAGAATAGTATTCGTAGGTGAAGTTTTAAATTTCACCTACGGATGAGACCCGTAGGTATAGACACGAATCTATGTTACGGATGCTATCCGTGACTAAGGTGGTATACTTTACCTACAGATACCATATGTAGGTAAAGTGTCACACCTTAGTCACGGATAACATTCGTAGCCAAGGTGTCCGTAGGAAAATTCAAAAGCCTAGCTACAGATAGCATCCGTGGCAAAGGTGTTCGTAGGGAAAGTCACACACCTTACCTACAGATGCTATCTATGGCTAAAGTATCTGTAGGAAAAAAAAAACATCACCTACGGATACAATCCGTCTGAAAACTGGAAAACCTGACCTACGGATGATATTCGTAGGCATGGTTGTAAACCCTACCTACGGATACCATCCGTGGCTGTGGATATCTCCTCACAGACGGATACAAGTATCCGTCTTCCAAAAAGTACACTAACGAGACATGGCCGACGGATGCACCGGTTGGCGAAGCTCCCTACCGACATATAGGCTGACATACCCTACGGATCTTATGCGTCTTTCAAGTCCTTTTCAATAGTAGTTACATATTCCACAACTTGTATTATGAGGAGCATTGAACCCCATAAATTGTAAGTAGTAGTGAGATTTACTCAAGCTCAAGGAAGAGTCGTTGAGCCTTCTCAACAGCTTACATTCTCTCACACAATGACTATTTATGTATTTTCTGTTCAGCAATTTGTTCAGCTCTATTCACTTCTTTATTGCGTTTCCTTGTAAATTCTGAGGTCAATGATCACCAACTCACATACACCAGATTGAATAGGATAGCTTCAATGCCAGCCACAGTTGATCATTCATCAGTATCCTTCTGCATAAATATAGATCAAAGCACTTTTAGTTATTTTAATCCCTTACAAACATCTAACCATAACCAAATGTATAACAGCAGCTTCCCATGCTATAACGAAACTATAATCACAATATGAATGTGGGGAGCAAAGATCAGACATGACTATAAATACAATCAGGCCAAAATCCCTTTAATGTGCATACAAATGGTAAAAATAATAAGGACAACATCAATCTCAAAACCTCCAAATAGAAACACAATAGTGCAAATCTAAATTACTTAGCAGACACAATGAAACAACATGGGACAAATACTAAATTAAACAATCACCATAAGCAGACATGTTATGACAATGATCTATATTTTTCATAACAATGATTTTCAATGTACAACATTTTAAAGTTTTAGTAAAAATTCTTTCTTTTAAAAATCTAAAATATACGAAATTATTTTACAATTCACTTCTAGTAAATAGCTAGGAAACAATTGATAGCTACATAAATTTTGGAAGGAAGAAAGAGATATATCAGACAACCATAGAAAACCACATGTGAGATTCAGAAACATCTCAGAGGAAATAATGACACCAATTCTAAACATTGTTGATGAAGTGATGATAAGCAGTGAAACCCGACCAGCCTTAAAAGTTAAAACAACAGACATGGATATACACAACTTTAGTACAATTAAGCAGACCCAAGATTGTGCAGTATTTCAGAAACAGTTCACCAAATTTATAAAACGAATTGATATTGAGGTCAATCAAAATGGGTTAATTAGCATCAATTGACTAGAAATTCCAATCCTTCTTTGATGGGGTATTCATGGGGTCCAATAACAACATCAATCCCTTTATTGAGTTTTATCTGGTAGCCTGGGATGCCATGAAGACAATCCCAATGACCCACCATAAGTTTCAAACTGAAAATAAATCAGTCTTATCTTGAGACTTCCCAGACCCATTTGTCGAAGACTCCACAATACATAACGAGACAAGTGCTAAGGATTGGAAGGAACAAAATTTAACTCATTTCCCATCTTGCACTTAGATTATTGCAGAACAAAGCTAAACTTGAGTTTTTATTTTAACAGCCTTAGCAGGTCCTGGGAGGGTTGTGACTGCCAAATGCGTTCCAGATCCAGGAGCAACCTCTCTCCTCGCTCAATTTACCTTTCTCTACTCAATTGACAGACCTAATACACAGAAAATAGAAAAAGAAATAGATGGTTGCTCCATCCTAATTCTAAAACTAATAGTCATTCAAGTTATGAGTTTTAATTTAGAAAAACAAAATATGAAGCTAATCCATGGATTGATTCTAAGTTATCGGACAATTTTAATAAACACATACACATTGCAATAAAACCAGTCACTGAAATTAACACATTTCACTAAATGTCATAACAAAACTCACCAACAAATTTGCGGATATTATCAATGCGCCTCACTTCCTCAGTGAATCCGAACAACTCTTCCGTAAAAGTCCTACTTTTCAATGAATAAGTCCCATGATCCACGTATGTAAAAACTAAATGCATAATTAATCTCTTGTAACTCCTATAGTCTCAGTAATACCAGTGGCTCCCACTGCCAAACCTAGCCGGAAGGGAACTGTCGTTCGCCGGGTCAAGGGAGGGGAGTCTCTTTCTCTTCAAGCTTTTGGTATGGTTCTGATTGGGTTATACAGAGATTATTGTTCTATCTTCTCTGATTCTTTGGGCATGGAGGATAGTGTTGTTTTTCCGTCCAGGGACACGTACTGGAAGAAGGCCAAAACAGACTTAGGCGAGGCTCAAGTTCCGGTTTCAGGCACATCCACAGCCAGGTATGTTGCTCTTGCTTCTAAGGCTAGGAAAAAGGCTCGACTTCGGGGGAGAACTGTGGTGGCTGGAGGAGACATTGAGCACAACGTGGGAGGCTTCTCCTCCATTCCAGAACCAGTAGAACAGAGTGTTAATGATGACGTGGGGGTGAGTCTGGTTCCAGTAAATGGAAACCAGAGCTTGACTTCTCAACTTCCATTAGACGTTGCAGCTAAGGTGGACATTCGTCGCCGGCGTCGTTCCGGTGGATTTTCGACGAGTTACGTGGTGAGCGACACGGAAGTTTTCGTTCGTAATCTACCATACAACACGTCGGAGGACTGGGTACGAGGCATATTCTCTCCATTTGGAGCGATTGATGGTATCTCCGTTCTGAAGAGGCCGAACAGACAAAGACAGCTCTTCGATTTCATTCGTTTTTCGACCCACGATGCTGCTTCTCAGGAAATTGCGACGCTACACGAGTTCAAGATCAATGGACATGTGCTGTTCATGGTGTTCTCTAGGAGAAAGGTGGTATCACCTACCGGGAACGTAAAACATGCTTGTGAACCTACCGGGAACTCAAAACAGAGCACGTGCTCTGTTTTGGATGACAGCGTCCCCGATGAGTTTTCGCGGAGCCCAGATAAGCCTGTTGCTGGTGAGGTTCCCGCCATTGTCGAGACAGTGATCCCGGTCGAGGATAAGGTATTGGCGTCGCGGCTCACTGGTTTCGTTTCCACGATTGTTGGGGGAACATATCTGGCCGGCGACCCGTCGGAGATTGACAACGATCACGATGACTCTCTGGCCTTGGGAGAGAAACGCGATCCCGTTAATCTCGTCGATTCAATTTCCAAAATTCCGAGCGTGATTTGTGGGATCACTAATTCTGTGCGTAATTTGCGTGGGGAAGATGACTCAGGTGTGTCGTTGGGGTCGACTAGGTTGGGCATGGTTGGGCTGGGTTCAGGGTCGGGTGATGGGCCTAGTGATGGACAGTTATGCCTTACTAACACTGGTGCTGCTGTGAGCAAGGAAGTGCGGACGCTGCCGATGAGTGAGAGGATCATTTTGGGTTCAAGTACAAGCCCAAAGGATAATCTTGTTGAGCTTGGCTTGGATTTTGATCCAGCAGCCTAGCTAGCTAGTCCGGTGGTACCATCCGATCCTAACGGAGATCAACAGATTAGTCCGTGGAAGGAGGCGCTACTTAAACCTTCTAACAAGGGTCGACATTCGAAACTACCCTCTCGAGTTTCGAATCGTCAGAGTCGACCTCCTAAATTTTCTTGGGGATTATTACACCGTTCAAATCAAACCAACCCATTCCCGGAGTCGGGAGAGATTGGTCAATCCCGTGGACATTGGGAAGCAGGTGCAAGATGCTCGGCTAGCTCATGCAACGAAACTTACTCAAGGCGCGCGGCTAGCTCATCAAGCTAAGGCCTTTGACGATCCGACCTTGACTTCGGAAGGTGAAGAGTGGGTTACTGATGAGTGATTTTGCTTTCCCTTTCGGGTTTTGTTTCAGGAATTGTTCACGCAGCTCCTTTAGAGAGCTCATCTGTAATGGTTTTCTCTTGGGTTAATCCTTCTTGGATCATACCTTTTTTCAAATAAATTTTTTTGAGCTTATCCAAAAAAAAATCTCTTGTAACGCCTACAATTTTTTTTATCATCATCATTATTGTATTTAAAATCCACCTCTCCAAGAAATAGGGAAGGATACAGAGGGTCAAGATTTGTCTCCGTATATCTGATCGGGTTCCACATATTTTACAGTAGAAAACGATGGACTAAGGAATACGAGATTAGGTGTTATCAACGAACATATTAACATCACAAATGGTGGACAACGTAGTCACTACCTTTTGCTTGTACTCCCTGAACCTTGATCCTCTTCACATTCTTTTCGTTCCCTTCCACACCTCCTGCTCGATCGACAAAAGGATCATCCTAAAGTTAGCAATCAAAATTTTCGTGATTCAGATAAAATCAAAACAAATCTGGTGGGAAAAATGCGAGCCCCACATAAATCTATTTGTGTATAATTTAGCAAATATAAGTTAGTTTTTAATTCCAAATCATTAAGGTAACTGGTGTTTTCATGGAAAATAGTATTTGAACCAGTGCATTATATCCTTTGTGATCCCATAATTATTGAAGTACCAACATTCAACCGTAAACGGTAATTACAGAAAAAAAATGATTTGGCAGATAGATTATGCCTTCGAGTCATCCAGTCCCAAGATTTCAGAGCATATGAATTACACATTCCTTATGTATTGCCTTGACCATAAAGGTTAACAAAAAGGTTGGAGAAACAAAAATCGAGAGGTTTTTCACTTACTTTCCCCAAACAGTGGTCTATCCTGTAGAGTAATAAAATGTGAAAGGCTCTTGGCAAGTGAATAAACATAAAAGCATGTACGAGGAAGAACTAAACAAGCACAAACTATAGAAATGCAATACAAACGTTTGAACGTTTAGAAATCTAGGGGTTGTACCGCGCAATACGCGAGGATTGGAAAACGCATTTGACACCTAAGTAGTATGTGTACATGTTATAATCGATATGTAAAACCGGCACCTAAATACCAAGGAAGCATGCAAAAATAGTTATCCCTGTCAAAGAAAGTAGGGGCAAACAAAACTTAAATAATAAACAGACAAATAAATGAAGAAAATAATCCACATTTGTTTCAGTATCTACGATCCTTTGAATAATATCTAAATTATACATGTGGCAGAAAAGATATTTATTTTCTTTCCTCCCTCCCTCCTCCCCTTTCTCTGAACTTGCCATCTCGCCTACCAAAACTGTAGGGCTTTGGTTGTACAAATACCATGTTTCATGACAGGCTAGCTCATGATATGCAGTCCCAATTTCATTTTGTATCCTCAATCATTCACAATATCATTTTGCTATTCTACTCTAAAATCATCCACAACCTCTCTTGTATGTTCTATGAGATACAAAATGTTCTAATGATATATTAACTATTTATAATATTTTACCACTATTTATGGCTTCCATCTTCAGTGGCTCATAACTTTGACCCAGTTGCATATGTTATAGCAGATAATGAACAGAGCAATTACGCACTGAAAGAACAAAGAACAAAATTTCATCACATTGTTTAAAGCTTAAGCCTATGTTCTTCTCTTGTAGTTCAATTTAATTACAATTTAAGCAGTAGATAAAGCACAAAAACAAATTTCCAAGAACTAATTAACTCCACCAACAATTTAAAAAAAATGTAGCTGCTAATAATATCACTGAGCTAAACGTCACATCAAATTTCTAACAAAAACGAAGCAATTCACCACATAAATATATTCTTGCTCCAAAGTCCAAGACCTTGTTGTTTAGCTTATTCTTGGAGATTCAGTAGTTGATCAATGTAAGGACTTGCTTCTCTTTTCTGTTGACCCAGTTCTCTGACCTTCGTAAACCAGCTTTAGCAAACCTTGTGCAAAGAAAATTTCAAATCCAATATTAAGCTATGGATAGGAAATGGAAATCACCTTCGCCCATCCTTTAGAAACAACCAACACCGCAAGATTCTGATCGCCAAGAAAAACAGAGCCAAACTCTCGGTCTATGGCTGCTACCGTGATCTGCGAATTCCATATGATTAATCAACATCTTTCTACAACTGATTCAGAAAATGGTTAACAAAGTAGTAAAGTTTTTTTTTTGGTAAGCACAAAACAAAATAGTCAAGTTGATGATGTAAAAACAAAAGGGAAGAAATCAAACCTGCAGAAAATGACAGTAAATGCATAAAATAAGGCATATGTGCTTCCCCTTCCACAATACTAAAAATGTCAAATTCATTGGCTCAGGGGATTCAACTAAATAACTAAATGGGAAAACCACAAATACTTACCCAAAACCATGACTATTAACCGATGTTTACTCTGAAGTTTAAACGTAACAAATACATATCCTGAAGTTTCGAAATGTAACTCAGACCACCTTCCGTCAGTCAGCTCAGTCAGTTTACTGTTCACTTTTCAAAAAATGCCCAAAATGCCCTTAATTATTATTCAAATTTACACCCCTTACCTTCCAACTATAAATCCTAATTTTTTTTTATTCTTTTAATTTACAAAAATAGTTTTATTTTACAACAAATTAGTTTATTTTAATTTTTTTTTATTTTAGTAAAATAAAACTTTAAAAATCATAATTATAAAAATAACTATTTTGAAAATTTAGTTTTACATAATAAAATTATTAAAAATTTGTTTTTTATTTAAAAAATCAGTTTTTATTAAAAAAAATCAGATTTTATCTTTAAAAATCAGTTTTATTTATTAAAATAAGTTTTTAAATTCTTTTATTTTTAATTTCTTTAACTCCTAAAAATCAAATTAACCTTTTCATTCTTCTACCCATTTCCCTTGTCTTCTTCGTCCCTCTGCACAGATCCAAACGAGGGCAATAGCCCATTCTTCGTCCCTCTCTGCCGCTTGGGACAACGTCGCCAGTACCCAACGCGCCCGTCAAAGCTACAATCATTTCAAATCATTTCAAAACTTGACATCTTCAGCTCTTTTATGCAGGCCACAAACCCAAACGTTGGATAGAAAAGTATTAAAATATAGAACCAATAAAAAAGAAATAAAACAGAGAACACAACCTGGAAGAGAAGAAATGCGGTCCTTTCTAATCACAGGAATATAATTAATCAGGAAGTCACAATAAGATACTTACAAAACATATGTGAAACTTACAAAACAAGCATACCACAAACAATAAAAATGATATATATCGATGCATTAGTTCCATAAATTGATTCAAGAAAGGGGCCAAAACAGGTATAATGCATACTGATGAACACTTTTTCAATGAGAATGTGGAAAGATATGCAAAGAGTATTCAAAAAGATCTCCTAAAAATGAATCAAAATAGATTGTCGACGTGGTTTTGAACTTAAATTATGGTATAGGATATGACCAATCAAGGCGATGATGTGCCCACAGGAGAGGTGATATATTTTATTTACGCATAACAAAATGCTACTGCTATTATCTAAGCGTAGTATATTAATCATTTGTATCTGATTAAAGCACAACACACATGGGTCAAGGCTTAGAAGCTTGATTGTTGAGTTGGGATCTTGAGTTTTGTAATGGTCACAGTGAAGATGATATGAAACTAGATGAAGAAAATCCATGGTAGCATGTTGGTGATTTGAGGTCTCATAATGTAGATGATAAGTAACCCTTGTGGTGATACATTACATTACATCCCTTATTTGAAAAGCTTGTTTGGGTACAAGGATAGGAGAGAAGCATGAATGTAAAGTAAATTAAGGGCATACATAATCCCAAGGGCCATAAGGTTGAAACAATTCAGCAATGAATCCCTTCTTCCTCTTGGGGCTCCACCCCATGTCCTTGCAAAGTTGATCGTTGTACCATATGTGTAGCCCTCCAATGCACGACCTCTTGTAGTATCTCCCTGAGTATTGCTTCATGTACTTGTCCCACTTTTCCACGTCCTTTTCCATCTCCTTGATGCTTGGCACCTTGAACCTTTCGTCTAGCAGCTCTACCAACCATCGACTCCTCATCTCCGACGTGTACAGGTTTGAAATACTTTCTGAGAACCCGATTATTGCTAGTTGTGGAATTCGAGGATGAATACACTCCCTATTAATTAAATCAAGTCCAATCTTATGAACAAGATGTGTATTTTATTTTATATACAAGATAAAAGTAATGAATATCTGAATGTCTAACCTGTAAAGTGGAATCTTTGCATCTTGAGGCCCTTGTATGATGTCCTTAAAAGTGGGGGACACAAAGATGTTCTTGAGATTCTCATAGCCTTGGAAGCCAGTGGCCAGTATGACCAAATCAGTTTTCAAGACCTCATCTTCACCATCCACCACAACACCTTGTTTGGTGAAGCTGAAACTCGACGATTTCTTTAAAACTATACTTCCCTGATCAACTCGATCGTAGAAATCCGGTGGAACTGTGGAGAGCAAACAAGAACTGAGCTGTAGAAGAAACCCATGATTAGGCACCATCCCATGCTTTGCTAGATTCAGCTTCGACTTGATGTAGCTTTCCACGAATTTTGAAATCCCCCATCTCTAACAATCCAACCATCACTTAATAACTAACTAATCAAGGTGTGAGATCACAAATATAAAAGGGGAAACCATGGGACTTTGACCTGTTTTGAGCTTTGTTTTGGCGATTTTAACCGAGTTTGATCTTTTTTTTGCACTTTCCAACTATGACCTTTTCATTTTTTACACGGACTAACATTTTCCGTCTAAATAAACGTTGCCGTTAGTTTTGGATGAGAAAAGCCCAAAATAAAAAATGTTAGTTCGTGCAAAAAAATAGAAAGGTTATAGTTGGAAAGTGCAAAAAAAAAGGTCAAGCCTAACTTCAAGTTATTAACTTTTGCTGAAAGCATTTTGGGCTTTTTTCATCGAAAACTAACGGCAATGTTTATTCAGACGAAAAATGTTAGTTCATGTAAAAAATGGAAATGTTATAATTGGGAAGTGCAAAAAAAGATCAAACCCGACTAAAATCGCCAAAACAACTTGAAATAAATTAGGACCCATGATTTTCTCTACATAAAAGTGTAATAGAATTTACCAAAGGTGAAAGAAGAGTTGCGAGGAGAGAGTATAGGAAGGACTCGCCGGGCTTATGAACCATGAGCTCGGCAAAGCGGTTAAAATATAAATAAGCAATAGAAACACCCCATGGAACGTAATCAGGAACTGTCCAGTGCGCCCTTCTGTACAACACCGTGCATGGATTTTCCACCCCTACCAATTACCAATTTCACACGTAAATAATTTTTTGACATTTCCCAACTGACAAACTCTTCCTTAAACACGTATACCTTGTACAGTTCATGTCCAAAATGGTGGTCCCGTGAGAGACTGTGATGCTTCTAAACTCACTTTTTTTTTTGTCAAGTGCTAGTCTTTTTCGGTGAATGATTTTTATTAGTTTAGGGAAATGTGCACTTATTTTTAACCACGGTCTAATACATGAAGTAGTTTGAAGTTAATTAGTTGATTAAGAGTACTGACCATTAGCTATGGAGCACTCTGTACTGATGTCGAGAGCAAATTTCTGGAAGCCAACGACGGTGACTTTTTTCCCTTTGACAAACTGAGCAGCTTTTTCATAGTCCATGGCTACGTAGTCCTTTGCATGTATAACCTCCCCTTCAAAGGCTTCTGGCCCTTTTCCCTCCGGAAATTCCGGCATGTTTGGCACTCCACTGAACCTCCCCACACATACTATCACAAACTTGAACTTGTACTCCTGCAAACATTGTAAATAATAGGAAATCAATTCAACTACCTCAAGCTAGAAGGTGACAGTCTAGTTACAATTATTTTTAGGGATAATTTCACATTGGTATCTTAAATCATTCATATTTTATTTAGAATATCCTAAATTTCTTTTTTGTCACCTCAGGAGCCTAAACTTTTATTAATTCTTTTAGAGTACCCTAAATCCTTTTTGTGTCACCTTGGTACCCTAAACTTTCGCTAATTCCATTTTAGTACCTAGGTCTAAAATTCACCCAACGATGTGATATGGTCGATAATATAATTTACAGTTATATTGTGAAAACGAAGGTCAAACAATAGTTGTTTTGTGAAGTTATACCATATAGTTATGTGTTAAACATATATTTGTAGAGCTTCAACACTCAATTATACGTATATGTATATGTATATGTACCTGAGTAGAATGGGTAAGGTTGTCTTCCACCGTCAGGTTCCAAGTCCCTTTGGAGTTGAAAGGTTGGCCGGTGCCACCCCAAACGCTCCAACCTTGCATCTCCTCGTCCCCTGTTCCTTCCAGCCCCATTCCGACAACCTTAGAACCGAACTTGATGTGTTTGAGCAAGTCAAAGTGGCGAGCATAGGAGTGGATGTACTCCAAGGTCTGGTGCTGGTCGGGGAACTCAGTGGTCACTGAAGCCGGCCACGGGAAGTCGGAGAATTGGTAGAAGGTTTTGGGCGTTTGGAGCTTGGTAATTTCTACGGTTTCGGTCCAGACCCCTCCAATGCTGCTCCGTGACTCAAAAACTGTAGGGTTGAAGCCCTTGGAGAGGGCATATTTGCATGCTAGCAGACCGCTAATGCCCGCTCCAATGACTCCCACTGTCTTGTCCATTGCACTACAATCTTTCTTTGCTTATTTGATCAATACAGAGACCTCTGTCTATGGCTTCTATTTATAGACTAAAGTCCTCCAACTTCTAACTGCGATGGGACCTCTCTTCACTGACATGTAACTTTAAACAAGAGTTAAAAGTCAATACATCTCTGTTGTAACATGTTGGCTTTACTGTAAGATTCAATAGCAGCCCCATAGTTCTTCGCAACTCTTTTGAAATACTTCTCTGTTCTCGGACAAAGATGAACTTTAAATTAACAGGATTCACTACCCTACTCAAAAGAAAGACAGATGGACTTACAAGACAATTGTTTTTTTGTGCAATTGTATTAAATTTATATCAGGATATTGATGTGCGCCATGTAACATGCTCCCAGGCCACTAAAGTTAGACAGAAAAAGAAATGACTCACTGAACCTTTTACGAGTATAACCGTCACAGACGGTATTTGAAGGTCATATAGGCATTGACTGAATACGAAGAGGGGAAAAGGGGTGCCGGAAATCTAGGATCTAAACAACGGTGATGATGGGAGGCAAAGCATCTACATGAGACCCCTCTTAGTACCAGTCCCCGATGCTGCTCCTACCTCTCATTCCTCGTAGAGGGGCTGCTTCCCCGCCATGGCCTGATTGTCCTGAGGTGCTCCAGTTGTCGAACTCTTGAGTGCTCCAGATCCATCGCCAGCCTTTTCAGTGGGCGCTGGAATTTCAACATCCTTCACTCCTAGGACCTCGCGCCCTCCACCTCCCAACCCACCCGAGGTGGGGGGCTGGAATCACCGCAACCAAGTCAGCAGAGAGTTGAGTGGTCATGAGCCGGTCAGTAGTCTGAACGACCAGACCAGTAGCCTCATCAACGGAGCAGGAGAGGAGGCTTTGTTGCAAATTGACCATGGTGGAGGATTACCCCTTGGGCGAGTCCGAAGCCGCCAGTTGATTGGTAGGTGGCGGCGGTAGCGACAACGCAAAAGAAGGGATTAGGGTTCCTGCTAGTGGATGAGGATTCACCCCAACACGTCGGAGCAGATACGTCGGGATCGCAGGAAGGCAGGGGATGTAAGGAATCCTCTCTGCGTTAGGTAAGGGCACCAGAGGCGAGAGAACGTGCTCCCAAAGTTTTAGGGCAAGCGACGTTCCTCCCGCCTTCGACCACGAAGAGCCGCCGAAAGCAGTCCCTGATCCATCTGAACCCCGGGGCCCTGACACGGTCGGTGCTAGAGGCGTCGCCGTCGTGATCAGACATGTAGGAGGGCATCCTCTCTTTAGTGGTTGGCGAGCCGGTGACGGCGAGGCGAGGCCGGGCGAGTAGGCAACCACCGCCATTGAGGACGACACAGAAAGAGAGAGTGGAGAGATTTGTGGTTCCGTGCCTCATGGTTGACGCTTTTGTCGAACCTTGAAAGGCTGAACCACATCACTCGATGGACGTGGTGGTGGGACGTCAGGCATGGGAGACCGTGTTAGTGGAGGCGATGCAGCACCTTTCATTAGCGGCAGAGATAGTGGGATGACCAGACCGAACAATGCAGGTGCGTAGGTAGGGGTTCCTCGGAGAGGATACACAACTTGTGTGTAAGAAGAGAGTGGATGCGAGAGCATATGGTGCAAACCCTAGCGGAGCACGAGTTTTTTTTTGAAGGGATCAAATGTTCCGTGTTAAGATTGTGTTGACTATTTTTCTATTAATGAAACTACTTCTTCGACATTGACTATTTGTCAATAGTATTTTGGGTTTTGAATTCTTTTGTTTTTTTAGGAAATTGCAAGACAATTGTTTGTTTTTATTGAAATGAGTTTATATATTATTAATAAAAAGAATCAACATAAAAAATAGAGGCCCATAGATCCTTGTTTGATACACTCTGGAACAAAAAATCGATAGCACTTTGGTTTGTAAACAAATGACACAGAAATTGAAAAATAAAATCAAACTATGGAGAACCGCTCAATATGATGCCTAAACGCTGCTTGATCCTATGGAGAGGAATATTTTCGTCATGAGGAGAACGATAGAACAAGAACGCGATAGTAAGTAGGGGAGTGTGCACTTCATTCAGGAGCCCCTCCCGTTTAAAAGCCCTGAATCTCTACTCACTGATCATTGCATCTGAGGTTATTTCCCAGCTCACGCCTAATACTCTCGTGCTTTGTCTGTAGACCCCCTCTTCTTTTCTAGTGCCTCTGATGGGACAATCCATGAAGTGTGTGTGGTCCCAGTCAACGAACTAGTCCCCACCTCGGATGGCGGACAGCTTAATCCTAAGTCGCCCTTATCCTTCCCAATTGTGGGTTAGGTAAGATGTTCGGGGTCACTAGGGTCCTCTTCCTAGATGTGGGGGAACGGTAGCTAATATTTTTGAGGCCACCTAAGTGGATCTCGATGGGCCCAACAAAGTTGACGGTGCCTCCTTACTCCAGTTAGGAGCAAAGTTCTGGCCGAGCTTATCAGTATATCTTCCATGAGGGTTTTTTTACAAATAAAGAAATCCCCAGATTCTCCTTCTCGCACTCCCAGACCATATGGCCAATCCACCCATATTTTTAGTAGAAATTAGGTAGTCGTTCATAGGTCAGACTGACCTAAGGGCAGCCAAAATTGAATCTGAACTGTTCCACCCCAATAGAAACCCCATTGGTCACACGGGACATGTACACATTCAACAAGTGTCGCACTCATGAGTTCGCATGTGTCTCCTGTTCGAACTAGGGATGGAAGACCCATAGCCTACACCCAAAGTGAAGCCTATCCATTCTAACAAGATGTATCAGCATCGGGTCAATAAAGACTCCGAGGATAAGTGGAGACCCACCAAAACACCAGGGTTCATTCTACCAAACCCAATCCTTGGTTGCTTGCGATCCAAATTAGAAGTCAAAGATACTTGGTTCTAGGTCTTTGATCACTATTCTCGATGTCGACCGTCTTCATCCTTTCGTGATAACCTTCAGCATCAGGTCCTTGTGGTACGAATGAGACGTGATCATCCATCCCACTATGTCATATTAACGGCGAGCAAGGACCTTCGGATCAACCAGGGTAAACGGGATGTCAATGATGACGTCCATGTCCTCAGCGATAGAGCAGGCCGAGCATCCTTATTGGAGAACAACTACAAATAGTGGATCAACGGCTAGAAACGGAGGCCCCGATCTAAGGTACGATTGGATCGGTCCAAGGCTCGGGACTAGAGTGTTTTCTGAGGGTAGGATGCCCGTTGCAACCATCTGTGCTGAGGGTTCAGGACCATTACTAGTCGGATCCAATAGAAGGGTTCCCAATAGTGCATGGATGACCGACAGAGCATCGGTCACGAATTGAGGCTTTTGACCCCTCTTTGGCTCGGAACATTGTATATACCCCACCATGGATGACGATAAGGTTCGTCCCGACGAGTAAATAGCCGCAACAGGCTCCATATTAAGGAGAAGGATGTCGGCTGGTATAGATGGAGAAGAGGGTGAGATTGTGCAGGGTTTTGGGTTTGCCTTATGTCGAGGCTTACTTGGTTTGATAAAAGTCACGGAGGGAAAAGGAGGCATGATGGTGGCAGCAATTACAGGTGTTTTCATTGGAGGTGATGGAGGTGGGTTGGTTGTATTAGTCACGGGTAGAGAACTGATCAACACATGGTGTCACATGAATAACTGAATGGAAAATTTCGTTAGTTTTCTAACGGAATATGCTCAAAACGTACATGGACCGAATATAAGGGTACCAAAATGTATCAAAAAAACAAAAGGGTACCAAAAGGTCTGGTACCCCGTTCCCCCCTTTCGTATTTTGTCTCTGCCCATGGGGCGTCAAAATATCGTCTGTGACGGTTCTGGTATTACAAGGATTAGTGAACCATTGTTCTTTAAATTTGTCTTTTTCATGGTCGGGGAGTATCCTCCTCGATGCACAATAGTGTAATGGATTTTCATTAATAAAGTTGTAACTTTCTCTAAAAAAAAAAAACTTTACAATCTATTCGAATTTTTAACTAAATTATATTTTTAATTGACAAACACTTCAATTCTTTCATTAAATTATTTTCTTATGGCGTAAGAGACCACTAATGGGGTCGTAATTTGAATGGGGTTTTTTCAATTGCAGATGAGACCATGTACAACGGGCCGATCCATGACACGATCTACGACTCGAGATCTACTATTTAGTCGGTCGGGTTCCTGGTTCGCGGCCCACGAGTCATAAACGTGGGTCGTTGGTTCACAACTTATGGGTCCGATGCCATTTAATGGTTGGCTGCTACGTGGCCAGGTCGGAATAAAATGACTGATGGCCCCTAACGATCATAAACGGGTATATTTTATTTTTTTTAAATACACAAATTGTATTTTAACCTAAAATAATCTAAATTTTCACATATATAAATACACTCCATCCTATTCATCAAACCACCAACATTTCTCTCAATTTTCTCTCTCAAAATCCCAAATTTCTCTCACAAATTCCAATAAAAAATGTCTGACGACTAGTCTCCATTTATGGAGGAATTGGAAGCCAACATTCATGTAGTGGAGCAACGAATCCGGTGAAGAGCCGACAAAACGATAGAGAGAGCAATGCCAATAATCAACGCACTAAGTCAAAGGATCGAAATTGGGGAACCTTTTCGATGGAGATTAACAGAGGTCGTCTCGAAAGCCACGACCGATTGATGCAAGATTATTTTTTTGAGAATCCCACGTATGGACCCGATATGTTTAGGCGTCGATTCTGTATGTGCCAACCACTTTTTCAACGGGTGATGGAGAAGGTAGTGGAGCATGACGATTACTTCGTTCTAAAATGGGACGCTATCGAATGCTTGGGTTATCGGCGCAACAAAAATGCACCACCGCGATATGAATGCTAGTGTATGGGTGCTCGACCAATTCATTGGACGAATCCCTATGACTTGGGGGTAAGTACCATACTACAATATGTACGTCGGTTTTACAAGACCGTTGTTGAGGTTTTCATGGATGAGTACTAGCGTAAAACAACAAGGAAGAGTACTAGCGTAAAACAACAAGGAAGAGTACTAGCGTAAAACAACAGGGAAGGACTTGACTCGATTACTCGAATCGGGGTACAACAGAGGGTTCCCCGACATGATTAGGAATGGAAGGATTTTCTAGTCGCATTGCAAAGAACTAATGGTTGGGGAGATTACCACAGGGATCACAACGTTATGTTGGAAGCTACATCGTTCCTTGATTTGTGGATTTGGCATTCGTTTTTCGAGAGATGAGTGGCTCAAACAACATCCTCAACATCGACCACTTATTCAACGACGCTTTTGCAGGCCATGAATTTCCCGTGGAGTACGAGTTTAACGGGCATCGCTACGGTCGACCTTATTATTTGGTTGACGACATTTACCCATCATGAAGTCTATTCATGACGTTGATTCGCCATCCCACCACACGCAAATACAATTTTTTTGGTAAAGTTCAAGAAGGTTGTCGGAAAGATATTGAACGTGCTTTTGGAGTCTTCCAAGCACGGTGACACATAATTTCCCGGCCCACTCGTGTTTGGAGCAGGACGACTTTGGCTGATATCATGCATACTTTTATCATTCTACACAACATTATTATAAAGGATGAACCCGACTGGTACGAAGCAGGAGATGAAGACTTGTATTAAGACGCCCCTCGGGAAATACCAAATTGGACATCTTCTGAACGATAGCACCATGGAGGGCCCTTGTCCTACCAACAACTCTTGAACACTCGACTTAGAGTGACAAGTGATTTGACCTATCGGCAACTCCAAGAGGACCTTGTTGAGCACATATGGGGTCAGTTTGGAGCGTATTACTGATTAGAAAATGAGTGCTAAAGTTTTTTTCTCTGTAAGAATTGTCTTGTCAATGTGTTTTGGGTTGTATTATTCGGGGATGAATAAAATTAGTATTTTCAATTCATTTAGTTAAATTATTTTATTATTAATTACTTTTGTGAAATTTATTTCAATTTTCTTTAGTATTTACTGTTTTAAATCGTAATTTATTAAATTCGGCATCCAATCATCCTCTAGTCAACATAAACTTAGAATATAAGTCCCAACATGAGTCTCATCATTGTGAAACATAGTTAAAATAAGGGGTTTAGACTAACTATTTTACACATTCGACGTATGAGTCACTGACCTAACATGAATACATACTCTCATATATTCATTTGTTTATATAAATTAAGATTAATATTGAGTCACCTTAACATAATATTAGTACACAATTAATATTATACATATTTATCATGTTAAACTCGAGTAAGAGCATGTACAGTGGAAAACCTCATATAAGGGAACCGTATACTTGTTGTGCAAAATAGTGGTTCCCAGCCCCTGAATTTAATTGTATTCCACAGTGGTGAGAACTAGGTAGAGGCTTGGATTGTGAGTGGATGATGACTGATGTTGACTTGATATTTTGTTGATTTTAATAAATTCTTTATTCAAATAGTAAATGTTACATAAAATTGAAATAGTTTGACAAAAATAACTAATAATAATATAAATTAAAATAAATTGAAACTTATAATTTTATTCATCCCCGAATAATACCATCAAGTACACAAGTATTGCATATAAAAATATTTATGTACTCGTCGGAATGGTAATGCGCTCCAAATCGACCCAATATGTGCTCAATAAGGACATCTTGTAGTTTCCGGTGGGTCCTATCACTTGTGACACTGAGTCGAGCAGCCAAGTGTTGTCGGTAGGCCAGGGGAACTCCTTGGTGCCATCGTTCAGGTGGTGCCTAACCTGACATTTATGGAGGGGGTCGTCCAACAACTCGTCATCTCCTGCTTCGTATTAGTCGCGTTCATCCTCTACAATCATGTTGTGTAGAATGATACAAGTGTGCATGATATCAGCCAAAGTATACTTTCTCCAAACACGAGCGAGACTGGAAATGATGTACCACCGTGCTTGGAGGACTCCAAAAGCCCGTTCAATATCTTTCCGAAAACTTTCTTGAACTTTAGCAACCAACTTCTGTTTGCGAGTATAGGGATGAAAAATAGACTTCACGAACCAACACCATGATGGGTAAAAGTCGTGCGCCAAATAATAAGGTCGGTAGTAACGATGACTGTTGATCTCGTACTCCAGGGAAAGCTCACGGCCATGAAAAGCGTCGTGGAATAAGTGGTTGTTGTTGAGGACGTTTATTTCGTTATTCGAGCCAGCCATCCCGAAAATGGAATGCCAAATCCATACATCACGGGATGCTACAGCTTCAAACATAATAGTGGAATCCTTATGGTGATCTCCTCGACCATGGGCTCCTTGGTATGCGGTTGGACAATTATTCCACTCCCAATGCATGCAATCAAGACTACCAACCATGCTGGGGAACCCTCGATTGTACCCCCATTCGAGTAATCTGGTCAAGTCTTCCGGTGTTGGTGTATGCTCGTACTCAGCCCCAAATACCTCAACAACGGCCTTGCAAAAGTGGCATACACATTTGAGTATGGTACTTACCACAATTCGTAGGGATTCGTTTAACGAATCCGTCGAGAACCCATACGCAAGCATCCATATCGCGGCGATGCATTTTTGGTGCGTTGTTAGCCCCAAGCGTCCTACATCATCCCACTTCTTAATGAAGTAATTGTCATGCTCCGCTACCTTGTCCATCAACCATTGAAAAAGTGGTCGCCACATACGGAATCGACGCCTAAACACATACGGCCTATACGTGGGGTGCTCGACAAAATAATCCTTCATTAGGCGGTCGTGAGCTTCGAGACGACCTCTGTGAACCTGTCATTGGGAAGGTTTCCCATGTTCGATCCTCTACCTTAGTGCTTTGATCCTTGGCATTGCTCTCTTTATGCCTCTGTCAACCCTTCATTATAGTCGTTCTTCTAATAAACACATTTGGCTGCCAACTTCTTATACGATGGACCCTCCTCGTCAGACATTTTGTATCGAACTTTAGGAGAGAAAATTTTGATTTTGAGAGATAACGTTGAGAGAATATTGTTGGTGATATTGGAGTTGAGAAAAATTACCGTTACCGACCGTTACAATTGGTCGGAATTTTTTTTGGGGATTGGCCACGTATCGCATGATCATTTGTTGGCACGCGAATAGCGACCCGCAAACCAGCGATCCGCATCAGCAGTGCGCGAATCGCGTTTCGCGGCCTCGATTTAATGGTTTGCGGTTCATAGAATTCGCGTTCTACAACCTTCGACCCGTAAACCACAAACCGTTAAATCCCTGATCGGTGCTCGGTTCTACGCGTTGTACCTACTCTACGTCTAATGACCCGGTTAGTTTGCATTTGTCTAATCAATTGGTCGTGAGCCCTTAGTTGGTGGTTGGTATTATTTATTGTGGTTCAGATCTTGTATGATATTAATTAGACATGTGTTACATGTTGCATGTGCCCACGAAGATACACTAGTGTTGGCGTGGTTACAGGTGTATATGTGGCATGGTCCACGAAATATTCTTTGTCGAGGAGCTTAGGAATATTATTCAAAGTTACAGGTTGTATATAAAAATAATGACAATGTTAGGACCCGTCGGTACGCATAACTTAACCATCGAAAGAGAATGAAAGCGGCACCTATTTTAACCGAGTGATGGTCTATTTGTCAACTTCATTTCAATTCATGCATCATGCGATCTAACAATTGTTCAAGGACTCGCATAAATGTTCTTTTAGTTTCACACTAATAGAACTTGATCCAGTCAATATTTATTTAGCAGGATCTTAATTTATATTTTGAGTTTGAAGGTTTAAAATTTAGATATAAATTCAAATCGTCCCATGAACTTAGTAGTATGAATTTCTATCAAAGAAATAATTCATTTTAATAAAGAAAATGACTTGTCATGCCTTTTTTTTTTATGGTTTTTATGAACACAACAAAGTTGTCTTATGTTTAGAAGAGGTTTAGATAAGGAATAAATGGTGTGAATGCAAGGAAAGGTAGACAACAAATCAAAACGCCAAAAGCAAGATATGGCAAGGATACGAAAGGGAAATGAATTCTAAACCGTTCGAGGAGCATTTTGTCTTCACCTGCTCATCATTTTCTTATCATATTCGAAACGGTGCAATTAATACGATTCCTTAAGATGGATGAGCTCTTAGGTTCCCAACGCCATCCATCAGGGATTTTTAAGACGGAGTTGAATTGAAACATGTGGAGCACCTGTTTTGTTACCCCCTTCACACTAAGCGATGAATCGCGAACCTCGAGTCGTATGATGTCAACCACAATTTATACATTTTTGATTCACTATTTAGTGAATTGGTATTATGAACCACGTTCACAATTTACACCCGTATTTTGTGTTGGGTTTGCCCTAGGCCCAATCGGGTCTCAAACCCAATTGTATCTTGGACCCAATATACTTATATATTAAGAGAAGATTAGGTTTAGAAAAGATGATTCATCTTATTCTCTTGTAGCCTCCTTTTTTCTCTACTCTCCCAAAACACAAAATGAAGAATCGTTCTTCCTCCATAGCCATCTCAATTTGTTGAAAGCATCAAAGGTTGTTCGGTGTGGATACACTAGAGGCTTCGTATTTTCGGAGCTATATTGAATTTGTTCTACATATCAAGTAAGTAAGCTTTTTAATTTTATCATTGATTCAAATGCAAATAGATCGTTTTTGGATCGAATCTTTTTATTCCGCTGCGAACATATGATGTTTATCGATTCTTCAATTGGTATCAGAGCCATGATTTTTGCATTTAAATCTATGTGACTTGAGTTTTGTTTTCATCACTATTTATATACTTAAATGTGTATATAATTGACGTAGTTCTATATTGATGCAATCTCGTATACTTGATCCATATTTTGATGGGTTGTAGCCATAATATTGTTTGGTGTATGTAAGAACTCATATATGATATGTGTATTTGATTGGTCCTGACATGTACATGCTAATAGACGTGCTGTAATTAATTGGTTAATGCATACAAGATATATGTGTATGTATGTATATACATTTATATGCACGTTGATGTATATAAATCAAATGTCTATATATATATACATGATACAAGTAATTTAGTATACCTACATGTCTATATAACTTGTTCCATCCTTGACTACAATTAAAAGCTTGACTTTGTAAAAGTGCAGTGCATGTGATGATATTTGAGAAAAAAAGGAACAACTATTTGCTGGGTATGTGATACAGTGGCTATTATGGTAGTTGCTTCTTTTATTTTTAAATATATTGACATTATGATGTGTTAACGTTGTACTGCCATATGTTTTGCAAATCAAAGTACATAATTATCCGCAGGGAAGTAATGGCAACAAGAAGGAATGGACTCTCAGTGTCGCCTTCATGTTCTTGGCATTTCTTCATCATCAACAACTTGAGGAATGGTCCAGTTCATAACTACAGTATCTTCAACAAAAGTTCATCCATGAGTTCATACCGTTCATCAAGTTCTTGAGGCAAGCGTTTCTTTCAATCCAACTCCAACCACAATCTGTGACAGATCTCTTCTCTTTGCTACTTCTTTTACATCATTTGGTGTTGTGTTCAGGGTGGTTTTATACCATCGGACCACCAGTTTGCTTTTACACTTGCTGCTTAATACATTTTCTACTTGCTGGAAAGATGTTTACCTTTGAAGAATTAAGTGGAGAAAACTTACCCTCTACACCTCAAACTCCCAGCCATCCTTCTATCCTTGATTCACCACTAAGCACTTTGAGATATTCCACATCCCAGGTTGATTTGGAAAGGGATGAGAGATCATTACAAGGAAAGGATGAGACAAACAAACCTTATCAGTCTCCAACTTCGGAAGAGGACAGAGAGTATATCAAAAAAACCTTCAAATGCACAAACATGCTCAATAGTGAAAAAATGTTCTTTCAAACAAGGCCAGATGGTTCGATGAGGCTTCTAAATTCACATACTCGAGCTGAGAAAAGTACAAACACTGTGGGAACAACTGGAGCAGGAGCTTCATCCTCAACATTGGGTCCTCCTCCAGGTTTTGAGAACAGAGGTCGTACAAAAAAACACCAGAGGATAGAAGAAGAAGGTACTTCGGACTTTGATAGGAAGTGGAGAAGGAGACTTGGTCCACAAGATCAGACAGAGGGAGATAGAGGATGGTCTGAGGTTAACAGTGGTGAGAAGGAATTTTGGGCTTTCATTAGCAATATACCACCAAATTCTACTTGTCATTGGGTGGAAGATCAGTTTAGGGAAGCAGGCTTGATTCTTACTGTGGAAGCTCCTACCAAACCAAACCTCAGAGGCAGGTGGTTTGCTTTCATCAGATTCCAGAAGGAAGAAGGCCTCACAAATGCAATTCACAAGTATAATGGCTGGACCCTTTGTGGGAAGAAGGTGTTGGTGGCAAAAGCTTGGAGAAAAAAAAACTGGGATCATTTACAGTTCCAAGAGGTATGGAATGGAGAGAAAAAAAACAAACAACTGAGTATTATAGTACCATGAATCACTCCAATTTTCCCATAGGTTCTATAGTTACAAAATTGGATCAAGAATTGAAAAGCTCCCATTTGGCAGTCTCTTTTAGAAATCTCAGTGCAAATGCCATTATGAGAGAAATGGCTTCTGAAGGTGCAAGCTTGATACAGGTCAAAGATGTGGGAAGTAGATGTGTCATTCTTACTTGTCTGGATAGAGAGATTGATGATCTGATGCTAAAGGAAAATATGAAATGGCTTGAAAACTGGTTCAGAATCATACCAAACAGACAGTCAATTTGTAAGAAAAGAGGTACTTTGCAATGGGTTTCCATCAAAGGTATTCCTTATCATGGTTGGTGTGAGGAAAGTATGGCTACAACTGTGGAAGGTATTGGGGAGTTGATCTATATTCATCCCTCATCACTCTCTGGAACAAATAGAGATCTAGCTTATGTCGTCTTACACACACCAGCACTTACACCAGTCAATAAGATCACTATTTTTTTATTGGGAGGAGATATCTTTGAAGCTCTGGTGGCCACAATCAACCATAATACTCTCCCCCAATGGGAGGTGGAGGAAGAGTTAATTTCACAAGGTAGCTCTGAGAGCTCTATGTTGGGTAATTCTCCTACTCAATCAATAACTCCAAACACACAAACAGAGAAGACTCTTGGTGTAGATATTAGCCCACAGTTGCAGATGAATCAAGGTGTGGATCTTAGCATACAGGTTGAGGCCTCTCCAAGTCCAAGAACTTTCAGAAAGGACCCCCTCACAGTTATTATTGAAGAAGAAGAAGAAGAGGAGATGAGAGGTTCCATTTTGTCTGAGAAGTTGATAGATGTTGAGAATCCAAATTTATTGCTGAGGGGAGATGTATTAAGTGTTGATCAAGAGACAGAAGGAATGTCCCAAAGATTACAGTTAGAAGGTCATGATCATCAACATTCTCCTTCAGAAAATTCAATTCCTCCAACAGTCTTTGAAGAAGATGCAGTGGTTAATGAAGATGCAGTGGTGAATGATACTTTTGACATTTCAGATCCTTTGACACCAGTGGTTGAGCTCTCTAATTCCTTGATTGTTCTTCATGAGTTCACTGACAATTTTCCATGTTTACCTCAGTCAGTTCTGGAAACCTCAAAAACACTCCCTCTCACTGGTTATGGACCTTTGGATAAAGATTTCAACACTATGATGTCAGGTTTTGAGAACTCAAACACATTGAAAGTTGGTGTGGCAGGTAACATTAATGAGATGGTAAGGGTTGAAACCCAGGCCATTTCAAATGATACACATGGGGAGACTCATTTTAAGGGGGAAAGTCATTTGGAGGGAATTTTTACTCAGACTTTTTCCACAATAGTAAAAACATCCACTCCCTCTCCAAAACCCTATTCCAACAGAAAGACCAAAAACCTTTGGTGTCATATGTTTATGATACAAGATCTAAGAAGGGAAGACAAGTTTCTTTAATAGCTTTACCAGACAACAAAAGGAAGGGAAAGCTTAGAGAACCTGTTACAGATGAAGATCCAAAGAGCCCTTGGGAGTACTGTAAATCAATAGGGATTAAGGCTTTGGTGGCTGATCAACTGGTGATAGATCAGTTTGATAATCTGGAGGCTGAGATCAATCAGAGAGTGGACTTGGATGCTGACTCCAGTGATGAATTCTTGGATCTAGAAGAAGAGGAAGTTTGTTTGGATGAGATTGAATCTCAATCCAGACACTTGTTACATTAAAGGTCTCCATGAAGATCCTCTCATGGAACATGAGAGGAGCCTCCTCTAATCAGAAGCAGAGGGCTTTAAAAGACATCATCAAAAAAAATTCTCCTGGTTTTATTCTGATACAAGAAACAAAGCTTCAAAAGTTTCCTCCTTTTTTCTTGAGAGCAGTGGGTTTGAATTTTGGTTGGGAAGAGGTACACTTGGATGCAGTGGGAACTTCTGGTGGTGTATGTACTTTGTGGAACAAAAATCTCTTTCAGGTTCAAGACACCAAATTGATTGATCATGGCATTATTTGGACTGGTTATAGCTGTGAATGGAACAACTTCATTTCTATCATAAATATCTATGCTCCCTGTGGAGGGAGGGATAGGAAGGAGCTTTGGTTGAGAGTTATTCAGGACATACAACTTTTGGGGAGCTATTACATTTGTGCTGGGGATTTCAACTCAATTCTCTCCTCAACAGAAAAGACTGGTGATAGCCATCATTCCTCCTCTATCAGAAATTTCAATTTATTTCTCAATGAGGCCCCTCTTATTGACCTGCCTCTGAGTGGAGCAAAGTATACTTGGTTTGGGCCATATTCAAGAGCATCAAGATTAGATAGATTTTTGCTTGGGCCTCAAGTAATTGCTGATTTCAAAAATTTGTCACAGACTGACTTGTGTAGAGGAATATCTGACCATAGACCTATACTTCTATCAGATCCTTTGATTGATTGGGGTCCCAGACCATTCAAATTTCTAAATGCTTGGTTGGATCACCCATTGTTTTACACTTCAGTTAAGAAGTTTTGGTTGGAATTACACATCTCTAGGGCTCCTCATTATACTATTTGGCAGAAATTGAAATTGCTTAAGGAGTTCTTGAAGCAATGGAATACAAATGTCTTTGGCTTCCTGGAAAAAGAGATAGAGCAACTCAAGAGCAAAATTAATGAGTTAGATGGGGTTTTGGATACCAGATGTTTGACTGACACTGAAAGGTCTACAAGGGCATTATTGGGGGCAGTTCTTATTCAGAAGCACAAAGCCCTCTCAAAGGTTTGGAGACAGAAATCAAGACACAAATGGTTGAATGATGGGGATAGGTGTTCCAAATTTTATCATCTAGTGGCTAACATGGCAGGTCAGAGGAAGAAAATTGAGCAAATTTGGGTTGAGGGTCAACTTTTATCCACTCCTTCTGAAATTAAGCTTGCTGCTATGGAACATTTTGCAGCTAGATTTAAAAAATCCTCTTCAGTTGTGCTTGATCTCTCAGCTTTACCTTTCAAATCATTATCAACAGCAAAGGCAAAATTTATGGAGAGAGCTTTTACTGAAGCAGAGATCTATAGTGCAATGATGGACTGCAATGGAGAAAAAGCAACAGGCCCTGATGGTTATACTTTAAAATTTTTCCAAAAATGTTGGGGCTTCCTCCAATTTGAAGTGTCACAATTCTGCCACCATTTTTATGAAACTGGTCTTTTGGGGAAGGGGATAAACTCTTCTTTTTTTTACATTAATACCAAAAGGATCAAGCCCCCAGACCTTTGAAGATTACAGGCCTATTAGTCTTGTAGGTTCCTTACATAAAATTGTGTCCAAAATACTGGCAGCCAGGTTAAAGACAGTCATGGATGAGCTTGTGAATGATGTACAAACTGGTTTCATAGCAGGGAGGCAAATCTTAGATGGAGTGCTAATTGCTTCAGAAGTGATTCATTCATTAAAATACTCAAAGGAGGAAGGCATTATTCTCAAGGTAGATTTTGAGAAAGCTTATGACTTCTTGGACTGGGGCTATTTGGATCAGATATTAAAAATCATGGGGTTTAATAGTACATGGAGGAGTTGGATGAAATCCTATTTCCAGGCTTGGTCTTCAGTTCTTGTCAATGGCTCCCCTACTCTAGATTTTGAACTTACAAGAGGGTTGAGACAAGGTTGTTCACTTTCACCTCTACTTTTTGCATTGGCAGTTGAGGGTCTTCATCAAATACTTGAACAAGGAATCAGTGTAGGGAATTTTGAAGGCATTACTTGTGGAATACAAGGGCCTGTCATTTCTCATCTGCAATTTGCAGATGACACACTTATAATCATCAAGGACAAGAAGAACCATTTACACAATCTCAAGTCCTCTCTCAAAGCTTTCCAATTAGCTTCTGGTTTAACGATAAATTATCACAAATCAAAGGTTGTGCTACTCAATCCCTCAGTGTATACAGATTCTGAAGTCTCTGACATACTTGGCTGTGAAATTGTTGGTCTCCCACTGGATTACTTGGGCTTCAAGCTAGGGGCTAATCCTAGGAAATTTGCTACTTGTCTTCCAATTATTGATAAATTTAAGAGAAAGCTTATTCTCTGGCAGACAAAGTTACTTAATTTTGGGGGTAGGGTGACACTTATTAAATCAACACTCTCAGCTCTACCTCTTTATTACATGTCCCTATTCAAAGCTCCCAAGAAAGTTCTCAAGGAAATGGAAATGTGGCAGAGGAAGTTCCTGTGGAATGGTTCCATAACTAAGAAGGTTTTACATAAGGTGAGGTGGAATTTGGTGTGTCAGCCAAAGGAGAGAGGGGGCTTAGGGATAAAAAGCCTATATATTATGAACTCTGCACTTCTAGCCAAGTGGTGGTGGAGGTTTGCTATTGACACTGATTCTCTTTGGAAAAAATTCATATGTGCAAAGTGTGGATGGACTGCTGAAGATTGGAACTTATCTATTATCAAGCTAACCACTAGTCAGAATTTTTTAGGTCATGTGCATACACTTCTCAGTGATAATAAATTCTGCAGTGCTATAGGCTACACTGGTTTACAGTGGTTTGTGGTTAATGGAGAGAGGGTCAGTTTTTGGGAGGATATTTGGCTTTTGGATGTTCCTATCAAGAATAATTTCCAGAGGCTTTTCCACCTTTCCATACATAAATTCAATAAGGTGGTTTACTTTTGGAATAATGGAGAATGGATCCTGCACTTTAGGAGGAAGCTGAGAGGTTGGGAGTTGGGTCTATTTAGAGAATTATCTGAGCTACTCAATGCTTTCTCTCTACAAGACACTGGACAAGACAAAGTGGTTTGGAAAATTCACTCAGTAGGTTTTAAAGTCAAGAAGATGTATAATTTTTTAGAAGGAACTACAATACAGGATCAGAATTGGGCAAAGTATCTGTGGTCACCCTCTCTCCCTCCAAAAATCTCAGCATTTACCTGGTTGGCCTGTCACAAGGCTATTCCCACAAGAATGTTCTTAGATGGAAGAGGTCTAAATCTTCAACTGGAAGACACTCTATGTCCTATGTGCAATTTTTATTTTGAGGAGATAAATCACCTACTTCTCTACTGCCCAAAAGCCTGGTTAGTTTGGTCTGAAGTGTTATCCTGGTGGGGATTTAAAGGAGTAATACCTAATGACATCATACAATTCATTTACTCCTGGGAATCATTTTGTCCTTCTGCCTCACTAATGCAATGGAGGAATATTTGTTTCATCACCTTATGGCACATTTGGATTGCTAGGAATGAGGTAATTTTCAACAATAAACTTTCCAATCCTTCTGAAATTTTCAACAAGGTGCAAAGTTATAGCTTCAATTTGGAGTGGAGCTTATTTACAAAATTCAATCCCTTCTCCTTTACACTTTGGAGGTCTGATCCTATTACTTGCACCAGAAGAAAGTCTCCTCCAGCCCTGTTTTGATCCTTCAACTGGAGAAGTTTGGTTACTGTTTTGTATTGGGGGGGTTTTTTGGGTGGTTTTAAGGGTGGTTTGGGGTGAGATATTTAGATTTGTCACTGTGAGGTAGGTGAGTGTTCTTGTGGTTGTGGTTCTGTTTCCCTTTTGTGAGTGGGGGTACATATTTTTACTTCTTCTTCATGTTGTCTGTGGGTAGGTTTTAGTGGTCTTTTGAGGGCTTTTTGATTTTGATCTGTTAACTTGTTTGGTTTTGCTGTGTACATCAACACTGGTTGGGTTACATTACTTTTGGAGCTGTCCCTTTATTTGGCATCTTTGGACAAATCTTGGGGAGACATTTGAGCTTGTTGCTGGTGGAGTCTTGTTGGGGAATTTTGTTGCAGGTCTTTGCATTCTACATCACAGGTTCAGAACAATTGAAGCTTTAATGGTTTTGCTGCAGCTGTAACAACTTCTGAGTGAATAACTCAGTTCTGAGTCTGCAGCATTTTGGGTGTTTGGGGTAGACAATTATCAAAGCCATTTCTATAGCAACTTTGTATAGAGGCTGGTTTGGAAAGTTGGGGAATTAAGTAAGCTTCGGCTACTTGGGAGTACAAGGTTATTAGAATTTTTGCCAAGTTTGGGTTGCATCACTGTAAGTGAAAATTTGGTTCTTTGAGGGGTGTCTTGGATCACAAGCAACCTTAAAAGAAGGGTTTTAATTAGTTTGGAATGGGGTTTGAGGTGGGTTTTACTTGAGAGTTAGTACTTGTACTTTTCTCTTGTTCTTTTCTACAATTTGTAGAATTGATACATCAATAAATATTTGCTGATAAAAAAAAAGTACATAATTATTTTTGGTATACATGATTGCAAATCTCCATGTATTGATTAATTGTGTATTTAATTATGGATGATGTATTTGTGAAAAATGATCACGGGTATATTAAAAATGTTTTAATATTATAAACTATGATCGGCTAAAAATAGTTGAGTTTTAATTGATAAAATATGAGATATTTTATCAAATGCTTTTCCATCGAAGTAGATAAATAAAATTGATATTCGTTTACAAGGAACGACCTGACAACCAGGGGACTTGTAGTTCGGAATAAAATTATCTTTGTTTACAAGGAGTGACCTGACTACCAGGGGACTTGTAGTTCAAAGATAAATGTTATTTTTTTCTCTATTGCATATGATGCAAGTATACAAATTTATTTTTGTTTACAAGGAACGACCTGACTACCAGGGGACTTGTAGTTCAAAGATAAATGTTTCTCTTTCTCCGTTGCATATGATGCAAGTATAAAATTTATAAAATTTAAATTTTGTTTACAAGGAACGACCTGACTACCAGGGGACTTGTAGTTCAAAGATAAATATACTTTTGATTGCATATGATGCAAATGGAAATGGAAAGTTATCTAATATTTTACTTATAGTCTGGACTACCCAGATGGTATAATATTAATTAACTTTGGGAGGATATGGTATATTCTGTTGCATATGATGCAAGTGAAATTAAAATTATTTAACATTATACTTATAGTCTGGACTACCCAGAGGGTATAATATTAATTAATTTTTGGAGAAAATTAATTTATTCTACTGCATATGATGCGTGAGTGAAGAAAAAATTATTTGATGTTACACTTATAGTCTGGACTACCCAGAGGGTGTAATATTAACTGGTTTTATGTCACTAGGATGGATAAACTCAAATATACTAATAGGACCGACCTGACAACCAGGTGACTATGTAGTATATAGCCTGTTGTGATTTTATGTAATAAAATCAGGGAAAACTTTAATTATGTATGAGAAACGACTTGACAACCAAGGGGCTCATTCATGTTTTAAAGTTTGTTTTATCATTTTGATGAAGTCCATGTCTTAATGATGTATGGTTGTTCTATTGTTGTTTTCCTTTATGGTTAATTTCTGAAATGACTACTATTTCTCTGCGTGGCATACTAGATGCTAACAAAATGTATGGTAACATTTTTGATGCGATCTATGTGATCGATAACCCCTAGAATTGTTCTCATGCATGAAAAGCTTACCGATGTGATCGATAACCCCGCCATGGAAGCTCCTACTGAGGGAATGACTGTTGTAGTTGCATTAGATGTATATTTGAAGTACTAGGAACAAAGTACTACTACTCAGTGCATCATTTTGACTTCCATGAGCCTTGTCTTTAAGAGGAAACATGAAACTATGAATCCACCACAGATAATAGAACATCTTAAGAAGATGTAGGAGTCTCAGAATATGAATGCTAGATATCAGATATCTAAGTCTCTATTCATGTCTAAATTAAAGCTCTATCAGTTGGTGCGCATCCATGTTCTAAAGATAATTGATCTTATAGAACAACTTGAGAAGTAAGGATGCACACTTATAGTAGGATTTGATCTTGCAGTCTCTTGATGATACTTCTTTTATGTTAATGTTAACATGAACAAGGTGGATTGTGATATTCATGAATTGCTCAATATGTTGATCAATTATTAAAACCAATTCACATCGAGAAATAGGAAGTATCAGGATCTGTGCATTTGATTGATGAATCTTTAAAAAGTAAGTGGAGAGGCAAATGGATGTCTGTGTAATAACCACTCCCGGTCAACGCCAGTCAAACCTGCGAAAAACAGGAAAATTTAAATTTTTTTAAGACAGACACTTAATTTAACCTAAATTGACCCCGAGGGTCATACCGGACTTAAGTTGACCCCGTTATCGACCAAAGTGAGTTCCGGGGGACTCAGGGCAACTTTCTGACCAATTTGGGAAAAGTTGACTTTTCGTTGGAAAAGTCAACCGAGCGACGTTTTGGTCCATTCGAGGACCGTTTTGGATCCAAAAAGCTTAGCCGTCATCGCAGTGGTCTTAGTTGAGCCGTTTCCTTGTAGCCTGCCAAGTTTCGTAATTTCTTGAGAAAAGTGCCCGTTCGGGGCCCGGAACGTCCGTTTTTCGCGAATCTGATTGGAAAATATTAAGTAGATATTTTCCAAAAGGTGTGGGACCCACCTTGACAATTGTCCATTATGTGATGGTGTTTGTTTTGGGGGGAAACTAAGAGGGGACATAAGGGTGGCCGGCCACATGTATTAAAAGAGAAATGTGTTAGTTTTGTTTGAAATAGAAAAGGAAGAGAGAGTTTAGAGAGAGAAGAAGAAGAAGAAGAAGAAGAAGAAGAAGAAGAAGAGAGAAGGAGAAAGGAGTTAGGGTTGGAAGAAATCTAGACCTTGGATCGTCTCAAGACGAAGAGCAATCGTCTTCCCCTCGTTCTCCTCTTGGGTAAGCACCAAACCGATCGTCGATTTGATAGTTTTCAAATGTTAGGGTTTGGATGAAACTATTAGTTTAAGGTAGTTTTGATGTTGGGGTATTTGTTGGAGACATTTTGGAGGTGTTGGAGGGGAAAGATGGCGTTTTTCGGTGACCGGAGGCTCGGGAGGAGCTCCGGCCACCGTGGGTGGTGGCCGGCCGGCCATGGGGTGGCTGGCCGGAGCTGGGACCAGCCACCACCATGGTGGCCGAGCCCCACTTTGAGCCCTAGGGCCCACGGCCAAGTGGGCCGGGTGGGGCCCACGTGCTCGGGTTTAGTGTTCGGGAGGTTTAAAACGTTCCCCGGACCATTTATCCTTAACCGAATCGAAAATTGGAATTAAATTGGAAAAGTTATAATTAACGGGTTTTAGAAACTTGAAACGGTAATTAATCGACTCGGAAGTCGGAATTCGATTCAGTCAAGTACATTGGGACCCTTGAATTATTCTAAGACCGTAGAAACGAAAACGGGAATTTTTGGAGCCCCGGAAGGGCATTTACAAAACCCGGGCAGATTCGCCATGTCGGGCGAATCGGGCCTTTACGGGTCCTTTATCGACAATGTCGAGTAATTGGGGAGTTTGGGAGCGATCGACATGGTCGGGGTTAAGTTTGGGCATCGAGTTTAATGATTTTCAGTTTATTCCTGCGAGTTGTTAAGTGCCTTTAAATTGTGTTCTTTTAGATCGTGCCACGGACCGAGGCAAGGGAAAGCTGGGTGAGTGACTGAGATCATCACAGGAGCTCGTTGTTTGGCTTTTGGGAGAACACGCACGAGGTAGGGAAAAGTAGCCGGATCTCGGCCCTGACTAGGGAAAGTTAACAGTAGAAATGCATGTGACATTGGGGTGTCGTGGGTTAAGTGAGTTATCGAATATTAGAAAGGCATGATACGGGAACGTAGCGTTTATGAGAAAAGCATGTGACACTTAGTAGTGTCGTAGGAACAGAGAACTTAGCGATATTAGAATTACTGGAGGCATATGACCATGGCCGGAGGTTGACTGTTTAATTTATGTCTTGGGTGGCCATGAGAGCCCGTGTATTATTGTTGATGTCTTGGGTGGCCATGAGAGCCGGTGTATTATTGTTGATGTCTTGGGTGGCCATGAGAGTCCGTGTATTATTATTGAGTTTGGGTGGCCATGAGAGCCGTGTTATTATTGTCGAGTCTTGGGAGGCCATGAGTGCTCGTTGGGTGGTTGAACCCGTGTTACTTTGTTAGTGGTGTTTTGGGTGGACGTGAGTGCCCGTGGGGTTGTGAACCCGTACTTTATCGTTGGTGTCTTGGGTGGCCATGAGGGCCCGTTGGGTTGTTGAACCCGTGTTACTTTATTATTGGTGTCTTGGGTGGCCGTGAGTGTCGTTGGGTTGTTGAACCCGTGTTGCTTTGTTGTTGGTGTCTTGAGTGGCCGTGAGTGCTGTGGGGTTGTTGAGCCCGTGAGTTACTGTTGGTGTGTCTTGGGGGGGCCGTGAGTGCCGTGGGGTTGTTGAGTCCGTGTTTTACTGTTGGTGTCTCGTGTGGCCATGAGTGCCTGTGGAGTGTTGAACTGGTCTTGTTACTGTTGGTTGAACCTTGTTTGTGATTGTGATTGCGCATCCCGGTAGGTTGCAAGCATTCGTCGGCTGGCCTGACCAAGTTTGAATCCCGGTAGGTTGCAAGCATTCTTGGGCTGGCCTGACCAAGTTTGAGTATCAACAGGTTGCAAGCATTCTTTGGCTGGCCTGATCCGAGTTTGAGTATCACAGGTTGTAAGCATTCTTGGGCTAGCCTGATCCGATTTTGAGTATCAACAGGTTGTAAGCATTCGTTGGCTAGCCTGATCCGTGTTCGAGTATCAACAGGTTGTAAGCATTCTTTGGCTAGCCTTATCCGTGTTCGTATGAGTGGGGGGGATTACTGAGCAGCTGGTATGCGATCCTTTGTGATCTTGTTTGGTGTGCGATCCTTTGTGATCTTGGGTGTTGCGTGGTGGTCTCTTGAGTCTTTGGAGGAGGTCGTCAATCGTTGTGTCGGGTCTACTTTGCGTGTCAAATGTCGAGTCATTCGAGGAAGATCACCGTGGGTGTGTGTCAGTCGGAGTACTTGATTTGGGGACAGTGATCCCCGGTGTTGAGTTTGTTGTTGGTGTTACCGGCATTGTCTGCTAATTATGCCGTAGTCAGTCTGTTATCTATGGTGGTGAGCGAACGCTCACCCCTAGTTGCTTTTCCTATAGGTACTGATCACAGGACGGACTAGGTGGACTCTTGAAGCTTGTGGAGCTAGGAGCGGAGTCCGGGTTTTTGTCTTTTGAGTCTAGTGACGGATACCTTGTACTTTTGTCCACGTGTTGGGACGTATTTTAAGTTGTATTATTATTTTGTTGAACAATTGGTGTTTTTAAAGTGTTTATTCAAAACAGGTTTCAAACGGTTTTATTATTTTAAATGTTCGCGTCCCTAGTTCGGTTTTACTGAAATTGGGGCGTGACAGCTTGGTATCGGAGGTCGAGGTTTCACACCTCGGACTGTCCGTCAATTAGGTGGGGATGGTCGAGTCAATGTAGACCCGTAGTGTTATGAGTCCTGGTTGGGATTGTGTGTATGTGCAGTGTTTTATTGCTGGCTTGCTGATTGTTGTTGCTGCTTGAAACGTTTTTAAGCTGTCGCGGGTTGACTCAGGAGCGCTCCTGTAGTCGAACGTGACGGTGCTGACATCAAGTCTGTACAACATAGTTCGGGGACGCCTGGACCGGGTTGTAACTGCGTGATGTCAAGTCTGAGGTTTTAAAGTAAAAAGGGGAAAGTTTTAGAATTGGTTGGCCCGGTGGGCGTGTTTTGATTTTGTTTGACGCCGTGGGCGTGTGTGTTTGATTTTGGTTGGCCCGGTGGGCGTGTTTTGATTTTGTTTGACGCCGTGGGCGTGTGTGTTTGATTTTGATTGGCCCGGTAGGCGTGGTTCGGTGTTGGTTGGCCCGGTTGGCGTGTATTGTTGTTACTCGGCCGTGTGGGCTTGTGTTTGAGGTCGGTCTTGAGTTGCCGTGCTTGTGTTATGTGTTTGGTGGTTGTTTGTCTGCGACGTACTAGTGTACGGGTCGCTATTAGCCGGAAAAGTTACGAGTACCCTAGGGTAGCCATGACGGGGTGATAGGGGCGAAGCTGTCGCAGCTACGGGACGGACCACGGGCCGACCTGGTACGAGACCAGGAAGGGCTCGCTGTTCCGATCCGGCAGCCAGCCCGGCACGGATGGCGTGTTGGCCCGGAATGCCACATGGTCCGGCCCACCTGCCGGACCGGTCTAGCCGGTTATCTTCAAAAAAAAATTGTTTCGTTGTGCGTTTAGGTTTGTGGTTGTGTGACTCGGTTCACGTTCGTACGGTTTGAGCGTTGGTTTTACGTGTTGTGTTCGCGGTTGTGGGTTGTAGAGGCCGTAGGCCTGGTGTACGGTTGGGTTGTTGTTGAGTTTTTCGCTTACGTATTAGTATACTCAAGGCTTTAATAGCGTGAGCAGTGGTGTTTTACTGATTTGAGGACGTGTTTCCCGTGTCGAGGTTTATCTTACTCGAGCGAGTACTTGAGGTGTTGTTAGCATGGGCGGTGGGACGTTTGGCTTCAGTTTTGTGATGATGGTTTGCCCTGACTAGATTGGTAAGTCTTTGGTGCGTTACTAATATGCCATTATCGAACGGGTATCCGTGGAGGTGAGCATAACGCTCATCCCCTTTACTACTTTTCCCGCAAGGGATGAGTAGCGAACACTGGTTTGGTTGCGGAAAGTTATAAGTAAGTGCATAAAGGACCGGATGAGGGCTTGGTGTACGTTTGTGTGGTTAAATTTGATGTTCCGCCTACGTGTTATTATAATTAAAGTGTAATTAGCGTGAACGGTGTGACGTTTAGTAACAAGTGCGTTGGGGTAGACGTAGACCGTGTGAACGTTAGTGTATTCGAGCTTGTTGTCTTTATTTGAGTTCGCAAACAGAACGTTTGCGTGTGTCCGTGCAGAGAGTACTGACTTATGGCTCGCGGTAGACGAGGACGAGCAGCGGGAACACGGGGTCGGGCGGCCACGCGAGGCCGGCGGGGACGGTCAGCGGGGACACCAGGAAGGGTGCCAACCGTTTGCCCGCCGAGTACGTGGAGGCGCAGGGCACTCCTGTCGGGGAAGACAGGAGAAGCGACGCGGGACCGTCTACAAGCAGACCTAGTGTTCCGCCGGTCGCGGACCCTTCCGTTATGACTGCCCTGGATGAGCTGACCAGGATAGTCCAGAGTTTGGTGGCGGTCATTGCTAGCCGAGAGTCGGCTTCACCAGCTCCTGAGGCAGCCGCGGCCCCAGTGAGGCCCGGTCAGGCAGAGGATCACACAACCCGGACCCTACTAGACTTCCTGAAGCTAGGGATACCCATCTTTGTCGGGGAGCCGAACCCCGATCTAGCCGAGAGGTGGCTAGAGCAGGTCACGCGGGACCTGGATACATCAGGTATCGAGGATGGCCGCCGTAGAGTGTCCCTCGTAGCTCACCAGCTGAGGGACAACGCCTACCATTGGTGGGGGCGCGTGAAGGACCTTGTCGGGCACGACTATGACATCTTCCAGGAGATGTTTCTAGCACAATATTTTCCCGAGTCGGCTCGGTTGGAGCGACATCGGCAGTTTCTGGACCTGGAGCAGGAGGGGATGACAGTGGCAGAATACGAGGCCAGATTCACGGCTTTGACCAGATTCGCGCCGGAGATGGTGATGACCGAGCAGAACCGTTGCAGGCGGTTCGAGGGGGGACTGAGTCCGATGATTCGGGACAAGGTCCTTGCCTTGAGGTTGCGGAAGTATACAGATCTCGTGGACACCGCAGCGACGGTGGAGCAAGGTATCCGGGATGCGGCCAGAACCCGCGAGGTTCGACAGCGGCCGACCGACTTTACAGGGCCGTCAGAGTCACGAGACCCGAGGAGGAAGAGGACCGCGGGGTCCTTCCGACCACCGACTCATCAGGGTGGAGCGAGACAGCACGGGTCGGTGGCGTCCATGGGGCCAGTCGCGACACAGAGGGTGCCAACGTGCTATCTCTGCAGGGAGCCAGGCCACTTGCAGCGAGGGTGCCGGATAGGCAAGGGCTCGGGGTCGAGAGCCGATGAGACCAACTGTCTCCGGTGCGGCCGGGTGGGACACACAATGGCTTGGTGCCGTGAGCCGTTGGGAGCGACATCGGCGCAACGACCGTAGCAGTCGCGGATAGTACAGTCACCCAGAGGTCGCCCTCGTCAGAGTCAGCAGTCAAGGTTTTCGTAGCCATCGATGAGCGCGCCAGCTCCGAGACAGCAGCAGAGCTATGGGTACCCAACAGTCAGTGCGCCGGGTCAGGGGCAGCAGGAGTCGGGGGGAAGAATGTACGCAGTTACCGACTCCCGGACCCCAGGATCCCCCACCTACCACGAGACCTATCAGGGTACGTTTTTATTGTATCATATATGGGCGTTGTTCTAAATTTCGCTGACGAAATTCCTTTAAGGGGGGTAGATTGTAATAACCACTCCCGGTCAACGCCAGTCAAACCTGCGAAAAACAAGAAAATTTAAAAAAATTTAAGACAGACACTTAATTTAACCTAAATTGACCCCGAGGGTCATACCGGACTTAATTTGACCCCGTTATCGACCAAAGTGAGTTCCGGGGGACTCAGGGCAACTTTCTGACCAATATGGGAAAAGTTGACTTTTCGCTGGAAAAGTCAACCGAGCGACGTTTTGGTCCATTCGAGGACCGTTTTGGATCCAAAAAGCTTATCTGTCGTCGCAGTGGTCTTAGTTGAGCCGTTTCCTTGTAGCCCGCCAAGTTTCGTAATTTCTTGAGAAAAGTGCACGTTCGGGGCCCGAAACGTCCGTTTTTCGCGAATCTGATTGGAAAATATCAAGTAGATATTTTCCAAAAGGTGTGGGACCCACCTTGACACTTGTCCATTATGTGGTGGTGTTAGTTTTGGGGGGAAACTAAGAAGGGACATAAGGGTGGCCGGCCAGTATTAAAAGAGAAAAAAAGAGAAATGTGTTAGTTTTGTTTGAAATAGAAAAGGAAGAGAGAGTTTAGAGAGAGAAGGAGAAGAAGAAGAAGAGAGAAGGAGAAAGGAGTTAGGGTTGGAAGAAATGTAGCCCTTGGATCGTCTCAAGACGAAGAGCAATCGTCTTCCCCTCGTTCTCCTCTTGGGTAAGCACCGAACCGATCGTCGATTTGATAGTTTTCAAATGTTAGGGTTTGGGTGAAACTATTAGTTTAAGGTGGTTTTGATGTTGGGGTATTTGTTGGAGACGTTTTGGAGGTGTTGGAGGGGAAAGATGGCGTTTTCCGGTGACCGGAGGCTCGGGAGGAGCTCCGGCCACCGTGGGTGGTGGCCGGCCGGCCATGGGGTGGCTGGCCGGCCATGGGGTGGCTGGCCGGAGCTGGGACCAGCCACCACCATGGTGGCCGAGCCCCACTTTGAGCCCTAGGGCCCACGGCCAAGTGGGCCGGGTGGGGCCCACGTGCTCGGGTTTAGTGTTCGGGAGGTTTAAAACGTTCCCCGGACCATTTATCCTTAACCGAATCGAAAATTGGAATTAAATTGGAAAAGTTATAATCAACGGGTTTTAGAAACTTGAAACGGTAATTAATCGACTCGAAAGTCGGAATTCGATTCGGTCAAGTACATTGGGACCCTTGAATTATTCTAAGACCGTAGAAACGAAAACGGGAATTTTTGAAGCCCCGGAAGGGCATTTACAAAACCCGAGCAGATTCGCCATGTCGGGCGAATCGGGCCTTTACGGGTCCTTTATCGACAATGTCGAGTAATTGGGGAGTTTGGTAGCGATCGACATGGTCGGGGTTAAGTTTGGGCATCGAGTTTAATGATTTTCAGTTTATTCCTGCGAGTTGTTAAGTGCCTTTAAATTGTGTTCTTTTAGATCGTGAGTGACTGAGATCATCACAGGAGCTCGTTGTTTGGCTTTTGGGAGAACACGCACGAGGTAGGGAAAAGTAGCCGGATCTCGGCCCTGACTAGGGAAAGTTAACAGTAGAAATTCATGTGACATTGGGGTGTCGTGGGTTAAGTGAGTTATCGAATATTAGAAAGGCATGATACGGGAACGTAGCGTTTATGAGAAAAGCATGTGACACTTAGTAGTGTCGTAGGAACAGAGAACTTAGCGATATTAGAATTACTGGAGGCATATGACCATGCCCGGAGGTTGACTGTTTAATTTATGTCTTGGGTGGCCATGAGAGCCCGTGTATTATTGTTGATGTCTTGGGTGGCCATGAGAGCCGGTGTATTATTGTTGATGTCTTGGGTGGCCATGAGAGCCCGTGTATTATTATTGAGTTTGGGTGGCCATGAGAGCCGTGTTATTATTGTCGAGTCTTGGGAGGCCATGAGTGCTCGTTGGGTGATTGATGACCAAGTTTGAATCCCGGTAGGTTGCAAGCATTCTTGGGCTGGCCTGACCAAGTTTGAGTATCAACAGGTTGCAAGCATTCTTTGGCTGGCCTGATCCGAGTTTGAGTATCACAGGTTGTAAGCATTCTTGGGCTAGCTGTTAGTCTTAGTGCCCGTAGTTCAATCCTAAATGTCCAAATGTATATATCATCGTTAGCAATAAAATTAAAGCGGCTTTATATTACTTATGTGTTGGAGTAATATATCGATGTGTGCTCTGATCTATGCCCACCATGCGAATAGAACCATAGATCGAGATAGATCACACTCGATGGGTCCCTAGTCAACAAATCTTCACTAGAAGCGACTAGTATGAAAGATGGCTCTTTATGGCTTACGTTCTGTTAGTCATTGGAATGAGATTCCGGAGTCTGATCATAGATATCATGTGGGACATGATATTGGACGACCCGCCCTGAATATGTGCCATAGATTAAGTCATGAACATATTCAGTGTTGTAGCTTGTCATGTATCCTTAGACCAAGGAGTCTTTGTGATCGCTATGTAGTCAACAACTGAGTTTGACCTGAGCCTAACGTTGTCCGTAACAGGGCTTCCATAACGGCCAGGATTGGCTTGGGGACGGGCTACATGAGTGACACGAAAGACGGCTAAGGGATTTATCCCTCATACTAAGGTATGGGAAAGATATCGGTTCTCGGCCACTTGATCGAGAGTGACTGGAAGAATAGCATGGCCATGCACATGATACTGGGTATCATATCTTCAGTCATCTCACATATCAAGGAACGGTGATTGAGAATAATAAGGATGACGGCTCTATGCCTTATCTCAATCAGGATATCAGAGATAAAAGGATAATGACAGGGATGACGGAAAGGTTAGAATCGACAGGGTCGATTCGTTATGCAGTGTCAGGCAATACTAAAGTCTCGTTAGTTGCCACTTAAATAGGATCAAGTAAAATGGGATTTTACGTTTATCTATTGACATGCATAAACCTAAGGGTCACACCGGAGGATGAAACTCATTGACACATATATGGAGAATGGCCAAAAGGGAGTTGTCTCGGGACATGACCAAAACTGGGTTTTGGGTCATGTGCCCGTAAGTGAATAGGACTTTACGGATCGAGACAAGGCTTGGAGTCTTGGGATTGATCGCGTCGGATAATGTTGGACATTTCCGGTATGGAAGGCTTGGAGGCGATGAGCGAATCACAGGACCTCGTTGGAAATGGCCACGGGCCATGTTCCAAGAGGCCCATGAAAGGCCCATGCAACCAAGGCCCATGGAACTAATTAATCAAGTCTTGATTAATTAGTACTAAGTAAGTAAGACAAGGATTAAGGTGTTGGTGATTCACCACCTAACCCAATCTTGTCTTGCCATACTTTGTCCTATTTACACCTTACTTGACACCATACTTGTCCCATGCCTTTAGTTGGACAAGTATGGGTTTTGTTATGTTTAAGTCATCTTTTTTCAACATAACAAACACAAGACAAGAATAGGAAACACATTTTCTCTCCCTCTTCCATGGCCATTTCGGGTTTGGCTAGTTTCCACCTCCATGTTTGTGTTCTTGAGTCCTCAAAGAGAAGAACTACGTGGCTTTGATTCCCATGTGGATACGTAGGCGTCTTGGAGACTCAAGCCAATCATTCGTTAACCGGTGTTCTTGTTTTGGTAAGAACTAGTGCTGAATTTTTCTCTTGTTAATCCATTCTTTGTTAGTTGTTTCATGGTTTTAATTGTCTCTTGGTTTTCATTGATTTTCCGCTGCGAGTTGGTTCATCTCCAACCCTACCTCGAGACCCAACAGTGGTATCAGAGCCGTGCTACCTTCGGGATTCACAAGACGGTGTTCAAAGTTTCGGTTTTGCTTGAAAGTTTCGTTTTTGGCATGTTGTTTTGCTAAATTGTTTGATAACATGTTTTAAATTCTTGTTTATGGATTTAATGCATGTAAAATGAATTTTTGAAAATTATTTCAAATCTGGAAATTTTGAAAAAAGTTTGATTTTTCGGGTCTCGGGAGCGGGACTCTCGGGGAGCCGAAACCGGGACCGAACGGGGCTCCGTTGGACGGAGCTAGGCCAAGCATGACCATTGGATGGTTGATATGCCAAGGCTAAACCGTTTTGTTAGTTATGACGAGTTTGGAACCGTCATGACGAACTCGAAGATCAAATGTTCAAAAGTTTCATTTTTGAACGGTTTCGATAAACCGAGCATCAAAAAATTTCGAAACTTGGCTATTAATTAAAACCGGAAAATCACATGATGTTTGATAACATGCTTGTTTGATAACACGATGTGTGATGTGATGTTGGCATGGTGTACATAATAGCCCCGAGCTCGATTTAATTATTTATCGTTTTTCACGGCCTGCGAACCGTTAGAGTTAACGTGTAATTATTCTTTCAAGGTGTGGTCGTCGAACCACTTGTTTGTAATATTTATTTATTCCCGACCTGCGAGTCGTGTATTAAATTGTAATATTTTACTCAAGACGAAGAAAGGGCGAAAAGGTCATTTGGTGGCTTTTCGGGTGTTGGCATCGGCTTGGAGTCGGTGGAGCTCAAGAAGCTAGTGGGAGTTAGTTTAGGGGGCTATTATGTGCACATTTATCGCTTTATGCTTGGTTTAGTTTATGCATGATTAATTCTATGTGTTTTAGAATTGCATGCTTAACTTTATTTACCGAGCATATCACCTCACATGCAAAGATGAAATTGGAATTTTAATCCTTGTGTGTGAACCCTTAGAACCGTCATTGCATTGGATGTAGTTGACGGGTTCAAAGGAAGAATTACATTGGATGTAATTTGAGGCATCATTGCATTTGGAATGTAGTTGATGTGCTCATCGCATCTAGGATGTGCCAAAGTTTTGAACACAACTGGACAAGTAAAAGCGGGTCATGTCCGATACCTCCCAATCATCAACACCTTACTACCTCCCCGTCCTATGGTTGTCGTGCGCATTAGCGAAGCATCCATGGGGAAGCGGGGTAGTAGGTTTGGACGACATATGTGGGTGTCGTGCGCATTAGCGGAGCACCTACATAGTGACGAGCCATAGTTGAAAATTGGTGGACCCGACTACGATTCTCGGCCTGAGGTTGAGCTAGGGTAACAGATAGGGTAAGTCGTGTACATAAGTACATACCCTAGCCAAGAGTCACATTGGATGTGATTGGATGGAGTCCTACCTACATAGCTCGATTAAGTGGTGAGCATTAGTTCAGCTTAATCGAGTGAATCAAGGATCTTGGTTTCAGATTCTAAAGGTTTAGAATTGATTGTTGGTGTTTAAGCTTGATCTTCATAAAATTTATTCAGTTTACTGATTGAATTTTATCTGTTGTAGATCAAATGGCAAATTCAGTGAACATTAATAGTTTGTCATTAAAAACCATTCTTGACAGGGTCAAGCTAAATGGGACAAACTATTTGGACTGGTACAGAATTTTGAGGATAGTCCTCAAGTCTGAACGCAAAGAATATGTCCTTGACAAGGCTGTCTCTAAGACCATATCAGAGTTACATGAAGTTTCATCAGCTGCTGAGAAGAATATCTCAGGGATCTGGGATCCAAGGATATTCTGATGGTCAACAACGGAATTGGAAGTGGCAAGGGCTGGGCCCATGCGCACTTGGCAGGAAAGATGAGACACCTGAGAATGTCTGCTTCTACTGCCAACAGCCTGGTCATTGGAACCGGGATTACAGGAAGTTCACGGCTGATCTGAAGAAGGGCAGTGGGACTACGCCTTCATCAAATAGCCTGGATGATCTGAAGAAGGGCAGTAGGACTGCGCCTTCATCAGGAAACCTAGATGATCTAAGGAAGGGCGGTGGGATCGTGCCTTCATTCGGTATTAACTCTATAGAGCTACATCTCTCTACTTCCAAAGATTCATGGGTATTAGATACCATGACTGAATCTCACACATGCATTAATATATGGTGGCTGAAAGTAGGAGAGATTTGGAAAGCACGAAATGGACCTCAGAGTTGTGGCAACTGCTGTAGGATCCATGAGTCTTGCTTTGCCAAGAGGCCTTGTCTTAGTATTGTATAATGTATATTGCATACCTACTTTTAGTAGGAATATTATATCTGTATCCGTGTTTGACAAGGAAGGATATAATGTTAATATTGGAAATGGAGTTTTCAATGTTCTATGCAATGATATGTTTTATACCAGTACTGACATGGTTGGAGGATTGTACATATTAGATATGGGTAACAATGCCTCTAGTTCTATATATTCCGTTAGTACCAAGAGGTCTAAATCCAACGATTTAAACCTAACTCTGTTATGGTACTGTCATTTGGGTCGCATAAACAAGAAGCGCCTATCAGCACTTCAGAAGTGCAGGCTTTCAGGTTCATTCGAATTCCATTCGATCGATAGGTGCAAGGTTTGTTTGATGGGCAAAATGACTAAAGTGCCCTTTATCGATCGCGATGAAAGGGCGGGTGAATTATTGGGGCTGATACACTCGAATGTGTGTAGACCAATAAGTTCACTTGCCAGGAGGGGTTTTAGCTACTTTATCAGATTTACTGATGATTACAGTAAATATGGTTATGTCTATTCGGTGAGACATAAGTCTGAAACTTTTGATAAATTCAAAGAGTTTAAGACTATAGTAGAAAACCAGCTCGACAAAGGTATTAAGGCACTTCGATTGGATCGAGGTGGAAAATACTTGACCACAGAGTTATTAGATCATCTAAAAGAGAATGGGATCCTTTTGGAATGGACTCCTCCTAGGTCACTGTAGTTGAAAGGTGTAGCCAAACGGAGAAATCGGACATTGTTAGACAATGGTCTGTTCCATGATTAGTTGGACTGATCTCCCAATCTCTTTTAGGGGTTTTGCTCTAGAGACGACCGCATTCATAGTGAATCGGGCTTCGACGAATGGTGTGGAAGGGACACCATTTTAAAAATGGTACGGGATGATGCCCGCTTTGTCCTTCCTAAAGATTTGTGGTTGCGAGGCTTATGTGAAACATTTGGTTTCGACTAAGCTCGAACCAAGATCTGAGATATGCACCTTCGTGTGGTATCCCAAAGCAACAAGGGGATACTATTTCTACAATCCCAGTGAGAACATGGTGTTCGTCGCTTGGGGTGGGGTCTTTATGGAAAAGAAGTTTTGTTTCCAAAGACGTCATTGGGAGGACTGTGCATCTCGAAGAAATTCAGGATGGTACAGATCTGTCTAAACCAATTGGCAACCCAGTAGAAAGGAGCCAGAGATTGTCGTAGAGTAAGAACCAATTCCTGTTACAATTCCGGAAGGTCCAAGGCGATTTGAAAGGATCAATCTTCCACCTCCAAGATATGGTATCCGGAGGTGACAATGAAGTCATGGTGGATCACGATGATCCAGCCACCTTTCAGGAAGTCGTGGATGGGCCCAACTCCGAGTTATGGCTGGGAGCCATGAGGGAGGAAATGCAATCCATGTCGGACAACCGAGTCTGGGAACCGGTTGATCCTATCAATGGTGTGAGGACCATAGGATGCAAATTGATCTTCAAGGTGAAGATGGACATGGACGGCAACCCTCTGACCTACAAAGCTCAACTGGTGGCGAAAGGTTATAGGCAGATCCAATGGATTGACTATGAGGAAACCTTCTCCTTAGTGGCTATGGTCAAAATCGATCCAAATTCTTCTTGACATAACTGCGTATCATAATTACGAGATATGGCAAGTGGATGTCAAAACCGCTTTCCTAAATGGAAATTTGACTGAGTACGTTTGTATGTCTCGGCCCAAAGGTTTTGACGATCCGAAGAATAAAGGAAAGATTTATAAGTTGTTGAAATCCATTTATGGATTGAAACGAACTTCTCGGAGTTGGATCCTTCGTTTTGATGAAGCTGTAATTGGATTTGGCTTAATCAAGAACGAGGATGAATCTTGCGTTTATAAGAAGGCTAGTGGGAGCAATATTACCTTTCTGGTTCTCATTGAAAACGACATCCCAACCTTGCACGAGACTAAAGCTTGGTTGAGGAAGTGTTTTTCAATAAAGGACTTAGGCGATGCTTCTCATATCTTAAGGATTAAGATATGTAGAGATCGCACCAAGAGGGTCTTGGAGTTAAGTCAGGGAACCTATGTGAACAAGGCATTGAGTAGGTTCTTAATGCTCGATTCAAAGAAAGGACTCTTACCCACTAGTCATGGCATTCATCTCAGCCTGACTCAGTGTCCTAAGACACCTGATGAGCTGAAAAGGATGATGAGAATCCTATGCGCCTGGGGGCAGGATCGATCATATATGCCATGACATGTATGAGACCAGACGTCTCGTAAGCCTTATGTTGTACCAGTAGACATCATTCTAACCCGGGGAAAGATGATGTTGAACTAGTCGTCGAAGGATGAGTAGACGCTAGTTTTCCAAGACAAATCCAGATGACTTTAGAAGTCAATCAGGATATGTGTTTACGCTGAATGGTAGAGCTTTAGCTGGGAAAGCGTAAAGCAAGATACCATTGCCGAATCTACGACAGAGGCCAAGTACATGGATGCTGCAGAGGCAGCTAAGGAGGCTATGTGGATTTGGAAATTCATGGCAGGGCTGAGTGTAATTAAAAACCCATCCAGTCCGGTGAATCCATTTTGCGACAACACAAGGGCCATTGCGCAAGCTAAAAGCCTAGATCGCATAACAAATCCAAACATGTACTGCGGCGTATCCACCTCATCAGATAAATACTGAACTGAGGTGAAGTGAAGATAACCGATATTGCAACAGATGATAACATAGCCAACCCTTTGACTAAGGCAGTGTCACTGCCTGAACATGTTAGACATGTAAAGTCGATGGGGACATATTGGAGTTTAGATTGGAACTAGGGCAAGTGGGAGATTGTTAGTCTTAGTGCCCGTAGTTCAATCCTAAATGTCCAAATGTATATATCATCGTTAGCAATAAAATTAAAGCGGCTTTATATTACTTATGTGTTGGAGTAATATATCGATGTGTGCTCTGATCTATGCCCACCATGCGAATAGAACCATAGATCGAGATAGATCACACTCGATGGGTCCCTAGTCAACAAATCTTCACTAGAAGCGACTAGTATGAAAGATGGCTCTTTATGGCTTACGTTCTGTTAGTCATTGGAATGAGATTCCGGAGTCTGATCATAGATATCATGTGGGACATGATATTGGACGACCCGCCCTGAATATGTGCCATAGATTAAGTCATGAACATATTCAGTGTTGTAGCTTGTCATGTATCCTTAGACCAAGGAGTCTTTGTGATCGCTATGTAGTCAACAACTGAGTTTGACCTGAGCCTAACGTTGTCCGTAACAGGGCTTCCATAACGGCCAGGATTGGCTTGGGGACGGGCTACATGAGTGACACGAAAGACGGCTAAGGGATTTATCCCTCATACTAAGGTATGGGAAAGATATCGGTTCTCGGCCACTTGATCGAGAGTGACTGGAAGAATAGCATGGCCATGCACATGATACTGGGTATCATATCTTCAGTCATCTCACATATCAAGGAACGGTGATTGAGAATAATAAGGATGACGGCTCTATGCCTTATCTCAATCAGGATATCAGAGATAAAAGGATAATGACAGGGATGACGGAAAGGTTAGAATCGACAGGGTCGATTCGTTATGCAGTGTCAGGCAATACTAAAGTCTCGTTAGTTGCCACTTAAATAGGATCAAGTAAAATGGGATTTTACGTTTATCTATTGACATGCATAAACCTAAGGGTCACACCGGAGGATGAAACTCATTGACACATATATGGAGAATGGCCAAAAGGGAGTTGTCTCGGGACATGACCAAAACTGGGTTTTGGGTCATGTGCCCGTAAGTGAATAGGACTTTACGGATCGAGACAAGGCTTGGAGTCTTGGGATTGATCGCGTCGGATAATGTTGGACATTTCCGGTATGGAAGGCTTGGAGGCGATGAGCGAATCACAGGACCTCGTTGGAAATGGCCACGGGCCATGTTCCAAGAGGCCCATGAAAGGCCCATGCAACCAAGGCCCATGGAACTAATTAATCAAGTCTTGATTAATTAGTACTAAGTAAGTAAGACAAGGATTAAGGTGTTGGTGATTCACCACCTAACCCAATCTTGTCTTGCCATACTTTGTCCTATTTACACCTTACTTGACACCATACTTGTCCCATGCCTTTAGTTGGACAAGTATGGGTTTTGTTATGTTTAAGTCATCTTTTTTCAACATAACAAACACAAGACAAGAATAGGAAACACATTTTCTCTCCCTCTTCCATGGCCATTTCGGGTTTGGCTAGTTTCCACCTCCATGTTTGTGTTCTTGAGTCCTCAAAGAGAAGAACTACGTGGCTTTGATTCCCATGTGGATACGTAGGCGTCTTGGAGACTCAAGCCAATCATTCGTTAACCGGTGTTCTTGTTTTGGTAAGAACTAGTGCTGAATTTTTCTCTTGTTAATCCATTCTTTGTTAGTTGTTTCATGGTTTTAATTGTCTCTTGGTTTTCATTGATTTTCCGCTGCGAGTTGGTTCATCTCCAACCCTACCTCGAGACCCAACACTAGCCTGATCCGATTTTGAGTATCAACAGGTTGTAAGCATTCGTTGGCTAGCCTGATCCGTGTTCGAGTATCAACAGGTTGTAAGCATTCTTTGGCTAGCCTTATCCGTGTTCGTATGAGTGGGGGGGATTACTGAGCAGCTGGTATGCGATCCTTTGTGATCTTGTTTGTTGTGCGATCCTTTGTGATCTTGGGTGTTGCGTGGTGGTCTCTTGAGTCTTTGGAGGAGGTCGTCAATCGTTGTGTCGGGTCTACTTTGCGTGTCAAGTGTCGAGTCATTCGAGGAAGGTCACCGTGGGTGTGTGTCAGTTGGATTACTTGAGTTGGGGACAGTGATCCCCTGTGTTGAGTTTGTTGTTGGTGTTACCGGCATTGTCTGCTAATTATGCCGTAGTCAGTCTGTTATCTGTGGTGGTGAGCGAACGCTCACCCCTAACTGCTTTTCCTACAGGTACTGATCACAGGACGGACTAGGTGGACTCTCGAAGCCTGTGGAGCTAGGAGCGGAGTCCGGGTTTTTGTCTTTTGAGTCTAGTGACGGATACCTTGTACTTTTGTCCACGTGTTGGGACGTATTTTAAGTTGTATTATTATTTTGTTGAACAATTGGTGTTTTTAAAGTGTTTATTCAAAACAGGTTTCAAACGGTTTTATTATTTTAAATGTTCGCGTCCCTAGTTCGGTTTTACTAAAATTGGGGTGTGACAGTCTGAGAGAAAACCGCTTGCACTTGAGAATGTTGTTATGAACACATTCAATAAATTAAAGATGAACATCGATCAGTGGGATGTTAGACGTTTCTTTTGTGAGAAGTAAGGACATTGGAAGGGAAATAATCAAACAAATCAAGGCTACTTTTAGTTTTTTTAAGCTTGGTCATATCAATGAGAAAAAGAGTAAACAAGTTGCGTAAGGAAGTGTGTCTTAGGTAGTATGATTATGAATCATACGATACTTGTGAATCTTGTCTCATTGGGAAACTGACAAAATCTCCTTCTACTGGAACTGGAGAAAGAGCTAGTGAACTTTTAGGACTCATACATACTGATGTATGTGGGCCAATGAAAGTTCGAGTTAAAGGTGCATATTCTTATTTTGTTATCTTCACTGACGATATGTCGAGATATGATTTTATATATCTCATGAGACATAAGTAAAAATCTTTTGAAATGTTTAAAATATTTAGAAGTGAAGTTGAGAAACAAACCAGTAAGAATATCAAGACACTAAGATCTGACTGTGGGGGTGAGTATCTTATAGACGATTTTATTGATTATTTTCCATAAGGAGGGATCCTATCATAGTGGACTTCGTATCTTATTAGATATGGTACGATCGATGATGGGATTTATAGATCTTTCTATCTTCCTGTGGGGATATGCTTTAGAGGTTGTTGCATGTTTGTTAAATAAGGTTCCCACTAAAACAGTTGTTGAAACACCATATGAGATATGGAAATGATGGAAAGCTAACCTTAAACATTTAAGGGTTTTCCAACCTATGTTAAGCGACTGCAATTAGACAAGCTTGAGGCTAAGTCTAACAAATGCAGATTTGTTGGTTATCCCAAGGAGACTATGGGATACTATTTCTATCCTCCTTCTGAACATAAAATATTTGTGGCTGGGAACACTGTCACGCCCCAATTTCAGTAAACCGAACTCGGGACACGAACGTTTTGAAACAATAAACCATTTTGAAATCCTTTTTATAATTCACTTTAAAAACACCAAGTGTTCAACAAAATAATATTTACATCTAAAAATAAGTCCCAACAATTGGACAAAAACGCGGTACACGTCACTAGACTCAAAATAACCCAGAAACCCGCTTCAAGCTCTTCAAGCTTCAGAAGCTCACCTAATCCAGCCTGCGAACGGTACCTGTAGGAAAAGCAGCTAGGGGTGAGCGTTCGCTCACCACCACAGATAACAGACTGACTACGGCATACTTAGCAGACAAAGCCGGTGACACCAACAACGACTCAAATGACACACACACGACCAATACTTTTCTCAACCGACTCAACGCTCGGACACGTGATGTAGACCCCACACAACGATTGACGACCTCCTCCAAAGACACGACTGACAATCACGCAATACCAAGATCACAAAGGATCGCATACCAGCTGCTCAATAACCCAATCTCTGTCTCTCGCCCTTTACCGATCCCAGTCAGGTCAGGCGGTCGACCTATCGGGCAACTTCTCCCGATCCCAGTCGGGAGGCTAACCCACAACCTCTCGGCTTCACCCGATCCTAGTCGTGTGGTTAGCCACACCCGCGCGTCCTTCCCCGGATCCCAGTCGGGGAGCTAGCCCACAACCCCTCCGCTTCTCCCGATCCCAGTCGGGAGGCTAGCTACACCACACAACCTCCACCATGATCAAGTAACTAAAAACAATCACAAACAAAGTTCAACAGACAGTAACGACACCAGTCCCAACTCCACAGGCACTCAAGGCCACCAAGACACCAACAATAAACACGGGTTCAACAACCCTACGGGCCCTCATGGCCACCCAAGACACCAACGGTAAAGTACGGGTTCACAACCCCACGGGCACTCACGGCCACCCAAAACACCAATAATAACAACACGGGCTCTCATGGCCACCCAAGACTCAACAATAATAACACAGGCTCTCAAGGCCACCCAAAACTCAATAATAATAACACAGGCTCTCAAGGCCACCCAACACTCAATAATAATAATACACAACAACCTCCGGCATAATCAATGCCTCCAACAGTCCTAAGATCACTAGTTTCACGAACAACCTTCGGGCATGGTCATATGCCTCCAGTAATTCTAATATCGCTAAGTTCACTGCTCCTACGACACTACTAAGTGTCACATGCTTTTCTAATAATTGCTAAGTTCCCGTATCATGCTTTTCTAATATTCGATAACCTAAATAACCCACGACACCCCGGTGTCACATGCAAGTCTACAGGTAACTTTCCCTAGTCAGGGCCGAGATCCGGCTACTTTTCCCTACCTCGAGTAAGTTCTCCAAAAACCAACCGACGAGCTCTGGTGTGACCTCAGTCACTCACTCAACTTTCCCTTGCCTTAGTCCGTGGTACGATCTAAAAGAACACAATTTCAAAGCACTTTTAAGCTAGTAGGAATAAACCGAAATTTTATAAACTTAACGCCCAAACGTAACCCCGACAATGTCGATCACTCCCAAACTTCCCAATTACTCGACATTTTCGATAAAGGCCCCGTAAAGGCCCGATTCGCCCGACATGGCGAATCTGCCCGGGTTTTGTAAATGGCCTTCCGGGGCTCCAAAAGTCCCCGTTTTCGTTTCTACGGTCTTAGAATAGTTCAAGGATCCCAATGTATTTGACGGAATCGAGTTCCGACTTCCGAGTCGATTAATTAACGTTTAAAGTTTCTAAAACCTGTTAATTACAACTTTTCCAATTTAATTCCAATTTTCGATTCGGTTAAGGATAAATGGTCCGGGGGACGTTTTAAACCTCCCGAACACTAAACCCGATCACCCGAGCACGTGGGCCCCACCCGACCCACTTGGCCGTGGGCCCTAGGGTTTCAATGGGGCTTGGCCACCATGGTGGTGGCCGGCCCTAGCTCCGGCCAGCCACCTCCTATGGTGGCCGACCACCCCCTAAGGTGGCCGGAGCTCCTCCCGAGCTCTCGGTCGCCAGAAAACGTTCAATTTCACCTCCCAACACCTCCAAAACGTCTCTAACAAACCCCCAACCTTACTACAACCCTAACTCATCAATTATAACCAAACCCTAACATGTGAAAAAATAACAAAACGGGAATCGGTTCGGTGCTTACTCAAGAGGAAGACGAGGGGAAGACGATTGCTCCTTGCCTTGAGACGATCCAAGGGCTCGATATTCTCCAAACCCTAACTCTTCCTCCTTCTCTCTTCTTCTCCTTCTCCTTCTCTCTCTAAACTCACTCTTCTCCTTTTTTTTTCTATTTTTCTCTCCTTTTTTTAATAGTGGCCGAACCCCCCTATAAGGGTGTCTTCATTATTTTCCCCCCCAAAACTAACACTACCACTTGTTTGACAAGTGGAAAGGTGGGTCCCACACCTTTTGGAAAATATCTACTTGATATTTTCCAATCGGATTTGCGAAAATCGGACGTTTCGGGCCCCGAACGGGCACTTTTTCCAAGAAATTATGAAACTTGGTGGGCTACAAGGAAACGGCTCAACTAAGACCGCTGCGACGACGGCTAAGCTTTTTGGATCCAAAACGGTCCTCGAATGGACCAAAACGTCACTCGTTTGACTTTTCCAGCGAAAAGTCAACATTTCCCAAATTGATCACAAAGTTGCCCTGAGTCCCCTGGAACTTATTTTGGTCGACAAAGGGGTCAACTTAAGTCCGGTATGACCCTCGGGGTCAATTTAGGTTAAATTAAGTGTCTGTCTTAAAAAATTAAAATTTATCTTGATGAAATACAAGATACCAATGAGTCAGCGCCGACTCAACAACATGTGATGCATATTGAGAAACCTTTTCTTGACGTCTTACAGTTTCCACCGAGGGTTCTAACCTCAAACGTTGAGGTAAATGATTTGGTTAATGAACCAATTTAGGAACAAGGGTAACAATAGAATCAAGTACAAGAGCCTCCTAGAAGATCAATTAGAGAACGTCGCGCACAAAATAGGAATAATCTATTAGTGTGCGATAATGAGGACAATCATATTGATGATGACCTTATTATTAAAGACGATCCTAAATGTTTCTAAGAGGCGATGGCTATGTCCAGAGCATGAGAAATGGCTTGCTGCCATGGGACCCGAAATGGAGTAAATGAAAAATCAATAAAGTATGGACTTTAGTTGATGACTCTAAGGACTTAAAACCTATTGGGTGTAAACAGAGTTTTAAGAGAAAGATTGGAGCGGGGGGTAAGGTTGAAACCTTTAAAGCCCGTCTAGTTGCTAAAGGGGTATAATCAAAAGGAAGGTATTGATTATGAAGAAACGTTCTCCCCTGTAGCAATGCTCTAATCTGTTCGGATTTTTCATGCTATTGTTGCATACTGTGATTATGAGATTTGACAAATATATGTGAAAACGGATTTCCTTAATGGTGAGCTCAAGGAAGATGTCTATATGACTCCACTTGAAGGTTTCACATTGTCATCTGCTCCTAGTAAAGTATGTATGCTACAATGATCCATTTATGGACTAAAGAAATATTCTCATAATTGGAACATTTGTTTTCACACGATAATCGAAAGGTTCGATTTTATGTGTTGTGAAAAGGAGCCATGTGTGTACAAGAAGGTTAGTGGGAGCGTTGTCATTTTCCTAGTGTTATATGTAGATGACATATTGCTAATAGGAAATGATGTGTCAGCAATGCAAGAAACAAAGATTTGGCTATCTGAAAAATTCTCCATGAAAGATATGGGAGAAGCAGCTTATATTCTTGGAATCGAGGTCTATAGAGATAGATCAAGGAAGTTGCTTGGGATCTCCTTATCTTTGTACATTGATATTATCTTAAGAAAGTATCACACGGATAATTCCAAAAGGGGTTACTTACCTATTGGAACTAGAGTTTCTCTTTCTAGGGGGGATATTCCTAAGACTCTAGAGGAAAGAGAACGCATGAGTAGAATCCCATATGCTAACACAGTGGGAGCTATCATGTATACCATGAGATGTACAAGACCGGATGTTGCCTATGCGCTAGGAGTAGCAAGTAGGTACCAAGGAAATCCGGGCGAGGCACATTGGAAAGTTGTTAAAACTATTCTTAAGTACTTGAGAAGAACTAAAGACCAATTCCTCATATATGGAGAAAATGAGCTTAAATTGTTTAGCCACATCAATGCAAGTGTTGCATCAGGTAAGGATGATAGCAAATCTAATTCTAGTTATGATTTACCTTGAATGGTGAAACATTAAGTTGGAAGAGTTCCAAACAAGCTATCGTAGCTAATCCAGTAACCGAAGAAGAATACATAGTTGCATGTGATGCTAATGAGGAAAATGTATGGATAAAGAAGTTCTTAACTGAGTTTGATGTGGTTCCTTCAATAAAGGGAAATGTTCCTTTATTTTGTGACAATACAGGCGTTATTGCACAAGCCAAGGAGCCAAGAGCACACCAGAAATCCAAACACGTTCTTCAGAAGTTTCTTCTGATTATAGAAATAGTTGAATGTAGAGACGTTCAAATTCCGAAGTTGGAAAAAAAAGGGAAACAATGCAGGTCCTTTCACTAAGGTGCTTGGTTCAAAGGAGTTTGATAAGCACAAGTGGAATATAGGATTGAAATTCATGAATGTTTGGCTCTAGTCAAATGTTAATCTTCATGAAACATTTTATTAGCACATTTCATATCGTGTTTTTTTATTAGTGGCGACTAATATAATGGCTTTTATTGTTATCATATATGAATGTTTATTGACATTAGATATGATAAGTCCTTGATTAAACTGATATACTTGTCATCATAATAGGGATTATGATAATGAGAGTCAAGTATTATAGAGTTTGATCTAAATGTGTTCTTGGTCATAGGATCATCCTACTGGGACTAAGGTGATCCGGATAGACCAATATATGTATAACGGTACTCATTGGATGAGTATTAATGGATCTCATTCATTAAGTTATAATATAGATGATGCATATAGTGGATATGATCATTCAACTGACCAAAAGTGAGATTTCCAAATGATTGATTTTACCTATACTGTCAATGTGGAAATTTTCTTAAGGAGCAAATGTATATTGTTTTGTCCTTTGACCTGAGATCACCATAGTGGTTAATAGAATGCTTGTTATACTTTGATACCGGACACCTAGTGTGTAAAAATGCTAGTTGAAAGGTCATTGGGTATAATTGAGTACCTATATAACCAATGGTGAGTCAAGAGGGAATCCATCAACTCAAGGTAATGAGTTTGAACTCTATGTTGTTATGAATCTTATGGTTGAGAAGATCCTTGGCCAAGGCAGAAGAATGATTTAAGAAAGGAGTTTCTTAAAGTCATTCAACAACCAGTAACGATCAACATGAAACATAGTGGTTATCTATTAGGGTTTGACAGTCAAACCATACCCTAGGATAATTCGGAGTTGGAAAGATGGAAGGAAAACAATTCATCATCCTTAAACCAGGTTCGTCTTTATTGGATATTGATATTCACGTTATCCGGCAGTCGGGGAATGTTGTTAGACGCCAACCTCGATTAGTAGTTAATGAGATTAATTACTACCGGTTTAGCATTGAACCTATGTGGTCACACACTTACGTGTGACGTTTGATGTTTAAGATCATTTAATTTATTATGAGATAATTTATTGAAATGATCTAGATGGCATATTTGTTATACCTTCTGCTAACACAGAAGTGTAATAAATAGTGGAGTTCTTGACAGATTGGATCTAGGTCAAGTGGAAGATTGTTGGGTTTGCCCTAGGCCCAATCGGATCTCAAGCCCAATTGTGTCTTGGACCCAATATACTTAGTATATTAAGAGAAGATTAGGTTTAGAAAAGATGATTCATCTTATTCTCTTGTAGCCTCCTTTTTTCTCTACTCTCCCAAAACACAAAATGAAGAATCGTTCTTCCTCCATAGCCATCTCAATTTGTTGAAAGCATCAAAGGTTGCTCGGTGTGGATACACTAGAGGCTTCGTATTTTCGGAGCTATATTGAATTTGTTCTACATATCAAGTAAGTAAGCTTTTTAATTTTATCATTGATTCAAATGCAAATAGATCGTTTTTGGATCGAATCCTTTTATTCCGCTGCGAACATATGATGTTTATCGATCCTTCATTTTGGAACTGTACAACTCGCAAGTCGCTGGTGGTGAATAAGAAGTCGCCACGTAGCAGGTTGCGCGACTCAAAAGAGTTGTTGGCTCTATCAACGACTCTAACGATTACTTTTTTTTAATTAAAATAAATACTTTCAACATTAAAAAATTATTTTTACGAACTATAAATTCCATCTTTTTCATCAATCCACCAACTATTTCTTTTCATTTCACAAATTTGTCTTTCAAATTCTAATTTCCACAAAGCTTACATTCTGATCAAAAAAAATATCAGGCGACGACAAGACTCAGATGCATACTTCACCTATGCAACAAGATTTATATATGGGGTAGCCCGACGGCTTTCAACGGATATTGCACATCAATCCACCCAACATCCCGTACAAACAAGCATGTTTTTTTTTCTAAACCCATACATGCAACTGGTTTGAATGCCCCCCCCCTTCCTTTCCATGAACACCAACATCGGTCCTCAATATTATGGATACTCCTCTAATTCAAACGCCAGCGGTACCCGGAACTCTTTTCAGTCGTCTTTTGTCAGCCCTTCTCAAGCTAGAAACCCTAGAAGAAAATTGGACGGTTGAGCCGGACAGACACCCCATTCATACTTGGCAACACAACTCCTCAGATGCAACAAATGGTAACCAACAAGTGGGTAATACCTTGTTCTAGAGTCACGTAGGGGGTTCCTTTGTGGGGTCTGGTGAGTACTTGCTCCGAAGTTGTGTTTTGAGCCGATCTGCCCAATCTTGGGTGGAGCGGCGCGGATCACTTAGCCTTCTCCAGTCTGGAGGATCAACCCGTGCGGGGTGTCATGTGGTATTGTTCACTAGTCCGACCAAGGTTTCCAATCGTGTGAAAACGGGGTTTTAGCATATCCTCTTTAACGTGTTTCCGTACACGGTCGTTCAAGTAAATAATTTATCGGTAAGAAACCGGTCAAACTCTAAGGAGCAGTTGGGCCAATAGATGATAAGATCTATGAAAAATTGGTAAAAGGACAAAAAGTGTATAAACGTCATTAAATACACTCTTCTAAAAGTAAGCTAATGATTCAAGTAGTGAAAATGGACAAGTAAATGTTCATGAAAAGTTTGTGAAAAATAAGGAAAGATAAAGATGAAAATAAAAATGGAAAGTTTTGATAAGGAAAGAAACCATGGGTGTCGTGCTTATACATAAAGTCATTCAATGCATAAAGTAATCAATGTGATGATGATGATGAAAAGAGTGCTCCCGACATGGCTCAAAAACCAACCATCAGAGTAAATGTACAAGTATGAATTTCTATGGTTCGAGTAAAACCAATCATCGAACTTTTATACATCTATTTTGCATTCTCTTAAGTTGCTTCTCGACTTGATAATATATCATATTGATAAATAACCAAAGCAAGTCAAGTTACATAAGGTAAGCGATGTTTACCCTAGTAACACACAAATGCTAAAATAGACAAACACAAATAAATAATTGTTTATAGTTACTCCTAGTTCACTTCTCGAGTATCGAACAACAACAATCAAGATGGTACCAATAATTAAGTTGAACTAAATAGAACCTCGTTCTAGTAATACTCCAGCGTAGAACACACTGTTTTGGAAAAATGAATTATCTAGTTACACCTAGATCAACTTCTCTAACCCGACCATTCCGAATTTAACGTGAACGTCTTGGTTAGAGTATGATCTACATATATCCATTAATAAGGGACTTGGTAAGCGATGTTTACCCTAGTAACACACAAATGCTAAAATAGACAAACACAAATAAATAATTGTTTATAGTTACTCCTAGTTCACTTCTCGAGTATCGAACAACAACAATCAAGATGGTACCAATAATTAAGTTGAACTAAATAGAACCTCGTTCTAGTAATACTCCAGCGTAGAACACACTGTTTTGGAAAAATGAATTATCTAGTTACACCTAGATCAACTTCTCTAACCCGACCATTCCGAATTTAACGTGAACGTCTTGGTTAGAGTATGATCTACATATATCCATTAATAAGGGACTTGGTATCACTCAAACTAAATAACTCGTCAAGAAAAACAATGATGCAATTTAATGTCTCAAAAGTCTCAAAGTGCAAAAATAAATCATACACCGATTCTAAATAGCTACAACTAATAATTTATGGGGCAATCCACACCATAAGCAATAAACCATTCAAGGGTAATCCACACCCAAAATCATCAATTTAGCTTAAAACACACATGGCATAAATAACAATTATCGAAGAATAATCAATCCCATATACAATGCACAATCAAATCAAGCATCCAAAATACGCACTAAATATATTAAGTAACGAATGCTACAAAAATATGAATCTAGCACTTGAAATTCGTTCAAGAGATCGAAAATTCTCCTGATCAAGTTCGTACCCAAAATCTCTAATTTAGCATGCAATTAATACATATAAATTATTTTTCCCGGTTTAATTAGCCTAAAAGTCGATCTACGTACATAAATCAACCAAAATCAATTAAAATCGGTTAACGAACACAAATAGGTATCGAACTCAATATCGTAAAAATCATCATCTCACACCACAAATGAATAAACTCATTTATTAATTACACTAAAATGTATTTACAACGACATCCATGGCTAGGAGTGACTACTCGCTCGCCATGGAGCTGAAAACACATAAATCAGTGTATGAAACGATATTAAGCTAAGAATAAGATGACATAAGGTAGATCGTTGCGGAGCTGCTCTTACTGCCTCTGGTGGTTCGTCTGGTTGCCCGATGTTTTGCTTCAGATTCGGTCGTGGGACGCGTTTCTTCATCCTCCCTGATGTTGATCGTCGTGGGTCTAGCGGATTATTGTGGCTTGATTCTGGTATAATTCTTTCCTCAGCCTAATTTTGGTGTCCCCGCATGGCCCTGTTATCGATTTCTGTTTGAATTGCATCTGCTTCCTTCCACTTTTGTTGTAAGAACCGCCCCCGGTCGATTCGGTAGAGCCGGCGATTCCTAACCAAGTTTGACCTTTGGTTGGAAAAGTCAACCGAAGACTCGGGAAGTCATTCGGGACATTTCCGGGGCCCAAAAAGCTTAGCCGTCATCACGGTTAGCTTAGTTGGGTCATTTCCTTCAGTTTGACTGTAATTTTGTAACGGTCAATTTCTGGTCAAACTTGGACTGTATATCGACTTTCCCGACTAAAATTGGACTGCTGGAACTTTAATAAAATAAAGTGGCTCCCACAATGCCACATGGCATTGGAGGCTTGGATGAGAAGAAAAGGAGTTGAAATGACCTCTTGACCCTCCCTAAAGACTTTAAATGGATAAAACAAGAAAGAGGCGTTTGGTCATTTAGCATTTAGGTCATTTAAGGCATTTGTTGGACACAAATTCAGCCATTCCCCTCATTTTTGCAGCTGAGAATTTCTAAAGGGAGAGAAGAGAGGAGCTATTGGCTTGAGCAAGAAGAAAGAGAGCAAAGAGAAGATTTTTGGCTCATATTTCCACCATTTCTCCTTCCCAAGCTTGCTAGCTTCATCTCCTACGCATCTTCAAGGTATGGATGCTCTAAACTTCTCATTTCATCCACTCTCAATCTATGGGTTTTGTGGGGTTTTGGCTTGAAGTTGAAGAACTAGCTTTGTGGTTGTTACTTGGAGAAGAAGTAGTGAAGTAGGACGTTTGGTTTGTGTTTTTGGTTGAAGTTTTGATGAACCCATTGAGGGTGTTGATGTTGGGTAACTTTGGATGAACATTTTGGAGTTAGGAGGACTTGGAAATGGGGTTTTTGTTGTGATTTTCATGAAACTCGAGTTGGGGAAGAAAGGGGAAGGAGCTGGTCAGGTTTGGTGCGGAACGTGACCCGGACCGGGCCGGGTGCCGGCACGGAAGGCCGCACGGAAAGGGCTTGGTACCGGCACGACACGGGCACGGAACGGACGGGAGTCCGGCACGGTACCTCACACGGTCCGTGTCCGACTCTGGGCCGGTCTGTGACGCGGTCCGTGCTGGTTCCCGAGCCGGATTGTGATATGGTCCGTGCCCGGTTTCAACACGGCTAGCCACACGGTCCGGATGGCATTCCGGATCAGAACCCCAGAACCAAAAAAACCCTTCCTTTTAGCCCATTTCGATTTCTAGATCACTTCTTTGACCCTATGTCCATTGCTTGAGGTTTATTCTGTTAATTTCGGATTGAGGAACACTCCGTTGGGTTATTAATTTTGGTCTTATTGTGGTCTAAGACCGTTGTACCGAGCAAGGAAGGAAGGAAGGAAGAACTTGGACCCGAGCTAGAAGATCACGCCGGAACCCGTGTGAAGAACGGAGTTGTGACTACCGAGTTTGACAACAGAGTTTTAGAGGTTTACCACGAGGTAGGGAAAGCCTTAACTTCTCGTTTAAATAACGCTTAGCATGCCTATTAGGTTAATAAAAATGGAAAGGTCCTAGAATTGCATAGAGGATGCGAATAACTAGAATAATCGTCTTTCAATTACTAATAACCGAAAGTGTCTAGAATGCATGCTTAGGATGAGAATAACTAGTATAACTCGCTTTCAATACTTGGGAATTGATTTACTGGTAGAGAGGCCGTGATGAGCCCTCGGATTAGTTGTTGTGTTAGGTTCACATGCTTGGTTGCTAGTTATTAGGATAATCAAGAGTCTAATGAAATTAGTTTAATTTTATGTTTGATTGATTAAATGTTTACTTGGTTGGTTGAGTGATTGCGTGTTGAAATAATTGTTTGTTTGAACGGATGATCAAGTATGACTGATTGTGCCAAAGGGGCACGATCATGTGATCGATGGATCATGACAGGTAAGTATACGGTAAGTGGAAGGATTGAATGGATGTCTTTGGTGTGTTATGGTGAATGTGTGGTTTGATAAGCGTTGGTTTGTTGACTTGCTATTTTGTGTCTCCCTTATTCTCATTCCTAGAATGTTTGCTTGTTCGGTTCGGTACTACACCCGGGGGGGGGGGGGGGGGGGGGGTAATCCGGTGGTATTGTGGTGGTTGTAGTTTGACAGATTCTTCGTGATAATGGTTGAGTATTGGAGCCTGAGGGCATTGGTTATTGGACCCTACGGGGCATTGAGTATTGGAGCCTGAGGGCATTGGTTATTGGAGATGGACTTTACGGGACAGTTGGATGAATTACTCTGTGAGAAATGGTTACTATGGTTTCACCCAAGTGTATGCGTCCTACGGGAGCGCTACCTTGGTTCCCTATGACCTATGGTCCTTTGGTGGCATTTCCGGGAATCCCGACGATGAGCGTCCCGAGGGGATGGTTTCCGGTAGCCCCGATGTATGTGCCACCTATGGACCGAGGGAAAATCTGATGTGATGTGAATACTCTAGTGGATCGGAATTTGGGAACCGAGGTGACACTAGAACCTATTCATGGATCGGAGGCTTGAGAAAGAAAGTGGTTGGTGTGACATTATTTGATCCCATTTTAGTAGTTACGATTCGTTTATGGTATCTTTCATGGAATTTTTTAAGTTACGGTTATCTTTGAAAAAGCGATACTATTTTATTTACGCTGATTCGATAGCATTTCATTGATTAATAGTATTTACTCGTTTCCAGTTGTGATAGTACTCTATTTTATGATAAGTGTTCTCTATTTATTCCATGGGAAGTTATCGTTATCCTTGGGAATGCGTTATGGTTCTTGTCGCTTTCTATTTGTTTATCATATCTTTGGTCTAAGGAGCTTTAAGCACTCGTGTGACACTGGACTAAAGCAGTTTTATTATTAAATTCGGAGGCTAAAAGTGTTTACGATTTTTCCTACTGAGCGTAAGCTCACCCCTTCTGTCTCTCTTACTGTTTTACAGGCGTACCTGATGTCTAGAGAGGTCGAGGCTTGGGAGCTTCAGTTTGTCTTGGGGTTTGTCCTAGAGCTGTGCCGGTCTTTTGTATTTAACACTTTATATCTTACACTTTATGTTGAGCTGTGACTCATTGAAGATTTTTTGGACTATTTTGGAACGCCCCAATTTCGGCGAACCGAACTCGGGACGCGAACATTTAAAAGATACAATTCTTTAAACCTGTTTTCTTTAAATCACTTTATAATACCAGTTTAGTTCAACAAATAATGTCATTTACATCTCAAACAAATTAGTCCCGCACTTGGACAAAAAGTGTAGGTACACGTGACTAGACTCAAGACTACCAGAACCCGCTTCAAGCTCTTCAAGCTTCAGAAGCTCACCTAATCCAGCCTGCGAACGGTACCTGTAGGAAAAGCAGCTAGGGGTGAGCGTTCGCTCACCACCACGGATAACAGACTGACTACGGCATAATTAGCAGACGATGTCGGTAACACTACAACGACTCAAAAGACACACACACGACCATTACTTTCCTCAACTGACTCAACACACGGATACGTTATGTAGACCCCACACTACGATCGACGAACTCCTCCAAAGACACGACTGACAACCACGCAATACCAAACAAGATCGCAAAGGATCGCAAACCAGCTGCTGAGTAACCAATCTTTGTATCCTGCCCTTTCCGATCCCAGTCGGTACAGGCGGTCGACCTGTCACGCAACTTCCCCCGATCCCAGTCGGGGGGCTAACCCACAACCTCTCCGCTTCACCCCATCCCAGTCGGGTGGTTAGCCACACCCGCGCGTCCTTCCCCCGATCCCAGTCGGGGAGCTAGCCCACAACCCCTCCGCTTCTCCCGATCCCAGTCGGGAGGCTAGCTACACCACACAACCTCCACCAGTATCAGGTAACCAAACACAATCACAAACAAGTTCAAACAGACAGTGACGACACTGGTGACAACTCCACAGGCACTCAAGGCCAACAAGACACCAACAATCAAACACAGGTTCAACAACCCTACGGGCCCTCATGGCCACCCAAGACATCAACGATAAAGTACGGGTTCACAACCCCACGGTTTTAGTTCATTTTCCTACAACTTTGTTTCTCAAAACTCCTCGACTCAAAACCGTTATTAAAACCAAATTTATGTTAATTCCATTTTATTTCAAATCCCTTTTTCCTTAAAACACTGATTTTCGTTTTCATTTCTTTAAATCTTAAATCCTTTTCTATTAAACCTGATTTTCCCTTTTTAAATTCCCTTTTTCCATTTCTGTTTCAACAATTGCTCCTCATGACCAGATCCAAGAAAAAATAGATTTCGGTTTCAACCATTTTCGTTCCACAAATACGCAAATAACTTTTAAATCAAAACTTTTTTGATTTACAGTAGCTCGAACGATTCACAGAACCCAAAACCAACGAAGCTCGAATATAAGGAAAAAATAGAAGGGAAACGGAAAAAAAAGGCTCGGTCAACTTCCGGCCACCGGAGGTGACCAAACCGACCGGGGCTTCACGGTGTAACGCTCACCGTTAAACACCGAAGGGCGGCGGCGGCGGAGCGGAGGTGAGCACGACGGAGCTTCTGACTATTCCCGTCCAAATCGACATCGGCCGGAGAGCTTCCAGGTCCGGCGAGGTGGAGCTCGGGGACGGCGCCGTGGCTGGACGGAGAGGAGGAGGGGGTTCGGTGGCCGGACTCGGGAGCGGTGGCGGACGGAGTTGGTGAGGAAGACGAAGGAGAAGGGAGAGGCAGGGAGGTCGGGGACGGTGGTGCGTGGCTGGCCGGAGTGGTGACGGCGTCAGGATGGAGGAGAAGAAGGTGGGAGGACCGGGACGGTGGCTACGGGCGTGGGAGGGCGGTGGCCGGACGGAGAAGGAAGGGAGACGGGCCGGCGTGGGGACGAGGGAAGAGGAAGGTCGGCGTGGGGGTGACGGGACGACGAGGGCGAGAGGGCTGGCCGGGGCATCGCCGGCGATCGGAATCGAGAGAGGCAGACGAGGGAGGGAGGTCGGCGTGGGTTTAGAGAGAAGAGGGAGGCTGCGTGGGTTAGAGAGAGAAGAGGGAGACAAATTTAGGGTTGAAACCCTAAATTGGGTATTTATACCCAGGGTTTGGGCCAGCTAGTTGGGCCAGGCCCAAGAACGAACCAGTCCTGTTTTTTTTTTTTTTTTTTTTTGCACAAAACAAACTCGTTCCCAACCTCGACGTTATTATTTAATAAATTAAACGTTTAAATTTTCTCGGTCTTTACATATTTACTGATGTTGATTTGAGGAAGTTTATCTTGATACTTTAAAGGTTTATGTCAATCATTTCTGTCTCGAGTCCGGTCAAAACCGGATTTGGGGCGTGACAAATTGGTATCAGAGCCTGGTTTCATTTGAAACAGGTTGTAAATTTTGAACTTGTTTTCAAACCCTCGGACCAACGTCAATTAGGTGGGTAGAGTTAGGAGGTCTAAGTCGTGTGCTCAGTGACGCCAGTTGAAAATATTTGATGCGTAGAGTGGGAACGACACGAGTCTTAATTGTTTCAATGGTTGTTTGCATATGAATCTCTCTATTATGATGGTTACATCGCTCGAGTGGTATCCTTACCCTATTGACTGTAAGATACAGTGATCGGTGAAACCGAACGGTTGAGATCGGAATTGGTTTAACGAGCAATGATCAAACCGTTATATATTGACTGTTGAGTAAATTATATGTTAAGTGTGTTACCACCATGTTGGTCGTTTCATGATTGATGAGGTTGGCGGATGGATTTATTGGAGTGTTAACTTGTTGGAGTGGTGATTGACCGAAGAGTGGACTTATTGAAGGATTGAATTGTTAAAATTTTGAAAATGTTTGAGTGTTGATTCGGTTATGATGTCGGGAATTGTTTAAAGAATCAAAGTTGAGAAGATGATCCAATTGGGATGAATTTTGAGAAAAGAGTAGAACTTGAGTATTCTTGCACTCTCTTTAATTGTGTTGTGTACTTTGCGGAGCATGAGAACTCTATGTGCTGATTGTGTTGTGTACCTTGCAGAGCATGAGAACTCTTTATATTGAATAACTTGTGAAAATTGATTGGTGATTGTCCCGTTTAAACGGAGGGTTAGTGGAAAATACGAATAGGTCATGCCGAATTTTCCATAGAATTGAATTGTTTGCACTATCACGGGTTGAATCAGGGGCACCACTGTAGTCGAACGTGATGGTTAGATGTCAAGTGGTTACAACGAGGTTCGGGGACGCCTGAATCGAGTTGTAACGACGCGAGATCGACATGAATGTTTTGGCTAAAGATAAGGGAATTGAGGAAAGAGAAAAGCTATGATAAAGAGATTAAGGACTTATTCTTTCCAAATTGGTTGCTTTGTGCCTTGAGCCCCTAGTGATGGGTGTGATTGTGTGTGAACTGTGCCTCCTGTGGGAGTTGGTTGCATTACTTGTTTGCTGTGTGAGACGCACGATGTGTGGACTTCTTTGTCTATATAAGTACTATATATACGACTTATTTACTTACCCTCGATCCAATTAGGATCCGTTGAGACACGTGAGAACGTCCCTTTTTCTTAAATCGTTTCGGTTGTGTTAAACTAAGTTTGAAACTGTACGTATTACTGCAGCGGTCCTACGTGATGTCCCGTGTTTACGTCCCGAGAGGTACCAGGAGCCGCCCAGCTTTGGGGCAGAGCCAGTCACCAGCCGTTGGACTGGCAGGGGCAGCAGGTGCCCAGGGTACTACTCCCACGTAGCACCAGAGCTTTGAGGATGGACCGTCAGGGTCACCTCCTCGAGCTACCCCGGTCGTTGAGCCGACTCAGGCGACCCCTATGGATGAGGTGGTACGCGTAGTGCTAGCAGCGCTCATTGCTCAGCAAGAGACCGCAACACCGGCGACAGAGCCCGTGCTTACTACTGAGACAGTCGCCGTCGAGAGGCCAGGTCAGATGGATAGCTACACGGCCCAGGCACTTCGGGATTTCCGTAGATTGGGTACACCGACTTTCTCTAGGAGTGCTGACTCTAAGGCAGCAGTTCTATGGTTGGAGCGGATTACTCGCAACGTTGACACGTCAGGTGTTTCTGAGGGACGTCTGAGAGTCTCTTTCTCCACCTTCCAGCTTGAGGGCGAGGCTTATTACTGGTGGCAGTCTGTGCAGACCAGAGTTGGTGAGGATTTTCAGCTTTTCAGTCGACTGTTCCTGGAGCAGTACTTCCCTCGTTCGGTTCGAGATGATAGACGCCAGCAGTTCCTGGAGCTGCGGCAGAGGGGGATGAAAGTATCCGACTATGCGGCGAGGTTCTTATCCTTGCCCCGCTTCGCACCCGAGATGGTGCAGATTGAGGACAGTCGTTGCAGACGGTTCGAGCGTGGGCTCCTCCCTTCTATTGCAGATCGGATTATTGCTTTAAGGACAGATGTGTACTCTACTTTGTTAGACCAGGCCTTAGCAGTGGAGAGGCATTTTCGAGAGACCGCCAGGGCGCAGGATGTTAGGCCGAGGCCGAGTGGCTTCATCAGACCGTCTGAGAGAAGTGATGCGAGGCGACAGAGGACTTCTGGTTCTTTCCAGCCTCAGTTTCAACAGGGTGGCATGTGTAGAGGAGCAGTAGTGGCGTCAGTTGGACCCGCCCCGCTATCACAGTTCTGCCTAGTGTGCAGACAGCAGGGATACTTGGCCCGAGATTGCCCGAGGAGCAGAGGACTCGCAGAGCGGCAGATGGATCGCCCACAGGAGTTTGGTGAGAGGCAGCGTGTTGATGATCGGACTTGTTACCAGTGCGGCCGACTGGGACACATTGCTCTTACTTGTCCCGATCGGGTTGGAGTTGTACCTCCACCGAGGCCCCAGCAGGCACACCCTCGTCAGACACCTCCCGACCGACCACGACAGGCACAGCAGCAGAGAGCTCTGCGTCAGGCGGCGGGAGCGGTAGCCCCGAGACACCAGGCTAGGCCTCAGCAGTAGGTGGCACCACCACCACCACCATCGAGAGGAGGACCACCGGCACGGCAGGGCCGAGTTTATGCAGTCACAGATACTAGAGCTGAGAGAGAATACGCCGGTCATGAGACTACACAGGGTACGTGTTTACTTTTTAATTCGTGGGCGTCTTTTCTGTTCGTTACCGGTGCATCCCAATGATTTATTTCTGCTTCTTTTGCTCGTTCTTTGGGTTTGAGGGTGGAGTCCCTTCGTAGCCCTTTGTGTCTTGAGACCCTAGTTACGGGGGAGGTAGTTTTGGATACTTTCTATCGAGATTGTGAGGTGCGAGTGGCAGACTGCCCCTTCGTTGGTGACCTACTCATCCTGGAGATGACAGCTTTCGACGTGATCTTAGGGATGGAGTGGCTTACGAGGTATCGGGCGACGATCGATTTATTTCGACGTCAGGTGACAGTACGGTCAGGTGACAGAGTTATTACTTGTGTTTTGGGTAGCAAGAGCGGAGTCCTTCTATCCGCTTTGACTACGGGAGTGGAGTCGAATGTTGTGCAGGGTGGCAGAGACCTACCGAGGGTAGTATGTGAGTTCCCGGACGTGTACCCGGAGGAGCTATCAGGTTTACCTCCGGCGCGCGAGATAGAGTTCCGGATCGACTTGATCCCAGGCACCGCGCCAATCTCGATGGCACCTTATCGGTTTGCGCCAGTTGAGTTAGTCGATTTGAAGCGACAACTCGAAGAGTTGCAGGAGAAGGGTTTCATCCGCCCTAGTGTTTCGCTGTGGGGAGCACCCGCTCTCTTCGTAAAGAAGAAGGGTGGTGCCTTGAGGATGTGCATCGATTACCGGAAGAACCGCTACCCGATGCCGAGGATCAATGACATGTTCGATCAACTGAGAGGAGCAACCTGCTTCTCCAAGATTGATCTAAGATCAAGCTACTATAAGTTGAGGGTCCGAAAGGAGGATGTGGAGAAGACCGCATTCCGGACACGGTACGGACATTTTGAGTTTCTAGTGATGCCGTTCGGGTTGACTAACGCGCCAGCACCCTTCATGGATTTGATGAATGGCATCTTCAGGCCGTACCTGGATCAATTTGTAGTAGTTTTCGTTGACGACATCTTGATTTACTCGGCTAGTGAAGAGGCACATGAGGAGCACTTGAGAGTAGTATTGACCCTGTTGTGTACTCACCAGTTGTATGGGAACCTGGAGAAGTGCGAGTTCTGGCTCGCAGAGGTGAAATTCCTCGGACACGTAGTGTCCCGGGATGGTATCTTGGTCGACCCAACGAAGGTCGATGCAGTTTCAAAGTGGGCGAGGCCCAAGAATGTATTTGGGATCCGTAGTTTCCTGGGATTGGCAAGATATTATCGATGCTTTGTTCAGGACTTCTCACATTTGGCTGCACCTATGACAACATTGACTCGCAAGGGAGCAGAGTTCCTTTGGACTAGTGAGTGTGAACACTCTTTCTTAGAGCTAAAGACTCGATTGACTACCGCTCCAGTGTTGATTGTTCCGGAGCGGGGAGTGGGTTATGATGTGTACTGTGACGCCTCAGGCGAGGGACTTGGTTGTGTTTTGATGCAGTCTGGGAAGGTAGTTGCTTATGGCTCAAGACAATTGAAGGTGCATGAGCGCAACTACCCAACCCATGATCTAGAACTGGCAGCAGTGGTCTTTGCGTTGAAGAGTTGGAGACACTATCTATACGGTGAGCAGTTCAAAGTATTCTCGGACCACAAGAGCCTCAAGTACATTTTCTCTCAGCGCGACCTGAACATGCGCCAGAAGCGATGGATGGAGTTACTTGAGGAGTAGGGCTTCGAGCTGCTCTATCATCCGGGCAAGGCGAATGTCGTCGCAGATGCTCTGAGCAGGAAGTCGACTCATTGCGTGGCCAGCATGGCAGTCCGAGAGTGGAACATGCTGGAGGAGTTGAGCTCATTCAGACTTGAGCTTAAGGAGATCACGGATAGTATGACTTTATGTGCATTAGTGGCTCATCCCACGTTGATTACTCGAGTGTTAGAGGCACAGGCTGAGGATGCTGAGGCGATAGGGATTCGTGAGAGACTAGTGAACGGTGAAGAGATCGATGGTTGGGAGTTGAGTGCAGATCAGAGTCTCCGTTATAGAGGAAGGTTATTTGTACCCCAAGGATGTAGGGACACCGTGTTCAGAGAGTGTCATCACTCCCGGCTTGTTGTGCACCCCGGTGGCACCAAGATGTATAGAGACATCCGACGATAGTTCTGGTGGAGCGGGATGCGCAGGGCAGTCGCAGATTTTGTTTCGAGGTGCCTCACATGTCAGCAGGTGAAGGCGGAGCATCAGCGGCCTGCTAGCTTACTACAGCCTTAACCGGTCTCCAAGTGGAAGTTGGAACACGTTACTATGGATTTTGTATGTGGATTACCGAGATCGCCTAAGGGGCATGATGCTATTTTGGTTGTGGTTGATCGACTGACCAAGTCGGCACACTTTCTAGCTATGCGGATGACTGACACTGTGGATATGTTGAGTCAGTTATACGTCAGGGAGATTATTCGTCTTCATGGGGTACCGGTATCAGTGGTATCTGACAGAGACCCTCGTTTCACATCCAGATTCTGGAAGAGCCTACAGAAGGCATTGGGGACAGTAGGTGCTGCTGAGTACAGCTTACCATCCTCAGACAGCTGGACTGCCAGAGCGCACCATACAGATTTTGGAGGACATGCTTCGAGCTTGTGTGCTAGACTTCTAGGGATCATGGGAGGATCACCTACCTCTAGCAGAGTTTGCCTACAACAACAGTTATCAGTCCAGCATTGGGATGACACCATTTGAGGCTTTGTACGGCAGACCGTGTAGGTCGCTAGTATGTTGGGCAGAGGTAGGGGAACGGAGCTTACTTGGTCCGGACATGGTCAGAGAGACGACCGAGAAGGTCGCATTGATTAGAAAGCGGTTGAAGACCGCACAGAGTCGTTAGAAGAGCTATGCAGACAGACGTCGTCAGAAGAGCTATGCATCTGCTTCCTTCCACTTTTGTTGTAAGAACCGCCCCCGGTCGATCCCGGTAGAGCCGGCGATTCCTAACCAAGTTTGACCTTTGGCCGGAAAAGTCAACCGAAGACTCAGGTTGTCATTCGGGACATTTCCGGGGCCCAAAAAGCTTAGTCGTCATCACGGTTAGCTTAGTTGGGTCATTTCCTTTAGTTTAACTATAATTTGTAACGATCAATTTCTGGTCAAACTTGGACTTTATATCGACTTTCCCGACTAAAATTGGACTGCTGGAACTTTAATAAAATACAGTGGCTCCCACAATGCCACATGGCATTGGAGGCTTGAATGATAAGAAAAGGAGTTGAAATGACCTCTTGACCCTCCCTAAAGACTTTAAATGGATAAAACTAGAAAGGGGCTTTTGGTCATTTAGCATTTAGGTCATTTAAGACATTTGTTGGACACAAATTCAGCTATTCCCCTCATTTTTGCAGCTGAGAATTTCTAAAGGGAGAGAAGATAGAAGCTCTTGGCTTGAGCAAGAAGAAAGAGAGCAAAGAGAAGATTTTTGGCTCATCTTTCCACCATTTCTCCTTCCCAAACTTGCTAGCTTCATCTCCTACACATCTCCAAGGTATAGATGCTCTAAACTTCTCATTTCATAAACTCTCAATCTATGGGTTTTGTGGGTTTTTGGCTTGAAGTTGAAGAACTAGCTTTGTGGTTGTTACTTGGAGAAGAAGTAGTGAAGTAGGATGTTTGGTTTGTGTTTTTGATTGAATTTTTGATGAACCCATTGAGGGTGTTGATGTTGGGTAACTTTGGATGAACATTTTGGAGTTAGAAGGACTTGGAAATGGGGTTTTTGTTGTGATTTTCATGAAACTCGAGTTGGGGAAGAAAGGGGAAGGAGCTGGTCAGGTTTGGCGCGGAACGTGATCCGGACCGGGCCAGGTGCCAGCACGGCAAGCCGCATGGAAAGGGCCTGGTACCGGCACGACACGCGGCACGGAACGGACGGGAGTCCGGCACGGTACCTCACACGGTCCGTGTCCGACTCCGGGCCGGTCTGTGACGCGGTCCGTGCTGGTTCCCGGGCCGGACTGTGATACGGTCCGTGCCAAGTTCCGGCACGGCTAGCCACACGGTTCAGATGGCTTTCCGGATCAGAACCCCAGAACAAAAAAAAACCCTTCCTTTTAGCCCATTTCGATTTCTAGATCACTTCTTTGACCCTATGTCCATTGCTTGAGGTTTATTCTGTTAATTTTGGATTGAGGAACACTCCGTTGGGTTATTAATTTTGGTCTTATTGTGGTCTAAGACCGTTGTACCAAGCAAGGAAGGAAAGAAGAACTTGGACCCGAGCTAGAAGAACGAAGATCACGTCGGAACCCGTGTGAAGAACGGAGTTGTGACTACCGAGTTTTACAACAGAGTTTTAGTGACGCCCTGCGGGTATAAACGCAAACTTGAGCACGACAAGTACACCGGCCGTCAAGTAGTAATAGGTTCGAAGTCCGGAATATCGAGCCCAAAGGAGCAATAGACAATCACTCACTATTCAAAGCTTGTAGCTAAACTGTTTCGGTAAAAATCGAGTTTTTATGTTTTGAAAATAAACCTGTAACGACTAAAAAGAAAATACAGAAAATACAGAGAGTTTTCTTATCTTGAATCAAGTGAAGAGAGATCAAGGGCACGGGTTCATCGAGTTCATTCCATAAAATTGAACACGTTCGATTGTAGCGATGTCGATTTATTTTAGAGGCAACGAGTTGTCTCGACTCTAGTCCTAACTTCTTTCGAACGATTCGGACCCTAATGGAATCTAACCACCGAGTTCGTTCGAATCACGATGTAGGAAGACCCAAAGCGTTTAGCTCTATGACAACTTCTAACTTTCGACCAACCAAGTCTATAGCTATTGCCATTGTATTAACCCCGCTAGTTCTAGCTAAGGTTTAAATCCAATTTACGATCGACTTTTGACCAATTAGAATTCTCCTTTTTCAAGCGTTAAATTATAATTCAAATCAATTATCAAGCCTACACGGGAGATAAAGCATTAAGCACAAATCGATCATAAACACTAAAACAACTCAGCAATCAACACAATCGAAGCATTCAAAACATGGAAATCACTACTCTAATCCCCCATAACCCTAGAAATTGGGGGTTTAGGTGTTCATGGTGAGAAAATGCAATGATGAAAAAGAAGCAAACAATAAACTCATAATCAAGATGAAAGTTGAGATACAATCACCGAATTAGTTGTCCAAAGCTTGTTCTTCCCCTCTTCCAATCTCTAGCCTTGATGCTCTTGAAAATCCACCAAAAGAAAATCTCTTGTGTAGCTAAAAATTGGAGCTTGTCTCCAACAATCTCTACTCAAAAAATCTCAAAATGGTTCTCTACCCACAAAATATATTGACTCTCAACAAATAATCTAAGCTAACAAACTTTCTTTAAATTCTATATAAGAAAAATAAAAAATATAAAAAAACTATACAAAGCTTTCTTCTCTGTTCGTCTCGTGTGCTCCCTGGAAAATGGGTGAAGAAGCTCCCTATGTGTGTTGTGGTGCAGCTCCTTATGTGCAGCCAATGCTGCCCTAGGGACAGATGGCACGAAGAGAGTGGATCAGAGATTAGAGGAGAGAGGAAGACGGCTGACACGTGCTGCGAGAGGAATGGACCACGCATGAGAGGGTAGCTGCTGGGTGGACAGGTGGTGCGAGCTGGACTTGGATGCGGGTCGATCAGAAGAGAAGCTGGCGGCTGGCTGGGACACATGTCGCACGCAGGTCAGATGGCGGCTGAGAGGGGACACGTGGCAACTAAGAGGCGCGCCATGCCCGCGGAAGTGGGGCCGGTTGGGATGTTGCGCGGCCACGTGTCGCGTAGAGGGGCTTTGGCGGCTGGGCTTGACACGACACGTGTCAGGTCCTGGCGCAATCTCCAATTTTGCTCCTATTTCGCTATTTTGCTCGCTCCGACTTCGTTTGAGCTCCGATTGATCTCGTTCTTGCACCATAAAATTCGTCTTTTCAAGACCTACACAACAAGACCAATCATGTATATATTTTGGAGCGAACAAAATCGACCCTTTTAACGATTCACATGCACGAAACATCCTAAATACGCCGAAAATCCATCAAAACACCGAACATATCGATAAAATCAATTATTCATGATAAAACTACATATATGATAGAAAATCGGGACCAAAAGCCTATATAACTCGATAAAATGTGGCCCTTTTACGTGTTAAAATGCACTCGCATCAACACCCCACACTTAGACTTTTCTCGTTCTGAGAAAACTAAACATAAATAAATATAAACTAACTAAGATTAATGCCAATATAAACCCCGCGATACTATCTCCGTAGGCGGAGCTTGGCGACTCCGGATTATTGAAAGCAGTAAATATGCATATGCAGACTCAACTAGACCAAAATTCTCGTGCAAATACACAAGCAAATTAAAGAACAAAAATTTAAGACTCAAATAAGGTGTGTGCTTACACTTGGATTTTATCGGCAATTTGACCTAGAGCATGCATAAGGAATTAGATCTCTCATCATTCTTTTCTACTTTACTCCATCCAATTTTTACATGTTGTAGATAAAGAGTGTATGTGTAGTGGTTTACAAGATGAAGTGCAATAACTAGAAAGATTTCAAGCCTAACTATTGTCATTTAGCCCTTTTGCGTACCATAATATTAATCAAGAGCTTAACGTAATCTCATTCGCACATCTTATGAGGGGACGTTGTCATGCAATTACGTTGCCTTGGGACTACGCGAATGGTAAACCTATCTAGTTCCTTTACGAGTCAAGTGGTAGATCAAAGTTTTGCTTGGTTTTTTCGATTACGTGTGGAAACTTTGGATCACTAAGATAGGTTGGGGGTTCACCTCTTATTACGCTATGATTAACTCAGGACATGAGGGTCTCACTCTGCATAGCGATCCGCCGCAGCCCCTCAAGCCTTTGTTAATACACAGATTTTATTGGATCCCCTTTCCCCGGGACCTATACTTAATTCCCCTTGCATAGTGTGTGTGATTTTGAAAAATTGGTACCATAAACGCACAATGGGACTAACCATTTGAACTCGACTAGATTTCTAATCTACCGAAACGCATAGTTCGATCCCAAGCCAACAAGCATGTGGGCTTAACCTCCTCTACATGCAACAAGTGAAATAAGACTAGTATCCCTTAACTAGGGGCACTATATGCAGAAATAAAGATAGAATCAGGTCGGTGGCAATAAAAAGAATTGAAACCTAACCATTCCTAGCACGGTAACTAGTGTAACTCGCTTTCAATACTTGGGAATTGATTTACTGGTAGAGAGGCCGTGATGAGCCCTCAGATTAGTTGTTGTGTTAGGTTCACATGCTTGGTTGCTAGTTATTAGGATAATCAAGAGTCTAATGAAACTAGTTTAATTTTATGTTTGATTGATTATATGTTTACTTGGTTGGTTGAGTGATTGTGTGTTGAAATAATTGTTTGTTTGAACGGATGATCGAGTATGACGGATTGTGCCAAAGGGGCACGATCAGGTGATCGATGGACTGATGGATCGTGACAGGTAAGTATACGGTAAGTGGAAGGATTGAATGGATGTCTTTGGTGTGTTATGGTGAATGTGTGGTTTGATGAGCGTTGGTTGGTTGACTTGCTATTTTGTGTCTCCCTTATTCTCATTCCTAGAATGTTTGCCTGTTCGGTTCGGTACTACACCGGGGGGGGGGGGGTAATCCGGTGGTATTGTGGTGGTTGTAGTTTGACAGATTCTTCGTGATAATGTGGAGCCTGAGGGCATTGGTTATTGGACCCTACGGTGCATTGGGTATTGGAGCCTGAGGGCATTGGTTGTTGGAGATGGACTTTACGGGACAGTTGGATGAATTACTCTGTGAGAAATGGTTACTGTGGTTTCACCCAAGTGTAAGCGTCCTACGGGAACACTACCTTGGTTCCCTATGACCTATGGTCCTTTGGGGGCATTTCCGGGAATCCTGACGATGAGCGTCCCGAGGGGATGGTTTCCGGTAACCCCGATGTATGTGCCACCTCTGGACTGAGGGAAAATCTGATGTGATGTGAATACTCTAGTGGATTGGAATATGGGAACCGAGGTGACACTTGAATCTATTCATGGATCGGAGGCTTGAGAAAGCAAGTGGTTGGTGTGACATTATTTGATCCCATTTTAGTAGTTACGATTCGTTCATGGAATCTTTTAAGTTACGGTTATCTTTGAAAAAGCGATACTATTTTATTTACGCTGATTCCATAGCATTTCATTGATTAATAGTATTTACTCGTTTCTAGTTGTGATAGTACTCTATTTTATGATAAGTGTTCTCTATTTATTCCCTGGGAAGTTATCGTTATCCTTGGGAATGCGTTATGGTTCTTGCCGCTTTCTATTTGTTTATCACATCTTTGGTCTAAGGAGCTTTAAGCACTCTTGTGACAATGGACTAAAGCAGTTTTATTATTAAATTCGGAGGCTAAAGTTGTTTACGATTTTCCCTACTGAGCGTAAGCTCACCCCTTCTGTTTCTCTTACTGTTTTACAGGCGTACCTGAAATCTAGAGAGGTCGAGGCTTGGGAGCTTCAGTTTGGCTTGGGGATTGTCCTAGAGCTGTGTTGGTCTTTTGTACTTAACACTTTATATCTTACACTTTATGTTGAGCTGTGACTCATTGAAGATTTTTTGGACTATGTACTGATGTTGATTTGAGGAAGTTTATCTTGATACTTTAAAGGTTTATGTCAATCATTTATCTCTTTTCTATTATTAATTACGGTCACGTCTCGAGTCCGGTCAAAACCGGATTTGGGGCGTGACATTTGTGGTTAGGATTTACCGGTATAAGGTGTTGGACGTCGGCGACTGTTTAGGCCCTTGTTCCTTTCAGATGTTTTCTTTCAGACTCGCTGTAGGGGTTTATGTGTTCGGGTGGGTATTACTCATCTTATCTGTCTTGGTCGATCGCGGTGTTGGCCGCCGACGTGTTAGTTCTCGTCTTCTAGTCTTTCTGACAGATAGATGGTCTTAATGAGACAGGGTGCTCTACTTCTTAGGTTCGTCATGACGGTTCCAAACTCGTCATAACTAACAAAATGGTTTAGCCTTGGCATATCAACCATCCAATGGTCATGCTTGGCCTAGCTCCGTCCAACGGAGCCCCGTTCGGTCCCGGTTTCGGCTCCCCGAGAGTCCCGCTCCCGAGACCCGAAAAATCAATTTTTTTTCAAAATTTCCAGATTTGAAATAATTTTCAAAAATTCATTTTACATGCATTAAATCCATAAACAAGTATTTAAAACATGTTATCAAACAATTTAGCAAAACAACATGCCAAAAACGAAACTTTCAAGCAAAACCGAAACTTTGAACACCGTCTTGTGAATCCCGAAGGTAGCACGGCTCTGATACCACTGTTAGGTCTCGAGGTAGGGTTGGAGATGAACCAACTCGCAGCGGAAAATCAATGAAAACCAAGAGACGATTAAAACCATGAAACAACTAACAAAGAATGGATTCACAAGAGAAAAGTTCAGCACTAGTTCTTACCAAAACAAGAACACCGGGTAACGAATGAATGGCTTGAGTCTCCAAGACGCCTACGTATCCACATGGGAATCAAAGCCACGTAGTTCTTCTCTTTGAGGACTCAAGAACACAAAAATGGAGGTGGGAGCTTGCCAAACCCGAAATTGCAAGGGAAGGGGGAGAGAAGTTGTGTTTCCTATTCTTGTCTTGTATTTGTTGTGTTGAAAAAAGATGACTTAAACATAACAAAACCCATACTTTTCCAACTAAAGGCATGGGACAAGCATGGTGAGAAGTAAGGTGTAAATAAGACAAAGTATGGCAAGACAAGATTGGGTTAGGTGGTGAATCACCAACACCTTAATCCTTGTCTTGCTTACTTAGTACTAATTAATCAAGACTTGATTAATTAGTTCCATGGGCCTTGGTTGCATGGGCCTTTCATGGGCCTCTTGGAACATGGTCCGTGGCCATTTCCAACGAGGTCCCGTGATTCGCTCATCGCCTCCAAGCCTTTCATACCGGAAATGTCCAACATTATCCAACGCGATCAATCCCAAGACTCCAAGCCTTGTCTCGATCCGTAAAGTCCTATTCACTTACAGGCACATGACCCAAAACCCAGTTTTGGTCATGTCCTGAGACAACTCCCTTTTGGCCATTCTCCATAAATGTGTAAATGAGTTTCATCCTCCGGTGTGACCCTTAGGTTTATGCATGTCAATAGATCAACGTAAAAATCTCATTTTACTTGATCCTATTTAAGTGGCAACTAACGAGACTTTAGTATTGCCTGGCACTGCATAACGAATCGACCCTGTCGATTCTAACCTTTCTGTCATCCCTATCATTATCCTTTTATCTCCGATATCCTGATTGAGATAAGGCATAGAGCCGTCATCCTTATTATTCTCAATCAATGTTCCTTGATATGTGAGATGACTAAAGATATGATACCCAGTATCATGTGCATGGCCATGCTATTCTTTCAGTCACTCTCGATCAAGCAGCCGAGAACCGGTATCTTTCCCATACCTCAGTATGAGGGATAAATCCCTTAGCCGTCTTTCGTGTCACTCATGTAGCCCGTCCCCAAGCCAATCATGGCCGTTATGGAAGCCCTGTTACGGACAACGTTAGGCTCAAGTCAAACTCAGTTGTTGACTACATAGCGATCACAAAGACTCCTTGGTCTAAGGATACATGACAAGCTACGACACTAAATATGTTCATGACTTAATCTATGGCACATATTCAGGGCGGGTCGTCCAATATCATGTCCCACATGATATCTATGATCAGACTCCGGAATCCCATTTCAATGTCTAACAGAACGTAAGCCATAAAGAGCCATCTTTCATACTAGTCGCTTCTAGTGAAGCTTTGTTGACTAGGGACCCATCGAATGTGATCTATCTCGATCTATGGTTCTATTCGCATGGTGGGCATATATCAGAGCACACATCGATATATTACTCCAACACATAAGTAATATAAAGCCGCTTTAATTTTATTGCTAACGATGATATATACATTTGGACATTTAGGATTGAACTACGGGCAGTAAGACTAACAGTTGGGATGCGGAGGTTCCTAGTAAAGGAACGCTCTTTCATGTATCAGTTTACTCTCTTGGTTAGGACTGTCATGAGGCTGGGCTGATATGCCAGCGCTCGATTCACTCAAGTTTTCATGCCTCGAGTTGTTGAGGTGGTTCATAGAGGATCCTATTAGAGTGGATCGCTCCTTTTCTGTATTTCACCCCCTGCTCTTCACTTCAAAGAGCAGGTTTTATATAATGCTTTGTTGATAAAAAAAAAGGTACAACACGTGCTAGGAATGAGGATTCCTAGCTTAGATCGTCAAAAACCCGCTCAAAATCACTTCAAAACTCCAAAAACGAGCTAAATACGAGATGGTGTTCAGCCCCCTTTGGAGCTTCGATTTATGTCTTTGGAAGCCCCTACGTACACTAGTAGAGGAGAGTCCCAGCTTCACGCTAGAATTTGGAAGTCGCCGAAAGGTCGCCGGAGTAGGGAGATCCGATTTGGGTCGTTCGTATGCCAATATTTTTATTTTTCAGAGACCTACAAAATGAGATCAATATTGAATATATTATGAAGTACTGAAAAATATCGACAATTAACGAGGCTTTGATCCAATTATTAAATAATACTAAAAGCCCAAAACGAGGTACAAACAAGCTAAAAATATGGGGAAATGGTAAAAATAGATAAGAAAAATTTACGATCATCATCGTGATCCCCTAAGGCATTGTTTGTTAGTCTGGCAGGTTTATGGTTGTTGTGGTAGGTTGGGTGACCTTTCTTTTGGTTGTTGCCTTTTGTTTCTTTTCTTATTTTTGTTTGGATCTTTGTTGGACCTGATTTTGGTGGCTTGTGGTTCCCATCCCAAGATCCACACTACCTTTTTTTAATGTATTTCTTTCTCTTTGATATAAAAAACAAAAGGGTAGTACCTTTTAGGGTTCAATTGTGAGAGGTTTCAACTCAGGGAAACATTACCCGGTAAATGGATTGGAAACAATGCAAAAACCACAGGAGCAGATCCTACCCTTGGGTGCGAAAATTCAACGATCATATGAAAACCATAGGAACATGTGGTTACTCTAAGGCTGAATACATCCTCATTGCCAAGGAAGCGTATGCCAAGGAAGAAAAACCAAATACCTTCGACCTCGAGCATTGGTATGATATTCTAAAGTATGAGAACAAGTTTTTTGCGGAGGAAAGCACGACTAGGGACAAGAGATAACTGTCAGGTTTGGCTTGGAATTACAGCTCAACCCCTTCTACTCCCACAGGTGAGCATCCTCCAAAGAAAGGATGCATGGAGAAATCATGCAAAAGTTGATTGCAGTGTAGAGCCAAGACACCTCGTAGATGACTCCGAAGGTACGAGCCTTTCGTGGACGGATAATAGAACGCCTCGCCAACCGCTTGTCGTCTATCTGATGTAGCCTACAAATTGTAACTGGGTTTGAATATGAACAATAAAACTAGTTGTCATTTTTTCTTCTTATGTTTTTCAATTTTTTTCGAATTCACGGTGCCTCGGTTTTTGTGCACGCACACTATTCGAGGAATAGTGTGCGCCGCGTCGTCGCAGCCACGACGAAAGCTCACCAACCTTCCCTATAAATACCACCCAACCCTCACTCACAATTCACACCTCTCAAAATCTCTCCAACACTCTCTCCAATTCTCCACTTCTTCTCGAGTTTGCAATGGTCTCTTCTACTTGGGCAACCGATCCCCTTTGGACCGATGATGAAGAGATGCATCTGACATTGACCTGGCTCATCGTCGCTGAGGTTGGGGGGAGTATTGGCACAACTTCTGCAACACTTACATCTTGGACTGCAATCCAAAGTGGGCGTGCTAGTCAGAGAAACAGATGAAGGACCATTTCCTTCGTCTTAGCAAAACGTGCAAGGCGTTTGATGAGGAATATCGGAAACACATCAAAGAAGGAGCATCCCCGACGAAATCTATGCAGTGATTGTGGAGGAATACGAGAAAAAATATCCAAAATGGACTAAACGTGAGCTGTGGAAAATACTCAAAGATCACCCGAAGTGGCGTGCACACATTGCATCGAGGAACAATTAGTTGTTTAATTATTAGTTTATCATATGCTTAATTATCGTATATTTAATTACAGTTCGTAGTTTAATTTTTTTTTAGCGAAAGGTGCAGTTTCATTTAATAATAACCATGATTACATAAGTGTTCACCGAGGAACAAGCTCCTCGACCACTGAGAGAGTGTCAGAATGAAAGAACAAAGGTTATATGACCCTTTAAGTACCATAACCGTCACCGACGATGTTTTGATGCCTCACGGGCAATGATAAAAGATGAATGGAGTTACTTGAGGAGTAGGGCTTCGAGCTGCTCTATCATCCGGGCAAGGCGAATGTCGTCGCAGATGCTCTGAGCAGGAAGTCGACTCATTGCGTGGCCAGCATGGCAGTCCGAGAGTGGAACATGCTGGAGGAGTTGAGCTCATTCAGACTTGAGCTTAAGGAGATCACGGATAGTATGACTTTATGTGCATTAGTGGCTCATCCCACGTTGATTACTCGAGTGTTAGAGGCACAGGCTGAGGATGCTGAGGCGATAGGGATTCGTGAGAGACTAGTGAACGGTGAAGAGATCGATGGTTGGGAGTTGAGTGCAGATCAGAGTCTCCGTTATAGAGGAAGGTTATTTGTACCCCAAGGATGTAGGGACACCGTGTTCAGAGAGTGTCATCACTCCCGGCTTGTTGTGCACCCCGGTGGCACCAAGATGTATAGAGACATCCGACGATAGTTCTGGTGGAGCGGGATGCGCAGGGCAGTCGCAGATTTTGTTTCGAGGTGCCTCACATGTCAGCAGGTGAAGGCGGAGCATCAGCGGCCTGCTAGCTTACTACAGCCTTAACCGGTCTCCAAGTGGAAGTTGGAACACGTTACTATGGATTTTGTATGTGGATTACCGAGATCGCCTAAGGGGCATGATGCTATTTTGGTTGTGGTTGATCGACTGACCAAGTCGGCACACTTTCTAGCTATGCGGATGACTGACACTGTGGATATGTTGAGTCAGTTATACGTCAGGGAGATTATTCGTCTTCATGGGGTACCGGTATCAGTGGTATCTGACAGAGACCCTCGTTTCACATCCAGATTCTGGAAGAGCCTACAGAAGGCATTGGGGACAGTAGGTGCTGCTGAGTACAGCTTACCATCCTCAGACAGCTGGACTGCCAGAGCGCACCATACAGATTTTGGAGGACATGCTTCGAGCTTGTGTGCTAGACTTCTAGGGATCATGGGAGGATCACCTACCTCTAGCAGAGTTTGCCTACAACAACAGTTATCAGTCCAGCATTGGGATGACACCATTTGAGGCTTTGTACGGCAGACCGTGTAGGTCGCTAGTATGTTGGGCAGAGGTAGGGGAACGGAGCTTACTTGGTCCGGACATGGTCAGAGAGACGACCGAGAAGGTCGCATTGATTAGAAAGCGGTTGAAGACCGCACAGAGTCGTTAGAAGAGCTATGCAGACAGACGTCGTCAGAAGAGCTATGCATCTGCTTCCTTCCACTTTTGTTGTAAGAACCGCCCCCGGTCGATCCCGGTAGAGCCGGCGATTCCTAACCAAGTTTGACCTTTGGCCGGAAAAGTCAACCGAAGACTCAGGTTGTCATTCGGGACATTTCCGGGGCCCAAAAAGCTTAGTCGTCATCACGGTTAGCTTAGTTGGGTCATTTCCTTTAGTTTAACTATAATTTGTAACGATCAATTTCTGGTCAAACTTGGACTTTATATCGACTTTCCCGACTAAAATTGGACTGCTGGAACTTTAATAAAATACAGTGGCTCCCACAATGCCACATGGCATTGGAGGCTTGAATGATAAGAAAAGGAGTTGAAATGACCTCTTGACCCTCCCTAAAGACTTTAAATGGATAAAACTAGAAAGGGGCTTTTGGTCATTTAGCATTTAGGTCATTTAAGACATTTGTTGGACACAAATTCAGCTATTCCCCTCATTTTTGCAGCTGAGAATTTCTAAAGGGAGAGAAGATAGAAGCTCTTGGCTTGAGCAAGAAGAAAGAGAGCAAAGAGAAGATTTTTGGCTCATCTTTCCACCATTTCTCCTTCCCAAACTTGCTAGCTTCATCTCCTACACATCTCCAAGGTATAGATGCTCTAAACTTCTCATTTCATAAACTCTCAATCTATGGGTTTTGTGGGTTTTTGGCTTGAAGTTGAAGAACTAGCTTTGTGGTTGTTACTTGGAGAAGAAGTAGTGAAGTAGGATGTTTGGTTTGTGTTTTTGATTGAATTTTTGATGAACCCATTGAGGGTGTTGATGTTGGGTAACTTTGGATGAACATTTTGGAGTTAGAAGGACTTGGAAATGGGGTTTTTGTTGTGATTTTCATGAAACTCGAGTTGGGGAAGAAAGGGGAAGGAGCTGGTCAGGTTTGGCGCGGAACGTGATCCGGACCGGGCCAGGTGCCAGCACGGCAAGCCGCATGGAAAGGGCCTGGTACCGGCACGACACGCGGCACGGAACGGACGGGAGTCCGGCACGGTACCTCACACGGTCCGTGTCCGACTCCGGGCCGGTCTGTGACGCGGTCCGTGCTGGTTCCCGGGCCGGACTGTGATACGGTCCGTGCCAAGTTCCGGCACGGCTAGCCACACGGTTCAGATGGCTTTCCGGATCAGAACCCCAGAACAAAAAAAAACCCTTCCTTTTAGCCCATTTCGATTTCTAGATCACTTCTTTGACCCTATGTCCATTGCTTGAGGTTTATTCTGTTAATTTTGGATTGAGGAACACTCCGTTGGGTTATTAATTTTGGTCTTATTGTGGTCTAAGACCGTTGTACCAAGCAAGGAAGGAAAGAAGAACTTGGACCCGAGCTAGAAGAACGAAGATCACGTCGGAACCCGTGTGAAGAACGGAGTTGTGACTACCGAGTTTTACAACAGAGTTTTAGTGACGCCCTGCGGGTATAAACGCAAACTTGAGCACGACAAGTACACCGGCCGTCAAGTAGTAATAGGTTCGAAGTCCGGAATATCGAGCCCAAAGGAGCAATAGACAATCACTCACTATTCAAAGCTTGTAGCTAAACTGTTTCGGTAAAAATCGAGTTTTTATGTTTTGAAAATAAACCTGTAACGACTAAAAAGAAAATACAGAAAATACAGAGAGTTTTCTTATCTTGAATCAAGTGAAGAGAGATCAAGGGCACGGGTTCATCGAGTTCATTCCATAAAATTGAACACGTTCGATTGTAGCGATGTCGATTTATTTTAGAGGCAACGAGTTGTCTCGACTCTAGTCCTAACTTCTTTCGAACGATTCGGACCCTAATGGAATCTAACCACCGAGTTCGTTCGAATCACGATGTAGGAAGACCCAAAGCGTTTAGCTCTATGACAACTTCTAACTTTCGACCAACCAAGTCTATAGCTATTGCCATTGTATTAACCCCGCTAGTTCTAGCTAAGGTTTAAATCCAATTTACGATCGACTTTTGACCAATTAGAATTCTCCTTTTTCAAGCGTTAAATTATAATTCAAATCAATTATCAAGCCTACACGGGAGATAAAGCATTAAGCACAAATCGATCATAAACACTAAAACAACTCAGCAATCAACACAATCGAAGCATTCAAAACATGGAAATCACTACTCTAATCCCCCATAACCCTAGAAATTGGGGGTTTAGGTGTTCATGGTGAGAAAATGCAATGATGAAAAAGAAGCAAACAATAAACTCATAATCAAGATGAAAGTTGAGATACAATCACCGAATTAGTTGTCCAAAGCTTGTTCTTCCCCTCTTCCAATCTCTAGCCTTGATGCTCTTGAAAATCCACCAAAAGAAAATCTCTTGTGTAGCTAAAAATTGGAGCTTGTCTCCAACAATCTCTACTCAAAAAATCTCAAAATGGTTCTCTACCCACAAAATATATTGACTCTCAACAAATAATCTAAGCTAACAAACTTTCTTTAAATTCTATATAAGAAAAATAAAAAATATAAAAAAACTATACAAAGCTTTCTTCTCTGTTCGTCTCGTGTGCTCCCTGGAAAATGGGTGAAGAAGCTCCCTATGTGTGTTGTGGTGCAGCTCCTTATGTGCAGCCAATGCTGCCCTAGGGACAGATGGCACGAAGAGAGTGGATCAGAGATTAGAGGAGAGAGGAAGACGGCTGACACGTGCTGCGAGAGGAATGGACCACGCATGAGAGGGTAGCTGCTGGGTGGACAGGTGGTGCGAGCTGGACTTGGATGCGGGTCGATCAGAAGAGAAGCTGGCGGCTGGCTGGGACACATGTCGCACGCAGGTCAGATGGCGGCTGAGAGGGGACACGTGGCAACTAAGAGGCGCGCCATGCCCGCGGAAGTGGGGCCGGTTGGGATGTTGCGCGGCCACGTGTCGCGTAGAGGGGCTTTGGCGGCTGGGCTTGACACGACACGTGTCAGGTCCTGGCGCAATCTCCAATTTTGCTCCTATTTCGCTATTTTGCTCGCTCCGACTTCGTTTGAGCTCCGATTGATCTCGTTCTTGCACCATAAAATTCGTCTTTTCAAGACCTACACAACAAGACCAATCATGTATATATTTTGGAGCGAACAAAATCGACCCTTTTAACGATTCACATGCACGAAACATCCTAAATACGCCGAAAATCCATCAAAACACCGAACATATCGATAAAATCAATTATTCATGATAAAACTACATATATGATAGAAAATCGGGACCAAAAGCCTATATAACTCGATAAAATGTGGCCCTTTTACGTGTTAAAATGCACTCGCATCAACACCCCACACTTAGACTTTTCTCGTTCTGAGAAAACTAAACATAAATAAATATAAACTAACTAAGATTAATGCCAATATAAACCCCGCGATACTATCTCCGTAGGCGGAGCTTGGCGACTCCGGATTATTGAAAGCAGTAAATATGCATATGCAGACTCAACTAGACCAAAATTCTCGTGCAAATACACAAGCAAATTAAAGAACAAAAATTTAAGACTCAAATAAGGTGTGTGCTTACACTTGGATTTTATCGGCAATTTGACCTAGAGCATGCATAAGGAATTAGATCTCTCATCATTCTTTTCTACTTTACTCCATCCAATTTTTACATGTTGTAGATAAAGAGTGTATGTGTAGTGGTTTACAAGATGAAGTGCAATAACTAGAAAGATTTCAAGCCTAACTATTGTCATTTAGCCCTTTTGCGTACCATAATATTAATCAAGAGCTTAACGTAATCTCATTCGCACATCTTATGAGGGGACGTTGTCATGCAATTACGTTGCCTTGGGACTACGCGAATGGTAAACCTATCTAGTTCCTTTACGAGTCAAGTGGTAGATCAAAGTTTTGCTTGGTTTTTTCGATTACGTGTGGAAACTTTGGATCACTAAGATAGGTTGGGGGTTCACCTCTTATTACGCTATGATTAACTCAGGACATGAGGGTCTCACTCTGCATAGCGATCCGCCGCAGCCCCTCAAGCCTTTGTTAATACACAGATTTTATTGGATCCCCTTTCCCCGGGACCTATACTTAATTCCCCTTGCATAGTGTGTGTGATTTTGAAAAATTGGTACCATAAACGCACAATGGGACTAACCATTTGAACTCGACTAGATTTCTAATCTACCGAAACGCATAGTTCGATCCCAAGCCAACAAGCATGTGGGCTTAACCTCCTCTACATGCAACAAGTGAAATAAGACTAGTATCCCTTAACTAGGGGCACTATATGCAGAAATAAAGATAGAATCAGGTCGGTGGCAATAAAAAGAATTGAAACCTAACCATTCCTAGCACGGTAACTAGTGTAACTCGCTTTCAATACTTGGGAATTGATTTACTGGTAGAGAGGCCGTGATGAGCCCTCAGATTAGTTGTTGTGTTAGGTTCACATGCTTGGTTGCTAGTTATTAGGATAATCAAGAGTCTAATGAAACTAGTTTAATTTTATGTTTGATTGATTATATGTTTACTTGGTTGGTTGAGTGATTGTGTGTTGAAATAATTGTTTGTTTGAACGGATGATCGAGTATGACGGATTGTGCCAAAGGGGCACGATCAGGTGATCGATGGACTGATGGATCGTGACAGGTAAGTATACGGTAAGTGGAAGGATTGAATGGATGTCTTTGGTGTGTTATGGTGAATGTGTGGTTTGATGAGCGTTGGTTGGTTGACTTGCTATTTTGTGTCTCCCTTATTCTCATTCCTAGAATGTTTGCCTGTTCGGTTCGGTACTACACCGGGGGGGGGGGGGGGGGGGGGGGGGGGTAATCCGGTGGTATTGTGGTGGTTGTAGTTTGACAGATTCTTCGTGATAATGGTTGAGTATTGGAGCCTGAGGGCATTGGTTATTGGACCCTACGGTGCATTGGGTATTGGAGCCTGAGGGCATTGGTTGTTGGAGATGGACTTTACGGGACAGTTGGATGAATTACTCTGTGAGAAATGGTTACTGTGGTTTCACCCAAGTGTAAGCGTCCTACGGGAACACTACCTTGGTTCCCTATGACCTATGGTCCTTTGGGGGCATTTCCGGGAATCCTGACGATGAGCGTCCCGAGGGGATGGTTTCCGGTAACCCCGATGTATGTGCCACCTCTGGACTGAGGGAAAATCTGATGTGATGTGAATACTCTAGTGGATTGGAATATGGGAACCGAGGTGACACTTGAATCTATTCATGGATCGGAGGCTTGAGAAAGCAAGTGGTTGGTGTGACATTATTTGATCCCATTTTAGTAGTTACGATTCGTTCATGGAATCTTTTAAGTTACGGTTATCTTTGAAAAAGCGATACTATTTTATTTACGCTGATTCCATAGCATTTCATTGATTAATAGTATTTACTCGTTTCTAGTTGTGATAGTACTCTATTTTATGATAAGTGTTCTCTATTTATTCCCTGGGAAGTTATCGTTATCCTTGGGAATGCGTTATGGTTCTTGCCGCTTTCTATTTGTTTATCACATCTTTGGTCTAAGGAGCTTTAAGCACTCTTGTGACAATGGACTAAAGCAGTTTTATTATTAAATTCGGAGGCTAAAGTTGTTTACGATTTTCCCTACTGAGCGTAAGCTCACCCCTTCTGTTTCTCTTACTGTTTTACAGGCGTACCTGAAATCTAGAGAGGTCGAGGCTTGGGAGCTTCAGTTTGGCTTGGGGATTGTCCTAGAGCTGTGTTGGTCTTTTGTACTTAACACTTTATATCTTACACTTTATGTTGAGCTGTGACTCATTGAAGATTTTTTGGACTATGTACTGATGTTGATTTGAGGAAGTTTATCTTGATACTTTAAAGGTTTATGTCAATCATTTATCTCTTTTCTATTATTAATTACGGTCACGTCTCGAGTCCGGTCAAAACCGGATTTGGGGCGTGACATTTGTGGTTAGGATTTACCGGTATAAGGTGTTGGACGTCGGCGACTGTTTAGGCCCTTGTTCCTTTCAGATGTTTTCTTTCAGACTCGCTGTAGGGGTTTATGTGTTCGGGTGGGTATTACTCATCTTATCTGTCTTGGTCGATCGCGGTGTTGGCCGCCGACGTGTTAGTTCTCGTCTTCTAGTCTTTCTGACAGATAGATGGTCTTAATGAGACAGGGTGCTCTACTTCTTAGGTTCGTCATGACGGTTCCAAACTCGTCATAACTAACAAAATGGTTTAGCCTTGGCATATCAACCATCCAATGGTCATGCTTGGCCTAGCTCCGTCCAACGGAGCCCCGTTCGGTCCCGGTTTCGGCTCCCCGAGAGTCCCGCTCCCGAGACCCGAAAAATCAATTTTTTTTCAAAATTTCCAGATTTGAAATAATTTTCAAAAATTCATTTTACATGCATTAAATCCATAAACAAGTATTTAAAACATGTTATCAAACAATTTAGCAAAACAACATGCCAAAAACGAAACTTTCAAGCAAAACCGAAACTTTGAACACCGTCTTGTGAATCCCGAAGGTAGCACGGCTCTGATACCACTGTTAGGTCTCGAGGTAGGGTTGGAGATGAACCAACTCGCAGCGGAAAATCAATGAAAACCAAGAGACGATTAAAACCATGAAACAACTAACAAAGAATGGATTCACAAGAGAAAAGTTCAGCACTAGTTCTTACCAAAACAAGAACACCGGGTAACGAATGAATGGCTTGAGTCTCCAAGACGCCTACGTATCCACATGGGAATCAAAGCCACGTAGTTCTTCTCTTTGAGGACTCAAGAACACAAAAATGGAGGTGGGAGCTTGCCAAACCCGAAATTGCAAGGGAAGGGGGAGAGAAGTTGTGTTTCCTATTCTTGTCTTGTATTTGTTGTGTTGAAAAAAGATGACTTAAACATAACAAAACCCATACTTTTCCAACTAAAGGCATGGGACAAGCATGGTGAGAAGTAAGGTGTAAATAAGACAAAGTATGGCAAGACAAGATTGGGTTAGGTGGTGAATCACCAACACCTTAATCCTTGTCTTGCTTACTTAGTACTAATTAATCAAGACTTGATTAATTAGTTCCATGGGCCTTGGTTGCATGGGCCTTTCATGGGCCTCTTGGAACATGGTCCGTGGCCATTTCCAACGAGGTCCCGTGATTCGCTCATCGCCTCCAAGCCTTTCATACCGGAAATGTCCAACATTATCCAACGCGATCAATCCCAAGACTCCAAGCCTTGTCTCGATCCGTAAAGTCCTATTCACTTACAGGCACATGACCCAAAACCCAGTTTTGGTCATGTCCTGAGACAACTCCCTTTTGGCCATTCTCCATAAATGTGTAAATGAGTTTCATCCTCCGGTGTGACCCTTAGGTTTATGCATGTCAATAGATCAACGTAAAAATCTCATTTTACTTGATCCTATTTAAGTGGCAACTAACGAGACTTTAGTATTGCCTGGCACTGCATAACGAATCGACCCTGTCGATTCTAACCTTTCTGTCATCCCTATCATTATCCTTTTATCTCCGATATCCTGATTGAGATAAGGCATAGAGCCGTCATCCTTATTATTCTCAATCAATGTTCCTTGATATGTGAGATGACTAAAGATATGATACCCAGTATCATGTGCATGGCCATGCTATTCTTTCAGTCACTCTCGATCAAGCAGCCGAGAACCGGTATCTTTCCCATACCTCAGTATGAGGGATAAATCCCTTAGCCGTCTTTCGTGTCACTCATGTAGCCCGTCCCCAAGCCAATCATGGCCGTTATGGAAGCCCTGTTACGGACAACGTTAGGCTCAAGTCAAACTCAGTTGTTGACTACATAGCGATCACAAAGACTCCTTGGTCTAAGGATACATGACAAGCTACGACACTAAATATGTTCATGACTTAATCTATGGCACATATTCAGGGCGGGTCGTCCAATATCATGTCCCACATGATATCTATGATCAGACTCCGGAATCCCATTTCAATGTCTAACAGAACGTAAGCCATAAAGAGCCATCTTTCATACTAGTCGCTTCTAGTGAAGCTTTGTTGACTAGGGACCCATCGAATGTGATCTATCTCGATCTATGGTTCTATTCGCATGGTGGGCATATATCAGAGCACACATCGATATATTACTCCAACACATAAGTAATATAAAGCCGCTTTAATTTTATTGCTAACGATGATATATACATTTGGACATTTAGGATTGAACTACGGGCAGTAAGACTAACAGTTGGGATGCGGAGGTTCCTAGTAAAGGAACGCTCTTTCATGTATCAGTTTACTCTCTTGGTTAGGACTGTCATGAGGCTGGGCTGATATGCCAGCGCTCGATTCACTCAAGTTTTCATGCCTCGAGTTGTTGAGGTGGTTCATAGAGGATCCTATTAGAGTGGATCGCTCCTTTTCTGTATTTCACCCCCTGCTCTTCACTTCAAAGAGCAGGTTTTATATAATGCTTTGTTGATAAAAAAAAAGGTACAACACGTGCTAGGAATGAGGATTCCTAGCTTAGATCGTCAAAAACCCGCTCAAAATCACTTCAAAACTCCAAAAACGAGCTAAATACGAGATGGTGTTCAGCCCCCTTTGGAGCTTCGATTTATGTCTTTGGAAGCCCCTACGTACACTAGTAGAGGAGAGTCCCAGCTTCACGCTAGAATTTGGAAGTCGCCGAAAGGTCGCCGGAGTAGGGAGATCCGATTTGGGTCGTTCGTATGCCAATATTTTTATTTTTCAGAGACCTACAAAATGAGATCAATATTGAATATATTATGAAGTACTGAAAAATATCGACAATTAACGAGGCTTTGATCCAATTATTAAATAATACTAAAAGCCCAAAACGAGGTACAAACAAGCTAAAAATATGGGGAAATGGTAAAAATAGATAAGAAAAATTTACGATCATCATCGTGATCCCCTAAGGCATTGTTTGTTAGTCTGGCAGGTTTATGGTTGTTGTGGTAGGTTGGGTGACCTTTCTTTTGGTTGTTGCCTTTTGTTTCTTTTCTTATTTTTGTTTGGATCTTTGTTGGACCTGATTTTGGTGGCTTGTGGTTCCCATCCCAAGATCCACACTACCTTTTTTTAATGTATTTCTTTCTCTTTGATATAAAAAACAAAAGGGTAGTACCTTTTAGGGTTCAATTGTGAGAGGTTTCAACTCAGGGAAACATTACCCGGTAAATGGATTGGAAACAATGCAAAAACCACAGGAGCAGATCCTACCCTTGGGTGCGAAAATTCAACGATCATATGAAAACCATAGGAACATGTGGTTACTCTAAGGCTGAATACATCCTCATTGCCAAGGAAGCGTATGCCAAGGAAGAAAAACCAAATACCTTCGACCTCGAGCATTGGTATGATATTCTAAAGTATGAGAACAAGTTTTTTGCGGAGGAAAGCACGACTAGGGACAAGAGATAACTGTCAGGTTTGGCTTGGAATTACAGCTCAACCCCTTCTACTCCCACAGGTGAGCATCCTCCAAAGAAAGGATGCATGGAGAAATCATGCAAAAGTTGATTGCAGTGTAGAGCCAAGACACCTCGTAGATGACTCCGAAGGTACGAGCCTTTCGTGGACGGATAATAGAACGCCTCGCCAACCGCTTGTCGTCTATCTGATGTAGCCTACAAATTGTAACTGGGTTTGAATATGAACAATAAAACTAGTTGTCATTTTTTCTTCTTATGTTTTTCAATTTTTTTCGAATTCACGGTGCCTCGGTTTTTGTGCACGCACACTATTCGAGGAATAGTGTGCGCCGCGTCGTCGCAGCCACGACGAAAGCTCACCAACCTTCCCTATAAATACCACCCAACCCTCACTCACAATTCACACCTCTCAAAATCTCTCCAACACTCTCTCCAATTCTCCACTTCTTCTCGAGTTTGCAATGGTCTCTTCTACTTGGGCAACCGATCCCCTTTGGACCGATGATGAAGAGATGCATCTGACATTGACCTGGCTCATCGTCGCTGAGGTTGGGGGGAGTATTGGCACAACTTCTGCAACACTTACATCTTGGACTGCAATCCAAAGTGGGCGTGCTAGTCAGAGAAACAGATGAAGGACCATTTCCTTCGTCTTAGCAAAACGTGCAAGGCGTTTGATGAGGAATATCGGAAACACATCAAAGAAGGAGCATCCCCGACGAAATCTATGCAGTGATTGTGGAGGAATACGAGAAAAAATATCCAAAATGGACTAAACGTGAGCTGTGGAAAATACTCAAAGATCACCCGAAGTGGCGTGCACACATTGCATCGAGGAACAATTAGTTGTTTAATTATTAGTTTATCATATGCTTAATTATCGTATATTTAATTACAGTTCGTAGTTTAATTTTTTTTGAGCGAAAGGTGCAGTTTCATTTAATAATAACCATGATTACATAAGTGTTCACCGAGGAACAAGCTCCTCGACCACTGAGAGAGTGTCAGAATGAAAGAACAAAGGTTATATGACCCTTTAAGTACCATAACCGTCACCGACGATGTTTTGATGCCTCACGGGCAATGATAAAAGATGAATGGGGAGACTAGAAGAAGGAGATCTCGATGAACCTCAACAGTAAAAGTGATGGGGGGAGGCTGCACATCATACAGGGACCCCTCCCAGGTCCTCCTGGCGGGGCTGCTTGCCCGCCCTTGCTTGATCATCCCGGGGGTCGCCGATCGTCGTCCGTTTGAGGGTACCCTGGCTAGCCCCCAGGCCATCCGCTCCAGCCAATACTACGCCCGTTTCTCCCCCGTCTGCACGAGTTTCTGCATCTTGAGTGGAGAATCGCGGCAGAACCCCTGAACTTGAGACGGGAGGACGAGGTGGAGCACTACTAGTCGAACCCTTAAGCTCCAACCGAGGGGCTTGGGAGTCCGGGGAGCTTTGGTCAGCTGCAGGCCCTAGCGGGCCAACACCCGGGGGGGGGGGGGGGGTTAGGTAGGCTGGCCATCTCACCCCAGTCTGTGGCATACCGTTTGACCTGCTTATCCCTATCATATTCCAGCATGAAAGATCCAAGTCGAGGTGGACCCCGAACCGCCCACGTATAGTCCTTCAGGATATGGCCTAGCAGGCCACAATTATAGCAGAAGCTCGGAAGCTTTGAGTACGTGAGCTCCACACTAATAGGCTCTGGAAACTCTGGGAACCAAAGCACCAACCCCTTTCTCAGGGGCATGTCCAAGAGGTGCCAGAATCGGATCTTGACGGTCCCTCCCCAGCACATGCCCCATTGGTCACATGGGACATCTATACACATCCCCAGGGCATCATTGATAGAGATACCCGTTTCTCTTGTCCGAACCAGGGGCGGTAGTCTCCTAAGATCGACCCATAATTGTACGTGGTCTACAGCGAGCAACTTCCGAGCGCACGGGTCCAAGTCCCCAAGCAAAAGGACCCGGCCATCAAAGCACCAGGGCTCATTCTCTCGGACCCACGCCCTAGATTCCGACGACTGAAAGTAGAAGCCGAACAGTCCTGACCCTATGTCCTTGACCACTAGCCCTTCCGCAGCCTTACCCTATGCATTGGTAATTATGCGGATGAGCGAGTCCTTCCGTGGGGGTTTCGGCGACCACAGCCGACCTAGCCGTCCTCATTGTTAGCGAGCTAATGCCGCTGCTGTCGTTGCCCGAGACGTCGGGACCACCAACTCAATCTCTTCTTCATCGTCCAGAGAGCAGGACGAAAACCCATCCTGCAGACCCTCCAGAGAATTCAGGAGATCAGCCACCTTGGAAGGCCCATCCGAAGAGAATTCCTCTATAAGGAGGTGTTTCGAACGGTTCCGGGTCATCCCTGGTGGGTAGTCAAGGCCGCCGGTATGATTGGGAAGTTGACCGGTTTGGGGAGACATCGCCCTAGCCCTAAGGCCAGGGCCGCCGTTCTTGGAAGCTCCTTCATAGGGGACTTCCCTTTCGTCGGATCTCTCTGCAATGCGAGAGGTCCATTAGATGTAGGGATGACCACCTGTGCCCACGTAATTTTGGGAGTTGGAGCCTGATTCGAGTCAGCTCGGAGGGCGTGAAAACCTAGGTAAGATCGGGGTAACACTGAGGGTAGGCAGAACCCTATATTCCCTACTATCAACATTGATAGTCGACCCAACCCTATACTTCCCTATGCCTTCTCCGGTGACCAACGGAACCCTAGGGTTCCGTTCCCCAAGGATCGGAACCAGAGCGAGGTCATGGCCGATTGGGGGGCCAACAGAAAAGGATGGGGGTCAGAGGATGGCGGCTTCGGATTAGGGTTCGGGGGCGGTAAGGTCAGAAGAACATTACTTGGAGAGGAAGTCACCCCCCCGCATCGGCTTAAGAGCCGATACCAGCGAGGCCAATCCGAAAGAGAAGCCTCCTGTTGGGATCGGACCCGGGAGTAGAGGGGTCACAGGGTGGTGAAGGGACGGTTCAGCCATGGTAGACTTGGGTTTGCGTCGACGACGAACCTTATCCCCAGCCACAACCGAAGGGCGAGGGGAAGGAAGAGGGAGGAGAGGTCCACTAGTAGGAGCAACGGTATCCGAGGCAGGCTCCATGGCGGCAACGGGTGCAACGACGACGAGGGGAGGGGTAGGAAGCACCATAGCGGCGGGCACGGTTGGGACTAGGAGAGGTCTCAAATTTGAAAGAGTTTTTTCCCAGTTCGTAGTTTAATTAGTTTATATATTTTAATATTTAATATTAATAAAATAACTAGTTTAATTTGGGGTGATTTTTTTAAATAGTAAAAATACAAACCATGGTTTAGGGGATAGAAAGTAAAAAAACAAAATCAAACTACTATTATAAACTAGGGAAAATTTCATTTTACCACTCAAGCAAACATTTAATTTCAGTTTGATACCCTCGCATAAATTCTTATCACTTTCATACCCTAACCAAACTTTTAATTTCACTTTAATACCCAGCCGAGTAAAATGTCCAAAATACCCCTAACTATTACTCAAATTTTCAAACTCATGCCATTGGTTCAAAATTTGAAAATAAGTGAAATGACAATAATACTCTTCATTGTTAGGGTGTTAAATTGAAAATTTCACTACTTTTAAAATAAAATTAGTTTTTTTTATAAAATCGGTTTTTATTTTCAAAAATTCAAGTTTTAATTTTAAAAATACATAAAAATCAGTTTTTATTTTGAAAATAATTTTTTTATCAAAAACAGTTTTATTTATCAAAAATATTTTTTATTTTTTAAAAAATTAATTTTATTTATATAAAAAAAATTAATAAAAAAATTTCTATTCATTTTGTTTTTTTTTAACTTTTTTATTATTTTCAATTAATATCTATTAATTTCTTTCTTTTTTTCATTGTTCTTCATCACACCCCCATCATCCATCTCCATAACGCCTCCATCTTTCATCTTCATCACACCTCCATCTTCCCAACCGTCATCCCCAAAACCAAATCAAACACTTCACACCTCCATCTTTTTTCTGTTTAATTCATATTTTTTTCTTCGATCTTCAACATTAGAACCAATTTTTTTTCGTTTTTCTGCTCCATACCAGATTCACCTCCATCTGCATCTCCAATACCCAGAAATCAAACCCAATTTCGACTTGTCAGAGCCATCAAACCAGACAAAGAGAGGCCACAAATCAAACTCAATCTGATTCATACTTTGATCTTACAAAACCCCTAGATTTTATTCATCATGCTAACAACACAACATACAGCAAATCAAGTATCAAACCCAAGTACCAAACAACAAACCCAGATGAAGATGAACAGAATTGAAAAAAAAAAACTCATCAACATACTAAACCTAAATATAAAAGCAAATCGTCTGAATCCCACCAAACCCATCCTCCCCAAACCAAATCGTTCCTGAACCCACAATCGCCGCCGGCGCTCTGCTCTCTCATGAGATTCCGACCCAGACCCCGATTCCATCTTCGTCGTACTTAAACAACGTGATTATTGCACCAGGTAACCCGACCCCGAACGGCGGAAAAGGGGTTTGAGAGATATGAAGAAAATTTGGGTGGAAGAACAAGGTAAGGAATCAAATACACGAGATTGTGATGAATTAAACAATCAGTTTGGAGCAGCCAAAACGGAGATTACAACATGTAACCCTCTCCTCCAACAACAAATTTCAAATTCAATTTGAAAATGGAGCTGAAAGAGGATTGAAAATGGAGCTGAGAGAGAATTGAAAATGGACGAGAGAGAGACGAAGTTGAGGAGAGAGAAGGGTAAAGAAAAAAAATATTAATTAATTTTTTATATAAATAAAAATTATTTTTGGAATAAAATTGTTTTTAATAAAAAATATTTTAAAAAAAAAAAACTGATTTTATATATTTTTTAAATTAAAATCTGAATTTTTGAAAATAAAAATAATTGTCATAAATAAAAATTGAATTTATAAAAAAAATGATTTTATTTTAAAAGTAATGAAATTTTCAGTTTAACACCCTAACAATGAAGGGTATTATCGTCATTTCACTTATTTTCAACTTCTGACCCAATGGCATGAGTTTGAAAATTTGAGTAATAGTTAGGGGTATTTTGGACATTTTACCCGGTTGGGTATGAAAGTGAAATTAAAAGTTTGTTTAGGGTATGAAAGTGATAAAAAGTTATGTCAGGGTATAAACTTAAATTAAATGTTTGCCAGATGGTAAAATGAAAATTTTCCTATAAACTACGGTGGAGTGGTTTAACATTAAAGATGCTCGGAACGCTACCCGCCAACTTTTCTTTTCGTAAAAGTGAAGGGGTGATGATGGGCTGGGCTTTAATTCAATGGACTGGGTTTGTGGCCCATCTGTCCACATGAGTTGGAATCGCTGAAGATTGAGATGCAGATGAGTCCTCCTGTTCTCCGCAAGCAGTTGATTCTGGGGAGAGGCTATCCTGAGAATACATGCGAACTCAGACTCAGACCCATTAACTGGAAGACCCACATCCCCTTCTTTAACCGTTCCAAGCTACAAAGCTTTCCATCAATATCACATGCTTTTGCTAACCCAATCCCAAGCCATGGCTCCTTGTCTAACATCTCTGTAACTACCAGGTTGGTCTCTCTGAAACTACTCAAAACATGTCTTTTTGCCAAATTGAGTAAACTAAACCAAACCCATTTGGGTTAACAGGTTATGGAAGCACTTGCTGAACCTCACTGTCTGTTCTATATGTCAGGAATAGTTATAATTGGGCTTCTTGTTGCAGTCCAAATCTTTCTTAATGACTGATAAAAGTATGTCTTTTTGTGTGTCAATTTGCATATAAACATATGTTATTGGCCAGTAAAATCTCTTTTAACCGCCTATTTTAGCCACTCAACAGTTTTGTGAGCAACAACTAATTTGGCAATGCGAGCACATTTTCATCTCTGCTTCCAATGGCCAGCAGATGATCTTAATAGGAAAAACGTTGTTTCCCAACCCACTTTAACCTTCAGTTATCACTTCCCAACCTATATGACCTTCAATTTTCACTTCCTAGCTCAAAAATTTTGTTATTTGCAATTCCTAACTCAAAGGTGACACGTTTTTACATAACGTAGCTATTTTTTCTAGATTAGGAATTGTAAAAAACATACCACCTTCTGGTTAGGAATTGTAACAAAAAAAAAACATTTTTGAGCTAGGAAGTGATAACGGAAGGTCACATAGGTTAAGAAGTGATAACAAAAGGTCAGATAGGTTAGGAATCGATGTTATCTCATCTTAATATCATGACTTGTATCCTTTTGGGGGGATGTAGGGAGTACTAGTTTGGCTCTCTGATAACCCTTTTGTCATAGTTTGCAATTTGTGCTTTACATAGTTTGATTATTAATCTTAGTTGGATTATAGTTCAGTCTGGGAGTTCATTTACTATCATCTCTACTACACGGCCTCATGGCATTGCAGGGGGTTCAATATCTCATGGAGATGGACTTCTCGGATCTTTTCTATATATTTGTTGTGCTTCACGCTAGGTGCAGAGGCCCACCACATTCCATCTGCTTCCTCCTTAACATATGCATGTGAGGATGTTGAAACCTACTATGCTCACGTACAGCATTTGAAAGGGAAAGCACTCAAGAAGAAGTTGCATTCCATCATTGCTATGCACCGCCGCCTATCCTACAAAGACGTGATCCTCTATATATTTCACACCACTGCTAGGTTTCAATGAAGTTGCTCATATTGTTTTGCTAAACAGGTGTGGGATGCCCTCAAGATTCTTGATGCTGCAAACTATGTCAAACCAGAATCATCATCGGGGATGTATGGATTCTTTGTATCACATGTTTCTCTACTGCATTTTTTTTTAATATCTATAACATGACTTCCAATGTTTCTCACAGAGTGGAAATTTACTCACTGAGGGTTGTTTCAAAAAGCTTAGCTGGAAAACCTGAAGGGTGGAATAGTGAGTCTTATACTCTTGTAGGCCTCATAACTTTTCAATTCTGAGCAGGCTGTAGACTCAATTTCTCTCCTGATTATATCGAATTTAGAATCAAGTTCGTATTCTGATATATTGTGCTATTCTATCAAACTAGTCTTGGCTAGTTTGCTGATGACCAGTTCCAATTAGCCAGAACTAACCATGCCCCTACTCTTTTAGAGGAACATTTGTGGCCTCGCTCCTATGGGTTAACCGAAGGTCCTTCCCTTACTGATGTACACAATATTCGACCTGCAGATGTCAACAGTAAGATGGAAAACTACTGCTCTTGGTAGTAAGAAAATCTCATTGATTCTGATATTTGTTCTTGACAAGGTTTAGGTTTTTTTTTTCTAGTTAATTCATCAAGGGGAAACAAATATTTTGGTGAATGCCTCGAGCGAACTAAATGTACGAAACCAGCTAATAAGGAAGCAAGTGCAGATACAGAAACAGATCAAGCAAGATGGGCGCCACCAATGCTTGTATATTTTCTTCTTGCCTTTATTGTGTAATATGAATCAAGTGTTGAAAATGAGCTGAACTTAAACTTCTTATTAAGTGCTTAAGTTGTCTTCTCAGTTCTCACTAGCTTCTTCCAATTATGCAGAGGTTGTTAGTGCTAAACTTCATTGTTATGCACTCTGCACGTAGGCTAGAAATCTTGTGGTACAAGTATACATATATAGTCCCGTGACACCTACTAACTATGTAGATGTGTAACTTCAGGTCAGAGGAGATATTGCAAGGGCATTGATGTACATGGCAGTGTGCTATGGGTTTCATGAACCAGGTGGAGGCCTCGATCTTCACCTCTCTGATTCTCCAAGCATGGGTAGGTCAATTATATATTGTAAGATTATTCCCCCTCCATCCCAAAAGAAGTATCTAATTTTCCATGGATAAACAGAGCATTTTGACACCATGTTGTTTGTCCTCTAGCTTTCTCTCTGAATTAAGAGACTGTGACTATAGCTGCTTAGAAAGTAGATGCTGATTTGGGCTGAACTGAAGTAGTGTGCTACTTACACAGGAAATAGGGAAATGGGATTGCTGTCTACATTGCTGAAATGGAATGAACTGGACCCGCCTTCACAGCAAGAGAAGTTGAGAAATGAAAGAATCTGCAAGATTTATCAGCATAACAGAAACCCATTTGTGGATCATCCTGAGTATGCCAATCTCCTATGGAAAAGAGCAACAAAAGCGCAAGGAAGTGTCAAGTAATACTGCTGACTAAACATCTGTATATAGTTGATGCCAATAAGAAGCATATGCAAATTCTTCAAAAAAAAAAGAATATGCAAAGGAACCTCTATGTCTGATGAGAAACATATGTAGACTGGTTGAATGCATGGTTTGTTTGAGGATGAAACCAATGCACATATATTTTTTTGCACACAAGGAGTCATGACCTTTGAGGTCACGCCTCTGCCCATTAAGGCGTTGGAAAAAATGCAATTAAAGGGTTTTAATTGAATTGTACTCAATTAAATGAGGTTTAATACAATTCAATATAGTTAATGAGGATTAATGGCTATTATGAAATTCCCCATAATATCATTCCCCATAGTCTATATATATATATATATATATATATATATATATATAGGGTAGCTATCCAGTAAAAACCATCCTTATTGTGCAAACTACGAACTCACCAGGTGCTGACACGTGGCGCGCACAATGCTGATAGTTTGCGCAGCACGGTGCTAATAGTTTGGGACTATTAGCACTGTGCGCCCAAACTATTAGCACTGTGCGCGCCATGTGTCAGCGCCTGGTGAGTTCGTAGTTTCCACAATAAGGTGCGGTGTTTTATATATATATTGTCCACGTGTCAGCATCTGGTGCGCTCTGCTGACATCACTTTGGGGGGATCGTATGGCTCTCATGGGTTCGTAGTTTGCACAATAAGGTGGGGTTTGTACCTGATACCAATCCTATATATATATATAGGGAAACAATCAGGTGCGAACCTCCCTTACGGTGCGAACCTCAAATCTGGTTTGCGGAAATAGCGAACATGGTTTGCGGAAATAAGCATCCCGGTTTGCGAAAAAAAAGTTTGAAAAAACAACATTTTTATCTTGAGAAAATATATGGTTTGCGAAAATAGTGTATCTGTTTTGCGGAAATAGCGAATATGGTTTGCGGAAATAAGCATCCCAGTTTGCTGAAAAACAGTTTGAAAAAAAAGCATTTTATCTTGAGAAAAATATGGTTTGCGAAAACACCGCAAACCGAGAACACTATTTCCGCAAACCAGATACACTACACAAGCAGGTTCGCAGGTTCGCACTGTAACCCCTGTTTCGCACCTGATTGCACCCGTATATATATAAGATAACAAGCAGGTACAAACTTGTATCTTTCGTCAGAACGTAGAACTATCAATCTGGGCCCTTGGATCGTAGAATTAATGGCCCAGATTCAATGCATATCTTTTAATATCTTTTTAATTAATGAATATCTTGTAATTGATTTCGTAATCAATCACCCCCCCCCCCCCTGAATTTCGGTGGCCATCCGATCTGGATAATCAATGGCCCAGATTAATTCTACGTTCTGACCCGAAATAGAGTTTGTACTTGATTGTTCCCCTATATATATATATATAGGGTTGGTATCAGGTACAAACCACCCCTTATTGTGCAAACTACGAACCAATCTGAGCCATAGGATCCGCCCAAAGTGATGTCAGCAGAGCGCACAAGATGCTGACACATGGGCAATAAATATATAAAACACCGCGCCTTATTGTGCAAACTACGAACTCACCAGGTGCTGACACGTGGGCGCGCGCGCTGCTGGTGCGCGCGCGCACAGTGCTGACACGTGGGCGCGCACAGTGCTAATAGTTTGGGCGCACAGTGCTGATAGTTTGGCACTGTGCTAAACTATCAGCACTGTTCGCCCAAACTATTAGCACTGTGCGCACGCGTGGTCAACACGCTCACGCGCGCGGGCAGAGGCGCGCGCGAAGCGGCCACGTGTCAGCATCGCGCGCGCTCTGCTGACGTCACTTTGACCGCATCCTGTGGCTTAGATTGATTTGTAGTTTGCACAATAAGGATGGTTTTTACTGGATAGCTACCCTATATATATATATATATATAGACTTACTATCCATAGAAAACCACTCTCACCAATACAAACTAGGGACAAATGGTATCCATTGGATTCAACAAATCATGCGGTTAAGATTGTAGTGGCATTGTCCTGTAATTTTCAACAACTAACAACACCATACGTGTAATATCACGCACACAAGGGCAATAGAGTCAAACCAACACACCCTTTCATCTCCCGCAATATTCAGCATAAACAAAATCCCTCTTTTTTCTCTACACAGATTTTTCTTTTCAATTTCAGAGTTTCAAACACGTCCAAATCCTCTATTTCTTCGGAGATTGACGCTCAAAATAACCCTAATCGAAGACATTTGTGTTTCGGCTTTGTCGTGTTGATTTTCAAACGGACGTGGCGACATTCTTCTCTCAGAGCTCCCAGAATCACGCATTCACGGTTCACGGTAAGACTCGATGCATGCAAGTATCATCTATTTACGGTAATCAATACTGCATACATCTTCTAATTCCCTGAACTGAAGGACTTGAATTGGTTCTGATTTAGAGATTAGTTGCCAGTGGACTTCTTATTGAACAGAAGGACTTCTAATTCTCCTTTTTGGTGGTAGAAAGGGTCTTGGTGGGGTTGACAGTGGGGGTTTAATTAGGGGGAGTTAATTGTTAATTGGGTTGTTTTTTAAAATCTTTGTATGGAAGTATTGGAATTGTCTTGTGAGAACTGAGAGAGTTCTTTGTTTAATTGGTAGGGAGAGAACTATCAAGATTGCATGTAATGACACATCAGAATTTGTTTAATTTGTAGCATGAGAACTATCAAGCATTGCATGTAATGATCTTGTAATGTTTGTATTGGGGATGAATTTAATCGGCTTGAATTTTCATGTTACATATTTAAGATTTTCAGCACATATTGAATGTGTTGGTTGTTTTGTTTCAGTTAAATAGACTGATTGTTTCATTTTCAGAGATGGCAAAAGTTAAGATGCCCGGAAAATGTGATGTTGTTGAAACAGCCAAGAACACTGCAGCAAAAGGAAAATCTGTCGTGGATGAGACTAAAACCAAGATACCGAATCGAAAGATTAAAAACGTTGGAACATCAAGGGTGAAGAATTTTGGTACCCATAGACGGTCATCAAGGTTATCAACAGGTTATCGTCCATCTATTCGGAAAGGTATTTAATTTTCACCCTTACACTTTAAGCGTACAGGTGTATATGTGGGATCGTTCGTTATGGGTGTAAATTATTATTTTCAACTGCCATAGGACAGCTATCAACTGATTATATAGAAAATTAATTCCCCAAAGCCCTATTACAATAAGAATACTAAAACCCAAAACAGGAAATAATGAACCGGACTCTGAAAATACAAGTTCGCCCCTTTAAACGATCTCGGATGGCCGAAAAACAGAGTAACTCATGGCAAAGCAATGACTTTTGCTCAGTAGACCGTTTCAACCCGAAAAATGCTAAGGTTTCGTCAATTTCGGACACTGCTGCATTTTCGGCTTTTGTAGCCGATTCGTCAAAAGGTCTTCAATTTGCATTGGTCTTATGTGTAATAATACGAGAAGCATAATGTGTTGCGACAAATAATTTGCATAATCAATTTTCTGGTTATATGTGTAATAATGTGATTGTGTCATATTATTGAACATATTGTTTCATATGTTGTACTGTGATTTTGTTTATCTATTCAACAACTTGTTTCATGGTCATAGTGTGATTGTTTCATTTGATTCAACAATTTGGTTCATATTTGTTTATATGTGCCATAATGTGATTGTGTCATATTACTGACCATATTGTTTCATATGTGATACTGTGATTTGGTTTATCTATTTGAACAACTTGAACAACTTGTTTCATGGACATATATGTCATATTGTGATTGTTTCATTTGATTTAACAATTTGGTTCATATTTGATTATATGATTGTTTCATTAAATTAAACAGTTGGTTTCATGTGCTGGATTTGACTGTCTTATTGGACAATGGTATAGATGTTGTCTAGTTACACATTACGGTAATTTTTATTTCATTGCTTTACCAAATACTAATAATTGCTTCTTCTTTTTTTGCTACAACAGTGTTGGAGAACGGAGTGCTCACCATCGAATCGGACTCAGGGTCTGATTTTGAAACGTCGCCACCTAAGAAAGCCATGAACACAACTGTTCGACATAAACGGAAAGCCCCAAGCACACCAAGCAGCAATAAACAACCGTCATTTACTTAGACAGTGTCTCTCGTGCATGACAGATTTCCTTCGATTCAAGGACGGAGGAAGAGAAGCTGCATTGCACAATCAACTAATTTAACCAAACCTGTGACGTCAAGGAAGAAGAAGTCTGCTGTCAATTTGGGCGAGGGGACAAGTAAGCAGCAATCTAATACTCAACTGGTTGATGTTCCTTCCACCGATACGACTGAAGCCATATTGGATCCAATTACTAATGTTGGACAAAGGACTGCCCATCAACCTCAATGCCCCATTGGCACATCCAATGTAGACATCAAAGGTAAGCGTGATGCGGATGTGAGTGAAGTGCTTAGGACGCGAGCATCACCCAAGACGCTAGTTGATTGCATATCCGGTTTGACTGAGAGGCAGAGGCAAGTTGTACGGGATATGGGGTTTGGGTTGATTCTGGAACTTAATTTGGTCAAGATTCCAGGGCAGCTATCAAAATTCATAGTGGACCACTTTGACACCGCCAAATGCTCCATAATGTTACCCGGCGGGGAAAGGATCCATATCACGCCGATTGACGTTGAGTTGACACTTGGTTTCCCACGGGGAAGTAGGCCAGTACCACAAAATAGAATGAATGACGACAGATCCGGGTTTAATGAATGGAAGCGTCGATATGGAAACATTGTGGGTAATGATATTAGACCCAAGGAGGTGAAGAACAAAATTCTCGTAGATGGTGAACATGATGACAACTTCAAAAGGGACTTCATGGTACTGATGGTTAGTATCTTGGTTGATTTTGGTGCACGACAATTTATATCCATCTCGTATTTTGATGCGTTTGAACATATTGGGTCATTGCACGAGTATGACTGGTGCAACTTTTTGCTCGACAAACTCGTTCAACACACAGATAGGTATGCACAACCCAACAGAACACCACGGTTCTATGGTGGATCGATCGTTTTTCTATTGTTACGTACATATTTCAATTGTCGTTATTATTTCATCTTATAATTTACAATGTTTCATCTGCCAAAATTGATTGTTTCATGTCCCTATTTTATTGTATACTTTTACACGCAGTTGTTTTACGCCGATAGGATGATGATTAAGAATCGGGAGCTCGTTCCTCGTACCATACCAACACTGACTGGTTGGACTTACCAATCATTGAAAGAGCTTGAGACATTAGAGCTTAAATGTGCTGGTTTTGGGATGGGACACATACGGGCTCGGATGACACATTGCAATGGTAGTAATAGTATGCCCATTACCCAGCCGGATGTGTTACCAAACATTGAACGGGAGAGTCACGAACGGGCTGCTGGTGTTGATCGTTCGACCACGGATGTGAATGACCAGGTGCGTGCATAAACATTGCATAGTTGATCGGGCTACATCATATGATACATTCATACAAGCACGTTAATGTGTCATATGCTGTCTTTTTTTTATTGTACAAGATATAATTCACAATGTGTGCCGACTTAGCAAATTACTTATGAGTACCATCCAAGAGTTACGCGTTCAGCTGCCTCGTGCACAGTCAATATACCAAGAGAGCGCGATATTGCAACATATACAAGACTCTTTCAACAAGGTAGTAGGACTGCATTCTTGTCCCCCATCTGAGCCTGGTGTAGACATGACACAAGACAAGTTCTGGGGTAGCAAGGAGGTCATGGAAACAATCGACTCGTTCACAGAAGCTATCCTGTCAAACAAAAAGGCAACACAGGCAGAGAAAGCGAACCAAAAAGGCAATGCAGGCAACCGAGCACACATAGACGACATGTTTGACGTGTCAACAGACACGCCGGATCATCCTGATCCTGTTGTGGAGTGTAACTCTGACATGGATACGAATAGAGGCTACGTTCCATTTGACATCGGTGGACCAAGTCAAGCACCTTACGCAGAACACCATGTTGAGACACCGAAACACGACGTTGACAACGTCGTGCCTTCAACTACGTTGCCACCCGCTTCAAAAGAGTTTGTGCTTTCAAAAGACGTCAATCCGGCAGATTCCGTCCATGCGGTTCCCCAACCGTATCAACAGCCAGAATATGTCGAGCCAACAACTCCAGTGCATTTCCCAGCCCAACCATTTGTAATGCAGTCACCTGAAACTGTTCGGAGGGCCACATTCCAACCTGAAGACATGTTTGATCTTGGTGTAGAAAACCAGCAACCGCGTATAGTACCTGGGAATAAATCACAACAACACACTGAAGTAGATAGTGTGGTGAAAAACCCGCGTTCTTTGAATCAAGTGGCCATGGATAGAATCAGGTCAGGACGTGAAGTAATGTTGCACCCGATTTTTGCATTACCAAACTTCACCAGATCAACAAATTTATCTACTAGATTGACAACCAATGAGAAATTGGTTTACGAATGGATGTTATCAGACACTACGACCGAGGAGTAAGTTTGAATAGTACAGTTTAACAAAGTTTGGATGCATTGTATCATTTTATATCACTGATTGTTTCATTTTATACCAATTCTTGTTTCATCTTAAACTGTGAGAATATTAGGTCTCATGTATGAAAAAAGCATTTTATCTTGAGAAAAATATGGTTTGCGAAAACACCGCAAACCGAGAACACTATTTCCGCAAACCAGATACACTACACAAGCAGGTTCTCAAGTTCGCACTGTAACCCCTGGTTCGCACCTGATTGCACCCGTATATATATAAGATAACAATCAGGTACAAATTTGTATCTTTCGTCAGAACGTAGAACTATCAATCTGGGCCCTTGGATCGTATAATTAATGGCCCAGATTCAATGCATATCTTTTAATATCTTTTTAATTAATACATATCTTGTAATTGATTTTGTAATCAATCACCACCCCCCCTGAATTTCGGTGGCCATCCGATCTGGATAATCAATGGCCCAGATTAATTCTATGTTCTGACCCGAAATAGAGTTTGTACTTGATTGTTCCCCTATATATATATATATATATATAGGGTTGGTATCAGGTACAAACCACCCCTTATTGTGCAAACTACAAACCAATCTGAGCCATAGGATCCGCCCAAAGTGATGTCAGCAGAGCGCACAAGATGCTGACACATGGGCAATAAATATATAAAACACCGCGCCTTATTGTGCAAACTACGAACTCACCAGGTGCTGACACGTGGGCGCGCGCGCTGCTGGTGCGCGCGCGCACAGTGCTGACACGTGGGCGCGCACAGTGCTAATAGTTTGGGCGCACAGTGCTGATAGTTTGGCACTGTGCTAAACTATCAGCATTGTGCGCGCGCGTGGTCAACACGCTCACGCGCGCGGGCAGAGGTGCGCGCGAAGCGGCCACGTGTCAGCATCGCGCGCGCTTTGCTGACGTCACTTTGACCGCATCCTGTGGCTTAGATTGGTTTGTAGTTTGCACAATAAGGATGGTTTTTACTGGATAGCTACCATATATATATATATAGGGTAGCTTTCGGGTACAAACCTTATTTCGGGTCAGAACGTAGAACTAATCTGGGCCATTGATTACCCAGATCGAATGGCCACTAAAATTCAGGGGGGGGGGGGGTGGTGATTGATTACGAAATCAATTACAAGATATGCATTAATTAAAAAGATATTAAAAGATATGCATTAAATCTGGGCCATTAATTCTACGATCCAAGGGCCCAGATTGATAGTTCTACGTTCTGACGAAAGATACAAGTTTGTACCTGATTGTTATCCTATATATATCTCCTTTTTTATATCATTTCAAAATGAATATGATAAATTTTTTTAGGGAAAACTACCAATACCAACCCAAAACCATGCCCATTTAACTGATGTTTACCCTGAAGTTTAAAGTTAACTGATGCATACTTTTAAGTTTCGAAAATGTAACTCAAAACCCCTCCGTCAGCTAAAATGACGAAAATACACTCAACTACACTTCAATAATTATGTTAAAAAACTTATTTAAATAGTATTTTTGTTATATATATAGGGTTTACTCCATGTCCTAACCTCGTACTACACTTAATTGTCAAATCCGCACCCAAGCTTTGGAAAATTGTCAAATAGTAACGAATTTCAAAACTGAATTATTAAAAATCAAAAAGTACTGTTTAAATTGACTTTTTCCGTGAACAGTGAATCACGTGCTGCCCACGTGACTCATTTTATAATGGCGCTTGCGCGAGCTGAGGTCACGAAGAGATGAAATTCGAAGCTTGGACACAAAGAGATGAAGTTCGAAGAGCTGAGATGAAGAGATTAGGTCACAAAGAGATGAAGTTAGGTCAAGTTAACATCCGTAGGAAGAACATATTATAGGGTAAACTCGACTTTTCACTTGTCCAAGTTAACGTCCGTTTAAAATTAGAAACAATTGGCAATTTCAGTTAATTGACCGTTACTACATGGCAATTTCAATTGTACAGGGTTTGGATTTAACAATTTCTGAAAGTTGGGCATTAGGACATGGAGTAATATATATATATATATACTTATTAAATGACTTCATTTTTATTTAAAAAATCACTTCATTTACATTTTAAAAAAAATTATTTAAAAAAATCACTGAGGGTATTTTCGTCATTTTAAGTGACAGAAGAGGTTTTTAGTTACAAGTCGTGATTTCAGGGTATGCATCAGTTAACTTTAAACTTCAGGGTAAACATCAGTTAAATGGGCATGGTTATGGGTAGGTATTGGTAGTTTTCCCAAAAATTTATCCCTCTCTCAAAAATTATCTTGGGTATTGTTTCCATAAGTTTAATGGCTCTTTTTGTTCTCTCAAAAATTATATTGGGTATTGTTTCTATAAGTTTCAGGGCTCTGTTTGTGAGTGGGCACGGATCGAGCTAACAACTGTGTAACTTGGGAAGCATCCGGTTATTGATCGTCACTGAAGTTTACCGGACAAATGGCTTTCAAGTCAATGGTCTTGTGGCATACCACAGTTTGAATCATCAAATCCGATAAATCTTTCTTATTCTCAATCATGTTATACGACTTTAATTCCAACATAAGGTTGACAATATGGTTAGAGAGTCGATTCACATCCTTAAGATAAGACTGGATCATCTATTTGGGAGCAAGTGAAAGTTTGGTGAGAGGCTAAACAAATTAGGTTTACTATTTTATGGTGATAAGAAATATAAGTTTGAATGGATGGACATGGACTACCTAGCCACATCCGAATCATTTTAATGGTAAGAAAGGCTGAAAAAGTAAAAGCATGGCTGTGAAAGATAACAATTGGTTTTGGGATATGACCTGTTATTCTTTAAAATTGCAACCACTTTGATGGAAAATTTGGGATATACGCAAAAAAATACAAGTCATACGCATCAGCACACGACCTTATTTGTAGCCTTGGTCAAGACTTTGCAGAATTATGAATAATTCCATGTGTTAGCTCTCTCCAACCGCATCTACCAACATATATGATACTTATTATTCAAAATAACCATGAACTACATATATAGTAGATGATGTTCAGTAACAGTTATATAGACTTGAGTATATGTAATTCGATTTTGTTAAGCGGACAATAAACGAAGCAGCTCACTGATTTGTCAGGGCGACTTGTTCCTCCTCTGTCTAAGAATGACAAAGAGGGTTTATACCGGAGTCATTTCACGTATTCTTATTATCGACATTTAATAATATCCATCGTTTAAACTACAAAAAAAAAAAAAAAGATGATGTTCAGTGCGAGCACTCAAGAGGTGGGCCTTGAGGGAAGCGCTTGTTATCAGCACAATAGTTGTAGATCATGTAATTCTTTTGCACCCATTTGATCCTTTCTTGGCCGGAGTTGTCCAGAGGCTGTTTCAACCACGACTTGTCGGAAAAGCAAGTGGACGAACCCAATGACCAAACACAAGCTTGGGCGTTGAAGTTCCGGTAGGAGGCACTGAAGGGAGCCTTGCTCCAATCGGTCTTAACTAGTCCTCCCCTCGTGGCCCAGTCTTCCGCATCCCAAAGGCTCGAGTATATTCGCATGGCTTGGCTCTTCGGGTATGAGACTCCCTTCGATTCCAAGTTGTTGAACTCCCTTATTGGCGTCCCATCCACGGAGAAGCTGCCCGAAACGAGGAAATTGTTATGCATGCATGTAACGATCGTGCTTCTAGGTCTTACAGCTATCAGTTTGAGCTTTTATAATAATAAAGCATGTCGAGATAAAGTTAAATTGTTTACATGATAGTCAGAGGATTCCAGAGGATGGAATAGGTGTGGAAGTCTTCGGTGGGGTCGAACCAGAGATGGAACTGTTGCTCCCTATCGCCCTTGCCTTGTGTGAATACGTTGGTGTGGAGGGTATAGGGCTCTCCGCTCAAGTTGCCTAGAAATTCAAAGTCGATTTCATCATGACCCGTCCCTTGAGACGACATCTGCACTAGATGCATTCATTTGTCAAAACCTACTATTTTTTTTTATCAGCGAAAACAAATTGAATTAAACTCTTTTGAAGAAGAAAAGCATATAAAACAGTAATACACATCCTAACTACAGATTGAGAATTACATGAACAAAAAGCAAAGAACAACAGGAAATGGCAAAACCTACGAATTATAATGATCAATATAAGAATAGACAAGTGCTCACATAGTAAGCGGTGACAGTGCCGGCGGAGTTGCCGGAGACAAGCTTGAGCTGCATGTCAATCTTGCCGAACAAGAACTCGTTCTTGGACCGGAAACCGGAGCCGGAAGTCTTGTCCATAGACAACGTCAAGAGTTTTCCGTTGTCGAGTATCTTGGCACGACCATCGCCCCAAGTTATGTCAAAGTCTTGGTTGAAGTTTCCGGCCGAACCGGCCGTCACAAGAAACCCCAAAAAGACAACAGCCTTGGTCGCAGTGGCGCGAGAAATGGTCATGACGTTTGGTCTGAGTAGAGAGGTTGGCGCAGTGCATGAAAATGGCAAGCGGGTGTGGGTTTATATATAGAGTGCAAGTTTGTGTAGTTATAAGAGATTTTGATTGACTTGGCTTGCTACGAACCAAAATAAACAGCTAGCTAATATAGGATATGAGAGTGACGATTTGGTGTGCTACGCTAATAAATTGGAGTATTGGACATTTTGGATTCTACATATTTCTCCTTCGGTGTGGTTGTGACTTCCTTTGGCAGTAATTAATGGGCTATGTTACAAAAGCATATTACACAGCTGTCTTGCTCACCACTAATTAACTACACTACCGATTCTTAAAGAAGGTTATGTTGCACAAAGTTACTCATCCCCAAGTCAATGCGCTATTAAATTAACATATTGACGAGAAAAACCACAAACAACTCATTCTGATTATGAAAATGAAAATTGTTCTTTGAGCCCAGTGCATCCTCTCAAGTTTCGAATCAGAAGAGCTATGAAGATCTTCATCTTCAACTTTGGTGTATGCTCTACCTTGTAAAGTCTCACTATCTAGAGGTTTTTATCCTCCCGTTTCAATCTTTGAAATGGGAAAGATTTATAATACTGCTTTGCTTATCAACAAAAAAATCTTCATCTTCATCTTCATCTTCTTCTTCTGATAGCGGCTACATCTTCTTTGTTTCTCCTCTTGATCAGCAAAGACATCACTCTGTGTCTTTGGATTCTGATCTTTCTTTCTTTGCAATTCATCTTCTTCTTCTTCATCGGGTGTCTTTGGTTTCTGCTCATAAGTCAGATGGTGCTCACTGTTAAAGAACTCAGTGGAGAGCAACCAAATGCTCACCAACAGGTCTTAACTCCGACGGTTAGGACCTCTCTCATATCCATAATTGTTCCGAATAAGGAAGTCCTTCTTTAAAGCAACAATAAGTTCATTTTCAAGCCACAGAGCAAGGAAAGAACCAAATTCATCAAGAAAAAAGTGAAAAGGAAGAACGATGCACTTCCCTCCTCTTCTTCTGATAGAACACAAGAGTACTCTCCGGGAGGCCATACCAAAGTTCTTCATGGACAAAAGATCTTCTATGATAAATATTTTCAACATGTTCACTCTGATACTGACTACACCCCTAATCTATCAAATAGAAGAGATTTCTCAGACACTTTGGATCATTTTCTAAGAGGAAGGAAGAAGAACAACTACAATCTTGATCTTGAACAGTGTACCTAGAAGAAGAAAGCTTATTCCAGCCCCCAAAAGCCCCTAAAGCTAGAGTTCTTTCAGCTGAAAACCAAGGGCCTCAAGAATTCTCTTCAATGGGCTATGTTAGTCTTAATGCCCGTAGTTCAATCCTAAATGTCCAAATGTATAAATCATCGTTAGCAATAAAATTAAAGCGGCTTTATATTACTTATGTGTTGGAGTAATATATCGATGTGTGCTCTGATCTATGCCCACAATGCGAATAGAACCATAGATAAGATAGATCACACTCGATGGGTCCCTAGTCAACAAAGCTTCAGTAGAAGCGACTAGTATGAAAGATGGCTCTTTATGGCTTACGTTCTGTTATTCATTGGAATGGGATTCCGGAGTATGATCATAGATATCATGTGGGACATGATATTGGACGACCCGACATGAATATGTGCCATAGATCAAGTCATGAACATATTCATTGTCGTAGCGAGTCATGTATCCTTATACCAAGGAGTCTTTGTGATCGATATGCAGCAAACAACTGAGTTTGACTTGAGCCTAACGTTGCCTGTAACAGGGCTTCCATAACGGCCAGGATTGGCTTGGGGACGAACTGCATGAGTAACACGAAAGACGGCTAAGGGATTTATCCCTCATACTACGGTATGGGAAAGATATCGGTTCTCGGCCGCTTGATCGAGAGTGACTGAAAGAATAGCATGGCCATGCACATGATACTAGGTATCATATATTAAGTCATCTCACATATCAAGGATCAGTGATTGAGAATAATAAGGATGACGGCTCTATGCCTTATCTCAATCAGGATATCAAAGATAAAAGGATAATGACAGGGACGATAGAAAGGTTAGAATCGACATGGTCGATTCGTTATGCAGTGTCAGGCAATACTAAAGTCTCATTAGTTGGCACTTATATAGGATCAAGTAAAATGGGATTTTACGTTGATCTATTGACATGCATAAACCTAAGGTCACACCGGAAGATGAAACTCATTGACACATTTATGGAGAATGGCCAAAAGGGAGTTTTCTCGGGACATGACCAAAACTGGTTTTTGGGTCATGTGCCCGTATGTGAATAGGACTTTACGGATCAAGACAAGGCTTGGAGTCTTGGGATTGATCGCGTCGGATAATGTTGGACATTTCCGGTATGGAAAGCTTGGAGGCGATGAGCGAATCACGGGACCTCGTTGGAAATGGCCACGGGCCATGTTTCAAGAGGCCCATGAAAGGCCTATGCAACCAAGGCCCATGGAACTAATTAATCAAGTCTTGATTAATTAGTACTAAGTAAGCAAGAAAAGGGTTAAGGTGTTGGTGATTCACCACCTAACCCAAATTTACACCTTACTTGTCACCATGTTTGTCCCATGGACAAGTATGGGGTTTGCTATGTTTAAGTCACCTTTTTCATCATAACAAAAACAAGACAAGAATAGGAAACACAACTTCTCTCACTCTCTCCCTACAATTTCGGGTTGGCAAGCTCCCACCTCCATTTTTGCGTTCTTGAGTCCTCAAAGTGAAGAACTACGTGGCTTTGATTCCCATGTGGATACGTAGGCGTCTTGGAGACTCAAGCCAATCATTCGTTACTTGGTGTTTTTGTTTTGGTAAGAAATAGTGCTGAATTTTTCTCTTGTGAATCCATTCTTTGTTAGTTGTTTCATGGTTTTAATCGTCTCTTGGTTTTCATTGATTTTCCGCTGCGAGTTGGTTCATCTCCAACCCTACCTCGAGACCCAACATGCTATCCCCCTCCTAGCTTTGAGATTATGCATCCTATTAAAACCCAGAAGAAAATAAAACTTCTCCAAGGACAAAGCTCATACACTATTGCAGTCTCAGGAATTTCATATTTCACTGCTTTTATTTGCAATTTACCTTCTTTGGCAGATTCTTTTTGGTTGGCAAATCTCTTTGGCAACACCCCTGGCTATTGTAAAGCTTTGAAGGCTGCAAGAACTAATACTAAAGGAAGATCCTATGGCTATGTCTATTTCAATAGACCTTAAGCTTTGGAAGAAGCTATACAAAGATTCAATGGGTATCCTATTCAAAACCATAGGCTCTTTGTAATCAAAGCTAGGGATAGGAGTAAAGATCATTCCAAATACTCTTCTGGCAATCAGCATGATTATTCTGTATCCAAGCAAAGACTCACTTATGAAGACTTTATTCATAGGGGGTCCATTGTTTCAAATCCCTCTAGAGTTTTGAAGAGGACTCACTTAGCTATCACTCATCTTAATATGAATGTGGAAGGAATTATGAGAGAGATGGATCTACAAGGTGTTTTTGAAGTTCAGTTAATAGCTTTGGGAAACAAAGTTGTCTTAGTGTATTGCCATGATGAACTCTTTGATAAAGAATTACTGAAAGAGAAAGAAAGTTGGTTAAAGACTTGGCTGACTCTTTTACCTCAATTTGACAATATTTGCAGCAAAGGTGACAAATTTGTTTGGGTAGCCATTCATGGTATACCTTACAAAGGCTGGTGTGAAGAAACCTTCCAAGCTGCTACTGCTGGTTTTGGAACTGTAGTCTTTACCCATCTCATCTCAAAAAATGGAGTTTATGTTGATATAGCATATGTGCTAATACATTCTGTCAAGTTGCATGCTTTCTGTGAAAAAGTTCAAATTACTCTAGTTAACACTCCCTACAAAGTTATGATAAATTCTATTGAGGAACATGTTCTCCCTTCTTTTCCTATTTTAAGTCCCTCAGATACAAGCTCAGCTACCTCATATTCTACTGATACAAATGATCCCATCTTAGATGATTTAATGTCCTTAGAATTTGGAGTCACTCTATCTGAAGCTAATACTATTTCAGAGAAGGATAAAGACATTGATGTTGTCCTTCAGACTCCAATAGTAAATGCAGGTGGAGTTATGGAAGTTGAAGATAATTCTCTAGTGCATCATCTATTAATTACTCCACCAACAAACATTCCTCTACAACCTATTTATATTGTTGATATTGACAATCATCATACTCATCAATTGACTAAGGAAAGGCATGCTTTATCTCCAATCTTGGAGAATCAAGTTGTGCAAGATTCTATTGTCTCAGATTTTGATCAAGCTCAAGTTAATTTGGTAGTTCCAATCTCTGCAATACAGGTTTTTAATTCTGAAGATCCAGCCCTCTTATTTTCTCTTACTAGCAAGGAACCATTAATCTCTACAGTTCATGTTGCCATTTCTGAAATATAACTCAATTTTCAAAGCAGACACTTGATGTTCCTTCTACCCAGCTCACAAGTCCTATCATTTCATTACCAATAGTATGTCTAGAGGACTCTGGTTCTGCTTTACCTCTCAACCCTGAGGATAAAGCTATTACTCTGGACCATACCAAGGTTTCCTCTCCTATTATATTGAAAGAAAGGACATAGGTAGATGATCATTTAATGAAGGGTGAGGCTCAAGGAGAAATGTGTATCACTTCTCATAAGGCTTTAAAATCTTCTGACATTGAAGAGGATTTTGGTCTAATACCATCTAAATCAAAGGATCTTGTGGGGCTAGACTACTTGAACAGTGGAAACTCCCTTTCTGAAATTCAATCTTCCCTCCATTTTCAACTAGAACTACTTCAAGTAAATGAGGTTGCTGATTTTTTAAGGCTAAGCAAAGCTTCTTCTCCACCAAAATCAAAGGTCAGCTACAAGAAGAAAAAAGTTTCCAGAGGCCTCTCTCCTCATGTTTATGGCACCAAGTCAAAGATCAAAGCTACTACCACATTGTATTCCTCTACAGTTCCTGTATCCATTACTACTCCTCGACAAAAATAAATCTTGGAAGAAGATTCAATAGCAAAAAAAGCTTAGGGATTTGGTAAAGCCATTAGCTTGAAGGCTAGTGTAGCAGATCATATTATACTGAATCAGATCAATGATCTGGAAGATCTTAACAATCACACTGTGGACTTTGATGGAGGATCTGAAGACGAATTTGTAGAATTAGACAAGGATTCTGACTCAGAGTATCAGTTGGAAAAAGGCTCCAACTATTCTAACCCACTATAAGCACTCATGAAATTCCTCTCATGGAATATGAGAGGAATCTCCTCTCAACAGAAGAGGAGAAACTTCAGTTCCTTGGTCTCCAAGCAAGCTCCCAATTTTATTCTTGTTCAAGAATCTAAACTTGATCTTTTCCCTGCCAATTTTCTCAGAAGCTGTGGATTATCTTAGGGCTGGGACTCTCGCCATACAGATGTTATTGATACCTCCGGAGGCTTGATTTCTTTGTGGAAAACATGAGATTTTACTTTATCTCATTTTGTGGAAAAGAAGGGTGCTTTAATATGGTTTGGTAAGCTACACAAATGCCAAACTTAGTGTTGTATTATAAATATTTATGCTCCATCATCTACAGTTGGGAGAGAAGATCTATGGATAATTTTGGATGATTTGATCAAGGCCCTCCCCTACACTTTTATTATTGGGTGGAGATTTTAATGTAGTTAGCTCTATGAAAGAAAGATCCTCACAAAGGCCTGTTGGATATGATATGTGTCTTTTCCAAGAATTCATTCTCAATACAGGCCTTGTAAATCTTCCTCTCAATGGTGGCAAGTATACTTGGTTTGCTCATGAATCTAGAGCTTCTAGAATTGACATATTCCTCATTTCTCAAGAGTTCCTAGTCAAATTCAATAGCTTATCTCAGGTGTGTCTCCCTAGATCAAATTTTCAGATCATAAGGCATTAATTCTCTTTGATAATCTGGTGGACTGAGGTCTTAGACCTTTCAAATTTCTAAATATCTGGACAGAGAATCCAAGATTTTATGCAACATTTCAACTATTTTGGTCCTCCTACAGAACATATGGCCAACCTTATTATGTGTTGTGGATGAAACTCAAACTGTTGAAAACAGATCTAAAGAAATGGAACTTGGAGGTCTATGGTCATCTAGAAACACTAATAGCCATATTGACAAAAGTTATTGATGATCTTGACACAATTGAGAAATCAAGACCTCTTTCTCCCACTGAATGTGCTAATAAATGATAGCTAAAGGCTAATTTAATTTTGAATTATAATCTTTTATCAAAATTGTGGAGTCAAAAGGCTAGGAAGAAGTTGTTTGAAGATGGTGATAAAGGTTCCAAATACTTTCATAAGGTGGAAAATTACAAAGGAGCTGGTAAAAAAATCAATCAGATTTGGTATAAAGATAGGCTTTCAACCTCCCCCCAAGAAATCAAATTTGTTGCCGCTGAACACTTTGCAAAAAGATTCACAAAAGACTTCACTTCTTATGTGTCTCTAGAAGATCTATCTTTTTCCTCATTAACTACTGAACAATCTCAATGGCTTGAGAGGCCTTTCTCTGAGGAAGAAATCTTACAAGCAGTTATGGCTTGTAGTGCAGAAAAGGCAATAGGCCCTGATGGTTTCACTCTGAAATTTTTCCAAGTCTGCTGGCAAATTATCAAAGAAGATCTCATAAATTTTCTACATTGCTTCTATCATGTTGCCCAACTTGGAAAGGGACTTAATTCATCATTTCTCACATTAATTCCCAAAAATAAGACTCATTTGACCTTTGATGACTACAGACCTATAAGTCTCATGGGAGGGGCCTACAAGATTCTTTCCAAGCTTCTATCTTCTATGCTCAAGCAGGTTATCAGTTTCATTGTGGGATGGGAACAATATGGTTTTATTCAGGATATACAAATTATTGATGGGATCCTTATTGCTTCTGAGGTAGTGGAATACATTAAATCCTCGAACCAAAAAGTCATTCTTCTTAAACCTGATTTTGAAAAGGCCTTTGACAAAATTAGTTGGGCTTATCTTTTGAAAATATTGACTAGAATGGGGTTTGGCGCCTTATGGAAATTTTAGATAATATCGTGTCTCAAGGAAAATGTCTCAGTCCTAGTAAATGGTTCCCCAAGCCCTGATTTCCAATTTTTTAGAGGGCTAAGACAAGGTTGTGCTTTATCTCCATTACTATTTGTAATAGCAGCTGAAGGACTGAATCAGATCATGAAGGCTGGTCTACACCAAGGGCTCTTTAAAGGCATTCAATTTCATCAAGAGGGACCAATCATCTCCCACCTACAATATGCAGATGACACTATCTTCTTCATCCAAGCCTTTGAAACATGTGCCTTGTGTCTCAAGTTTGCTCTGACAATGTTCAAATTAGCATTTGGTTTAACAATAAATTATGATAAGTCTCTAGCTTTCTTATTCAATCTTGAAGAGGAGGAGGAGCAGGCTATTCTAGAAACTTTGGATTGCTCCTGTGGGAAATTGCCAACTACCTATTTGGGCTTCCCTTTAGGAGCAAATTCTAAAAGGATCAAGACTTGGGATATGGTTGTAGAGAAATTCAAATATGCTCTAAGACTTTGGCAAGCAAAATTATTATCTTTGGGGGAAAGAATTACACTTATCAAATCTACTTTGAGTGCACTACCACTATACTTCTTCTCTATAATAAAGGACCCAAAAAGTGTATTGAGAGAAATGGAATACTGGAAAATGAGGTTTTTGTGGCATGGTAGCTCTTCAGCTAGATCATTCTGCAAAGTGAGGTGGAAAAATGTGTGCAAGCCAAAGAAAGAGGGAGGTCTAGGCATAAAAAGTCTGGCCAAAATGAATATAGCTCTCCTTACTAAGTGGTGGTGGAGATTTTCTCTAGACAATAATTCAATTTGGAAAAGGGTGATTTGTAGCAAATTTGACTAGAATCTCTCATACTGGGGATCTATCTACATTCTCAGAAATATGAGGCTCTAGTTTTATGAGTCATATCCTAGCTATTAATGTTGATCCTGTATTTAAAGATCTTTTTGGAATTAAAGGTCTCTCTTGGAGATTGACAATAGAGCTAGAGTTTACTTTTGGTCAGATATATGGTGGGGTGAGATTCCTTTTAAATCCCTCTTCCCAAGATTGTACTCTTTGTCCATGAAAAAAAAAACTATTAGTTGCCCAGGCCTGCTTAGAGGGAGATTGGGAGCTCAATTTCAGAAGAACTCCTATCGGGAGAGCTAAATCTAATTTGAACTTTGTACAACAAATTCTTTCTGGAGTTACTTTATCTCAAGATAAGAATCTTCTTATCTGGGCTGGTGATCCAAAAGGATTCACAGTAAAGAGACTCTATATGCTATTGGACAACCAAAATTCAGCTCCAGCAATAAATGCTTCTTGGACCAAGGCACTTTGGATATCCGTGATTCCCCCTAAAATTAGTGCTTTCAGTTGGCTATCTTGCCTGGAAGTCATTCCTACAAGATGCTTTCTTGATTCAAGGGGTTTACAATTGTCACTCCAAGGACTATTTTGTCATATTTGCAACAATGATCTAGAAGATGCTTCACATACTTTGCTCCATTGTGATAGAGCTTGGGAATTTTAGGGACTTATATTCATCTGGTGGGGAGTTACTTGGACAATACCAAAAACCATAAAACTGCTATTCTCTTCTTGGGCTCATCTGGTCTCCACTCTTTGTAAAGGCTCTTGGAGAAATATAGTTCAAATTGCTTGCTGGCAGATCTTGCTAGCAAGAAATCAAGCCCTAATTGAAAATAATTTTCTTACATCAGAGGAAATTTTTATCACAATTTAGAATCAATCCTATACCTGGAAATGGGAAAAGTTCAATAAGGATGGCTACTACTTCTCATTTAATACATGTGCCTTCTCTCCTAAGTCTTGCTATTATAGGAGGAGTTCCTCCTAACTTCTCCTGATTGTATGGAGATTTATGGACTCATAACTATCTTCTCTTGATCATTCTGGTACTGTTTCTTAGGTCTCAAGGCACCTCCCTTTGACTTAAATTCCTTCAGACTTGGGTTTCCTAGATTCTTATGCTTGGACCTTGGTCTGTCAGTGAGAGGGTGTGTTGCTAATGGGTCCCTTGATTTCTCCATTAAACTCTTTGGTGTTTTCAGGCATTTCTAAGCCTCTAAGCTTTTCGGTGTTGGTTGATTAGTCTCATTCATGTGGCTCTTTTAGGGTTGGGGTTTGGGGAAGGGTTTGAGGTTTGGGATGGGTACTGTTGTGAGTTTGGTAAGGTGATTATGGTTTTCTTTTCTCTTTCTGTTGGCCTAGTTTTTAGGCTTGGTGTGTGGGCTTCTTTTCTCCCCCCCCCCCCCCTCTCTCTTCTCCTTTCTTGAGTGAGGGTAGATTCTTATTAGGATGAGCTTCCCCTTCTGCTTCTGCAGCTTCTTTCTATTGCCTTCTCTTTGGGTTGCTATTATTTTCTTTTTTCCTAACTTAATACTTCTGGATATATCTTTGTGGTACCTTCCAACTGCGGAAACTGTCAACATACTTTGTAGCAATCTGACCTCAACTTTCCTGCAAAATTGGTGGCCGTGTCTCATTTCTATAGGACATCATCTTAAGTTCTTCTTCCACTTTTCTTCGTTACACAACTAGCATACTAAAGGATCTTATCTGGGGAAGCCTCTAAAGTTCAGGGTCCTGATGGGAAAAAAAGGGGAAATCTGGTTCAATTCTCCTTAAGCCAGTAATAGAGGTTTCACTACAACTTTGAGCTACTGGTGTTTTCTTCTCCCTTTGTTTCTCTTGTGGATCTTGTTCTATTGGAACTGTAATTTTGGATAACTTTGGACTATTGTTATAATTTCTAGTCTTTTCTTGGAGTGGAAGCAAAGTAGGCTTAGGCTTACTCCTTACTTGGTTTCTTGAGATATCACTTGAATCTGTAAAAAACACTCTTTGTAACTCCTCTTTCACCTCAAAAGAGGCTTAATTTAAGTTTTTCTTTGCTGATAAGAAAAACTAACATATTGACATTCATAATCTAACTATTTTATCAGCGATTGTGAATTATATTAAAATAGAAATGAGGTGATCGTTTTCTTTTGTTTGAGAATGTTCTAATTCATTAATCAATGTCAAACATGCCGCAACACAAAATAACGAGATAGTTCTCTTACCACCGAGATTATAGTCTGGTACCCCCTTTGAAAAGAGATGTCCTAGCATCTTACGCTACAAACAACAGTTCTATCATGCAAAATAGGATTCAAACGACAATAGTAGATAAGCTCATGTAGAAAGACTAAAGATCTAAAGACCCTATATGGTGGTTGTCTTGGCTTGTTGGATGTCGAGGAGCGTCACCCCAAGAAACATGACTCTATAAGCGGGTTGAGAGTATTGTTCCAAGACCCCCTCACCCCTTACCACTTATTATGGAACTCGACGAGGTTTTTTGGAAGACTTCGTCGATGTCCTCGATGATGATACTCATCCCTAGCATTTGAATCAACATTTGATAATTCAAGCATTTTCTTCTTGATTCTGTCTTTCAAGGATACAAATCGTTGTGCTTTCTCTTTGGCGAGTTCCTTCATATTCTTGGAACGATGAGGGGCCCGTTTGGGGGGTAGGTTGTGCAGGAAATCGGGTTGTCACTTCCACTAGTTTGGGGGCTACCCTTGGGTCATCCAAATTCTCCAATCGCCCTAGGTTAGGCAAGACTGTAGGTCGGACAAGTATCGGGAACGGGTTAGATACTACTGACCCCTTCCAAACACCGTCCCGCCCCCAAACCCAATGATGGTGCACGCCTACTAGGTTGTTCTTTAGGAAAGATTGTAGTTCAGAGTTCCTTTCTTCAACTTGAGGAGTTTAATCCACGATGGTGTGGTGTTATCGGACACCGAGCTTGTTTCGGTTGATTCTCTGATATTGTCGAAGCGTTGTGCTCTCGGAAAGCCTATCCCTAAAAAATTTCGTTGGTTGGACTCAAAGTGGGGGCGGAGTTACTTCCCAATCCGATCAAAAGTATCCATCATTTCGAATACTCGTGGGGGCTCAGATGATATGAATATATTGTATTCCGTGTTGCTCAATTCCTGACAAAACTATCATGCAATCCCTGTTCACATGACCCAGGCGGCCGCATTTGTATCAGAACTCCGGGAGCTTCTCATATTGAAGGAAGACCGTGACGGGGTCTATAAAACCCTTAAACCGGAGCCAAAGAGGTCGAGTGGCGTCCAACTCCACTGAATCATAAGAAAAGTATCACAGCCTCGATGTCGTGATGGAATAACAGTCTCTACTTCCCTGCCTAGATTGGAGACGATGAGATCTCACATCTAAGTGCTGTGATCTTCAACCATTATATCGAGGGCTCTCACAGACATATGAACATAACTCAATACCGACGATTATGGTTGGGTTCTTGGTTGCAGCAATGCAAGGAGAAGGACCGTGCCATGAGATGACCGCGGTTCCCTCGCTCAGATACCATCCAAGGAACCTTGAGCACGGAAAAAAATGACCAATTCCGTTCCGTAAGAGGCTGAATATTGATGCCTTGGACATTCCAAGTAGTAGCACTAATGCCAAACAGCGTTCTTGGTCTTACCCGTTTGTCGATGAGAAGACGGTCGGCGAAGGCATGCCTATACCTCGCGTCATTCATGGCGGTCGGAAGGAAGTATTGTTGCGGATCATCACCAATGCATGTGGACAGTCAGTAGCGGGGTTGGTCATCAAGGACATCGGCCAAGGGATCTTTGGATTCTATTTTAAAATCCGAGGATGCTTGTGCATGGGTCCGTGGTAATGAGCCCTAGTGCTTTGATGGCCATTCTCTCTTCCTTGGGGACATTGAGCCGATGGCTAGGGAACTTCCAACTTTGAACCGCCTGCAACTATGGGTGCATGCCTATGGTCTTCCACCGTTGGTTGGACAAAAACGATTGGGGAAACCATCAGAACATGTGTGGAGGCCCCGTGTGATCAGTGAGGCCTCTGCTAGGGAGGGGCGGTAAGAGTCTGATTCTAGAATCCCGTGGAGCGCCCTCTTCAGAAAAACCTGGTGCTACGGTTTAGAGAGTTTCGAAATCCTGACCAGGTCTCCCTAACATATACCAAGCTTCCCAAAGTCTACTTTAATTGTGGGCGGATTGAACATATGGCTCAGGGGTGTGACTTGGAAATGATCGGGACCCCACGCTTTGACAACTCACTACTGGAATTTCATAAGGACCTGAAGGCCAAACAGTATGCGACGGACTTGGACGTTAAGGAATCTCGGTTATCCCGCCAGGATTTAGACCTTTAAGCTTGCACAATTGTAACTAAAGGTTCCTCGTAACGGGGCAAGGGCCCGATAGTAACCCCGAACACTGTACCTAGCAGTACAAGGGGACGGGTTAGTAATCCAGGATGGACATGGGATACCAGCTGGAAAAAACTTGGTATCCGGTCAAGCCTCAAGAAACGGGAATACCGAAGCCTCGGGAACCTCCTCAACTGGAGCTATAGGATTGAAGAGGGGTTTAGTTGGAGAACCCCGTGAAGATCGGGCGAGGGCTGGGAAACAGCCTCTCCGGGAGGAATGGTGAGGAATCATGGCTTTAGGAACCTACTTTGGGAGGGGTCCCTGATGAAAGTCGTTCCTCCCTATAGTGAGGAGTTCATGTTCGGTCGTACCTCACATGGTAATGCAGCGTTTGGACAATACCTTTAGCAGATCTCGCCAATCCCGTTTTCCAACGCCCCACCTTCCTGCCTCCTATATAGAGATTTCAACACCGTCTATGACGATTATATTGTCTTAGAGTTATGTATCATTCGGAAACTCTCTACTTGTACCAGTTCTCGTATTTTGATTATTAATAAAATCTGCAACTTTAAGTTAAAAAAAGGTCATTGTATATTTGTTTTGGACTAACATATTTACATATATAATTTATTTTATACTAAATGTACAGGGATATTTTTGTTGAAAAGTATTTAAAAACACATATTTCAAATTTATCATACTGACTTAGTCCATATAATTTATTACTGTATAAGCTCTTTTACATAAAGAAACATAAAAATGTTTCGGTAACTGTAAATTAATTTAAAATAAAATAAATTAGAAAGACAAAAACATGAACAAGCGCCTACTGTCATGTGAGACTGTAGAGACGAATAGAAAAAATTAAGGTAAAGCTTTCCGACAACAGTTTTCTTCATCAAAAGCGCCTTGAACAATCAAGTTTATAAGTAGATTAAGGTTTAAACAAGAGCATAATAAAACACATTAATATTTTATAAAATCATCTCCGAATAAAGACAATTTGGGTTGATTACGAAGTATGAAAAAAGAAAAGAGGATAACAACCTTAGCTGGTTACGTATGTCAGCAAGACAAAGATGTATGCGGAGAAGACAGAGACTGATGCCTTCCATTTCCATCGAAATGTAATCCATATTCTACGTGACATTTGAGTGTTTCCGTCACCAATAAACAACAACGTCGTCGTCTTCTCAAACGAATATGACTTTTCATTATCGCGAGTGTTAAGCTCTTGTCATAGAGTTTTAAAACTTCATTATTTAACCAACTCGACAATCATTTGCTACATCAACCGTTATCATTGGAATTGGGTGGTGCTAAGATGGTATAGCTAGAAACAAACAGTTCCATTTCGGCCTTTATCTGTTAGTAGAAATAGCCCAATTTTATTTTGTCCAGTTGTGTAGATTCCGGTTTAGGAGGAATTATACCTTTAGAAAGTTTTTTTTTTTGATCTGCAAAAAAAAAAACGATTTTATTATCGAGTAAAGTAAAAAGCAGAATACAAAAGCCCACCAAGGGCGAACAAGAAACAAAGAGGATACAGCTAAGAGAAAAAGGACAAGGGGGCCAGCTTCCAACGAACCAAGTCAGATTCCGAGACTTCGGGGGATTTCAGGCTTAAGAGAGAGAAGCTGAAGAGTTGGATCCTCAAGAGAACCAAATCAACCGGCTCAAGGCAATCCGAGAAAACCGCGGAGTTGCGAGAAAGCCAAATAAACCAGAAACCAATAAACAGAACCTTCAACCAGAATAGCTTTGCTAAACCTGTAGGCACAAAACCGCCCCATTGATGAATCAAAGCTAGCGGAGAGGACGGAAGGCAACCTTGGAGATTCCACCAATTGAGAACCGCTGACCAAATTGAGGGTGATCTATGGAAAATCAAAAGCAAGTGGGAGCCGTCTTCAAAGGTAAAGCTGCAGAAAGGGCAAAGAGCAGAGCCGATGGGGATGTGGACGCCCCGATCCTTAAGGAAGGACTTGGAGGGAACTGCGTTGAGTGCAACGAGCCAACCGAAAAGAGAAATCTTAGGGGGGGGGGGGGGAGTTTTGTTCTCCAAAGGATAGAGCACCAATAAATTCTGGGGCCAGCCAAGTTTTTTCGGATCGCAGAGTAAACGGCCTTCACCGAGAAGCCTTTGGAGTTGTGAACCCAGCGAACCCGGTCTGAGGAAGAGGAAGGATGGAACAGCGAGAGATGCTGGAGAACAAGCTGCTGGTATTCTTCCTCGTAAACTAACAGGGAACACCGTAGGATGGGAACCCAAACGCCGGAGCGCCAATAATCACACACCCGAGCATCTTTATCTGCGGCGAGAAGGAAAAGTCGTGGATAGAGGGATACGAGGGTCTCTGGGCCGGCCCAACAATCAGACCAGAAGGAGATACGAGAGCCCGAACCCAGTTCCCAACGGATACCATCCGGCCCAAAGATACTAGAGATCCTACCATCTTGAAACAGATTCACGATGTAGGAGACGATTGACGAGCATCTGGACGGCAACAAAGTCGATAAATCCCAGGAATCGCAAGACCAACTATAGATTGCACAAAGGACCCGTTTCCACAAGGGGTTATCCTCAGAAGCGAAGCGCCACAGCCATTTGCAGAGGAGGGCGAGATTGAAATCAACAAGGTTACGAATCGCCAAACCTCCATTTGCTTTATGTTTTTGAACCTGATACCAATTCACTTTGGATAAGGGCCTATGATTCGGTTTGGCTCCCTAAAGAAAAGAGCGCTCAATAGCCTCAAGCTGATTGATCACCTTGGCAGGGGCCTTATAGAGGGACATTAAGAAGACCGAGATTGAGTTTAGATTTGATCGGATGTGGGATGCCTACCACCTAAGGAGAGATGTTTCGCCTGCCAGAGATCCGTAGCCTGCCTGAATTTAGCCACTACCGGGGCCCAGGTGGAAGCCATTCTCGGGTTTGCTCCCATAGCGAAACCTAAATACGAGAAGGGCAGGGGTCCTGTTGGACACCCCAGCAAATTGGCTAACGAGGTAGCTTCCACATATGTGCCATTAAGCAAAGTGAGCTGCGATTTGGCATAGTTTATCTCCAAACCAGAGGCAAGGTGGAAAGCATTCAGAAGAGCCTTTAGATTGGAGAGAACCTGACAGTCTGCTTGAAGAAATAGCAATGTGTCGTCTGCGTACTGAAGATGAGTGATGGAGTTTGAGAAACCTGGAAGAGAAACTCCTTTAATTAAGCCCATGCTTTCACTCTCTTCTAAAAGAAGATGTAAGCCTTCAGTAGCTAGAAGGAAGAGGAAAGGCGATATGGAGCAGCCTTGCCTGACGAAGCACGAAGACGAGAACTCCGGGGAAGGCGACCCATTGATAAGAACCGAGGCATGCGAACGGACACAAGCCATCATCCATTTTTTCCACCTAGGACCGAAACCCATTCTGGACAGGACTCGTTGTAAGTAGTACCAGTTTAGGTGATTGAAGGCTTTCGAGAAATCGAGTTTCAGAAGAATGATTTTGAGCTTTCTCGCTTTCACAAAGTTCATGAGCTCGCTGGCGACAAGAACCGAGTCCACCAATTGCCTTCCTCTCGCGAAATCCGACTGAAACTCACTAATCAGAAGGGGTACAAGAGGTTTCAGTCTTGACGCCAACAGCTTGAAGAGGATTTTGTAGGGGCTTAAAGCAGGCTGATTGGCCTATAGTGGCTGAAATTGGTCGAGGAAGGGATTTTGGGTAAGGGGACGAGGAACGAGGAGCTGAAGCCTTTACCCAATTTACCAGTCTAATGAAATTCTTCAAAAAAGTTAAGAACATCCAACCTTACTATGCGCCAAGCTTTCTGGAAAAATTTAAGAGATATGCCATCTGGGCCTTGGGCTTTATCCCCATTCAAACTGCAAACACATCAAGGATATCTTCTTCAGAAAAGGGGGCTTCGATTGACTCGGCCTGCTCTCTAGAGATGGCTTTGAAAGGGACTTAGGGGGGCTGAGATGCCTGTGCAGCTTATCCGAGAATTGATCCGCGAAGAAGGAAGCGGCCAGGAATTTGATCATAACCGGATCAGAGACAATACCTCCCTCAGTTGAGATGCTGGCATTATTGTTTCTAAACGCCCTGCGATTAGCGTGGGCTTGGAAAAACTTGGAATTCGAGTCACCGCCCGAGAGCCAGAGGGCCTTAGATTTTTGGCACCACAACTTCGTGTGAAGTTTCACCAATTTTATCAGAGAGCATTGGAGGTTTGACATGGATGTGATTTCGGCAAGGGACAGAGGACGAGACACGATGATCGCATCCAGTTTTGAGATTTCCAGGGCAGTTGACTTGAGGTTGAACTCCACATTGCCAAAGACTAGGTGGTTCCATTGGCTTAAATCCCCTCTGAGAAACTTCAGCTTACTCCAAAGCTTGAAGTGTTCATCCCCATGGACTTTGTAGGAGTTCCAAAAAAGGCCGACTGTTGGGAGGAAGTCGGGGTGCTCAAGCCAAATATTCAAAAACTTACTAGGACGGGGGCCTCAATCACGCTGCCCTTGTTTGAGAACGATGGGTTTGTGGCCGGAGAGAAGCTTGTCCAAGCAATCGACAATACTTCCAGGAAATTCCAAGGCAAAGCTTTCGGAGAGAAGGAACCGGTCGAGCCAGCTGGCTTTCGAGTCTCTACAGATTTAGGTAAAGTTGTGGCCTACGAGAGGAGGAACGATTGTCTGGATAGATGAGGTGAAGCTACTGAAGATCTCGATGTCGACAGGGCATGATGAGCATTCAGAGGATCTTTCAGAAGGATTCAAGACTGAGTTAAAATCACCTGCAAGAACAAAAGGGTTAGATAAAACATTGATCGAGTCCTGAAGCTGGCACAAGAGGGTTTTTTTATCGGCAAGCAAGCAGGGGGCATAGACATTGTAGATTGTGTAGAGGGTTCTATTGTCTCCCAGAAGGCCATTGAGAACAATAAATCTTGGGAACTCATCAAAAGCGGCCAGGCTAAAAGAATTGGTGTCCCAGATGAAGAGAAGACCACCCGAAGCACCAGAAGTAGGGGAGAGAACGAATTCCCAACCTGCTTGCATGCCACAAGATTGGAGAAGGAGGGGTGTGGTTTTTGCTAATTTGATTTCTTGGAGGAGGATGAGATTGGGTTTGGCTGTTTGGAAAGTGAGTTTGAGAGTTTTTTTCTTTTGATCAGAGTTTAAGCCCCTGACGTTCCAGGAAAGGATGATCATGATGGTTAAGGGGAGAGATTTGGGGAATGGATTACTGAGGAGGATGAGGGTGGCTTTGGCTGGAGAATGCTATGAAATAGTTCGACTACCTCTGTATTGGAATCCTTGGAAGTGAAACCGACTCTTTTTCATAAATCCCAAGCCTTTTGCGCTTCCAATAAATCTGAATTAACTGCCTGGTCGGGGATGCACACTATTTCTTGCGAGGAAGGAAGGAGAGCCGAAAGGTTGGGAGTGGACCTGGCCCTTAAGATCTCTGACTTTCTGTAACCTTCAGATGGGTGGCTCCGAGGAGTTCAAGATGGGTACAAGAGAGGCTTTTGAGGTCGGCTTTGGGCCTAAGGGCGTGGTAGAGGAAGAAGTGGGCTTGGAACAGAGCAGGGCCTTCCGAAAGTCCAGAGAGTTGGCCTCAGAAGGTGAAGGGACTCTTGGTGTATCTGAAGGGAGATTGGGAACGTCACTTCCTTTCACGGGGCTCGAGGGATGATAACGATTTGAGTTCTGCACGTGGGGTGACGACTCAGAAGCCAAGGCAGACACGTGAGCGGGAAGGTCTTGGGAGTCGCTTTGGTCATTACGACTGAGGGTTCCACCGGCACCGGAGGAAGTTTCCGACGAGATTGAAGACTTCTTTGCTCTAAGCGAGGCTGATTGCAAAGGAGATTCAGAGGAGATGGAGCCTTCTTTTTCGAAAAAGTTAACAATTGGAACCCTTGTACTGCGAATACTGGTAATTTTGATTGGGAAATTCAAGCCTTCTACGCTGAGGGTGCGCGCGCAGTTGATTGGGGAGTAGGAGGAGCGACGAACTATGGCGAAAGCTTTCTGAACATGCTCGGTTGAGGTAGACTGGGATGGATATGGACCAGCTCGCCGACTGAACTAGCGAGGGATTTGATAGAGGCTTCCGACCAGGCCGACAAGGGGATACCCTCAATCTCGATCCACCAGTAAAAGCCACCCGCTTCAATGAGTTGAATATTGTTGGGCACAATGGTGAACCATTTTTCCAGGAAGGGGATAGAGTCGAGACCAAACCGCTCGGGGAAGGAGCTCTCCGTTGCAGAGATGAGGAAGATTCGGTTCCCCAGATCAATATGAGCCAAATCGTGTACCTCCTCCATTTCCATGTCGGCCTTGATTCCCAAAAGATCTTCATCTGAGTGAGCAATTCCCAGGAGACAAGTGTGGAGGTAGTCTTCGGACCAGTTATTTAGGGTTTCGATGCAAGGCTGAGGTGTGGTCGAGACTGAGAGGGGGGATGGAGATTCAGAGTGTTTTGGAGCGGTAGAGAACTTTGTATTGGGGCGTGGGGGAGGAGGGCTTGACTGGGGTTTAGGAGGGTGAGCAGGGTGAAGGGTTGTGGGGGGGACGGCGCCGCCGCCAGCTTTCACAAGGCGAGAAGGGGAACTGGTAGATTTGGTAATCAACTTTCGGAACCCCTTAAAAGGTCTATTTTGGAACTCGACGATGGTTCGGTCGGCGGCTTCTTTAGAAGAGAAATGAAGAAAAGCCATCACCGAACCAGACTTGGTCCTGGAGCGAGGCATATCCACCGCATGCAGATGACCGAAAACCCCAAAGTGGGTTCGAATTTGATCTTGGGTGATTGAAGAGGGTAGGTTGTAGAGAAAGACTGAGTGGAGAGGTGGTGGTGGCGGGGGTTGGCGCGGGCTGAGGGTATGCTTCTTGCGAGGCGAGGAGGATTGACGTAGAAGATGGGGTTTGGGAGGGAGGTCTGTCGGACCCCAGTACTTCTTTCCATTGAGGAACCTGGTTTGGCCATTTGGGGCCCAGCCAAATCTGAGGGTCGGAGATCTACCGAGGGCCTTGAGTTCCTCATCTGTGTATCTAGGCATGATTGGTGGGGATCTGGAGAAGGGAAAGGAGAGAAATCAGTTTAGGGTTGGGCGGTGGCTGGAGACAAGGAAGGAGAGGGTGGGGGAAAGGCGAGGCACGGATACCAAGTCAGAGCTCATCTTCTGACAATAACATATTATATTATTGGGGTATCATTGTTTCTTAATTATGGTTGAGCTTTGTTTTTTTAAACATCGACTTACCTTTTGTGATAATTCCTAACTACGAATTATCACGTTTTTCAAGTACTAACGAAATCCATCCGTTTTTACGTTGTCGTTTGGATTTTGGACATATTTTGGTCACGTGCACAGTAACATTTTCCTAAATAACATATTTGCTCTCATATTCGCTGACTTTTCGTGACAAATTCTAACGGTGAACTAATCATGTGCAAAGGTTCAAACATTAAAAAAAAAACTCTAGAGATATAATTTGTTAAGTTCTCTCTGGATGAGCTACAATAACCACTCAAGAACATGTTGAAGATCAACAGTAGCACTGAAGAACAGTTTCAAAATCAAAGTTTCCTACATTCAACAACAATTAATGGGTATGTATACTGAAGAAGAGCTCCGGCTTCTGGGTTGCTTACCTATCAAAGAACGTGCTCACTAAATAGAACTATCAGGTTGATCAATGGTAAGAAGAACTGGGGACTGATCTATGAAAGTAGAGTTTCACCTCGACAACTCTTCAACAGGGAGGATGACATTCAAAGAAAGGTTGGACCCAAGACAGATGTTAGAAGGCCCTAAAGTCATGAACATCTAATTTGCACTCCGACTAACTCTTTGACGAAAAGAGATCAGACGGAATCACGCGAAGATACAGTGACACAAGTCAAGGTTCCCGAGTAGTCAAGGCCACACAAGCCTCAAGAAAACGCATCATCCCAGGATTGTCAATACATCAAAGACACATATGAAGGAACCAACCTCGATGATGAAAACCATATGTACTTCAGGGAAGAGAAATATGGAAGCTAGAGACAACTCAAATATTTTGGGAAGTAGAAGAAAAAGCTACAACATCAGTCACAAGACTCATCCTCTACAGGTTTCGAAAATTTCAAAAAGCAGGTGGGATCTCGAGATCTCAGACAACCTTTTTTGCACAATGGAGAAAGTTCAAGAGGTCAGTTTGGGGAAAAGTCAAGAAAGGGAGAAGAAGTACATGAACAACATGTTGCATTCATTCATAATATTTTCAAGCAAGCTTCAGGTGTGTGGTTAAGAAAAGTTCTCTCAGTTATTAATGGTCTCTTAAAGACTCATGTTGCTAACAATCCAAATGACAAGGGAAGGTTTTTTTTTATTTTGTTACTTTCTTAGATCTAAAAATCTACATAATGCAATCCAACATCTCAATTGAGCTATCATTGAAGGTCACAAGTTGTTTGTAACTAAATCTTGGCTTAGGAAACCACCACTACCACCATCAAATTTAACTCAGAACTTTCAATCTGTATTTAAGGATCTTGGTCATAGAGGATCAATGGTGACTCTACAACAAGAATTTGTTTAGAACCGTCATCTGGCTATAGCTCACAACACCCACAATGCTAAATCTATTATGGGAGATATTTCTCTTCAATGTGTCTCAGAAGTGCAAGTTAAAGCGTTGGGAAGCAAAGTTGTTATGGTGAATTGTCCTTATTAGTTATTTGAGAAAAAGATTCAAAAATGAAGAAGGGTCTTTGCTTCATAATTGGCTTACTTTCATCCTTGATAATCTATCCTTCTGTGGAAAAGGAGGGCATTTCTCATGGTTAGCTTTAAAGAAAATACCTTGTCAAGGATGGCGTGAGCAAACTTTTTATATATGCATCAAACAGTTTGGTTCCCTAATTCATACTCATCCTCAATCCAATGAAGGTATTTTTTTTGGATGTTGCTTATGTTCTAATCCATTCTTTTAGCTTAACGAAAATAGATAAGAAGTTCATGTTTAGTTGGTAAATCAAATCTGCAGAATATGGGTTTCTTCTTTGGTTATTGCAGATGTCCCAAACATCTTGGGTGAAGAACATTATTCTGGCTCAAGCTCAAGTGATGAGTCTTTTGTCTCTTCTGACTCTAATCCTTTATCTTCTCTACATATAGTTTCTGGTAACTTTTTAGACACTCCCTCAAAATACCCAGGAAACCAGTTCAGGCTCAGATCAACTCAGGCAATCTCAGGGCATAACAGTCCATACATCATCCTTGTAGGGAAGACGTGAGACTAGTCCAATTCCTGATCAAAACTTGACTCCCCCCCCCCCTGTTCAGCTCAAAATATCAATGACAAAATTATTTTGGACACCTTCTATGAAGATCAGTTACAAGAAGTGCCAGCTCATTGTCCTCTTTCTCCAACAAAAGCCACTGTTGAAATTATATCTGACATTGAGAAAACTCATATTCTTTCCATTACTGAGGAATATTTGTCTCTAAGGCCTTGTCCGTTGGATTTAATTGACACCAGCCAGTTAAGAGAAGTAACTACACCCCAACTTAATTTAGCTTTGCCAGATTCAAATCATTGAGCTCAATTTCTTAGGCAGTTGAGAGCTTGAATGGATACGTCTTACAGGTAGCTTTAGCTCGACCAGAAACCTAGTCTGGTGTTAAAAGCATCAGAAAATGGAAACAGAGTAAGGGTTCGAATCATGGCTCAGCAAGTTCAGTATCCACGAGAGGAACAACTGGCATCCCTTCCTCCTGATCGGGTGTGGTTCACGAGGTGTGTAGCAGCTGAATACGGTCGTGAGTTATGGGTGTGGTTAGTATTAGGGTATAACAACATGAAAAAATATTAAAGCAAAAAGAAACCAAGATAAAATAAGTAATCACACAAGAACACAATAATTTACGTGGGTTGGCAATTTTCTTACGTCCACAACCTCATTACTCTCTTTTATTGCTCTCACAACTTATGAATGATTTTGGATTTACAAGTACATGATATGTATAGGATAAGACAATGTGTAAAAAGGAAGGAAATAGGTTTTCTAATCCTAATAGGAAATTCCTTCTGATTGTCTACTCAAGTCTCTTATCTAAATTTATTAGAAAGACTAAAGCTTTCCTTAACACAATAGGAAGTCTCTACAAACCCTAACACCACTATCCATGAATGTCTTTACTTCACTCCTACTCGTGTAACTCCAATAACACCCCAATAAGCTTATGAGGTAGTGTGACATCTTCCTTCAAATAACCATGAAGGTCATATGAAGTTATGCATAATTCCAGCTTCTCTACTGTAATCACATTGGTCAACATATCTGCTAGATTTTTTTACCTAAGGATTTTCGTCAAGGAAAAAGTACCATCACTTATTAATCTTCTAATGAAAAGATATCTCAACTGAATATGCTTCGTCCTAGCATGAAACACAAGATTCTTTGTGAGGTAAATGGAGCTCTGATTGTCGATATACACAACAATGTCTGCCTATTTCTTCCCTAACTTCTCCAAGATATTCTTCAGACAAATCAGTTCCTTTCTGGGCTCTAAAATAGTCATGTACTCTACTTCAGTCGGTGAAAGAGAAACACTCTTCTATAGTCGAGACATCCAACTAACTATTGTGCCACCCAAAGTAAATATATATCATGTAATAACCACTCCCGGTCAACGCTGGTCAAACCTGCGAAAAACAGGAAAATTTAAAAAATTTAAGAATGACACTAAATTGAACCTAAAATGACCCCGAGTGTCATACCGGACTTAAGTTGACCCCGATATTGACCAAAGTGAGTTCGAGGGACTCAGGGCAACTTTCTGATCAATTTGGGAAATGTTGACTTTTCGCTGGAAAAGTCAACCGAGCTACGTTTTGGTCCATTCGAGGACCGTTTTGGATCCAAAAAGCTTATTCGCCGTCACAGCGGTCTTAGTTGAGCCGTTTCCTTGTAGCATGCCAAGTTTCGTAATTTCCTGGAAAAAGTGCCCGTTCGGGGCCCGAAACGTCCGATTTTCGCGAATCTGATTGGAAAATATCTAGTAGATATTTTCCAAAAGGTGTGGGACCCACCTTTCCACTTGTCCAACAAGTGGTGGTGTTAGTTTTGGGGGGAAAATGAAGGAAGAGAGATAAGGGGGTCGGCCACACTTAGAAAAAGAAGAGAAAAAAATTAGAAAAAGAAGAGAGGTTTAGAGAGAGAAGGAGAAGGAGAAGAAGATAGAAAGGGGAAAAGCTAGGGTTTGGGTGCTACTATTCACGTCTTCCACCCTTGGATCGTCTCAAAATTTAGAGATTCAAGCTCACCTCATCCTCCTCTTTGGTAAGCACCGAACCGATTCCTGTTTTGATGATTTTCAAATGTTAGGGTTTGAGTAAAAATGACTAGTTTAGGGTGTTTTGAGGTTGGGGGAATTGTTGGAGACGTTTTGGAGGTGTTTGGAGTCAAAGTAGGACGTTTTCCGGTGACCGGGAGCTCGAGAGGAGCTCCGGCCACCGTGGGTGGTGGCCGGCCGGCCATGGGGTGGCTGGTCGGAGCTGGGATCAGCCACCACCATGGTGGCCGAGCCCCACCTTGAGCCCTAGGGCCCACGGACAAGTGGGTCGGGTGGGGCCCACGTGCTCGGGTGCTCGGGTTTAGTGCTCGGGTGGTTTAAAACGTTCCCCGGACCATTTATCCTTAACCGAATCGAAAATTGGAATTAAATTGGAAAAGTTATAATTAACGGGTTTTAGAAACTTGAAACGGTAATTAATTGACTCAGAAGTCGGAATTCGATTCAGTCAAGTACATTGGGACCCTTGAATTATTCTAAGTCCGTAGAAACGAAAACGGGAATTTTTTGGAGCCCCGGAAGCGCATTTACAAAACTCGGGCAGATTCGCCATGTCGGGCGAATCGGGCCTTTACGGGTCCCTTATCGACAATGTCGAGTATTTGGGGAGTTTTGGAGTGATCGACATTGTCGGGGTTAAGTTTGGGCATCAAGTTTAATGATTTTCAGTTTATTCCTGCGAGTTGTTAAGTGCCTTAAAATTGTGTTCTTTTAGATCGTGCCACGGACCGAGGCTAGGGAAAGCTGGGTGAGTGACTGAGATCACACCGGAGCTTGTTGGTTGGCTTTTGGGAGAACACGCACGAGGTAGGGAAAAGTAGCCGGATCTCGGCCCTGACTAGGGAAAGTTAACAGTAGAACTGCATGTGACACCGGGGTGTCGTGGGTTAAGTAGGTTTATCGAATATTAGAAAGGCATGATACGGGAACGTAGCGAATATTGGAAATGCATGTGACACTTAGTAGTGTCGTAGGAGCAGAGAACTTAGCGTTATTAGAATTACTGGAGGCATATGACCATGCCCGGAGGTTGATTGCGAACTTATCGAGATTAGGAGTACTGGAGGCATATGACCATGCCCGGAGGTTGATTGTGAAACTGTTGATATTAGGACTGTTGGAGGCATTGGTTATGCCGGAGGTTGATTGTGTATTTTTGTGTCTTTGGTGGCCTTGAGGGCCCGAGTATTATTGTTGAGTTTAGGGTGGCCATGAGTGCATGTGGGGTTGTTGAACCCGTGTCTTTACCTTTGGTGTTTTGGGTGGCCATGAGTGCCCGTGGGGTTGTTGAACTCGTGTCTTTACCTTTGGTGCTTTGGGTGGCCATGAGTGCCCGTGGGGTTGTTGAACCCGTGTCTTTATTGGCGGTGTGTTTGGGAGGCCGTGAGTGCCTGTAGGGTTGTTTAGCCCGTGAGTTACTGTTTGTGTGTCTTGGGAGGCCGTGAGTGCATGTGGGGTTGTTGAGCCCGTGAGTGACTGATGGTAGTTTTGTGAGGCCGTGAGTGCCTGTGGGGTTGTTGAGCCCGTAAATTAATGTTGGTGGTTTGAGTGGCCGTGAGTGCCCGTGGGGTTGTTGAGCCCGTGAGTTACTGTTGGGGTATCTTGGGAGGCCGTGAGTGCCTGTGGGGCTGTTGAGTCCGTGTTTTACTGTGGTGTATCTTGGGAGGCCGTGAGTGCCTGTGGGGCTGTTGAGTTTGTTTTTTACTGTTGGTGTCTTGGGTGGCCATGAGTGCCTGTGAGTGTTGAACCTGCGTTGTTACTGGTTGTTGAACTTGCTTGTGATTGTGATTGTGATTGTGGTTACTTGATGTTTGGGGCCCGGTTCATGAAACAGGGGTCCACAAGCACACGCGTCTGCATGTTCAGACGGGGTAGGGGGCCCGCTTGTCAATAAAGGGGTCCTGGCCGCGCGTGTGTGGTTTGGGTTTGTGAGCATTCTTTGGCTGACTTACGAGTTAGAGTCTCGGTAAGTTGCGAGCATTCTTCGGCTGGCCTGACCGAGTTAGAGTCTCGGGAGGTTGCGAGCGTTCTTCGGATGGCCTGACCGAGTTAGAGTCTCGGGAGGTTGCGAGCGTTCTTTGGCTGGCCTGACCGAGTTAGAGTCTCGGGAGGTTGCGAGCGTTCTTGGCATTGAGCAGTTGGCAGCTGGTATGCGATCCTTTGTGATCTTGTTTGGTGTGAGATCCTTTGTGATCTTGGGTGTTGCGCGGTGGTCTTTGAGTCCTTGGAAGGGGTCGTGAGCGTTGTGTCGGGTCTACTTTACGTGTCAGAGTGTTGAGTTGGTCAAGGAAGGTAACAGTGGGTGTGTGTTCAGTCGGAGTACTCGGGTTGGGGATAGTGTTCCCCGGTGTTGAGTTTGTTGTCGGTGTTACCGGCTTTGTCTGCTAATTATGCCATAGTCAGTCATTTATCCGTGGTGGTGAGCGAACGCTCACCCTAGCTGCTTTTCCTACAGGTACCGGTCGCAGGTTTGACTAGGTGAGCTTCCGAAGCTTGAAGAGTTGGGAGCGGGATTCTGGGTTTATTTGAGTCTAGCGACGGATACCATACTTTTGTCCACTTGTTGGGACGTATTTTGAGTTGTAAATATTGTTTTGTTGAACAAATGGTGATTCTAAAGTGATTTAATGTAGGAGGTTTCAAAGTGTTCTATTGTTTTAAAAGTTCACGTCCTGAGTTCGGTTTTACTGAAATTGGGGCGTGACATATCATGTAGTACTCTTACTTGTATCCAAGCATCCACCTAATTTTGCATCAGATGACCCTTCTAAAATCACATCCTTCTTCTTGAAATGTAGTATAACCTTCGAAGTGCCTTTCAAGTAGTGAAACAACCACTTGATTCCTTCATACTGGTCTCTACAGGATTAGACATGAATCTACTAACAACTCCCACTGCATATGCAATATCTGGCCTTATGCAAACCATTGCATACATCAAATTGCCCATTGACGATGCGTATAGTACTTTATCCATTTCTTCTTTTTCTTTATCTGTTTTAGGTGAGTGATTTCGAGTGAGTTTAAAGCGACTTTCTAATGGTGTACTTCTTATCTTAGGATCTTATAGACTGAACTTGTTCAAAATATTCTCAATATACTTCTCTTGAGATAACTTTAAACTTCCAGCAGACTGATCCCTACTAATGCTCATTCCGATTATTTTCATCACTGCGTCTAAATCCTTCATCTCAAACTCTTCAGAAATCTGCCTCTTCAATTTGTTGGTTTCTACCATGTTGGATCCTATAATCAACATGTCATTAACGTACGACAATAATATGATGTAGGATTCATAAAAATGCTTGACATAGAAACAATAATGCATGACACATCTTGAGTATCCACTCCTCATCATAAAGTCGTCAAACTTCAAGTACCACTATCATGGTGCTTGTTGTTGACCATACAAATTTTTCTGTAGTTTACAAACTAAGTCTTCATCCCCAGCTCTCTAAAAAGACTCAAGTTGTACCATATAAATATATTCACCAGGATCACCATATAAGAATGTGGTCTTCACACTAGTTGCTCTAGATGAAGATCCTCTATAGTCACGATAGATAACACAAGCCCTATAGTAGTCATCTTGACTATTGGAGAGAATATCTCGTTGGAGTCAATCCCCTTCTTGTGTTTAAAGTCTTTGACTACTAACCTTTCCTTATACCTCTTGTTACCATCATGTTCTTCCTTGACTCTGAACACCTATTTATTTTGTAGAGGCTTCTTCTCGCCTGTAACTTAGCCAACGAATAAGTTTCATTCTTTTAAAAAGACTTCATCTCTTCATCCATGACTGACTCCCACTTAATCGAATCATCCATCTGTATTGCCTCTGTATAACACTAAGACTCTTCATTCTCAGCCAACAACAAATAATGTAGTGAAGGAGATAAACATTTAGAGGTCTTGAAATTCTGCTCGATCTCCTCACCTCAGCTATTTAGGTAGCTGGTACTATCTCCTCATTATATTTCTGCACTGGACTTCACTACTGCTTGTAACATCTTCAGTTGTAATATTTTCCAACATTTCTTCTTCCTTGCCTTTAGGGTTTTTAGGAAATTTGAATCCCAAAGGAATTGAGGGTCCACGATTAATGAGGTATGTTGTCCTGCTCACTACGTCTGTCCAAAACCTTTTTGGCAATCCTGCTTGAATTTTCATGCTCTTCGCTTTCTTATTAAGCATTTTGTTCATCCTCTAAGCAACACTATTATGCTGAGGTGCCTCAGGCACAATCTTCATCATCCTTATACAATGCTCAACAAAATAATCAATGGGCTCATCACTACTATACTCACTACCATTGTTAGACTTTAAACATTTCACTTTTAAGTCAATTTCATTCTTAACAGTAGCTTTCCACTTCTTAAAGTTAATAAAATCTTCATCTTTGCTCTTTCAGAAGTAAACTCATACCTTACTTGTGGAATCATCAATGAATATGACATAGTAGCAAGATCCTCCAATGGATGAAAGTTTAGTGGGTCCATACATGTTTAATCATAACCTTAGGAGGCTTCCCTGATGATGAGTAGGGATGACTATACGTCAAAACCCTTATTTTACGTGCATCAGTTCACAGTCATCAAGCAATAGATTTAACGCTTAAGTATCGGTCGATCCCACAGGGAGTATAGGTATCACTAGTATTTTGCTAAAACCAAGGGACGTGGGCTGGCACTTCCACATCCCCGAAAGGGAAAATAAGAGCATACAAGTAAATGTTGTTGTTTAAGTTTAGAAAATAAAGAAATCAATATACACGCTACCACCTAAGACACATAACTTTGATTCACACAAAGAGGCGGTCACGGGTACAAGTAAAGCTGAATTCCAATTAACGTATGGTTTGGTTAACGAGGGTGAAATAAAATAACGCTTTCCTTATGGTCTTAGAACACTTAAGTTCCTATGTATGTTGTATCAAGAAATCAAATACATACTAGTCGCGAGGAGAGGGCACAAGACCATTGCCCGGGCCGAAATGCGAACCACCAATCATCGGAAAGCCATAAAAATAGAAATAGGGTGTAGTTCTATGATCTTGACCGAAGCTAGATCAATCATCGAACGAGAGATAACGACAACGAATGCATGTCACTCTCGCTACCAACTTCCACAAGTAGAGATAGCTACACCACTCGGCGAATCAACTCAGCTACGCCTAGTTCACTTCCTAATTATCAAATACCATCAATAGCGATGAACACTGGAAATCAATAGAGCTAAATAGAGTATCGAATCGCGATACTCTGGTACTACACAAGCATGAAAGGACTCTAAATAAATGTCGAATCTACTCAGCTACTCCTAGTTCAATCAACCTGACGACCGAATACACAAGCGTAAGCAAATTGTATAAAAGTGAAATCTCTTCTCACACTAGATCGAATCATGGATCGCTCCAAACATCAATCTACATAGCGCACACAACGATTAGGGAAAATCCCCAAATCGTTCGGTCGACTTGAAGCACGCAAGAGAATCGAGAAAACTCATCCTATCATATTTCTATCTCGTCAATAGGAAATCAAGACATGTGAATGTCGGAAATCCTAGATAAGTTCACTAAATGGATAAAGTTTGCATTTTTAAGAACTCTAACCTCGAACTTGATATACACCCAAGAGATGAAATAACTACCACATGAAATCTGGTTTTAAAATCATGAAAGTTTCTAACATAAAGTAAGAAAATCATGCTTGAACATCGACTAGCTAAAATATAGACAAATTCACATACAAGAAAGTGGATACTATTAAGCTCAAAAACTCCAAATCATGCCAAAACCACCACCAAACTCAAATTAACCGTCAATCCATGCATTAAATTAAAGGAACTCAACATATACACAACACCCATGACCAAAAATTGAAATCCAAGGTCATGGAATTCAAATCCTACTCAAGCATACCATAAAGACCAATTTTTACAACAATACTAGAGAATGGTGGAGATTAGAACCGGGATTGGGTTAAGAAACCCAATCGAAATCTCCCCTAGCTTTACAAACCCACCATCTCGAACTCTCCAAAACTTCAACACATGAAAATGGAGAAGTTGGAGATGGTGGGATGCTCATGGATGCATGAGAACTCCTTGGATCTTCTTGGTTATGGCCTTAGATGATAGAAAATGTTCCCAAAATGAAGAACTCTCAAGAACACTAAAGAGAAAAGAGAGAGAGAAAAAATTGATGTTTGATTCTCAAAAGTGAAAGTTGTTTCTCCCGCATACATTACATTACATATATAGATTAAAAAGACATAATAAATAATAATATAAAAAAATATGCTTCAACTTCACGCAGCAAGGACGCGCGCGCAGCACAAAAATGGGAGGGAAGGAGGGCCACGTGGCCTATTATGTTGAAGCATTTTCTCATTTAAATATTTTTCTTTTTTCGCTCATTCTCGCTCTATTTGACCTCCGATCGGCCTCGTTCTTGCGCCAATGTTTTCTTTTTTCGCGACCTACAAAACAAGACCAATCATGAATATATTTTGAACACTTGAAAAATATCGACCAAGAATGAGGTTTTGCGCAATTATTAGTAAACGCTAAAAATATAAAAACGAGTACAAACAAGGTAGAAATATGGAGAAAATAGTCTAATTAACTATGAAAAATTTACGCTCATCAAGTTTCCCCACACTTAAACCTTGCTCGCCCTCCAGCAAACTAAACTAAACTAAGATCAGTACCAAGGTAAACCCGGCGATATAAAATTCCCTAGGAGGATCTTGGCGGCTCCAAATTATTGAAAGGAAAAGAAAGATGCATATGTTGAATCAATTAACGGGACTAAAAGACCTCATGCAAATGCACAAGCAAATAAAAGACAAAAAATCTAGACTCAAATAAGGCGTGCGCTTACACTTGGATTTGTTAGCAAAATTTGGCCTAGAGCTCGCTAATGGATTGAAATTTCCCTCATCATTTCTCTCCACTATCCGCAAACCGTTATTTACTTACTTGTAGATTAAGAGTGTATATGGTGGCGGTCTACCAAATGAAATAAAATGACTAGAAAAATTTCAAGCCTCCCTATCATCATTTAGCCCTTTGCTCTCTCGGCCATAACATATTAGCGATACTAATCAGGAGCATGTATAGACTCATTCACAACTCACATGATCGGTGTTGTCATGCAATTACATTTCTTTGGGACTATGCGAATTGTAAACTCATCTAGCTCCTTTACGAGTCAAATGGTATATCAAAGTTTTGTTTGGTTTTTTCGATTACGTGTAGAAAACTTTGGATCAACTAAGATAGGTCGGGGGTTCACTTTTTATTACTCTTTGAGATGTTACGGATGTGAGACTCATTTTGCATGCAATTCGTCGCACCTCACACCGTTTTCCAAACAAAGATTTTATTAGATCTCCTTTCCCCGGGACCTATACTCAATTTCTTGTGCATTGTGTGTGAGATTTTGAAATTTTTGGTACCACAAACGCAAAATGGGACTAACCACTTGAACTCGACTAGATTTTTAATCTACCAAAACACACAGTTTGATCCCTCGACAGTAAGCATGTGAACTCAACACTTTCTCAATGTGACAAGTTAAGTAAGTCGATTGTCTCCTAGTTAAATCCGCTATAGGCAAAATGTTGGGTCTCGAGGTAGGGTTGGAGATGAACCAACTCGCAGCGGAAAATCAATGAAAACCAAGAGACAATTAAAACCATGAAACAACTAACAAAGAATGGATTAACAAGAGAAAAATTCAGCACTAGTTCTTACCAAAACAAGAACACCGGTTAACGAATGATTGGCTTGAGTCTCCAAGACGCCTACGTATCCACATGGGAATCAAAGCCACGTAGTTCTTCTCTTTGAGGACTCAAGAACACAAAAATGGAGGAGGAAACTAGCCAAACCCGAAATGGCCATGGAAGAGGGAGAGAAAATGTGTTTCCTATTCTTGTCTTGTGTTTGTTATGTTGAAAAAAGATGACTTAAACATAACAAAACCCATACTTGTCCAACTAAAGGCATGGGACAAGTATGGTGTCAAGTAAGGTGTAAATAGGACAAGTATGGCAAGACAAGATTGGGTTAGGTGGTGAATCACCAACACCTTAATCTTTGTCTTGCTTACTTAGTACTAATTAATCAAGACTTGATTAATTAGTTCCATGGGCCTTGGTTGCATGGGCCTTTCATGGGCCTCTTGGAACATGGCCCGTGGCCATTTCTAACGAGGTCCCGTGATTCGCTCATCGCCTCCAAGCCTTCCATACCGGAAATGTCCAACATTATCCGACGCGATCAATCCCAAGACTCCAAGCCTTGTCTCGATCCGTAAAGTCCTATTCACTTACGGGCACATGACCCAAAACCCAGTTTTGGTCATGTCCCGAGACAACTCCCTTTTGGCCATTCTCCATAAATGTGTCAATGAGTTTCATCCTCCGGTGTGACCCTTAGGTTTATGCATGTCAATAGATCAACGTAAAATCCCATTTTACTTGATCCTATTTAAGTGGCAACTAACGAGACTTTAGTATTGCCTGACACTACATAACGAATCGACCCTGTCGATTCTAACCTTTCCGTCGTCCCTGTCATTATCCTTTTATCTCCGATATCCTGATTGAGATAAGGCATAGAGCCGTCATCCTTATTATTCTCAATCACCGTTCCTTGATATGTGAGATGACTGAAGATATGATACCCAGTATCATGTGCATGGCCATGCTATTCTTCCAGTCACTCTCGATCAAGCGGCCGAGAACCGATATCTTTCCCATACCTTAGTATGAGGGATAAATCCCTTAGCCGTCTTTCGTGTCACTCATGTAGCCCATCCCCAAGCCAATCCTGGCCGTTATGGAAGCCCTGTTACGGACAACGTTAGGCTCAGGTCAAACTCAGTTGTTGACTACATAGCGATCACAAAGACTCCTTGGTCTAAGGATACATGACAAGCTACAACACTGAATATGTTCATGACTTAATCTATGGCACATATTCAGGGCGGGTCGTCCAATATCATGTCCCACATGATATCTATGATCAGACTCCGGAATCCCATTCCAATGACTAACAGAACGTAAGCCATAAAGAGCCATCTTTCATACTAGTCGCTTCTAGTGAAGCTTTGTTGACTAGGGACCCATCGAGTGTGATCTATCTCGATCTATGGTTCTATTCGCATGGTGGGCATAGATCAGAGCACACATCGATATATTACTCCAACACATAAGTAATATAAAGCCGCTTTAATTTTATTGCTAACGATGATATATACATTTGGACATTTAGGATTGAACTACGGGCACTAAGACTAACAATCTCCCACTTGCCCTAGTTCCAATCTAAACACCAATATGTCCCCATCGACTTTACATGTCTAACATGTTCAGGCAGTGACACTGCCTTAGTCAAAGGGTTGGCTATGTCATCATCTGTTGCAATATCGGTTATCTTCACTTCACCTCAGTTCAGTATTTATCTGATGAGGTGGATACGCCGCAGTACATGTTTGGATTTGTTATACGATCTAGGCTTTTAGCTTGCGCAATGGCCCTTGTGTTGTCGCAAGATGGATTCACCGGGCTGGATGGGTTTTTAATTACACCCAGCCCTGCCATGAATTTCCAAATCCACATAGCCTCCTTAGCTGCCTCTGCAGCATCCATGTACTTGGCCTCTGTCGTAGATTCGGCAATGATATCTTGCTTTACGCTGTCCCAGCTAAAGCTCTGCCATTCAGCGTAAACACATATCCTGATTGACTTCTAAAGTCATCTGGATTTGTCTTGGAAAACTAGCGTCTACTCATCCTTCGACGACTAGTTCAGCATCATCTTTCCCCCGGGTTAGAATGATGTCTACTGGTACAACATAAGGCTTACGAGACGTCTGGTCTCATACATGTCATGGCATATATGATCGATCCTGCCCCCAGGCGCATAGGATTCTCATCATCCTTTTCAGCTCATCAGGTGTCTTAGGACACTGAGTCTTGCTGAGATGAATGCCATGACTAGTGGGTAAGAGTCCTTTCTTTGAATCGAGCATTAAGAACCTACTCAATGCCTTGTTCACATAGGTTCCCTGACTTAAATCCAAGACCCTCTTGGTGCGATCTCTACATATCTTAATCCTTAAGATATGAGAAGCATCGCCTAAGTCCTTTATTGAAAAACACTTCCTCAACCAAGCTTTAGTCTCGTGCAAGGTTGGGATGTCGTTTTCAATGAGAACCAGAAAGGTAATATTGCTCCCACTAGCCTTCTTATAAACGCAAGATTCATCCTCGTTCTTGATTAAGCCAAATCCAATTACAGCTTCATCAAAACGAAGGATCCAACTCCGAGAAGTTCGTTTCAATCCATAAATGGATTTCAACAACTTATAAATCTTTCCTTTATTCTTCGGATCGTCAAAACCTTTGGGCCGAGACATACAAACGTACTCAGTCAAATTTCCATTTAGGAAAGCGGTTTTGACATCCACTTGCCATATCTCGTAATTATGATACGCAGTTATGTCAAGAAGAATTTGGATCGATTTTGACCATAGCCACTAAGGAGAAGGTTTCCTCATAGTCAATCCATTGGATCTGCCTATAACCTTTCGCCACCAGTTGAGCTTTGTAGGTCAGAGGGTTGCCGTCCATGTCCATCTTCACCTTGAAGATCCATTTGCATCCTATGGTCCTCACACCATTGATGGGATCAACCGGTTCCCAGACTCGGTTGTCCGACATGGATTACATTTCCTCCCTCATGGCTCCCAGCCATAACTCGGAGTTGGGCCCATCCACGACTTCTTGAAAGGTGGCTGGATCATCGTGATCCACCATGACTTCATTGTCACCTCTGGATACCATATCTTGGAGGTGGAAGATTGATCCTTTCAAATCGCCTTGGACCTTCCGGAATTGTAACAGGAATTGGTTCTTACTCTACGACAGTCTCTGGCTCCTTTCTACTGGGTTGCCAATTGGTTTAAACAGATCTGTACCATCCTGAATTTCTTCGAGATGCACAGTCCTCCCAATGACGTCTTTGGAAACAAAACTTATTTTCCATAAAGACCCCACCCCAAGCGACGAACACCATGTTCTCACTGGGATTGTAGAAATAGTATCCCCTTGTTGCTTTGGGATACCACACGAAGGTGCATATCTCAGATCTTGGTTCGAGCTTAGTCGAAACCAAATGTTTCACATAAGCCTCGCAACCACAAATCTTTAGGAAGGACAAAGCGGGCATCATCCCGTACCATTTTTAAAATGGTGTCCATTCCACACCATTCGTCGAAGCCCGATTCACTATGAATGCGGTCGTCTCTAGAGCAAAACCCCTAAAAGAGATTGGGAGATCAGTCCAACTAATCATGGAACAGACCATTGTCTAACAATGTCCGATTTCTCCGTTTGGCTACACCTTTCAACTACAGTGACCTAGGAGGAGTCCATTTCAAAAGGATCCCATTCTCTTTTAGATGATCTAATAACTCTGTGGTCAAGTATTTTCCACCTCGATCCAATCGAAGTGCCTTAATACCTTTGTCGAGCTGGTTTTCTACTATAGTCTTAAACTCTTTGAATTTATCAAAAGCTTCAGACTTATGTCTCACCGAATAGACATAACCATATTTACTGTAATCATCAGTAAATGTGATAAAGTAGCTAAAACCCCTCCTGGCAAGTGAACTTATTGGTCTACACACATTCGAGTGTATCAGCCCCAATAATTCACCCGCCCTTTCATCGCGATCGATAAAGGGCACTTTAGTCATTTTGCCCATCAAACAAACCTTGCACCTATCGATCGAATGGAATTCGAATGAACCTAAAAGCCCGCACTTCTGAAGTGCTGATAGGCGCTTCTTGTTTATGCGACCCAAATGACAGTACCATAACAGAGTTAGGTTTAAATCGTTGGATTTAGACCTCTTGGTATTAACAGAATATATAGAACTTGAGGCATTGTTACCCATATCTAATATGTACAATCCTCCAACCATGTCAGTACTGGTATAAAACATATCATTGCATAGAACATTGAAAACTCCATTTCCAATATTAACATTATATCCTTCCTTGTCAAACACGGATACAGATATAATATTCCTACTAAAAGTAGGTATGCAATATACATTATACAATACTAAGACAAGGCCTCTTGGCAAAGCAAGACTCATGGATCCTACAGCAGTTGCCACAACTCTGAGGTCCATTTCGTGCTTTCCAAATCTCTCCTACTTTCAGCCACCATATATTAGTGCATGTGTGAGATTCAGTCATGGTATCTAATACCCATGAATCTTTGGAAGTAGAGAGATGTAGCTCTATAGAGTTAATACCGAATGAAGGCACGGTCCCACCGCCCTTCCTTAGATCATCCAGGTTTCCTGATGAAGGCGCAGTCCTACTGCCCTTCTTCAGATCATCCAGGCTATTTGATGAAGGCGCAGTCCCACTGCCCTTCTTCAGATCAGCCGTGAACTTCCTGTAATCCCGGTTCCAATGACCAGGCTGTTGGCAGTAGAAGCAGACATTCTCAGGTGTCTCATCTTTCCTGCCAAGTGCGCATGGGCCCAGCCCTTGCCACTTCCAATTCCCTTGTTGACCATCAGAATATCCTTGGATCCCAGATCCCTGAGATATTCTTCTCAGCAGTTAATGACACTTCATGTAACTCTGATATGGTCTTAGAGACAGCCTTGTCAAGGACATATTCTTTGCGTTCAGACTTGAGGACTATCCTCAAAATTCTGTACCAGTCCAAATAGTTTGTCCCATTTAGCTTGACCCTGTCAAGAATGGTTTTTAATGACAAACTATTAATGTTCGCTGAATTTGCCATTTGATCTACAACAGATAAAATTCAATCAGTAAACTGAATAAATTTTATGAAGATCAAGCTTAAACACCAACAATCAATTCTAAACCTTTAGAATCTGAAACCAAGATCCTTGATTCACTCGATTAAGCTGAACTAATGCTCACCACTTAATCGAGCTATGTAGGTAGGAATCCATCCAATCACATCCAATGTGACTCCTGGCTAGGGTATGTACTTATGTACACGACTTACCCTATCTGTTACCCTAGCTCAACCTCAGGCTAAGAATCGTAGTCGGGTCCACCAATTTTCAACTATGGCTCGTCACTATGTAGGTGCTCCGCTAATGCGCACGACACCCACATATGTCGTCCAAACCTACTACCCCGCTTTCCCATGGATGCTCCGCTAATGCGCACGACACCCATAGGACGGGGAGGTAGTAAGGTGTTGATGATTGGGAGGTATCGGACATGACCCGCTTTTACTTGTCCAGTTGTGTTCAAAACTTTGGCACATCCTAGATGCGATGAGCACATCAACTACATTCCAAATGCAATGATGCCTCAAATTACATCCAATGTAATTCTTCCTTTGAACCCGTCAACTACATCCAATGCAATGACGGTTCTAAGGGTTCACACACAAGGATTAAAATTCCAATTTTATCTTTGCATGTGAGGTGATATGCTCGGTAAATAAAGTTAGGCATGCAATTCTAAAGCACATAGAATTAATCATGCATAAACTAAACCAAGCATAAAGCGATAAATGTGCACATAATAGCCCCCCTAAACTAACTCCCACTAGCTTCTTGAGCTCCACCGACTCCAAGCCGATGCCAACACCCGAAAAGCCACCAAATGACCTTTTCGCCCTTTCTTCATCTTGAGTAAAATATTACAATTTAATACACGACTCGCAGGTCGGGAATAAATAAATATTACAAACAAGTGGTTCGACGACCACACCTTGAAAGAATAATTACACGCTAACACTAACGGCTCGCAGGCCGTGAAAAGCGATAAATAATTAAATCGAGCTCGGGGCTAATATGTACACCATGCCAACATCACATCACACATCGTGTTATCAAACAAGAATGTTATCAAACATCATGTGATTTTCCGGTTTTAATTAATAGCCAAGTTTCGAAAATTTTTGATGCTCGGTTTATCGAAACCGTTCAAAAATGAAACTTTTGAACATTTGATCTTCGAGTTCGTCATGACGGTTCCAAACTCGTCATAACTAACAAAACGGTTTAGCCTTGGCATATCAACCATCCAATGGTCATGCTTGGCCTAGCTCCGTCCAACGGAGCCCCGTTCGGTCCCGGTTTCGGCTCCCCGAGAGTCCCGCTCCCGAGACCCGAAAAATCAAATTTTTTTCAAAATTTCCAGATTTGAAATAATTTTCAAAAATTCATTTTACATGCATTAAATCCATAAACAATAATTTAAAACATGTTATCAAACAATTTAGCAAAACAACATGCCAAAAACGAAACTTTCAAGCAAAACCGAAACTTTGAACACCGTCTTGTGAATCCCGAAGGTAGCACGGCTCTGATACCACTGTTGGGTCTCGAGGTAGGGTTGGAGATGAACCAACTCGCAGCGGAAAATCAATGAAAACCAAGAGACAATTAAAACCATGAAACAACTAACAAAGAATGGATTAACAAGAGAAAAATTCAGCACTAGTTCTTACCAAAACAAGAACACCGGTTAACGAATGATTGGCTTGAGTCTCCAAGACGCCTACGTATCCACATGGGAATCAAAGCCACGTAGTTCTTCTCTTTGAGGACTCAAGAACACAAAAATGGAGGAGGAAACTAGCCAAACCCGAAATGGCCATGGAAGAGGGAGAGAAAATGTGTTTCCTATTCTTGTCTTGTGTTTGTTATGTTGAAAAAAGATGACTTAAACATAACAAAACCCATACTTGTCCAACTAAAGGCATGGGACAAGTATGGTGTCAAGTAAGGTGTAAATAGGACAAGTATGGCAAGACAAGATTGGGTTAGGTGGTGAATCACCAACACCTTAATCTTTGTCTTGCTTACTTAGTACTAATTAATCAAGACTTGATTAATTAGTTCCATGGGCCTTGGTTGCATGGGCCTTTCATGGGCCTCTTGGAACATGGCCCGTGGCCATTTCTAACGAGGTCCCGTGATTCGCTCATCGCCTCCAAGCCTTCCATACCGGAAATGTCCAACATTATCCGACGCGATCAATCCCAAGACTCCAAGCCTTGTCTCGATCCGTAAAGTCCTATTCACTTACGGGCACATGACCCAAAACCCAGTTTTGGTCATGTCCCGAGACAACTCCCTTTTGGCCATTCTCCATAAATGTGTCAATGAGTTTCATCCTCCGGTGTGACCCTTAGGTTTATGCATGTCAATAGATCAACGTAAAATCCCATTTTACTTGATCCTATTTAAGTGGCAACTAACGAGACTTTAGTATTGCCTGACACTACATAACGAATCGACCCTGTCGATTCTAACCTTTCCGTCGTCCCTGTCATTATCCTTTTATCTCCGATATCCTGATTGAGATAAGGCATAGAGCCGTCATCCTTATTATTCTCAATCACCGTTCCTTGATATGTGAGATGACTGAAGATATGATACCCAGTATCATGTGCATGGCCATGCTATTCTTCCAGTCACTCTCGATCAAGCGGCCGAGAACCGATATCTTTCCCATACCTTAGTATGAGGGATAAATCCCTTAGCCGTCTTTCGTGTCACTCATGTAGCCCATCCCCAAGCCAATCCTGGCCGTTATGGAAGCCCTGTTACGGACAACGTTAGGCTCAGGTCAAACTCAGTTGTTGACTACATAGCGATCACAAAGACTCCTTGGTCTAAGGATACATGACAAGCTACAACACTGAATATGTTCATGACTTAATCTATGGCACATATTCAGGGCGGGTCGTCCAATATCATGTCCCACATGATATCTATGATCAGACTCCGGAATCCCATTCCAATGACTAACAGAACGTAAGCCATAAAGAGCCATCTTTCATACTAGTCGCTTCTAGTGAAGCTTTGTTGACTAGGGACCCATCGAGTGTGATCTATCTCGATCTATGGTTCTATTCGCATGGTGGGCATAGATCAGAGCACACATCGATATATTACTCCAACACATAAGTAATATAAAGCCGCTTTAATTTTATTGCTAACGATGATATATACATTTGGACATTTAGGATTGAACTACGGGCACTAAGACTAACACAAAAACCAAGATAGAATCATGATGACGATGATAAAGAGAATTGAAAAGTTCGACGTAATCTAGCATCTCATAATTATTTTGTTCTCGAATAAAGCGATAAAAAATAAACACAATATACGGCTTCTTAACACTACCAACAATAAATCCTCCATTCATGCTCAAACCGAAAATGATGAAAAGAAATCTACTCCCGGATTACTCATGTTGGCCAAAAAATTAATTAGCCAAGGTTTACACACAAAATAAGACTCATAACAAAAATATGCTCTTTAATTCTAAATGCAAGACTCAAACAACTTAACTACCCTTTATGCATTATAATCATTCCCTTCCCCCACACTTAGTTATTGGATAAGGTGTTCATGCATTCTCAAGAGTCCACAGATAAATGTGTTAGTCTTAGTGCCCGTAGTTCAATCCTAAATGTCCAAATGTATATATTATCGTTAGCAATAAAATTAAAGCGGCTTTATATTACTTATGTGTTGGAGTAATATATCGATGTGTGCTCTGATCTATGCCCACCATGTGAATAGAACCATAGATCGAGATAGATCACACTCGATGGGTCCCTAGTCAACAAAGCTTCACTAGAAGCGACTAGTATGAAATATGGTTCTTTATGGCTTACGTTATGTTAGTCATTGGAATGGGATTCCGGAGTCTGATCATAGATATCATGTGGGACATGATATTGGATGAACCGACATGAATATGTGCCATAGATCAAGTCATGAACATATTCATTGTCGTAGCTTGTCATGTGTCCATAGACCGAGGAGTCTTTGTGATCACTATGTAGTAAACAACTGAGTTTGACCTGAGCTTAACGTTGTCCGTAACAGGGCTTCCATAACGGCCATGATTGGCTTGGGGACGGACTGCATGAGTAACACGAAAGACGACTAAGGGATTTATCCCTCATACTACGGTATGGGAAAGATATCGGTTCTCGGCCGCTTGATCGAGAGTGACTGAAAGAATCGCATGGCCATGCACATGATACTAGGTATCATATATTCAGTCATCTCACATATCAAGGAACTGTGATTGAGAATAATAAGGATGACGGCTCTATGCCTTATCTCAATTCGGATATCAAAGATAAAAGGATAATGACAGGGACGACAGAAAGGTTAGAATCGACGGGGTCGATTCGTTATGCAGTGTCAGGCAATACTAAAGTCTCGTTAGTTGGCACTTATATAGGATCAAGTAAAATGGGATTTTACGTTGATCTATTGACATGCATAAACCTAAGGGTCACACCTTAGGATGAAACTCATTGACACATTTATGGAGAATGGCCAAAAGGGAGTTGTCTCGGGACATGACCAAAACTGGGTTTTGGGTCATGTGCCCATAAGTGAATAGGACATTACGGATCGAGACAAGGCTTGGAGTCTTGGGATTGATCACGTCGGATAATGTTGGACATTTCCGGTATGGAAGGCTTGGAGGTGATGAGAGCATCACGGGACCTCGTTGGGAATGGCCACGGGCCATGTTACAAGAGGCCCGTGAAAGGCCCATGCAACCAAGGCCCATGGAACTAATTAATCAAGTCTTGATTAATTAGTACCAAGTAAGAAAGACAAGGATTAAGGTGTTGATGATTCACCACCTAACCCCATCTTGTCTAACCATACTTTGTCCTATTTACACCTTACTTGTCACCATACTTGTCCCATGCTTTTAGTTTGACAAGTATGAGGTTTGTTATGTTTAAGTCATCTTTTTCCAACATAACAAACACAAGACAAGAATAGGAAACACAATTTTCTCTCCCTCCGCTCCCCAATTTCGGCCAAGGCAAGCTCTTATCTCCATTTTGTGTTCTTGAGTCCTCAAAGAGAAGAACTACGTGGCTTTGATTCCCATGTGGATACGTAGGTGTTTTAGAGACTCAAGCCAATCATTCGTTACCCGGTGTCTTGCTTTGGTAAGATAAAGTGCTGAATTTTTCTCTTGTGAATCCATACTTTGTTAGTTGTTTCATGGTTTTAATCGTCCCTTGGTTTTCATTGATTGTCCGCTGCGAGTTGGTTCATCTTCAACCCTACCTCGAGACCCAACAAAATGATGCATGGAAATGCTCAAACAAGATCCTATATCTCTACAGCACGGCAAGTCCCAGCAGGCATCATTTAAGTTAGAGTAACAATCTTGTTCTTTGAAGTTTTAAGGTATTAGAAATACCGCCTTGATGTGGACATAAATTACATCAATTTTAGATGCTTTTAGCCCACATTCTTGAGTTTTTTAATCTCGGGAATGTACAATGTGGTCCACTTTTCTCTCTATACTCGTACTTTGTCTCTCATTGTGTTTTGTAGGTGCTTTGATCGAAAAAAGGGCAAAAACATAGGAAAACCCGGTTTTAGGAGTTTTGGAAGCTGGTTGATCTTGCGAAGGGCATAACTCCCTCATACAAACTCCGAATTGCTTTATATAATATATCAAATCGAAGAGAATTCAAAGATCTACAACTTTAGTCAATGGATCGTCACTGTCTGGATACGGGAAGAGGCCCGTTTCGGGCCTGATTCCGACCCGTTTGTGGGCCCATTCTGGGCCGGATTACGGGCCGTATTCCAGTATGTTCCCGGCCTCATTCCGGCCCGTTTTTTGGCCCATTCCGGGCCTCGCTCCGGGCCACGCGCGTAAGCCTTCTCCAGCTCCGATTTCTGCATAAAAATAGAAAACTTCCTCATTCCAAAAACCAAATTTACCTATTCCAATTCTAGTTTTGATGAGTTAAAGAGGTCTTGAAGTCCTATATATAGAGGATTATCCATTAAGAAAGGGGGATATTGTATTTGGAATAACTTTAGAGAGATTGAGAGTTAAGGTTGGAGTTTTGGTGAGAGAGAAGTGCTTAGGAGCAAATATTCAAAGTGATACTCGAGATTTATCATCAATTCGGTATTTGTATTAACTTTACTTTGCAATTATGTTTATCTCTTGTTATTATTCATCTTTGTGTTCTTTCTTCTTCTACATGAACTAAATTTCCATTGATCTAGGGCTAGAGGAAACAATATGATGAAATAATTCATAGCTTTCGTATTTACTCTGTGCAATTTGTGTTTAGGTTATTATTTGCATAATTTGGATTTAATGCTTCATCAAATTGACCACTTGATAGTTAATTAGGTTTTAGCATTCAACAATCGAGAGATGAGAATGACTAAAAGCACTAAGGATTATGCAAATCAGGTTTATATCTAGTCTCTAGTAAAGCTAGGTTAACACGAGCGCAACAACTATAGGCGTATAAACCCGAAAGTTAGAGGAATTCACGAATCTTAATGCTTTATGTCTCTCTATACCTAAATTAGAAATAACTAGGCGGTTAGATTATAATAGGGTCCTAATTCGATCGAGAGATGTTTAGGACTAGTTGAGAGAATTTTCGTTACCTTTAAACCAACCTTATCTGCACATGTAAATACGAATATCTGCGAATTATTAGTCATATTGTGACCCCAATAAAGTCCTACATCGCATTTTTCCTCTGAATTTCACAAAACTTGCTATATTGTCTTTTACTTGATCATCATTTATTTCACTTACATTTTTAAAACCAAAACAAAACTCTTTCCAGAAACAGATTAATAACGGATTTTAAATCGAGTGACTGTTTTACTGCTCCCTTGGGTACGATAACCGGACTTGAACCGAAATACTACTTGACGACCGGTGCGCTTGCCGCACCCTTTTTGTGGGTTAATTCCTAGGGCGTTAAGTTAATGGCGCCGTTAGCAATCTTGTACTTTGAAGTTTTAAGGGATTAGAAATACCACCCTTTTTAATGTAGACGCTACAACTGGTCTTCAATTGAGAAGCACGGGATTCTCCTAGTTGCAAGCCAAGTGACTGAAGAGGTTGCCTTCTTGAATTCCCCAGGTGAGAACTCTACTCATATTTCAACGAATCAACTCTTCCAATCACCTACAAAAGAGGCAAGCAAACATGAGAGATCACAAAGGTAATTAAGCTAGCTAAAAAAATGCAAAAATATTAATGACGCTTGTTACTCCTCGGCAACGGCACTATCTTGATGAGTGGGGATGATTATACGTCAAAACCCTCATTTTACGTGCATTAGTACACGGTCATCAAGCAATATATTTAACAGTTAAGTACCGGTAGATCCCACAGGAAGCAGGGGTATCACTAGTATTTTGCTAAAAGTTGATGTTTGATTCTCAAAAGTGAAAAATCTGATATGAAAGTTGTTACTCACGCCTACATTACATTACATATATAGATTAAAAAGACATAATAAATAATAGGGACAATTCCATTTTAGTACCCTAAAACTTTCGGATTTCGTTTTTAGTACCCTAAATGTTTTTTGTGCCACTTCGGTACCCTAAATCTTTGATAATTCCACTTTAGTACCCGCTGTTAACTTTTCATCTGTTTTTTAACAGAAAATCGCATGTGCATAGCACATGACTTCAAAAAAATTTTAAATACCAAAAATACCCTTTGACTTCTCTCTCATATCTCATCTCTCATCTACCTCTCTCTCTCTATCATCTACCTCTCTCAACCTCTCTCTCGTCTCTCATCTACCTCTCTAAACCTCACTCTCATCTCTCAACTCCTCTCTCAACCCCAATCTCAACCCACGAATCCTCCTCTCTCTCTCAACCTTCCACAGCCCATCCCCCTTGTTCTTTCCCCTTCTCTTTCGCCGCCCCGTGCTCAGAAACTGAGCTCGCCATTTCCGGATTGGAACTGGGTCGCCGCCCCGTGCTTAGAAGCTCTAGCGTACAAAGGGAGGTCGCCGGATCTGGGAGCAACTCATTTCGATTGATGAGTTGGTGGTTGATTTCAACTTTGGATGGATTTGATGGGTTGGGGAAGTCGATTTTAGATGAAATTATGGGTTGGGGAACTCGAAATTGGATGGATTGATGAATTTTGAATCTGTAGATGTGGTTTGGTTAAACGAAGAAGATGAACAGAATTAAAGAAAAATTAAAAAGAAAACTAAAAACTGATTGTTTGAATTTTTAAAAACTAAAAGGATTTTTATAAATAAAACTGATTTTTTAATAAATAAAACTGAGGGGTATTTTGGACATTTTATGTTCATTGGATGGAAAGTTAACAGCATAAGATGAAAAATCAGACGTTGGGTACTAAAGTGGAATTATCAAAGATTTAGGGTACCGAAGTGGCACAAAAAACATTTAGGATATTATAAACGAAATCCGAAAGTTTTAGGGTACTAAAATGGAATTATCCCTAAATAATAATATAAAAAATATATATGCTTCAATTTCACGCAGCAGGGACCCGCGCGCAGTACAAAAATGGGAGGGAAGGAGGGCCACGTGGCGCTCACGGATTTGTCCAAGTGGCCTATTATGTTGAAGCATTTTCTCTTTTAAATATTTTTCTTTTTTCGCTCATTGCCGCTCTATTTGATCTCTGATCGGCCTCGTTCTTGCGCCAATGTTTTTCTTTTTTCGCGGCCTACAAAAAAAGACCAATCGTGAATATATTTTGAACACTTGAAAAATATCGACCAAAAACGAGGCTTTGCGCAATTATTAGTAAACGCTAAAAATATAAAAACGAGTACAAACAAGTTAAAAATATGGAGAAAATAGTCTAATTAACTAGGAGATATTTACGCTCATCACTTGACTTTGCAATGCTGACTCGTTTTTGGTTTTAGAATACACATTGTTTGCAAAAAGGGGAAATTTCATTTTGATACCCTGACAAACATTTGCATTTTATTACCCTGGAAAACTATTATTTTCAGTTGCATACCTAACCTTTAACTTTTCATCCAAAATGAATGAAAAGTCTAAAATACCACTTGAGACCAATCAAATTTTCAAAACCTACCACAAAAAATCATATTTTTTATATATTTCAAAAAAATATTTAAAAAAATCAGTGTTTATACATTTCAAAAATAAATTTTTATATATTTCAAAAATCATATTTTTATATAATTCAAAAAATCAGGTTTTATATATTTTAAAAATAATATTTTTATGTAATTAAAAAAATCAAATTTATACATCTAAACAAAATTCAGATTTTTTTATAATTAATATTTTATATACTTCACATATTTATGAATAATAATTTTATAGAATTAATTCATATACATAATTATTTTACATATTTACAAATAAAGAAAAAACCAATAATTATTTTAACTAGTATTATTTTCTTTTACTTTTTATGTAATTTATTCTTGAAATTTCATAAAAATACTCTAATCTTTTTCAAAGGTCAAAGATTGAAAGGAGTTTTTGGTATTTTTTTAAAAACAAGGTCATGTGCTTTGCACATGACCATTTTCCATCCATTTTGGATAGAAAGTTAACTGTTGGGTATGAAACTGAAAATAATAGTTTGTTGGGGTATTAAAATGCAAAAAAAAACAACCTCGGGTACTAAACTGCAAATAAAAGTTTGCCAGGGTATTAAAATGAAATTTTCCTTTGCAAAAACTAACCTTCTCATTCTCTGGTTACGAAATCTTCCCTTTTGAAGCTAACATCTTCATTCCTTTATCACTCATATGCAGAATTCATTGGTGCCATAGAGTTGAGGGATCAGGACCATCAGTATTTACATTAATCTCTTCCACTAGCACCTTCGCCATGTATAAAGCTCCTCTCTTCCACCCTCGAGCAATAATCAAATATCCTTTTGATACCTTCCATTGGTTGTCCTTGAATGTTACACCGTATCAAAAACTATCTAGATGACTTATGAAGATCAACATTCTCCTTATGGTAGGGATATACCTTACATCATTTATAGTCCAAATTATACCCAGTAGGAATTTTGATATTCACATCTCTTATGCCCGCAATTTCTTCCGATAAATCAGTAGCTAGATGAACTATACCTTTTATAGGTTTAAAGTTCACTAATGTAAGAACCGCCCCCGGTCAATCCCGGTCGAACCGGTGACTCTGGACGAAGTTTGACTTTCAGCCGGAAAAGTCAACCGATGACTCCGGAAGTCATCCGGGATCTTTTTCGGGGCCCAAAAAGCGTAGCCACTTTCACGGTTAGCTTAGTTGAGTCATTACCTTTCGTTTGACTCTAATTTTGAATAGGTCAACTTTCGGTCAAACCCGAGACTTTTATCGACTAGTTCCGAATTAACTAAAGTGTTGGTTTTTATTAGAGGCAAAGTGGTCCCCAACTAGGACACTTGTCCCTCTTGACTTGGAGGAGAAGAAAAGACCCATTTTGACCCTTCTACCCTCACAAAAGTCAAATTGGAAGGATTGGACCTAAGGGCATTATTGGAATGTCATCAAACTAGGGTTTTAAAGCAAATTGGAGCACTTCTCTCCTCATTTTGTGTGCTGACCGAATTTGGAGAGAGAGGGGAAGAGAAGAGGAAACTTTGGAGCTTGAAGGTGAAGAAAGGTGCAAAAATGGAGTCTTGAGGTGGTTTAACTCCCAAAAACTCTCCAAAACATCATCTTCTTCATCCATCCCTCACCCTCAAGGTAAATCCCTCATCTAATTTCGATTCTACCACTTTTGGATTCATGGGTTTTGGAGGAGAATGGAAGAACTTGTTTAGGTTTGAAGTTTGAGTTTGGTTGTTGAAGTTTTGGAGGATTTTGTTGTTAGATGTTGGGGTTAATTGGTTAGTTTGGAGTGTTGATGAACACCCATGGTGGGTTTTGAAGTAGAGACGTTCAGGAAGTGTTTTTAAAGCTTTATAAAGTCATCCATGGAGGTTTTGGGGGTTGAAATCGTGAAAACCCGAAGCTGGAGGAAGCAGACGGATGAACAGTACCAGGCGTCACGGCTCCGTGACAGGAACTGTCACGGAGGGAGTCACGGCTCCATGAGAGAGACCGTGACGGTGTCAGACACGGCTCCGTGAGGGGATCCGTGACGGCATCGCCCATGGATCCATGACCAGATCCGTGGCAGACCAGTTTTGGTCCTTTGAACCCTTTTTCGATCTTCTTTTGTTTACTTCAAGAAGGTGTTTTTGAAACAGCGAGTAGAGTCTTTTGAACTTAGTTGTTTGCACTTGTTTAGCCTTTAATTAGAGTTTACTTGTGATTCTAGACCTTGGAACCGAGCTCGAGCGACGAAGACTACTCCGGGACCCGTGTGAAGAACGGAGGAGAAGCTAGCCGAACTCCACAACAAAGGATTTATTAGAGGAAGACCGCAAGGTAGGGGAAATACTAAACTTCTCGTGCACTTAAATACTTAGTATGCCTATTAAGTTAATACAATCGGAAAGGTCTAGTTGCATGTAGGAATCACAAGAATAATCGTTTTTCCTTTACCAATAAGCGGATGTGTCTAGTATGCATGCGTATGATGTGAATAACTGGTTTAACTCGCTTTCAATACTTGGGAATTGCTTTACTGGTAGAGAGGTCGTGATGAGCCCTCAGATTAGTTGTGTTTGCCTCACATGCTTGCTTGCTTAGTTTAAGTTAATTTAAGAGTCTAATGAAACTAGCAAAATCGTTACTTGAATGATTGATTGAATGTTTGAATAATTGGATGATTGAATGAATGCCTGAATGATTGAATGGATGACCGAGTATGACTGGTTGTGCCAAACGGTACGATCAGGTGATTGATGGACCGGTGGATTGTGAGTGGTAAGTATAACGGTAAGTGTAAGGGTAAATGGATATCTTTCGTGTGTTGTAGTGAAAGTGTGATTTGATATGTGTTGATTGTTTGATGTGTTATTGTGTGGCTCTCTTATTCGTGTTCTTAAGATGTTTGGTTGTTTGGTATGGTACTTACACCGGGGGGGGATAATCCGGTAGTATCTTAACCATGGAATATTGTTACTGGACCCTGCGGGGCATTGGTTATTGGACCCTGCGGGATATTGGTTATTGGACCCTGTGGGGCATTGATTATTGGACCCTGCGGGGGCATTGGTTGTTGGACCCTGCGGGGCATCGGTTGGTTGATCCTGCAGGACATTGGTTAACCCTGCGGGGCATTGGAGATGGACCCTGCGGGGAAAGAGGATGGTTTACCCTGCGGGGATTGGTTACGCGTTGTTTCACCCCGGGTGTGTGCGTCCTGCGGGAGCATACCCGGAAATCTACTCTGTCTTGCCTCGATGATTTATGCCCCGATGACATATGATCCTTTGAGAACGCTTCCGGTAACCCGATGATATGTGTTCCCTTGAGGACGCTTCCGGTAACCCGATGATATGTGTCCTCTCTGGATCGAGGGAAAATCCGACAGGATACAAAATTATTGTAGATCGGAGTGTCGAGGCTTAACTCTTCCATTGTGTTATTTAATTGTTCTTCCTTTGACTGCTCGGTAGCAATTGTTATTTTCTTGGAATGTAAAACGTTCGTTCGCCCCTCTATTGTTTATCTCTTGATTTACGCGAGTTTTGAAGTTCAAGTTAATTATGTTATTCCTTTTCATTAAAGATGTTAACCGCGGTTTTTGCTATTTTCCCTACTGAGCGTAAGCTCACCCCTTTTGTTTGCCTACTATTTTTATAGGATTGCTTGATGATTAGTGGATCCGAGGCTTGGGAGCTTTGGGATATTCTGAGTGTTGTTCTAGGGACGTTGTGGTCTATCTTGTTGAACCTTATTTACCTCATACTTCATGTTGAGCTTTGACTCTTTATTTGACTTTTGGAACATTTTATTTGAGTAATCGTTTGGAACTTACTGGAGTTTCAAAGAGAGTTTGTTATTATTTTATTGTTATCTATTGTCAAATCAAGTCACGTCTCGAGTCCGGCCAAAACCGGATTTGGGGCGTGACAATTTGGTATCAGAGCCTGGTTTCATTTTGAACTTGTTTTCAAAACCTCGGACCAAACGTCAATTAGGTGGGTAGAGTTAGGTGGTCTAAGTTGTAGACTCAGTGACGCAAGTTGGAAGCATCCGATGCGTAGAGTCGGAACGACACAAGTGTTGAGTGTTTCAATGTTTGTTCAAGTTTGAATCTTTTATATTATAGTGGTTGCATTGCTCGATTGGTAACCTTACCCTATTGACTGTAAATTACAGTGATCGGTGAAACCGATCAGTTGAGATCGAGATTGGGTTAACGAGCAGTGGTTGACCCGTTCTAAATTGATGGTTGAGTGAACCGTTTGTTAAGTGTGTTGCCACTTGGTTGGCCGTTCCTTGATTGATAAATTGAAGTGTGGATTTATTGAAGTGTGAACTTATTGAAGTGTTGATTTATTGAAGTGCTGATTTATTGAATTGTTGACTTGTTTAAGAGTTGACCGTTATTTAAATAATTAAAGTTGAAATTGATATTGAGTTGAAATCGATATTGAGTTTGAAATTGACTTGAGTTTGAAGCTGAGGCTTAACTTAAATATGAAATGGAGTTTGAAATGGGAAGTAAGTCGAGACAGAGATTGAGATTGAGATTAAGATCAGGTTTAGATCGGATGAACGAGCGATGCTCGGGGTGGTTATGACACGTTGGTTAAATAGTTATTGAAGGAATTGCCGCTTGGGTCGGCCGCTAATTGATGTAAAACCTGAAATGTTAAATTGACCTGGTAGTAATGAGACATTTGCTAAGACCCGCGTGGGGTACTTATGGTGTTTCAAGATGTTGTGTACTTGAGATGTTTTATGTGTGCAAGATGAGTAGAACTCTGTGTATAGGTTGTCATCTAAATGTCCCGCTTAGGCGGATGGTCAGTGGAAAATACGAATAGGTCATGCCGAAATTTCTGTAGAACGGAAGTGTTTGTGCTATCACGGGCTGACTCAGGGGCGCCACTATAGTCGAGCGTGATAGGGGGATGTCAAGTGGTTACAACGAGATTCGGGGACGCCTGAATCGGGTTGTAACGACGTGAGATCGACATGGATGTTATGATACAAGTTAAAGGAGTGAGAAACTGTGAAAAATAAAGAAATACTAAGAATTTATGAAATTAATCGTGTTACGATTCGTGATCTCACGCCTTGGGAAGATACCCGATCGAGGGGTATGCATGTTGCCTTGTGATTGTGTAAACGATTTGAGACTGTTCCTTCTGTGAAAGTTGTTTGATATGATTAGACTACTGATTGTTGTTGTGAGACGCACTGAGATGCGGTTTTGGTTTACCTATATTTAAGTATTATATATCTATTGAGCCTAAGTGTTGTTGATCCTTATTTGACCCTTATGGGATGCGCGTGAACGTCCTTGTTTGTCGATCGAACCGTTGGTTCTAAACTGGAAAACTGAGTGTGTACTTTATCTGTGCAGCGGGTATACGTCATGCCTCGTAGTTACATTCCGAGGGGTACCAGGAGACGCCCAGCTGGGGGCCCAAGTCAGATACTTGTTCCTGAATAGGCAGGGGCAGTGGGTGTCCAAGATGACTTCGTTGGGAATCGTGTGAGAGTAGCTTCCGCGACGATCCTGCTGGAGGGAGGAGCATACCGCGAGTGGTATCGCGAGGAACTGCGAGATGGAGTTTTACGTCTCGAGTTTCAGCAGTTCCTGGAACTGCATCAGGGGGAATGTTGACCTCCGTGCACCAGACGAGAGTGGCTTCCTTGTCCCACCCTGCACCGGAGATGGTGTCGACCGAGACTCATAGCGATAGACGATTTGAGGGAGGACTCCATTCTACGTTCGTGGATCGGGGTACCGCAGTCGGTACCCAGGTGTCGTCGGAGCCGATGGATCAGGCACCGGCAGTGGGACGACATGTCCGTGAGGCCGCCAAAGCCCAGGGAAGCAGGCCGAGATCGAGCGACTTCTTAGGACCGACAGGAGTCTGTGGTCCACGGAGGTAGAGGACCTCAGGATTCTTCCGACCTCAGACTCATGGCAGGGCCAGACAATACGGGTCGGCGGCGTCAGCTGGACCCACCGCATCAGGACGACCACCCTTTTGTTACTTTTGCTATCAGTCAGAACATCAGAGCCGAAACTGTCCGAGGGACGTCACACGACGATGTCGTATTTACGACCAGGTCGGACATTTGGTGACACATTGTCCCGTCGCAGGTGGGGAGCCAACATGCTACCATTGCGGCAGACTTGGGCACCTCTCCACCATGTGCCCTGATTGGATTGGAGGAGGACCCGTGCAGCGACCACAGCAGTCACAGTCAGACGAGACACCTTCTCCCCACCAGTGTCATGTTCAGCAGCCCAAGGAGACTAGTCTATGCCTCAGCAGTTGGTGGCATTTCCATCACCATCGAGAGGAGGACATCCGATGCGGCAGAGTCGAGTGTACGCGTTTACCGGACCCAGAGTTGAGGGCCCGACCAGTGTCGGTGTGAGTTGGAAGTGGAGTGGTAGACCGTCTCGTTCATAAGAACCTGCCGTATTGAAAGTTCCCTTTCCTGTTTCAAACGTGTTGATCGAACGTGAAGGAACCGAGTTGTAGAAGAACAACAGGCGTTCATCGAACGCTATCAGCAGCGAATGCCCGAGCAGTGAAAGGCTGTAGCCTTGACCAGTAAACGGTTCGACCGATCACCGGAGATGACCGAGTGACGACAAGATCAGAGTAGCGCAGCGAAAGCGTGGTGGGCCCATAACCCATAGGAGTCGTAATCTCCAGCTTCTTCTACCCCCGCTAAAAGTTTTAGGTCATAAGATTCGAACCTTTGAGACGACCCTTTTGTATTGACGCCCCGGTTAACAAGCGCAAAATGGACGAGTGTGAGTCGTACGCGTGAGATTAGATTAGAATGTTCTCCCTAAGTTCTCCCCGGAGGAACCGATCGGTTTACTACCAGTTCATGAGGACGACCTCATAATTAACCTGAGAATCGAGACGACGCCAACATCCTTAGACCAGGCAGACCCGCGCCAACAAAGTTGACCAATCAAGACGTCAGCCAAGGAGCCAAGAAGACGGAGGACCTGTCCGAGCGCACCACCGTGAAGATTGCAGCACGACTTCAAGAAGGAGCGGAACGGAGGGATAAGGAGGCATGAAGACCACCGGAAGCTGGACCGCATCAAGGTGAAGAATCGATACCCAGTATCGACGCGACAAGCTCCAGGAGAAGACGGCTACAACGACGACATCAAGACCGGAACACGTAGCGGGTCAAGGAGAGAGTTCGCGCCGCGCAACGGCAAAGAAGACGTGTTACGGAAGTCACATCAGTCACGTCGCACGCTGCAGGTGATCAACGTCAAGAGATACAGCGACATCAAACGACATTTTCCAGCAGAACGGAATACGGGAAACACGAACCGAGTACCAAGACGTATTTTGGTCGACAAGGGAAGGACGAACGCCAACGTCCCGCGAGGACTAGCGTAACCGCTAAGTTACACCGTAGAAGTGAGAACACCTCACGTCGAGATCCGGAAACCGGTAGCGAAATACGATTACTACGAACTTCCAGGCCAATAACAAGATGGTACCGCGCGAAGCATCGTGTGGTAGGTCAGGTTTGTGCCCCGGCAGAGCACAATGAGAATTTAGAAGTTGACCAGTGACAGGTCCTAAGTTGTTTGAAAGACCGTTCAAATTCTCGAGATTTCAATGCTTGTTGTGGACTCATTAAGGTGATGATTCGGATGAAACGACTTATAAGTTGGTCGATTGATAGTATGTGAGCAATGGTAAGAGAATTGTAGCAGGTTGGATAACATTCTTGATCGATCGTGGTTGAGTTTTGATGGTTTTCCTCGATCTAGGACTGTGATACTCGATGAATGGTTGAATCGTTATCAGGTTGAGAACTTTGGAAGGATTTACCCGGTGTGACCTGTTGATATGACTGGACAAGCGTGCCATGCTCGGTAAGGCATGAGCCTTTAATTGTGGTATGTTTTGAGACGTGCCGCCTTTTGACTAGATGCCGGTAAATTGTGTTATCTCCTTGTTTGAGGTACGCCCACTTTCCCACTAGATGTGATGAAATAGTGGTTGTTCCAGACCCTGTAGTGTTAGTGAGATCTTTGGTTTGATGAATGCATTGTGTATTAATTCCTTGTAAATTGTTTGTGGTCGGTCCTGACTTGTTAGTATTGGAGTTCTATTGGGACTAATTCCTGTAACAGTCACTAAGGGGGAGATTGATGAGTTACGTTTTTGTGTAGTTTCGATTTTTGTTCGACTTGTAGAAGGTTCCGGTAGGATACCTGTGCCGACGGAAATCCCGTTACGGGATAGCTAGGCCTTTACCTAAGTTTTCTTAAGTGTTTGGTTGTTTTCGGCGTGTGTTGTTACTCGGTATTTCTTGAGTTGGTGAGACGTTGCTTGTGATTCTGTGAATTTTCGAGTAAGACGGTTTTTGCACCGCTAAGTGTGACGTTGAGCAACTAGCGTGATCTAGTGAAGCACGATTAAGTGAAGGTTGCGTTGATTTGAGAACAATTAAAGGGTACGCAGATTCGACGGAAGATGTACTTATTTAGACGGCTTCAACCTGTTGATTTAGTCGGTTAATGTTCACGTATTTCTGAGGGCGACCCCAAAGAAGGGACTGTTGCGGCTCAACCGCGGCGGAGGCAAGCCAACCCCGCGCGTTGTCAGATCTTTGAGATTTTGGGAAAGTTGGAGTCGTTGCCTATAGCCTTGCATGATAGCGACGGCTTGGTGACGTGCATAGCATCTTCTACATATCTCAACCAACGGAAGTACATTACAGACCCTTCCCACGTTATCGAGCGGACGAACATCGAGTTAGCTGATGATGTCTCGTAGGAGAATCATTCGTTCAAAGCATCGGATACGCGGCAGAAGGTCCTATGGGACTAGACTATCCCAGTAGTACGAGTGCAAGGAAAGCACCAAAGAGCTGAATCGACCTGAGAACGCGAGGATGAAGTTCGCGCGAAGTATCCTCGCCTGTTTGACCTTTGAGATACCTCAGTTGTAAATTTCGAGGATGAAATTCTTTTAAGGGGGTAGATTGTAAGAACCGTCCCCGGTCAATCCCGGTCGAACCCGTGACTCTGGATGAAGTATGACTTTCAGCCGGAAAAGTCAACCGATGACTCTGGAAGTCATTCGGGATCTTTTTCGGGGCCCAAAAAGCTTAGCCACTTTCACGGTTAGCTTAGTTGAGTCGTTACCTTTCGTTTGACTCTAATTTTGAATAGGTCAACTTTCGGCCAAACCCTAGACTTTTATCGACTAGTTCCGAATTAACTAAGGTGTTGGTTTTTATTAGAGGCAAAGTGGTCCCCAAGTAGGATACTTGTCCCTCTTGGCTTGGAGGAGAAGAAAAGACCCCTTTTGACCCTTCTACCCTCACAAAAGTCAAATTGGAAGGATTGGACCTAAGGGCATTATTGGAATGTCATCAAACTAGGGTTTTAAAGTAAATTTGAGCACTTCTCTCCTCATTTTGTGTGCTGGCCGAATTTGGAGAGAGAGGGGAAGAGAAGAGGCGTTTTTGGAGCTTGAAGGTGAAGAAAGGTGCAAAAATAGAGTCTTGAGGTGGTTTAACTCCCAAAAACTCTCCAAAACATCATCTTCTTCATCCATCCCTCACCCTCAAGGTAAATCCCTCATCTAATTTCGTTTCTACCACTTTTGGATTCATGGGTTTTGGAGGAGAATGGAAGAACTTGTTTAGGTTTGAAGTTTGAGTTTGGTTGTTGAAGTTTTGGAGGATTTTGTTGTTAGATGTTGGGGTTAATTGGTTATTTTGGAGTGTTGATGAACACCCATGGTGGGTTTTGAAGTAGAGACGTTTAGGAAGTGTTTTAAAAGCTTTAAAAGGTCATCCATGGAGGTTTTGGGGGTTGAAATCGTGAAAATCTGAAGCTGGAGGAAGCAGACGGATGAACAGTACCAGGCATCACGGCTCCGTGACAGGAACCGTCACGGAGGGAGTCACGGCTCCGTGAGTGAGACCGTGACGATTTCAGACACGACTCCGTGAGGAGATCCGTGACGGCATCGCCCACGGATCCGTGACCAGATCCGTGGCAGACCAGTTTTTGTCCTTTGAACCCTTTTTCGATCTTCTTTTGTTTACTTCAAGAAGGTGTTTTTGAAACAGCGAGTAGAGTCTTTTGAACTTAGTTGTTTGCACTTGTTTAGCCTTTAATTAGAGTTTACTTGTGATTCTAGACCTTGGAACCGAGCTCGAGCGACGAAGACTACTCCGGGACCCGTGTGAAGAACGGAGGAGAAGCTAGCCGAACTCCACAACAAAGGATTTATTAGAGGAAGACCGCAAGGTAGGGGAAATACTAAACTTCTCGTGCACTTAAATACTTAGTATGCCTATTAGGTTAATACAATCGGAAAGGTCTAGTTGCATGTAGGAATCACTAGAATAATCGTTTTTCCTTTACCAATAAGCGGATGTGTCTAGTATGCATGCGTATGATGTGAATAACTGGTTTAACTCGCTTTCAATACTTGGGAATTGCTTTACTGGTAGAGAGGTCGTGATGAGCCCTCGGATTAGTTGTGTTTGCCTCACATGCTTGCTTTCTTAGTTTAAGTTAACTTAAGAGTCTAATGAAACTAGCAAAATCGTATACTTGAATGATTGATTGAATGTTTGAATAATTGGATGATTGAATGAATGCCTGAATGATTGAGTGATTGAACGGATGATCGAGTATGACTGATTGTGCCAAACGGTACGATCAGGTGATTGATGGACCGGTGGATCTTGACCGGTATGTATAACGGTAAGTGTAAGGGTAAATGGATATCTTTGGTGTGTTGTAGTGAAAGTGTGATTTGATACGTGTTGATTGTTTGATGTGTTATTGTGGGGGGGGGGGGTAATCTGGTAGTATCATAACCATGGAATATTGTTACTGGACCCTGCGGGGCATTGGTTGGTTGATCCTGCAGGATATTGGTTATTGGACCCTGCGGGGCATTGTTAAATCAAGTCACGTCTCGAGTCCGGCCAAAATCGGATTTGGGGCGTGACAACTAACATATCTTTATCATGTGTAGTATGGAAAGAAGCACTTGAATCCATGATTCACGACTCAACCTAGATCTCTACACAACAAATCAAAGTGTCATCTTCAATTTCCTCTATTGCATTCAACGAGTTGTTCTCCTTTCTCTCCTTCTTCGAGTTCGGGAATTGATTCTTGAAGTAGCAAGTTTTTTGATAATTATATCAAGTCACATCTACTCTGCTTTTAGATTGCCCTCTCCTTCTGGGCATCAATCTGTCTCGCCCTTTGTTCTTCCCCCTTTTAGAATTTCTACCTCTTCCGTCCACATTTTAACACGAAGCCTTATGATTCTCCAGAATTCCTTCCACGAATATCTTCCCTGAGAATCAAGTCACATATCTCTTCGAACAACAGCTTAGTAGATCCAGATGAGCTACTAACCACTGTAACGATTCCTGATCAACTATTAGATAACGAATAAAGAAACAAAAAGGCTTTTACCTCATCTTAAAATTTAATATCCACCAACACTAATTTGGATAATATCATATTAAATTCGTTCACGTGATCGGTAACACTAGCACCTTCCCTCATCTTCGTATTAACTAATTGACGAAACAAATATACCTTGTTTGATGCAGACGGATTTTCGTACATATTTGATAACGCCTTTATGAGACCATAGGCAGTCGTCTCCTTCATGATGTTGTAGGCAACGTTCCTTGTCAATGTCAACCTCACCGCTTCGAGTGCTTGAAGATCTAGCAACTGCCAATCGGTTGAACTTAGATTCTCTGGTTTGGCATCTAACAAGGGATCATGTATCTTCTTTTGGTACAAATAATCCTCACTCCGTATCTTCCGGAATCCAAAATCTTTCCTATCAAACTTGTTGATTCAAACAATTCCATCTTCTGTCATTGCTCCCATTTGTCACGAAAAGGGCTCTGATACCAGTTGTTAGGGTATAACAACGTGGAACAATATTCAAGCCCACAACAAATAAGAAGACTAAAAGTTTTCTATACATAATAGGTAGTATCCGCAAACCCTAATAGTCGAATTTTATGTTTTCCCACAACAAATTATAGCCGAGATGGGTGTTTGCAAAAACCAATTTAGCGATTCTTAGAGTCAAGTCTTCTCTTATGCTTAAGCTTTGTTTGGTCTTCCTTCCCCACAGGCTTCCAGGAGAGCCGACTCTGTTCGGACGATAAGACTTACAACACTAACTTACCGAAAAGTGAGTCGAGTAGAGTAAGTTGCTGCTTTCCCATTTCTCGTTCTGCCTCTACTGGTAAAGGGGCTTTAAATGATGGCTATCAAAATGGCTGGGGGGATGTATTTATCGCATCAGTTCCACGAACCCGGTGTTCTAATCTACTCTCAGAGAGACGAAGTGGTCTTGGGTTCGTAAGTAGAGTTTTTTCAAGGTGGAGGGCCTCCCACCTCAAGGCTGCAATATGTGAACTATTTCTGCCATTTTTGAATCCTTTGTTGGTTTTAACCTTTCGTGCTGACGAGGAGTATGTTTTGCAACATGTTTATGTCTGGGGGTTCATTCTTTGGTGGGGGGCGAGGCGTCAGAGATCAAAGTGGATTTGGGTGGCTTTTGTTTTCCAGTGACGAACACGCCGGTAGACATCGTGGAGTCGGTTGAGGGGCAACCAGATTCTTCGCTTCAGATATCCTAGGAAGGTTCTCTAAATATGACTTCTCCAGATTCAATCTCCTTGGATTTCATATCTCAAACACTACAACCATTGATCACTGTTACTGAACGTGTGTTTGATTAGACAAGGTCTTTCTGAGTGGGCAGGGTTGTTCTTAGAGTGGGGGAGGTTATGGTTCAGCTGATTCGCGACTAGTTGCTCCTCCTCTACGGGCTGAGTTTTCGGTCGTTCCTGTTGTGAAGCAGCTAGGTACGGTAGAAAGTCACTGTGGTGCGTTGGTGTTGTAGGGAGGCTCGGTAGATCCAGATGCAAACGTTGATTCAGAGGGCCTCTCATTGATCTCGGGTGTCCAGGACCTCCAGGTATAAAACAGAGATGTTTTGGTCTTGAATGGACAATTCATATCGGGTGGGGTTGATCCTGATAGTTCCAAAGACCTTGCAAAGGAGACAATTCAATGGACGAGTAGAGAAGCAGTGTTCTTTTCTAACTCTCCTGCAGAGTTTTGAAAAGATCATGATCTCGAAATCTAAGCATAAAACACGTAGTGGGTGACCTCCTAAGCATCAGTCTACACGACTCCCTTTGGTGCTTAGTAGGGCCGGCTCAATTATTATTAGGGCCTAAAGCGAAAAATTAATCGATATCTTTTTTTCTTGTGAAAGAATATAATAATAAAATTCTCTCATAGGAAAATTATATTAGATCATTAGAAATTAACCAGGTGCTATAGTGGAAGAAAATTATTAGATGATATTTAAAAAATGAGATTCAAAATCTCTATTTATAACACTCAAAAATATAAAATGGATTATGGAGATTAACTTCTAACAAGATACCCTCGATGGGACATATTTATTGTCCAGAATTTTATACAAAAAATCTAAATATTTAAGGATTCACATGTATCCATAAATAAGTTATATTCTTGTCAATTTCGGATGTGATATGTTTGAGATATAACTAGAAAATTACAGTAAATTATGTTAGCTTACATGTGATATCATGTATTTATAGCTATTATCATCAACTTCTAGAATCTTTTCCACTTAAAAATTAATTTTAAATACTAAATATAGACTATAAATAGGATTAATCAAATATAACTAAAAATAAGAAAACCACTATAATCGACACCAATGGCACAAGGTAGTAGTTGGGTGAGAATTTTCAAGCATTAAGAGTATTTCGTATTGAAACCGAGTATTTAACCGGAAGAAGAAAAAAAGTCAAGTCCAACATACTCTCTCTATTACCTCATGATATATGTGCCTAAATTTATTTAGTTGTTGTAAATTCCTAAAGATTGAAGCTTATAAACAAGCTCATGCCTATTGATCCTTTTTTAGAAGCGATGTGATTTGAGATTAAGAAATCATATTCAAATAATCGTTCATGTTCAAGGCATCTAGGTTTCCTTTCTCTTAAGCATCTTCATCTCTTATAACTTATAAATAAATCATTTCTCTAGATTATGGACATACAACTACATGTGATGGGTATATAAAGTCAACTCTACTTTATACATAAAGTATCAAGGAATTTTTCATATGTTTATTTCACATTTTTTGCTCTAATCATTAATATGTATTCTATATTAGATTTGTTTCCATAGTTTTAAAATATGTTTTTGAGCATATCTATGATGAAGTTGATAAAAAAAATTCATTCCTCAAACAAATATTATAATGTATATATATAAAGATCCACACTTATTTTTTTGGTTTTTCTAGTTCTTTGTTTGATCCCTTATTTGTAGTTTACTAGTCATTGGTAAATTGAATTTTTAAGCTTTGTTTCACTAATGATAGTTTTCACTGCTAATTAAAGATTTATAGAGTTGTTACAGAACTGTTTTTTTTTTCTCAAAAACAAATTTGAGTTGAGATCAAAATTAAGCCCTATTCATATTAAAATTTAATTCCAAAATTAGAAGTCCAATATTTTCACTTGATTAGGTTTAGAAGTAGTACTAGGTCTTTAATTGTATAATGTTTTCGATTTAATGCCTTAAACGGCTTCTTATTAAATTTCTGGAGGCCATTTTTCAATCTAAGGCCTTAAACGATTTCTTAACTCGCTTAAAGCTTGAGTAGGCCCTGATGCTTAGCATATTATATCGAACGAGGTCGAAGACTCGTTCTCTCAATAAAGCATTATTTAATTCAGTCCCAAGGTAATCGTTCGTTTGTTTTTCCAATATTTGGGTAATAATTCTTGGGGGAGAGGATACAGATATAGAGAAAGCCTTTGATGATCCGACGTTGAGCTCTGAAGACAAGGTTTGTTATGAAGAGGATTTTGCTAGTTGACCACAACCAGCCTGTCTGTATCGTATTGAGTTATTTCCCGAACTTGTGTTTCTTCAGTTTAGGGTAACCCCTTTTTGAGCTCCCGTTTTGAGCTCCTTATTGTAATCGCTTTATTGGTCTTTGACCTTCTAGATTATCTTTATCTTAAATAGTTATTTTTTTCTAAATAAAAATTCGCGCTTATAAAAAAAATCCATAATCAACAACCAATAATCTGTAACACGCAAATTCTTCTCCTGTGCATAGTTCACATTGCATGAACCCGCCACTAATGAAAAAGATTGAACAATCCTTCATACACATACAACCTAAGCCTAGATACCAAACCGAAAACATTGGTGGAAGAAAAATGATAAAAAACCTATATATCTCTCACCATTGATCCCGTAATAATCAACAATTAAGTGACCTAAAACCATATGATCACTAGTACTAATAGGAGCATGTGTTCTTGAATCTTGACGATCACGTAGGTTTCAACATTTGAACATCATATCCCACCTAGCCATGTAGGTTCCATCTTCTTCCCGGACCTCCTCCTCCACAAGGTGCCTCGAAAACCCATCTTCGATGTGCATCACTGGACTTCCATTAGTGAGCAACAACCTATTCTGCTTCACCATCATCAGCTTCTTGTTCCTCGAAGAATAAAAATAAAACTCAAAGGCTTTGGATCTCACCTTTGTCAAGACGAAAATTTTCGGGGGAGTTAGGGTTTTAAGTGACTAAGGGACAAGTTTACCTTTTTTTATTTATTAAAAAAGGTCATGTGCGAAAATGTCTAAAAATGGACTAAAATGAGTAACTGTGTTACTTTTGGTAAAATTAGTGTATCTCTCAAACAAACAAAAAATGTTAGGTATAGCTAAGTGAAAATCACGGATAGTTAAGTGTAGTTATCTTTTATTTTTTCCTATTTTTTAATGTAATTTTGAAATCATTCGTTTACAAAAAAAAAAATGTTCTCATTTCTATAATGGTTTTGACAATTATGATTTCATTTGGTTTTATTATTCAAAGACAAAAAAATTTATCAGCAAAGCAATAGTATAAATCTCCCTCTTTTCAAAGATTGAAAAGAGAGGACAAATGTCTCTAGCTACAGAGACTATACAAGATTGTTGAGTTACCAATTACAAACGGATTTGACCAAAATGGGTACAAAAGAAAAGGGTAATTAATTGAAACTAAATATGAAGACTACCCTCAAACTATCAAAGCTTAAGAACCTGAGTGAAAACAACTTGTGAAATCATGAGGAGCTAGCAAAAGAGGAGGCTTGAACTTATGATGGTGATGAAGCACGATGCCTTGGAGCACAAGAAACCTGCTTTGGAGTACAAGAAACCTTAATGAACTGAAGCTGACTTGATGTTCTGCAGAAATCAAAAGGCAAATGCTACTGCAGCAAACAAAAACTCATATCTGCCTAAGTAACCTGCAAATTCAGCAGCAAAGAATGATCTGAGTGTGAAGATCCTACTGCAAATAATTGAAGGAGAAAACTTACTCCAAGAATGCCTAAAAGAGACCAAAGGATCTACCCACACTCACAATAGAGAGGTCTAGAAATCTACCCACACATAAGAGGAAGAACAAGACCAAACCCACCTCACAAAAGGGACCTAAACCTCACCACTCCACTCCACCAGAACCAACCCAAACCCCTCCCAAAACCCCAGCCCCAAACCAAAAACAATTAAGAAACCACAACAGTCACCAAAAATCAGTTAGCATTTCTGAGAGAGAGACACTATAGAGGATAATTCACCCAGGCTTCAAAAGAGAAGTGATAAGAGGAGGAGAAAGTGGACCATTATCATGAGTAGCTTGTGTTTTGAAGATTGGCAAATATTGTAGCTGATTTGAAAGCCACATTATTGAAAATTCTATCATTTCTAGCCAACCAGATCAACCAGCAAGAGAGTTTTAAAATATTCCCCCAAGCTCTTCTGTAGGAACTTTTGCATAGATAGAACCAAGTGCTTAATAAGCCTTTTAAATTTCCAGGTAAAGCCCAAGAAACACCCCACCAAGATAAGATAGAACCCCATAACTCCCAAGCCTGCCTGTAGTGAACAAGTATGCGTGCAGCATCTTCAAAATCCCAGTGGCATGAAGGACAGATCAAATCATCTAAGGAGAATAAAAGACCTATGCTATAAAAGAAGCATCTTGATGGAATTGCCTCTAAAAATGCTAACAAACAGAAAGCAATAATTTTTGGAGCCATGCCTAGGGTCCAGAGATGCTTTTTCCAATCAGGAATTACATAACCTTGAGGGGCCAATAAGGAATACATTCTCTTAACACTAAAGCCTTTAGCATCATACAACTAGGCCAATTGATCTTCCTCTTCAGATGGAGTTCCCTAGAGAGAAAGGAACAGATCAAACCCCATTCTTCTTCTTCCCAATCTGTAAGAACCGCTCCTGGTCAACGTCGGTCAATCGGCGGAAAAACGGAAAATTTTTAAAAATTTGGACATACACCTAAATGAACCTAAAATTGACCCCGATGGTCATATCGGACTTAAGTTGACCCCGATATCGACCAAAGTGAGTTCTGTGTGACTCAGGGCAAATTTTTGACCAATTCAGGAAAAGTTGACTTTTTGTAGTAAAAGTCAACTGAGCGACGTTTTGGTCCGTTCGAGGCCCGTTTTGGATCCAAAAAGATTAGATGTCGTTATAGTGGTCTTAGTCGGTCTGTTTTCTTGTAGCACGTGAAATTTCGTAATTTCTTGGAAAATGGGCCCGCACAGGGCCCGAGACAGCCGAATTTCGCGAATCGGACTGAAAAATATCTACCAAGATATTTTTCTAAAGTGTGAGACCCACATGACACATGTCACACAAGTGGTGGTAGTTGGTTTTTGAACAAAATAAAAGAAAAGGAAATGAGGGTTAGTTTTGTAAATAGAAAGTGTAATGTGTTTTTGAAACAGAATAAAGAGGAATTGTCAGAGAGGGTTTCGGCCAAATAGAAAAAGAAATGAGAGAGAAAGAAGAGAGAAGAAGGAGAAGGAGAAAAAGAGGAGGGTGGAGTTTTGGTGATTTCCCGACATTCCGACCGACGGATCGTCTCAACGGTTACATATTCAAGCTCCCCTCGTCATTCCCTACGTTGAGAACCCGTCTTTTTCTCGTTTTGGAACGTTTGAATTTTAGGGTTTGAGTTTAAATGGGTTGATTAAGGTTGGGTTAAGGATTGGGGTTCGTTAGGAACGTTTTGGGGCGAAAAGGAACATTTTTCGTTGTGGCCGTGTGGGGCCCACTTGGCCGGGCCTCGGGTTTTTCGTGTTCGGGTAGTCTTGGATGATCCCCAAGTCGATAATTCACACCCGGAACGAATTATGGGATTAAATTGTGAAAGTTGGAAATTTCGGGTTTAGAAACTTTAAACGCGAATTAAATCGCTCGGAAGTCGCAAATTGATTCCGTCGATTGCATTGGAACCCTTGAATTGTTTTAGGATCGTAGAAACGAAAACGGGAATTTTCGGAGCACCGGAAGGGCGTTTTCCAATCCAGGGCAGATTCGCCGAGCCGGGCGAATTGGGCCTTTCCGGGCCCATTGTTGACAATGTCGAGTAATTGGGAAGTTTGGGAGTGATCGGCATTACCAGGGTTGCGTTTGGGCGTCAAATTCTTTAAAATTCAGCTTTGCCTGCGAACTTAAAAAGTGTTTTAATTGTGCTCATGTTAGATCGTGCCGCCGACCGCGGAAATGGGAGGCTAGGCGAGTGATCGCGAGCACGCCGGAGCTTGGGCGTGGACTTTTGGGAAAACGTTACGAGGTAGGGAAAAGTAGCCGGATTAGAAATGCATGTGACACTTGGGTGTCGTAGGATAAGTGTACGTATAGAACCATAGAAATACATGTGACACCTAGAGGTGTCGTAGGATAAGTGTACGTATCGAACAATATAAATGCATGCGACACTTAGTGGTGTCATAGGATAAGTGAACGTATCGAACATTAGAAATACTCGTGGCATTTGGTTGTGCCCATAGGTTGATTGAATTGTTTGTGTTTGTGGGTGGCCATGAGTGCCTGTAGGGAGTTGAACCCGTATTGGTTGACTGACTTGCCGAGTGGTAGTTAGTCGTGTTGTCGTATTTTCTTTCTATTTGCGGGGTATTGTGTGTTAATTGCTGGTTGACTGACTTGCCGGTGCGCGGTCGGTAAAGAGCAGGGCGATGTGGTCCCCGTCAGGTGTGTCGCACCTTCCGGCGCGTGAACGGTAAAGTGCTGAGGCTTGTGGTTGTGGTTTGCTTGACTTTGATCACTTTAGTGTTGTGTTCTTCGAGGTCGTCTTTACTGTGTCGGGTCTACACTACGGGTACGGGTGTTTAGATGGTTGGGGAAAGTAACAGTTTTCGTGAGACAGTCGGGTTATTTGAGTTTGGGGATAGTATTCCCCCGGTGTTTTGTTTGTTGTAGGTGTTTCCGGCATTTCTGCTAGTATGTCGTAGTCAGTCTGGTATCCGTGGTGGTGAGCAAACGCTCACCCCTAGCTGCTTTTCCTACAGGTACTGGTCGCGAGGCGGACTAGGGGAACTCTCGAAGCTTGAAGAGCTGGGAGCGGGAGTCCGGGTTTTGGGGAGTTTAGCGACGTATGCTTTGTGTTTTGTCCGCTTGTTTTGGACGCTTTTCAGTTGTAAAATATTGTTTTTGATTAACTCAAAGTGGTGGTTTTAAGCGGTTTTATTAAAATGTTTGAAAATGGTTTTATTGTTTCACCGTTCGCGTTCTGGGTTCGGTCCTACTGAATTCGGGGCGTGACAGATTGGTATCAGAGCTCGAGGTTTCACACCTCGGACTGTACGTCAATTAGGTGGGGAGAGTCGAGTCATTAAAAGTCCCTTCGTGCGTTGCTTGCGCAAGTCAAAAACCGTGTGTAGACCCGGAGTGACATGAGTCCTGTTTGTTGTTGTGTGTATGTGCAGTATCACTGATACTGGCATAATGATTGTGTGTTGCTGCGTGAAACGTTTTTAAGCTGTCGCGACTCGACTCAGGGGCGCCCCTGTAGTCGAACGTGACGGCGCTGATATCAAGTGGGTACAATTTAGTTCGGGGACGCCTGGACCGGGTTGTAACTACGTGATGTCAAAAATGAGATTTTATGATGAAAAGGAGAGAATTTTAAAAATTGGTTAGCCCTGTGGGCGTGCGTTTTGAAATTGGTTGGCCTTGTGGGCTTGTGATTGAGGTTGGGTGACTTGAAACGGTCAGTGAATTGTTGTGCAGTTGTGTGTGGATCCTTTGCGATCTTGCGTGCTTTGTGTGCGTTGATATTGTTGATAATGCGTGACTTAGTTCACGAGTGTGTCGGGTCGTTTTGAGGTTTCCTTTACGTATTCTGGTAATTGAGGTATTGATAGCGTAAGCAGGGTGACGTTTTGGTATCGGGTTTTGAGGTAGACGTAGACTGTGTGAACGCTAGTATATTGAGCATGTCGTCGTTATATAAGTTCGCAAACTAAGCAATTGTGCGTCTCCTTGCAGAAGATACCTACTACATGGCACCACGTCCCAGAAGAGGACGGTCAGTTGGGGCACCGGGACGGACGCCCGCCGTCGAACCCGTTGAGTCCACGGGAGCCCGGGGGTATTCCCATCGGGGAAGACATGGGGAACGACGCAGAACCATTTGGGGTCCCGCCCAGCGTCCCGCCGGTCGCAGACCAGTCCACTGTGGCCGCTTTAGGCGAGCTGACTCGGACGGTGTAGAGCTTGTAAGCGATCATCGCCCGTAGGGAGTCTGCGTCGCCGGCTCCGGAGATAGTGTCTGCTGCTGCTGCAGCCGATCCAGCGAGGCTCGTTCAGGCCGGAGGCCCGTTCAGGCCGAAGGCCATACGGCCCGGACACTGCTGGATTTCCTGAAGCTGGGCATACCTACGTTCGTCGGGGAACCGAACCCCGACATAGCCGAGAGATTGCTGGAGTAGGTCACTCGGGACCTGGACACGTCAGGCATAGAGGACGGTCACACCAGGGTGTCCTTTGCAGCTCATCAGCTGAGGGACAGCGCCTACCACTGGTGGGGGCGAGTACGGGACAGAGTCGGGGACGACTACAGTACCTTCGAGACGGTCTTCCTAGAGCAGTATTTCCCCGAGTCGGCCAGGGCGGATCGACATCAGCAATTCCTGGAACTGCAACAGGACGGAGCGACAGTGGAAGAGTATGAGGCCAGATTCACGGCCTTGACCCGATTTGCACCAGAAATGGTGGCGACCGAGTTGAAATGGTGCCGACGGTTCGAGACGGGGCTGAGGCCGACGATTCGGGATCGAGTCCTCGCCCTGAGGATTCGGGTGTATATATAGCTAGTGGACACGGCAGCAGTAGTGGAGCGGGGTCTCCGAGAGGCAGCGAGGACCCGTGAGGTTCGGCAACGGCCGACCAGCGTTGCGGGACCATCCGAGTCCCGAGATCTGAGGAGGCAGAGGACTGCGGGGTCCTTTCGGCCACAGGTTCAGCCGGGCGAATTGAGGCGGATGGGGTCAGTAGCATCAGTAGGGCCAGTCGCCTCAGAGCAGATGCCGATATGTTTTACCTGCGGGCAATCGGGCCATCTGCGACGGGAGTGTCCGAATGGTGGAAGGCCCGCGGCGCTACCAGTGATCACCCAGACAGGCCAGGGCATGGGGCCGAGGGCCGACGATTTCAGGTGTTACCGGTGCGGCCGGGTTGGGCACTCAGCTTCAAGGTGCCCTAATCAGGTTGGGGAAATGTCAGCGCAGCGACCGCAGCAGTCACATACAGTGCAGTCACCCAGGGATCGCCAGCGTCAGAGTCAGCCGTCGAGGTTCTCGCAGCCGTCCACGAGCGCGCCATTTCCTAGACAGCAATAGAGGTCCGTACATCCAGCAGTCAGTGCGTCAGGTCAGAGGCAACAGGCGTCACAGGGGAGATTGTATGCAGTTACCGACTCCCGAGCCACAGGATCCACTACCTACCATGAGACCATTCAAGGTACGTGCTTATTATATCACTTGTGGGCGTTATTTTTATTTGATACCGGGGCGTCGCACTCGTTTATTTCGTCGAGTTGTGCTGAGAGGTTGGGGCTGAGTTTAGAGCCGTTGAGTCCACCCCTGTGTCTGGACACGCCAGTTGGGGGTGATGTGATGTTAACTAGGGTCTGTCGTGCCTGCGAAGTTAGAGTCGCAGACTGTCCTTGCCCTAGTGACCTTCTCGTGCTGCGAATGACGACCTTTGACGTAATCTTGGGAATGGATTGGCTGGCGAAGTACCGAGCCAATATCGACTGCTATAGGCGACGAGTGACGGTGTCAGCAGGCAACACGAAGGTTTCGTGTATTCAGGGCAGTAAAAGCGGGGTTCTCATGTCGGCTTTGTCCGCAGTGGAGGAAGTATCGGCCGTGCAGAGTCGAGAGTTACCGCGAGTGGTGTGCGAGTTCCCCGAGGTCTTTCCTGAGGAGTTGAGCGGGTTGCCACCAGTTCGTGAGGTGGAGTTTAGGATTGACCTGATGCCGGGAACGGCAGGGATATCGATGGCGCCCTACAGGTTCGCGCCAGCAGAGTTGACCGAGCTGAAGCGTCAGCTCGAGGAGCTTCGGGAGAAGGGGTTTATCCGCCCGAGGACATCGCCGTGGGGAGCACCAGCACTCTTCGTGAAGAAGAAGAGTGGAGAGCTTCGGATGTGTATAGACTACCGGAAGCTGAACCGGGTTATGGTGAAGAACCGATACCCGATGCCGAGGATTGACGACTTGTTCGACCAGTTGAGAGGGTCGACGTGCTTCTCGAAAATCGATCTGCGATCCGGATATTACCAGTTGCGAGTCCAGGAGGAGGACGTTGCAAAGACTGCATTCCGGGCACGCTATGGGCATTACGAGTTCTTGGTGATGCCATTTGGACTGACGAACGCACCTGCAGCGTTCATGGATCTGATGAACAGTATATTCCGGCCGTTCTTAGATCAATTTGTGGTGGTGTTTGTAGACGACATCTTGATCTACTCGCAGAACGAGGCGGCACATGACGAGCATTTGAGGGCTGTTATGACCCTGCTGCGCACACATCGGCTATATGCCAACCAGGAGAAGTGCGATTTTTGGCTCGCTGAGGTGAGATTCCTCGGTCACATTGTATCCCGTGACGGTATACTGGTCGATCCGGCGAATATCGACGCAGTTTCGAAGTGGGCGCGGCCCACGAGCATCTTCGAGATCCGTAGCTTCTTGGGGTTGGCAGGGTATTATCGGCGGTTCGTCCAGGACTTTGCGTGGCTAGCCGCGCCTATGACTCTTTTGATGCACAAGGGAGTCGGGTTTGTGTGGACAGAGGATTGTGAACGTGCGTTCACGGAGCTGAAGACTCGTCTAACTACCGCTCCAGTGTTGATAGTGCCAGAGCGAGGGGTCGGGTATGAGGTCTACTGTGACGCGTCCGGGGAAGGACTGGGCTGTGTACTGATGCAGTTGGGTAGAGTTTTTGCTTATGGCTCCATGCAGTTGAAGACACACGAGCGCAACTATCCTACCCATGACTTGGAACTAGCAGCAGTCGTGTTCGCGCTAAAGGGCTGGCGGTATTATCTGTACGGCGAACGATTTCAGGTGTTCTTGGATCACAAGAGCCTCAAGTACATCTTTTCCCAACGAGACCTGAACGTGCGCCAGCGGCGATGGATGGAGCTACTTGAGGAGTACGACTTTGAGCTACACTACCATCCGGGTAAGGCGAACGTGGTTGCCGACGCCCTGAGCAAGAAGTCAGTTCCGAGTCTTGCTAGCATATCAGTTCGAGAGTGGGACATGATGGGGAAGCTGGGCACGTTCGGGCTTGAGCTAGAGGAGGTTACTGGTGGCGTGGCCATGTGCTCATTGGTGGCTCAGCCCTCATTACTTGCCTGAGTGTTGGAGGCCCAGTCGGAGGATGTCGAGACGTCAGAGATCCGAGAGAGGGTCGTCAGCGGTGTCGAGGCGGAAGGCTGGGAACTCAGTACTGATTGGGGGTTACGGTATCGAGGAGGGTTATTCGTGCTGCGCAACTATAGAGGCGACGTGTTGAGAGAGTCACATCATTCGCGTCTTACAGTGCACCCGGGTAGCACCAAGATGTACCGCGACATCAGGCGGCAATTCTGGTGGAGCGGGATGCGGAGAGAGGTCGCGGAATTTGTATCGAGATGTCTCACCTGTCAGCAGGTGAAAGCCGAACATCAGCGTCCTGCCGAATTATTACAGCCACTGCCGATTGCCCAGTGTAAGTGGTAGCACGTCACGATGGACTTCGTGAGTGGATTGCCGAGGGGACATGATGCGGTATGGGTTGTAGTCGATCGGTTGACCAAGTCGGCCCATTTCCTGGCCATGAGGATGACTGATCCGGTAGACAAGTTGAGACGCCTATACATTCTAGAGATAGTGCGTCTCCATGGAGTCCCTGTGTCGATAGTGTCTGACAGGGATCCTCGTTTCACGTCCAGATTTTGGCCGAGTCTGCAGACCGCGTTGGGGACCGAGGTTCTACTCAGTACAGCGCACCACCCCCAGACAGACGGCCAGTCCGAGCGCACGATTCAGATTTTGGAGGACATGCTGCGGGCATGTGTGCTAGACTTTAGGGGGTCGTGGGAGACCCACCTACCGTTAGTCGAGTTCGCCTACAACAACAGCTTCCAGGCAAGTATTGGGATGGCACCGTTTGAAACGTTGTATGGTACGCCGTGTCGATCGCCAGTATACTGGGCAGAGGTGGGGGACAGGAGTCTACTAGGACCAGAGCTTGTTCGAGAGACGACAGAGAAGGTCGCGCTGATACGCGAGCGGTTGAAGACCGCGCAGAGTCGGCAGAAGAGCTACGCCGACAGACGACGCCGACCTCTCGAGTTTGCAGTCGGTGATCACGTGTTCCTGAAGAAGAGCCCGAGAAAGGGACTGGTACGGTTCAGCCGCGGCGGAGGCAAGTTAGCCCCGCGGTACATCGGCCCTTTCGAGATCTTGAGCAGAGTGGGAGCAGTGGCATATCGTTTGGCATTACCACCGCAACTTGGGAGTGTTCATAACGTCTTCCACGTGTCCCAGTTGCGGAAGTACAATGCGGACCCCTCCCACGTCATTGAGTGGGCAGATATCAAAGTGGTTGACGATGTCTCTTATGAGGAGCACCCGTTTCGAATCATGGACACACGAGAGCAGGTCCTGCGTGGCAAGGTTATCCGCCTAGTACGGGTGCAGTGGCGACACCACGTGGCCGAGTCGACTTGGGAGCGCGAGGACGAGGTTTGCGCGAAGTACCCCGATCTGTTCGACTCCGGAGGTACGTTTGTTTTAAACTTCTCGGACGAAATTCCTTTGAGGGGGGTAGATTGTAAGAACCGCTCCTGGTCAACGCCGGTCAATCGGCGGAAAAACGGAAAAATTTAAAAAATTTGGACATACACCTAAATGAACCTAAAATTGACCCCGAGGGTCATATCGGACTTAAGTTGACCCCGATATTCACCAAAGTGAGTTCTGGGTGACTCAGGGCAACTTTTTGACCAATTTGGGAAAAGTTGACTTGTTGTAGTAAAAGTCAACCGAGCGACGTTTTGGTCCGTTCGAGGCCCGTTTTGGATCCAAAAAGATTAGTCGTCGTTATAGTGGTCTTAGTTGGGCCGTTTTCTTATAGCACGTGAAATTTCGTAATTTCTTGGAAAATGGGCCCGCACGGGGCCCGAGACAGCCGAATTTCGCGAATCGGACTGAAAAACATCTACCAAGATATTTTTCTAAAGTCTGGGACCCACATGACACATGTCACACAAGTGGTGGTAGTTGGTTTTTGAACAAAATAAAAGAAAAGGAAATGAGGGTTAGTTTTGTAAATAGAAGGTGTAATGTGTTCTTAAAACAGAATAAAGAGGAATTGGCAGAGAGGGTTTCGGCCAAATAGGAAAAAAAATGAAAGAGAAAGAAGAGAGAAGAAGGAGAAGGAGAAAAACAGAAGGAGGGTGGAGTTTTGGTGATTTCCTGACAATCCGACCGACGGATCGTCTCAACGGTTACATATTCGAGCTCCCCTCGTCATTCCCTACGGTGAGAACCCGTCTTTTTCTCGTTTTGGAACGTTTGAATTTTAGGGTTTGAGTTTAAATGGGTTGATTAAGGTTGGGTTAAGGATTGGGGTTCATTAGGAACGTTTTGGGGCGAAACGGAACCTTTTTTGTTGTGGCCGTGTGGGGCCCACTAGGCCGTGTTCGGGTAGTCTTGGACGATCCCCAAGTCGATAATTCGCACCCGGAACGAATTATGGGAATAAATTGTGAAAGTTGGAAATTTCGGGTTTAGAAACTTTAAACGTGAATTAAATCGCTCGGAAGTCGGAAATTGATTCCGTCGATTGCATTGAAACCCTTGAATTGTTTTAGGATCGTAGAAACGAAAACAGGAATTTTCGGAGCCCCGGAAGGGCGTTTTCCAATCCCGGGCAGATTTTCCGAGCCGGGCGAATTGGACATTTCCTAGCCCATTGTTGACAATGTCGAGTAATTGGGAAGTTTGGGAGTGATCGGCATTACCGGGGTTGCGTTTGGGCGTCAAATTCTTTAAAATTCAGCTTTGCCTGCGAACTTAAAAAGTGTTTTAATTGTGTTCATGTTAGATCGTGCCGCCGACCGCGGAAATGGGAAGCTAGGCGAGTGATCGCGAGCACGACGGAGCTTGGGCGTGGACTTTTGGGAAAGCGTCACGAGGTAGGGAAAAGTAGCCGGATCTCGGCCTTGACTAAGGAAAGTTAACAGTAGAAATGCATGTGACACTTGGGTGTCGTATGATAAGTGTACGTATCGAACCATAAAAATACATGTGACACCTAGAGGTGTCGTATGATAAGTGTACCTATCGAAAAATAGAAATGCATGCGACACTTAGTGGTGTCATAGGATAAGTGAACGTATCGAACATTAGAAATACTTGTGGCATTTGGTTGTGCCCGTAGGTTGATTGAATTGTTTGTGTTTGTGGGTGGCCATGAGTGCCTGTGGGGAGTTGAACCTGTATTGGTTCACTGACTTGTCGAATGGTAGTTAGTCGTGTTGTCGTATTTTCTTTCTATTTGCGGGGTATTGCGTGTTAATTGGTTGTGACTGTGATTGTTCTGGTGATGACTGTTGAGCTATGCCCGATGGGTGTGACTGTTAGTCTTAGTGCCCGTAGTTCAATCCTAAATGTCCAAATGTATATATCATCGTTAGCAATAAAATTAAAGCGGCTTTATATTACTTATGTGTTGGAGTAATATATCGATGTGTGCTCTGATCTATGCCCACCATGCGAATAGAACCATAGATCGAGATAGATCACACTCGATGGGTCCCTAGTCAACAAAGCTTCACTAGAAGCGACTAGTATGAAAGATGGCTCTTTATGGCTTACGTTCTGTTAGTCATTGGAATGGGATTCCGGAGTCTGATCATAGATATCATGTGGGACATGATATTGGACGACCCGCCCTGAATATGTGCCATAGATTAAGTCATGAACATATTCAGTGTTGTAGCTTGTCATGTATCCTTAGACCAAGGAGTCTTTGTGATCGCTATGTAGTCAACAACTGAGTTTGACCTGAGCCTAACGTTGTCCGTAACAGGGCTTCCATAACGGCCAGGATTGGCTTGGGGACGGGCTACATGAGTGACACGAAAGATGGCTAAGGGATTTATCCCTCATACTAAGGTATGGGAAAGATATCGGTTCTCGGCCACTTGATCGAGAGTGACTGGAAGAATAGCATGGCCATGCACATGATACTGGGTATCATATCTTCAGTCATCTCACATATCAAGGAACGGTGATTGAGAATAATAAGGATGACGGCTCTATGCCTTATCTCAATCAGGATATCGGAGATAAAAGGATAATGACAGGGACGACGGAAAGGTTAGAATTGACAGGGTCGATTCGTTATGTAGTGTCAGGCAATACTAAAGTCTCGTTAGTTGCCACTTAAATAGGATCAAGTAAAATGGGATTTTACGTTGATCTATTGACATGCATAAACCTAAGGGTCACACCGGAGGATGAAACTCATTGACACATTTATGGAGAATGGCCAAAAGGGAGTTGTCTCGGGACATGACCAAAACTGGGTTTTGGGTCATGTGTCCGTAAGTGAATAGGACTTTACGGATCGAGACAAGGCTTGGAGTCTTGGGATTGATCGCGTCGGATAATGTTGGACATTTCCGGTATGGAAGGCATGGAGGCGATGAGCGAATCACGGGACCTCGTTGGAAATGGCCACGGGCCATGTTCCAAGAGGCCCATGAAAGGCCCATGCAACCAAGGCCCATGGAACTAATTAATCAAGTCTTGATTAATTAGTACTAAGTAAGCAAGACAAGGATTAAGGTGTTGGTGATTCACCACCTAACCCAATCTTGTCTTGCCATACTTTGTCCTATTTACACCTTACTTGACACCATACTTGTCCCATGCCTTTAGTTGGACAAGTATGGGTTTTGTTATGTTTAAGTCATCTTTTTTCAACATAACAAACACAAGACAAGAATAGAAAACACATTTTCTCTCCCTCTTCCATGGCCATTTCGGGTTTGGCTAGTTTCCACCTCCATGTTTGTGTTCTTGAGTCCTCAAAGAGAAGAACTACGTGGCTTTGATTCCCATGTGGATACGTAGGCGTCTTGGAGACTCAAGCCAATCATTCGTTAACCGGTGTTCTTGTTTTGGTAAGAACTAGTGCTGAATTTTTTCTCTTGTTAATCCATTCTTTGTTAGTTGTTTCATGGTTCTAATTGTCTCTTGGTTTTCATTGATTTTCCGCTGCGAGTTGGTTCATCTCCAACCCTACCTCGAGACCCAACAGTGGTATCAGAGCCGTGCTACCTTCGGGATTCACAAGACGGTGTTCAAAGTTTCGGTTTTGCTTGAAAGTTTCGTTTTTGGCATGTTGTTTTGCTAAATTGTTTGATAACATGTTTTAAATTATTGTTTATGGATTTAATACATGTAAAATAATTTTTTGAAAATTATTTCAAATCTGGAAATTTTGAAATTTTTTTGATTTTTCGGGTCTCGGGAGCGGGACTCTCGGGGAGCCGAAACCGGGACCGAACGGGGCTCCGTTGGACGGAGCTAGGCCGAGCATGACCATTGGATGGTTGATATGCCAAGGCTAAACCGTTTTGTTAGTTATGACGAGTTTGGAACCGTCATGATGAACTCGAAGATCAAATGTTCAAAAGTTTCATTTTTGAACGGTTTCGATAAACCGAGCATCAAAAAATTTCGAAACTTGGCTATTAATTAAAACCGGAAAATCACATGATGTTTGATAACATTCTTGTTTGATAACACGATGTGTGATGTGATGTTGGCATGGTGTACATAATAGCCCCGAGCTCAATTTATTTATTTATCGCTTTTCACGGCCTGCGAGCCGTTAGAGTTAACGTGTAATTATTCTTTCAAGGTGTGGTCGTCGAACCACTTGTTTGTAATATTTATTTATTCCCGACCTGCGAGTCGTGTATTAAATTGTAATATTTTACTCAAGACGAAGAAAGGGCGAAAAGGTCATTTGGTGGCTTTTCGGGTGTTGGCATCGGCTTGGAGTCGGTGGAGCTCAAGAAGCTAGTGGGAGTTAGTTTAGGGGGCTATTATGTGCACATTTATCGCTTTATGCTTGGTTTAGTTTATGCATGATTAATTCTATGTGTTTTAGAATTGCATGCTTAACTTTATTTACCGAGCATATCACCTCACATGCAAAGATAAAATTGGAATTTTAATCCTTGTGTGTGAACCCTTAGAACCGTCATTGCATTGGATGTAGTTGAAGGGTTCAAAGGAAGAATTACATTGGATGTAATTTGAGGCATCATTGCATTTGGAATGTAGTTGATGTGCTCATCGCATCTAGGATGTGCCAAAGTTTTGAACACAACTGGACAAGTAAAAGCGGGTCATGTCCGATACCTCCCAATCATCAACACCTTACTACCTCCCCGTCCTATGGTTGTCGTGCGCATTAGCGGAGCATCCATGGGAAAGCGGGGTAGTAGGTTTGGACGACATATGTGGGTGTCGTGCGCATTAGCGGAGCACCTACATTGTGACGGGCCATAGTTGAAAATTGGTGGACCCGACTACGATTCTCAGCCTGAGGTTGAGCTAGGGTAACAGATAGGGTAAGCCGTGTACATAAGTGCATACCCTAGCCAAGAGTCACATTGGATGTGATTGGATGGAGTCCTACCTACATAGCTCGATTAAGTGGTGAGCATTAGTTCAGCTTAATCTAGTGAATCAAGGATCTTGGTTTCAGATTCTAAAGGTTTAGAATTGATTGTTGGTGTTTAAGCTTGATCTTCATAAAATTTATTCAGTTTACTGATTGAATTTTATCTGTTGTAGATCAAATGGCAAATTCAGCGAACATTAATAGTTTGTCATTAAAAACCATTCTTGACAGGGTCAAGCTAAATGGGACAAACTATTTGGACTGGTACAGAATTTTGAGGATAGTCCTCAAGTCTGAACGCAAAGAATATGTCCTTGACAAGGCTGTCTCTAAGACCATATCAGAGTTACATGAAGTGTCATCAGCTGCTGAGAAGAATATCTCAGGGATCTGGGATCCAAGGATATTCTGATGGTCAACAAGGGAATTGGAAGTGGCAAGGGCTGGGCCCATGCGCACTTGGCAGGAAAGATGAGACACCTGAGAATGTCTGCTTCTACTGCCAACAGCCTGGTCATTGGAACCGGGATTACAGGAAGTTCACGGCTGATCTGAAGAAGGGCAGTGGGACTGCGCCTTCATCAAATAGCCTGGATGATCTGAAGAAGGGCAGTAGGACTGCGCCTTCATCAGGAAACCTGGATGATCTAAGGAAGGGCGGTGGGATCGTGCCTTCATTCGGTATTAACTCTATAGAGCTACATCTCTCTACTTCCAAAGATTCATGGGTATTAGATACCATGACTGAATCTCACACATGCACTAATATATGGTGGCTGAAAGTAGGAGAGATTTGGAAAGCACGAAATGGACCTTAGAGTTGTGGCAACTGCTGTAGGATCCATGAGTCTTGCTTTGCCAAGAGGCCTTGTCTTAGTATTGTATAATGTATATTGCATACCTACTTTTAGTAGGAATATTATATCTGTATCCGTGTTTGACAAGGAAGGATATAATGTTAATATTGGAAATGGAGTTTTCAATGTTCTATGCAATGATATGTTTTATACCAGTACTGACATGGTTGGAGGATTGTACATATTAGATATGGGTAACAATGCCTCAAGTTCTATATATTCCGTTAATACCAAGAGGTCTAAATCCAACGATTTAAACCTAACTCTGTTATGGTACTGTCATTTGGGTCGCATAAACAAGAAGCGCCTATCAACACTTCAGAAGTGCGGGCTTTCAGGTTCATTCGAATTCCATTCGATCGATAGGTGCAAGGTTTGTTTGATGGGAAAAATGACTAAAGTGCCCTTTATCGATCGCGATGAAAGGGCGGGTGAATTATTGGGGCTGATACACTCGAATGTGTGTAGACCAATAAGTTCACTTGCCAGGAGGGGTTTTAACTACTTTATCACATTTACTGATGATTACAGTAAATATGGTTATGTCTCTTCGGTGAGACATAAGTCTGAAGCTTTTGATAAATTCAAAGAGTTTAAGACTATAGTAGAAAACCAGCTCGACAAAGGTATTAAGGCACTTCGATTGGATCGAGGTGGAAAATACTTGACCACAGAGTTATTAGATCATCTAAAAGAGAATGGGATCCTTTTGGAATGGACTCCTCCTAGGTCACTGTAGTTGAAAGGTGTAGCCAAACGGAGAAATCGGACATTGTTAGACAATGGTCTGTTCCATGATTAGTTGGACTGATCTCCCAATCTCTTTTAGGGGTTTTGCTCTAGAGACGACCGCATTCATAGTGAATCGGGCTTCGACGAATGGTGTGGAAGGGACACCATTTTAAAAATGGTACGGGATGATGCCCGCTTTGTCCTTCCTAAAGATTTGTGGTTGCGAGGCTTATGTGAAACATTTGGTTTCGACTAAGCTCGAACCAAGATCTGAGATATGCACCTTCGTGTGGTATCCGAAAGCAACAAGGGGATACTATTTCTACAATCCCAGTGAGAACATGGTGTTCGTCGCTTGGGGTGGGGTCTTTATGGAAAAGAAGTTTTGTTTCCAAAGACGTCATTGGGAGGACTGTGCATCTCGAAGAAATTCAGGATGGTACAGATCTGTCTAAACCAATTGGCAACCCAGTAGAAAGGAGCCAGAGATTGTCGTAGAGTAAGAACCAATTCCTGTTACAATTCCGGAAGGTCCAAGGCGATTTGAAAGGATCAATCTTCCACCTCCAAGATATGGTATCCGGAGGTGACAATGAAGTCATGGTGGATCACGATGATCCAGCCACCTTTCAGGAAGTCGTGGATGGGCCCAACTCCGAGTTATGGCTGGGAGCCATGAGGGAGGAAATGCAATCCATGTCGGACAACCGAGTCTGGGAACCGGTTGATCCCATCAATGGTGTGAGGACCATAGGATGCAAATGGATCTTCAAGGTGAAGATGGACATGGACGGCAACCCTCTGACCTACAAAGCTCAACTGGTGGCGAAAGGTTATAGGCAGATCCAATGGATTGACTATGAGGAAACCTTCTCCTTAGTGGCTATGGTCAAAATCGATCCAAATTCTTCTTGACATAACTGCGTATCATAATTACGAGATATGGCAAGTGGATGTCAAAACCGCTTTCCTAAATGGAAATTTGACTGAGTACGTTTGTATGTCTCGGCCCAAAGGTTTTGACGATCCGAAGAATAAGGGAAAGATTTATAAGTTGTTGAAATCCATTTATGGATTGAAACGAACTTCTCGGAGTTGGATCCTTCGTTTTGATGAAGCTGTAATTGGATTTGGCTTAATCAAGAACGAGGATGAATCTTGCGTTTATAAGAAGGCTAGTGGGAGCAATATTACCTTTCTGGTTCTCATTGAAAACGACATCCCAACCTTGCACGAGACTAAAGCTTGGTTGAGGAAGTGTTTTTCAATAAAAGGACTTAGGCGATGCTTCTCATATCTTAAGGATTAAGATATGTAGAGATCGCACCAAGAGGGTCTTGGATTTAAGTCAGGGAACCTATGTGAACAAGGCATTGAGTAGGTTCTTAATGCTCGATTCAAAGAAAGGACTCTTACCCACTAGTCATGGCATTCATCTCAGCAAGACTCAGTGTCCTAAGACACCTGATGAGCTGAAAAGGATGATGAGAATCTTATGCGCCTGGGGGCAGGATCGATCATATATGCCATGACATGTATGAGACCAGACGTCTCGTAAGCCTTATGTTGTACCAGTAGACATCATTCTAACCCGGGGGAAAGATGATGCTGAACTAGTCGTCGAAGGATGAGTAGACGCTAGTTTTCCAAGACAAATCCAGATGACTTTAGAAGTCAATCAGGATATGTGTTTACGCTGAATGGCAGAGCTTTAGCTGGGAAAGCGTAAAGCAAGATACCATTGCCGAATCTACGACAGAGGCCAAGTACATGGATGCTGCAGAGGCAGCTAAGGAGGCTATGTGGATTTGGAAATTCATGGCAGGGCTGGGTGTAATTAAAAACCCATCCAGTCCGGTGAATCCATTTTGCGACAACACAAGGGCCATTGCGCAAGCTAAAAGCCTAGATCGCATAACAAATCCAAACATGTACTGCGGCGTATCCACCTCATCAGATAAATACTGAACTGAGGTGAAGTGAAGATAACCGATATTGCAATAGATGATAACATAGCCAACCCTTTGACTAAGGCAGTGTCACTGCCTGAACATGTTAGACATGTAAAGTCGATGGGGACATATTGGAGTTTAGATTGGAACTAGGGCAAGTGGGAGATTGTTAGTCTTAGTGCCCGTAGTTCAATCCTAAATGTCCAAATGTATATATCATCGTTAGCAATAAAATTAAAGCGGCTTTATATTACTTATGTGTTGGAGTAATATATCGATGTGTGCTCTGATCTATGCCCACCATGCGAATAGAACCATAGATCGAGATAGATCACACTCGATGGGTCCCTAGTCAACAAAGCTTCACTAGAAGCGACTAGTATGAAAGATGGCTCTTTATGGCTTACGTTCTGTTAGTCATTGGAATGGGATTCCGGAGTCTGATCATAGATATCATGTGGGACATGATATTGGACGACCCGCCCTGAATATGTGCCATAGATTAAGTCATGAACATATTCAGTGTTGTAGCTTGTCATGTATCCTTAGACCAAGGAGTCTTTGTGATCGCTATGTAGTCAACAACTGAGTTTGACCTGAGCCTAACGTTGTCCGTAACAGGGCTTCCATAACGGCCAGGATTGGCTTGGGGACGGGCTACATGAGTGACACGAAAGATGGCTAAGGGATTTATCCCTCATACTAAGGTATGGGAAAGATATCGGTTCTCGGCCACTTGATCGAGAGTGACTGGAAGAATAGCATGGCCATGCACATGATACTGGGTATCATATCTTCAGTCATCTCACATATCAAGGAACGGTGATTGAGAATAATAAGGATGACGGCTCTATGCCTTATCTCAATCAGGATATCGGAGATAAAAGGATAATGACAGGGACGACGGAAAGGTTAGAATTGACAGGGTCGATTCGTTATGTAGTGTCAGGCAATACTAAAGTCTCGTTAGTTGCCACTTAAATAGGATCAAGTAAAATGGGATTTTACGTTGATCTATTGACATGCATAAACCTAAGGGTCACACCGGAGGATGAAACTCATTGACACATTTATGGAGAATGGCCAAAAGGGAGTTGTCTCGGGACATGACCAAAACTGGGTTTTGGGTCATGTGTCCGTAAGTGAATAGGACTTTACGGATCGAGACAAGGCTTGGAGTCTTGGGATTGATCGCGTCGGATAATGTTGGACATTTCCGGTATGGAAGGCATGGAGGCGATGAGCGAATCACGGGACCTCGTTGGAAATGGCCACGGGCCATGTTCCAAGAGGCCCATGAAAGGCCCATGCAACCAAGGCCCATGGAACTAATTAATCAAGTCTTGATTAATTAGTACTAAGTAAGCAAGACAAGGATTAAGGTGTTGGTGATTCACCACCTAACCCAATCTTGTCTTGCCATACTTTGTCCTATTTACACCTTACTTGACACCATACTTGTCCCATGCCTTTAGTTGGACAAGTATGGGTTTTGTTATGTTTAAGTCATCTTTTTTCAACATAACAAACACAAGACAAGAATAGAAAACACATTTTCTCTCCCTCTTCCATGGCCATTTCGGGTTTGGCTAGTTTCCACCTCCATGTTTGTGTTCTTGAGTCCTCAAAGAGAAGAACTACGTGGCTTTGATTCCCATGTGGATACGTAGGCGTCTTGGAGACTCAAGCCAATCATTCGTTAACCGGTGTTCTTGTTTTGGTAAGAACTAGTGCTGAATTTTTTCTCTTGTTAATCCATTCTTTGTTAGTTGTTTCATGGTTCTAATTGTCTCTTGGTTTTCATTGATTTTCCGCTGCGAGTTGGTTCATCTCCAACCCTACCTCGAGACCCAACAGTGACGTACCCTCCAGTGCGCGATCAGTAAAGAGTAGAGGGTTGTGGTCCCCGTCAGGTGTTTCGCACCTTCCTGCGCGTGATCGGTAAAGTGCTGAGGTTAGAGTTGTGCCCGAGGGGTGTGTCGTACCCTCCAATGCGTGGTCGGTAAAGAGCAGAGGGTTGTGGTCTCCGTCAGGTGTGTCGCACCTTCCGGCACGTGATTGGTAAATTGCTGAGGCTGGATTTATGCCCGAGGGGTGTGTCGTACCCTCCGATGCGCGGTCGGTAAAGAGCAGAGGGTTGTGGTCCCCGTCAGGTGTGTCGCACCTTCCGGCGCGTTATCGGTAAAGTGCTGAGGCTTGTGGTTGTGGTTTGCTTGACTTTGATCCCTTTTGTGTTGTGTTCTTCGAGGTCGTCTTTACTGTGTCGGGTCTACACTACGGGTACGGGTGTTTAGATGGTTGGGGAAAGTAACAGTTTTCGTGTGACAGTCGGGTTATTTGGGTTTGGGGATAGTATTCCCCGGTGTTTTGTTTGTTGTTGGTGTTTCCGGCATTTCTGCTAGTATGCCGTAGTCAGTCTGGTATCCGTGGTGGTGAGCGAACGCTCACCCCTAGCTGCTTTTCCTACAGGTACTGGTCGCGAGGCGGACTAGGGGAACTCTCGAAGCTTGAAGAGCTGGGAGCGGGAGTCCGGGTTTTGGGGAGTTTAGCGACGTACGCTTTGGTTTTTGTCCGCTTGTTTTGGACGCTTTTCAGTTGTAAAATATTGTTTTTGATTAACTCAAAGTGTGATTTTAAGCGGTTTTATGAAAATGTTTGAAAATGGTTTTATTGTTTCACCGTTCGCGTTTCGGGTTCGGTCCTACTGAATTCGGGGCGTGACACAACCTCTTGGATATCTCCTCAAATTCATGTCCCAGTCACCACCAGACCAAAAGTCTTCAATGAGTGCAGATTTAGAATTTGATAACAGATAAATTCTTGGGAATAAAACTTTGAATGTGTCTTCTCCCCACCATAAATCAGACCAGAAATGAATCTTATTGCCCCTCCCTAAGCTCTAGAGGCAGCCTTTAGTTCCAAAAGTATCAGTGAACCTTTGATCCTTGGCAAGGAGTAGGATCTGGTTGAAGAAGCTAGAGTTTCCAATATCAGGAAATTTTGAGAGGTCCCATTCTTTTAAGTCCCAATCATATTTAGAGCAAATGATTTGCTTCAATAAAGCCTTGTCCTATAACGCAAACCTCCACCAACAATTTGCAAGTCGAGCAACATTCATATCAGCCAGCCTTTTAATTCCCAAACCACCTTCTTTCCTTGACTTGCACACCAAGAACCATTTAACTTTGCAGAAAACTCTTGATTTGGAGGAGCCATGCCAGATAAATCTTCTTTGCCAACTCTCACACATTTTAATTACAACTTTTGGGGCTTTTAAAACTGAGAAGAAATATAAAGGGGGGCACTCAAAGTAGACTTGATGAGAGTAATTCTCCCTCCCAAGGAGAGAAGCTTTGCCTGCCATAGTCCAAGTGATTTTTTGAATTTTTAAATGACTGGTTTCCAAGTAATTATTTTCCTGGAATTGGCCCCTAAAGAGAATCCCAAATAGGGTAGAGGAAGTGATCCAGTAGAGCAGCCTAAGATTTCAGCATAGCCACTGATCTCATCTTCAGATAGATTGAAAGGAATCAAGATAGACTTGTCAAAGTTAACACTTAAACCAATAGTTAGATAGAACATTGCCAATGCTGACTTTAAATTTTTCTGCTTCTTGGGGAGAAGCCTTGATGAAAAATATTGTATCATCTGCATATTGAAGATGAGAAATTATAGGGGCAGATGAACCTACTTGTATACCAGCAAATAGGCTACCAGTAATCCCAGCCTTCATGATTTGGTTTAGAGCTTCTGCTACTATCACAAAGATTAAAGGAGATATTGCACAACCTTGTCTCAGTCCTCTTTGCAATTGGAAATCATAACTTGGAGAGCCATTGATTAAGACAGACACTGAGGCTCTAAGACAAGAGGAGATCCACATTCTCCAGATATGGCCAAAGCCCATTTTAGGCAAAATCTCCAATATGAAAGACCAGCTAACTTTATCAAAAGCTTTTTCAAAGTCAGCTTTGAACATCAAACTCTTGTCTTTTGATTTTTTTATAACCTCCACCACTTCAGAAGCAACTAATATCCCGTCAATAATTTGCCTTCCCATGACAAACACATTAGTCATAGCCTACTAAGTGTCCCACTACTACTTTTAATCTTGTAGCTAGTAATTTAGAGAAGATCTTGTAAGGTCCCCCCATTCAGCATATGGGCCTAAAATCATCAAAAGACAGAGGAGCTTCACACTTGGGAATAAGAGTTAAGAAGGATGAGTTGAGTCCTTTGCCGATATGTGCAGAATAGTGAAAATGATTGAAGAAATTGTAGAGATCTCCTTTTAGAATTAGCCAACAAACCTGGAAAAATCCCAAAGTGAAACCATCAGGAACTAGTTGCCTTATCTCCTGCACATGCCATTAGAGCCTTGAGGATTTCTTCTTCCAGAAAGGGTCTCTCAAGCCAGTGAGCTTCATCTAGACTTATGCAATTGAAGTTTAATCTATCAATCCCCATTGATGAGGGAAGAGATCCTTGAAATTTGTGGCTGAAATGCTGTGCAGCAGCATTTTTGATTTGAGTAAGATCAGTTAGCAAGGAATCATGGTGCCAAATCTGTGAAATTTTCTTCTGGGTTCCTTTAAAATTTGCTAATCTGTGATAGTACTTTGAACTTTGTCCCCTTCATTCATCCACTTCTTTCTAGCCTTTTGGCTCCAGAGTTTGGAGCGTAGTTTTGCCAAACATTGTGTTGTAGAGTGATGGTTTCAATGAAGAGAGGAGAAATCTGGTGAGAACCATGTTTTAACGTAGGAACCGCGAGAGCCAATCTAAGTCATCCATTTTAAGAATGGATGGATGAGATGCATTTGAGTAGTTGACTTGTTGACTACAAAAAAATAGCACTTTTTAGTTAGTGGTAAGGGCTTTTTAGTAAAACTATCATATTATTTTTTTTAACCAATTCACTAATTTAATTTTTCCCGCTTCGTTTGAACTCTGATTGGCTTCAAACTTGCGCCATTAATTTTGTTTTTTTAAGGGCTTTCATTCAAGATCAGTCATGAATATATTTTGAAGCACGAAAAAAAAATTATTTCGGGGTTGTTTTTTTTGTAAAAAAAAAATCTGGGTAATTTTTATCAACACGTTGCTCTGGATTTATCAACACTTTTACTTTGGTTTTATCAACACTTTACACTGGTTTTATCACCTCATTTTCCAAAACTGATCATGATTTTATCACCTCATCGCGTGCTTTTTATGAACACTAGTTTTATCAACACTAAACACTAGGTTTATCATTCAAATTACGTGTGTTTTATCACCCCCATCACATGTTTTTTTGAAGCACGAAAAAAAATTATTTCGGGACTGGTTTTTAAAGAAATTATATATGGGTAATTTATATCAACACTTTGCTCTAGGTTTATCAACACTTTACCCTGGTTTTATCAACACTTTACAATGGTTTTATCACCCCATTCTCCAAAACTGGTCATGATTTTTATCATCTCATCACGGGCTTTATATGAACACCAGTTTTATCAACACTAAACACTAGATTTATCATTGAGCTACGTGTTTTTTATCACCCCATCACAAGTTTTTTTTTATCAACGTTAAACTCTAGTGTATCACACTTATTATCAAAAATGAAAATGGTTTTTATCACCTCATTATTTGTTTCTTATCACCTCATTACATGTTTTTTTTATCAACATTTAGCACTAGTTTGGTATTCCGATATAAAACATTTATTAGTGAACATTTATCAACGCTCAACATTATTTTTATCACCTTGATATAAATTTTTATTTTCGTGCTTCAAAATATATTTATGAGTGATCTTGATTTAAAGCCCTTGAAAAAAGAAAAATATCGGCGCAAGTTTGAAGCTAATCGGAGTTCAAACGAATTGGGAAATATTATATTAGTGAATTGGTGAAGAAAAAAATGGACACTTTTCCACATGGCACCATGCTATTACAATTATGTCCTTGCTTGTGAGAGAATAGATGAAATTGGCGTGGATGGGGGTTGGATTGGGGTGATGATATGACATTTTGATGAGTGTTGGATCATAGGTGATAGTGGGTAGGATTGGTTCTCACGGTTCCTATGTTAAGAGTGATTCTCAATAGATTTCTCCTCTCAACAAAGATTCAAAAATTTGAAACATAATAAACAGTGGAATTTGGGACGATTTCAATGCAATCCAACGTACGCAACATGGATGTTCTATACTACATAACAAAACAATTTTTAATATCACGCAAGACTTATTTTATGTCAATAAGACATAATGTTGCATATCTTTTTTATAATTCATTATTGCTATGTGGATGTTCTCAGCTACATAACAAAACAATTTTTAATATCACGCAAGACTTATTTTATGTCAATGAGACATAAAATTGCATATTTTTTTATAATTCATTATTGCTATGTCATCTCATAAGAGCATCTAAAACTGCTGCTGGCTTATGTCGAGACCTCACTTCTCTTTTTTGTCGAGACATAATCCTAGACTATGCCTACTTTCACGTTCGCCGCCGACAACCTGCCGGCACTGTTTGGTTTTGTCCCATCCTTACCTATAGCAATGCATATCTCCTCGGAGACCGGTTCAGGGGCATGACTTTTTAATCATCACAAGTGCACGAGACCCTCATCCTCATCCTTTGCTTCCTCGCCATCTATTGTGCAGAGCCGCCGCGTGTTACGAGTGAAGGACTGCTATCGGGGACGGTCGGGCTCTCTTCAACCGCGATGGGGTTTCGCGAGGGAGCGTCCCTTGGATTCCTCATCGGGCCAAGGCGCCTTCCCTTGGTTCTCACGGCTGTGTCCTCTGGCGGGATGTCGACCCATGACCTTGCTCTGGGTCCGGTGGAGAGTGGAGGGCGCAAACGACTGGTTTGGTTTCCTCCTTCGTCTTTCTCGTCCTCTCGGGGTCTGGACCTAGGAAGGCCTAGGGCCTTGGACTGGCTTCCACTGGTGGTCCGGTGGATAGGGGAGGGCACGGGCACCGAGTTTGGTTGTCTCCTCCGACCTTCCCTACCCGGGCTGTCTCTCGGGGCTCGGACCTAGGACACCCTAGGGTTTCGGTTTGGCGATCTCCTGATTCGGCTAGGGCGGCGGGGTGGGTCTCCTCGCCCATCATCGTGTATCAAAATGGTTGCGTCCTTCCTGCTGCATGTATGGCAGGCCCACCAACTCAGACTCAATTCCCGTACAAGGACCTTCCGCTGGCCCGTAGAGGTTTTCTTTGGAGGTCGGCGGTGACAGGACCTAGACCTCGTCGTGGCGGAGCACGGTATCTGGGGTGACCAAGGGTGGCTGGTGTGCACGGCAAGGACCCTATGTCCTTGGATCCATTACCTAAACCTAAGGGGTATCGGGTGTGAGGTATTGGGGTATCCCTGGATCCATTACCTAACCCGGGACTTGGCCTTGGATGGGGGACATGCCCTCTAGGGATGTTCTCTGTTGGTTCGATTGCTGCGGGTCAAGGGAACGATCTAGGGGGTTTAGTGGAAGAGGTCGGGAGTCCTTCGACTCTTGGCCTATTGGCAGTGATGTAAAAATCCCCGCCCAAAGACGCCTAAGCCCCGCATAGGCGCTGAAATGGGCTATGCTGACTGATTTATCCTCTCATGGCGCTCTAGGCTGTTTGGGGGGAATATGGCCGATTAATCACCGACCCGGCCGATTAATCGCCGCCTGGCCGATTAATTGACCGAGTCGGTCAGGCGTCGGGTCGGATTCATAATTAAAAAAAACAGTTTCTATTCTTTTTCAAACTAAGCAAGACCTTAAAATTATGCTAGTTTAGTTGGTAAAGGACACTTTGTTCAAGTGTTACATCCTGAGTTTGATTCACACTACTAATCTTTTTTTATTATTATTTTCTAAACATATGAACTGTATAAGTCTGTGCTAATTGAGATGATATAATCATTTTTATTGATCTTTTTTTAAGAATTGTATGATATTTTTAGTTTAATGGAATGTTTATGTTTTTTAATATATTTAATGTTTGATATTATTAATATTTTTATATAATATAATATAAATTTGATGATACATAATAAATAATAATAATCCGATTAATCCCCGCCTAGCGCCTAGGACCCCTTTCCGCCCGATTAGCGTCTAACGTTTTATACAACCTTGCCTATTGGAATGCCATTGTCCTATATAGGGGGAGGATGTATGGCAGAAGTTCTTGTGCAGGAAGCACCAGAGGAGAAAAGTGGCCAGCGAGTCACAGTTCGGGCAAGAGCTAGGACTCGACCCCGCCAGGCCTTATGAGTACGCTGGCAGGGCTTAGGGGCAAGAAGGAGTCCCTGAGGATACTCTGTCAACCCTTCGCAGCTGATGGACACAAGTTCGGTTTTACAACAGAATAAGATCGTCGCCCTCGAACGACCCAGCGGCATTCAGGCCCCACTTTCAGCAGTGTTTCATCAGCCGTCTTTACTTTTGTTGGTTTTAGATTTTGGTTGTTAGTCCCCTATGGTTTTAGTTTGGTTTACCTTAGTTATTTCAATATTGTTCTAGTTGTGGGTCGCCTTTATGGCATTTCAACAAAACGTCTTCGACGTTTTTAGTAGATAGGGTTATTGTGCTTGTCCCGACAGAGCATTCAGACATGTACTAACTCTCTTAAAGGTAATATATTGTACGTTTACTCAAAAAATCTCATAAGAGCATCTACATCACATTAATCTTTACTTGGCTAAAAGATGTTTTTTTTCGCCTGAATTAGCCAAGCTCTTACAGTACAATTAGCCCATATTTGGCTAATAATTTGACAAATTCTTAATTTCTTCTAAATTTTCGGTTTCTCTCCTCAAAACATTATTATATTGGAGAGCTCGGAAATATAACTTGGCTATGGCTTAACCGCTGAACTCAAATCATCAAATTCTTTAAGACAGGGTAGTCACTAACTATTTACTCGGGTAAGCCAAATTGTCGACCTCTCTAAACCAAATTTCCAATACTTTTTAGTACTATCTTTTTTTTAGCGAAAGGAACAACTTTTTTTAAATTTAGATGTAACATGAAGAAGAATAGTGGGAGAGTGAATCATCTATGAATAATCCTACAACTAATCCTTTAAATATAACCAATGCATAGTCGGTTATGTTGAAAAATCTAAGTGTTAATCGAAATGTAATAAAACCATAAAGCAAGAACACCATTCCCGGCTCGACCTGAGGCCAACCATATGAGCCTAAATACTTGTGGAGCCTCACATGAGACTCGCTAACTGTTTGGGTGGTGCATAACAACAATCAATCGTGATGAGGGTGGGATGCTTCTCCTCTCCGACGTCTCACTTCCCTACTGGTTCCTTATTAATTTGGCCAGGTTGTGTGCAACAGACCTCGCCTGATTGTGTGGGCCAACAAAGGCACTTGATAACGAAACCCAATTGGTTTAGGGGATAAGAATGACGTCCCAACCTTCGAATATAGTGATGCTGAGACCCAGAGGCGAGGAGGAGAGAACCACCGCAACAGGTAATCGTGGATCGCCTCTAGAGATGCCTCATTCTTCAAACACGGAAGGGCTGAGCCTCTGGCTTGGGAAGAGAACCACGACAAGTAACCGCATACCGCTTCTGGAGATACCCCGTCCTTCGAGTACAACAACGTTGAGCTTTGGAGGCGTAAGGGAGAAAAGCGTGACTTCTCCTAAGAACCAGACCATGAAACACACAAAGGTCGTGTGTGGTGGCCTGACTCTACGCAGCGACGACATCGATGATAAAGATGAGAGCATCACTAACATCATCTTGATGATGAAGAGCTTGCACACCGACAATATAAATAACGTCTTGAGACAGCTAAAGTAGAGAGTCCTTAACCCTAACCGAACATAATTCATAACCTAGCTAGGCTATTGGGTGAAGTGGAATGTTTTACTACTATCTTCGGGTTGAGGGAGGTGTTTAATATATTAAATGAGTATTATCAGGTTACCCATATTAAGGATAATTCATTTTTTAAGATATTAAAGTATAATCATCATCGGCATCTTCATTACTTGATACAAAATATGGACATGACTAAAAAGAGAGAAAAACAATCATAACAAAATAATCCACGTCTTGTTCCCCTCACGAAAACCCATACACTCCACAGCTCGCTGGGGCTCTCTACCTTGCTCTATTCACTTTCAACTTGAAAAAAGAATGCATTGAAGTCCTCCCACCCACTAACCTCTCAGCCCAACACTTGAATGCCAATTTCCCAATCGGGTAAAAATATCCCATCAATACCGACTTTACAGATCACACACACCCTAAATCTAAACATATACATAGATTTAATAAATGCACAACACTCTACCTACTCAACACAACACTTGTATTCTACAACCTATCATTCCTCGTGCCATTGCCAACAACATTCGGGTTGTGTCACTTGTTTCGTGAGCTATTCATTTCGTTTGTCGTTCTTCGGATCTTTGAGAACGATCGGTGATACAGTGTTTATTCGGTTTGGTTTGAGTTCGATTTATAAGGTTTGTTAAGTGATTAATGAACATTTCTGTTAGAAAAAGTATTCTATTCCTCATGCCATTGCCAACAACAACATTTCACAAAGCATAAGATGGTTTGCTTTCTCACTCTATGGTGTTACATAAACATAACCTTCAGATTAAATGAAGAACCCACAGCACCAGAATTCAACATCATAATTTACATTTGACATGTCAGAAACAAAACATTTGAAACAAAATTAATCTCACAGCTGAAAAATTACATTGGAGCAAGATTGACAAAGATGGTAGTAATAAGAAAATAATATACAGAAAATACCAAGAATAGTCATTGTAGGAACAAGAAGATATCTTGATGATCATCAACAAGTTTTCCTTTGCTTGTTACTTGTTGTGCAAGGGATTCGGACCCGTGGGAACTACCCGTTCATAGCTGCAGAAGCTTGAGTTCTTACTGGATTCGGAGTCGTTCTTGTTCTTCATCACTGAAGCTGGTGAATCTGACAATGAGCTGATCTTGGGGTTCAAGAATGTGACTCTTGATATGGCCTCAGACCCAAAACTACATGTAAAGATGAGAAGCACCAATACAAATACAAGCTCAGCTACCTTCATTGCACCAACCACACTCTTCACTATGACACTGATGAAACAGAGTGCTCTGTTTATCCCAAGAGCAAGAACAAAAACAGAGCAGAAGAGAACAAATTTGGGCAGATATGGAGGAGACCCACAAGAGCAGAGAGGGCCAAATGTTGTGTTATATACTTGAAAAGTGACCTGAGAGAGAAGATAAAGGAGCAAAAGGAATTGGGGTGATATGGGTTTGTTGAAACTAGGAGGGGAAAAAATGTAAGGGAATGGGTTTATGTGTAGGGCTCTTGTGGAGTGGTGTAGGGTATACCTATTAACTAAGGCTCCTATACCATTTGAAGCAACAAATAATAAAGAGATTGAAGAATTGAGACATCAATGTCACATCTCCTTGATCAGAAACCTCACCAAACCTCATAAATGCTTTCAATTCCATTGGACAGACACTACATTTTAATAACCAAACAAAAGAGGAGAGAATTTTGAATAGAGAAACAGAAAGAGGGTTGTTTAAGTGATATCTTGAGGAAGAGCCTGAAAGGCTGAAACACTCGAATTGCTCATAGGAAGCCTCCCTGAGACCCAATGAACATATTCGAGAAAGCTTAGCTCTTTGAAATGGGACCATATAGTAAAAAGCTGACAGTAGAGAAAAGGGGTGGCTTGGTGTGGCATTTAATAGGCCTCTTTGACTACAAAAACAGAAACAGTAAATCAATCCCTACCCTTTCTTTCTCGTAAACTTCACTGTTTCACTGATAAGGATCCAAATGTTTCATTACAAGTTTTTGATGATTCACACGCTTGTATTAGGGTTTTGAGATGTTGGTTTGAAAATTATAAGAATGTGGTTTGTTAGTATGTTGAATATTGTGGGACAGTGACAAGACAGGTGACCTTTTCTTTTTTTATTTGTCAAAGGAAGCTAACAAGCTCTGCTGTCATAGGTACGGAAGTGTGTTCGTTGAGTCGAACTTGGGATGAACTCCCATAAACATGTCTAGAAAGTAACCACCCGTAGTATAGTAGCATCCAATTCCTGTCTCCTCTCAGTAATTAAGCATATTTGGTAGGGGCTTGTATGGACCGATATCCGGTTCATCCCTTCTGTTTTGAACTCACCCGTAAATATGGGTATTGATAACCATGATCCGCCTAAAAATTGATACTTTTTACTGATTTTATCAAACGAGTTGTGGGTAGATTGTAGACGGATTGAACATTATTCATATACTTGGGACATGTTATAAAATTTGAAAGCCCATTTTTATTTTAAGATCTAGAGGTGCAATCCTAGTTCGAAATCCTATTTAATTTAAACTCTTAGATTGTATTTATTATGTAATCAAAATGTCTCACCGAATATACAAACAGATAGCAATAAATCAAAGTAACTTAAGTACGGATTTCTCTGCTAGAGTTTCGCCGTCCTTGGCATAGGCGTGTCGCCGTCGCCGCTCCCGGCTTCTGTCCGGCTCCCGCTCTCCCCCTCGCCACTCCTCTGCGGGTCAGCGTTGAATTTCCCAGCCTCCGTCTCACCTGCGATGGGTCGCGGTCTCTCCGCCGACCCAGTCATCCTCGCAAGTGGGATCTCCTCCAAGATCTCTGGTCTCGCCTCCAGCACCCTTTCCATCCCCTGCTCATTTGGTCGGTCTCTCACCTTTGTTGGCGTCGGTGTCGCTGCCGATCGGGGATGATTCAACTCCTCGGTCACAATCCCCGACCGATTTGTCGGCCCCTACCCCGATTCCACTGATTCCTCCATATCTGCCCCTGAATCCGATCTCTCCGAGGCCGGTTCCGCCTGCGGATCGGAGCGGACGACGGGTTGTGGGTGCGGGTGCGTCAGATTTCCGGATTATTTCCTGGAACTACCAAGGATTGGGCAAGACTCTCATAAACAACAACTGCGCCAACTCCTTCGCAACCATCATCCTCATTTGGTGTTTCTGTCTGAGACGATTGCCCATGATCACGAAGTTAAACTTTTGGCGCGGTCGATGGGTTTCCAAGGTTACTTTGTTGTACGGTCTCTCCTTCGAGAAGGGGATTGGCACTATTCTGGGTACAGGGAGTGGAGGTGGATATCCGGGAATGGGGCGACCATTTTATTGATGCAGATGTCTCGGCGATAGGTTACTCAGACCTGTGGGTTACAGGTATTTATGGCATATCACGACGGGATCATCGACATAAGACCTGGGACCTGCTCCGACGGCTACACCACCAGGCTCGCCCCAAGTGGGTTCTTATTGGGGATTTTAACGGTATTCTGAGCCAGACTGAAACGAAAGGGGACAAGGCCTATCCGCAGTACCTGATTGAGGATTTTCGGGGAGTGGTGGATGAACTGAATCTGGTGGGCCATCAGTTCACCCGGTGTCGATGGGGTATCCAGACGCGGTTGGATAGAGCTATGATTAAAGGTATGTTTTATCACTTCCTCCCGAACGTGCACCTCAGCAACCCAAGTAACACCACTTAGGATCATTGGCCCCTCCTTTTATCCTTGGTCCGGCAGGTGAGGAATGTGGCGCCTCCAAAGTTCAAGTTCCAATCTCAGTGGATTCAGGATACGGGCTGTGAAGAGGTTGTTCGTAACCATTGGCGAGCGCCAGGGGGTACGACATTGGGAGTTACCACCCGACAGGTGGGTTCGGCTTTACATCATTGGGGAAATACCCATTTCAAGAAACATATAAACCATATTAAGTGGTGTCAACGAACGATTGCGGGGTTAAATGGCAAGATGGCCAGACCGAGCATTAAACAAAGAGAGGCGGTCCAGATCCAGTATGAAAGAGCTTTATGTGTTCAGGAGGCATTCTGGCGCCAACGTGTTATGCAACATTGGTTAGCGGAGGGAGATAGGAAGGCGGCTACCTTCTACAGGCACCGAATTAATGTGGCACATCGCTCAAAAATGGGGCGGATGAGTGGGTCACCTAGGAATCGGGTATGAAGGAGTTGAAAACGGTTCACTTTCAACAGTTGTTCTCCACGGGATCTCCAGACCTTTTGGATTTCCCGATCCATAGATTGGACGTCATATCCCAGGCCCAAAACACGTCCCTATTAATTGACGCTACGGTTGGGGAAATCAGAGAGACCATTTTTCAGATGGGTCCAGATAAGGCGTCGGGGCCAGATGGCCTGAATCCCCGTTTTTATCAACATTTTTGGCCTATTGTGGGCGAGGATGTCATTCGGTTCGTTTAAGGGGTTATACGGATGGGGGATTTTGACACAGGGCTTAATGCTACCTCACTGGTTTTGATTCCTAAGAAACTGGATCCAGAACGAATCACGGATATGCGACCCATTGCCCTTTGCAATGTTATCTTTCGGATAATCTCCAAGGTACTTTCCAATCGCCTTCGTCTGATACTACAATCGGTGGTTTCTGAGACCTAAGGAGCATTTATCCCGGGGAGGTGTATCCAGGACAACGTTATTGTTGCGTTCGAGGTGATACACCACTTGAAAACGCTACGGGTAGGGCCGGTGGGATATATGGCCATTAAACTTGATATGAGTAAGGTCTATGACTGGGTGGAATAGTCGTATCTTCTGACTATAATGCGTCGTATGGGGTTTTCGGAGGACTGGATATCTCTCATGACCTGCTGTCTGCAAACGATCACCTATTCTATATCGTCTAGGGGCAGAGACACACCTTGGGTTGCACCGACTAGGTGTATCAGGCAGGGGGGGCCTCTATCCCCTTACATGTTCTTATTTTGCATGGAAGGTCTTGCCCACCTTATTGAACAGGAACACGGTTTGGGACGGTTAAAGGAGGTCCAGGTGGCACGAGGGGCGTCGGAGATCACGCATATGTTTTTTTGCGGATGACTGCTATTTATTTAGTAGGGTCACACCGGAGGATGCATCGACAGTCCGATCGGTTCTGTCTACGTTTAGTCGAATCTCGGGACAAACGTTGAATCTCGGTAAATCTTCGATTTTCTCAATTCGAATATGTCTCCTCTGAATAAGCAATCTTGTTGTGCTATTCTGGAAATTGAGGAGATCTCGGGTGCCTCGATGTACCTGGGTGTCCCTAATTTGGTGGGCCGGAACCGGAACGCTGCTATGGCATATTTGGGAGACCGTGTGATTACTAGAATCCGCTCATAGGATGGGAAATTTTTATCTCCGGCAGGTCGGGAGGTCATGGTTCGGTATGTCTTAACATCTCTACCGGTCTATGTCATGTCGGTGTTCAAGGCCCCCCTCAAAATCATTCACCGCATTCATGTAGCTCTGGCAAAGTTTTGGTGGGGCAGAAAGTCACAGAAGGCGATTCTTTGGCAGGATTCGGACCGCCTTTGTAAACCAAAGGACGAAGGGGGTATGAGATTCCGTCACCTCCAAGATGAAAATACCGCCTTACTTGGGAAGCAAGCGTGGAACCTTATCCATAAGCTTGACGCCTTGGTTACAAGGGTACTTAAAGCCCGCTACTTTCCTGCTACAAAATTCCTTTCGTTAACTCGGGTGGGACGCACTCTGAGTTTCGTGTGGGCTAGTGTTTTCTATACCCAAGATATGATCCAATAGGGATTGCGCATCGCTATCGGGGATGGTCTGATCACCTCGATTGTGGGCACGCCGTGGCTATTAGGACCGTCAGCTCACATACGCGCGGATTCTCCGAACTTACAGGGTTTATGGTGGCAGGTGTCATGATCCCGGGCACTTGATAGTGGGATATCCCGAGGATCGCTCAACTTTTTGCCCAGGAGGATCTGGTTGATATTCTACAAATCCCGCTCTCTCCACTTCGGCACCGGGATGTACCATATTGGATGGGGGATAAAATTGGTCAATATTCATCGAAAGCGGGGTACCGCCAACTGCAACTCAGTCGGTAAGCACGTCAGGGACAAGCCTTGGGGGTCCTTTTGGCATCGATTTGGCAAATTCAGGCTCCCCCCGGTATAAGATCTTCTTATGGCGTTGCCTGACGGACACACTTCAAGTGGCCACCACCCTCAATAAAAGATATGTCCCTACTGATCCTACATGTGTCATATATGGGTCGCATCACGAATCGGTCTCTCGTCTATTTGCGGCTTGTGGCTTTGCAAAGACGTGTTGGAATGAGTTTGGTCACCTGATCTTTATTGGCCCGGACCAAGGATTTGACAACTAGTAGATGTCCTGTATCGCGGGATGTGATCACAAAAAACAGGGACGATATTATCAGTCCTCTGGGAGATCTGGAAGGCCAGGAATGCCCTAGTTTGGTCGGGGGATCGTCTGGCAGCTTTGCGGTCTTGTCTAAGGCAAAGGTTAATCTACAAGCCTGGAAGGCGGCTGCTTTAAAATCAACCCAGCCCGGTGTCTCCATACCTCGATGGTCGTCGAGGTGGTGTTCGCCCCCGGAGGATACGCTTGTAATCAATGTCGATGGGACCACCTTTCAGGACACGACCCAGGCGGGTTGGGCCTTATAGTTCGTTTTTCGGATCTGAATTACGTCAGAGTGGGAAATAGCACGCTACAAGGTATTTGGTCCCCTCTCATGATTGAGGCATATGCTATTGCCTCTGCCTTACGTAACGTGGCCGATCTGGGGCAGGGACCCATTTGCATTCGATCGGATGCTCAGGTCCTCCTCCGAATGATACATCAGACTGTAATCCCCATATCTTTTGTAGGTACGATTATTCAAGATATCCGTCGTATGTTAACCGAAAATGGGAGAGTTTCTCTCGAATTTGTAAAGAGGACTGCGAACAAGGCTGCTCAATGGTTAGCCAGGGAAGCCTGTTCGACATCTGTTCTCCCGTGGTCAGACATTTTGCCTAATGCACTACGTTGTATTGTGAACTCTGATCATTAATGCACACGTCATTACTAATAAAAAAATGCCCCAGAGTCTTTCTTGTTTATTGAGTTTTGTAATTTCTTTAACTTCACATTCAAAAGGTTTTATGAAATATAATAAATTTTGGGTTAAATATCGAAACTTATTCTTAAATATTGGTCACGAACACTACACTACCCACGTTTTCAAAATGAACACTACACTACCTTAAGTATTCGTCACACGATTTTGTTAGTAAAAGTGGACAGAATTTTCCATTTCGTTAGTCATATGACCTCTAGTATCATATAATGGATGGTAAAATGACGTTTTTTTGCCCTTAAGTATTTGACCTCTATATATTTATAAGGAACAGTAACGAGGGTACAATGGTAATGTTCCTTACAAAATGTGTAGAGGTCATATAATTAAGGGGAAACGTCATTTTACCATCCATTATATGACACTTTAGGTCATATGACTAACGGAATGGAAAATTCCGTCCATTTTTACTAACAAAATCGTGTGACCAATACTTAAGGTAGTGTAGTGTTCATTTTGAAAACGTGGGTAATGTAGTGTTCGTGACCAATACTGAAGAGTGACTTTCGATATTTAACCCATAATTTTTTTTAAGGATTCCATAAACAAAAGACTGGTGCACATAAAAACATAGATTATTTATCTAACTAGAAAAACATTAAAACATCATAAAATAAACAGATGATAATCAATATATAATCTATACATAAATATTTAACAAAAAAAATTGTACTTTACTTAAGATTTGTGGGCGAGTTGGGTCACCCGTGGATTGGAATTCCTTGCTCTGCGACCGCCCATTCTTTTGCGGATTTGAAATATATTTTTTTTATCAGCAAGAAATATATAAAGCTCAACTTTTTCAGAGAATGAAAAAAAGGGCACCAAAACCGAAGGAAGAAAGCCCGAAAACTCTTAGAACCGAACTATTTTCGATGAACAGAAAATACCAAGTACACTGAACAATCTAAACCACGAACCAATAACCGGACCACAAAATAGCAAAACAGACTCGAGCGCTGGCATGAAAACCCATCATCAAAATAAACACAACAAATAGAGAACCAAGGTCTAAAAACCCAAATACTACCACCATTAAGTACAAAACAAATATCATAAAAGGGGTCTATTACCCGGATTTCGCAACCATGAAGCTCCTTGAGAAAAGGGTCTACTACCCAAATTTTCCAACCATGAAGCCCAATGAGACAGTCCGTCTCCTCATAAAACACCTCTAACCTTACCTAAGAGTTGAAAGAAGCCGACACACTGACGGTCAACACCGTAGAACGGAAGAGATAGGCCGGTGTATACTGATACCCCCAAACCATAAAAACAAATACCCTTAGATTTCTAATAGAGGCACAAATATCAATAACAACCTGTCAGAGGCCAACACCTAAAAACTAACGGGCCCCAACCAACAAACAACATGCAACGAAACAAGAGAAATCAAAACGGGTCTAAATCAAGGAAATGAACAGTTTTCCACTATCAATAGATAAAGAAAATATTGAAATGAGATCCTTACCATCTACACGACGAGAGATCTAGAACCACAAAGAATCATTGACCTGAATAGTCGAGAAACGCTTCCCACGGTAGAATTAGAACTAATAGTCTGAGAATGAACATAGAACCACAAAACCAACTCGAGTTGCGACCCACTGTACCCAATATTCGAAGAAACCATTGTCTAGAGATCAGAGCACCAGCACCACAACAAACCACCAGATCCACGATGATCAACACCCGGGAGGATGAAGAAGCGTGTCCCCCGACCAGATCTGAAACGAAACACCAGGCAACCAAACGATCTACCGACTTTACCACGGGGAGAAAATTTACAACAGAGCCGGGAACTACGGAGGCCAACACCTAATCCAGACCGAACTTCTTGAGACTACTACTACTACAACCACCAACAACAACGAGGAGCAACGTCGATAGGGAGCCAAGGACGAGATCGAGGACCCCGAACTTCGGTGACGAGCTCCGAAAAACCCATCCACACAAGATGGGCAGCTACCATATCAGACCAGCACACGGATCCTCCGAAGCTTCCATCGAACAACCGAGCTCGATGATCAAGGGTGAATAGAGCTGAGTACCCCCGAGCTTTCGGCGAGAAGCACCAAGCACCCTAAGCTTATGGCAATGAGAGCGAGACCCCATAAACGAGAAAAGGATGAGGCACTTCGGCGAAGAACCATTTGGAATGACCGAATATGAGAAGTAGAGGTTGAGCGAGACCCCCACCTCGACGTCTGACCGGGTAGCACCACACCACGGCGCCGGAGCAAGCTTCACGATACCACCCGTCGGACCAACCAATACCAAAACTCGTGTTGTCCGAGCTCAAGCGCCACACCACCATAGAGAACGCGACCATCTTTAGAACATATCTAGCATCAGCCACACGAATAGAGCATGAGTAGAGAGACGTCTTAGTTCCAGATGTGCAACACAAATATCCAGCGAGGTCCATTCTGTCAACTCCAAGCTCTAACAAGGCAAGGGAGGCCCGAGAAAACTCCTAGAACACTCTCCACGCTCCGACCGCACATGAATCTTCGGTGACACGCAAGTCAGAGTAGAAATAGGAGGTAAACTAAGGAGAGAAAATGGGAGAGAAAGAAGATGGGAAAGGAGAAGAGGCCTCCACCTGCAACAGCTATGGTTGGAGGCCACTACCATCAACAGTAGGGGAGCAGCAAGTGTGGCTAGGTTTTGGGGAGGCTGGAGATAAAGTTGAAGAGATTTTAGAATTTTTCTTGGATTTGAGAATTTTGATCCATAATCCGCAGGTGAGATGCATATGGATCATAGATTGGGTGAATGAGCGAATGGGTCGGATTTACGGATAGATCTGCACATGTTTAGAAAGTAACCACCCATCTTGGATATTGTTAATCATAACATCCAATTGCCTGTCTCCCCTAAATAATTAAGTATATTTGGTGTTACTATCTTATTTGAAGTTTGAGATCGAGTTATGTATATCTAGTATCGGATAAATTGAGATCCGGATTAACAAAATAGTTCTATAAACTCAACCTACTAACTCTTTTTTCTTCAATATCAACGAACACCACCCCATTAGGAGACCTTTTAAAAATGCTCTCTAGCTGCCATAGTGTTCATCACTATTCTCAAGAACATATGAAGATCAAACAATGGCAAGCCGGCATGGGAGTCTCACTTCTTCTTAGATCAGACATGGCTGGTCGCCGAACGGTACGACGAAGTTTATCAATGTTAAGAAGGATTGGGGTCCCATCAATCAATGAAAACATCAAAGCTCAACCAGAAGATCAGGGATGCATTCCCGAGCCAAAGTAGCCCTCTCCACTTCGTTTGAAATTGCAAGAGTCTCTGTCAACGCTTCAAATTCAAGGACGATTACAATGGAAAAACATGACAACAAATTTAATTCAGCCCATTTTGGTCATCGACCTCTCAGCAAAGTTCAGAGACACAAGATACTAAAGAGAAGATTGCATTTAAGGAACCTCAAGATTCACCGTCAACTGAAAGAAGCTTAGGTCAAGAAACTGAGATTTGTCGTTGTTTCAGCCTCAAAGCTACACCAACAAAGGAAGGAGCATGAAGCTTCCTCTCCTCTGGGCCTCCCACCTCCAAGCTTTAAATATGTCATACCCACAAGATCTAATCTCAGACCGCCCACTACAACTTGTATTCAGATTAACTTATGTCCTCAGAATTCCAAGGTAATCAAATTTGTGGCCTTTGTTGATAACATACCTTTATAGGCATCGATCCTCTGACTTGAAGAACTCTTCAGAGCAAGTAGAGGAGTTATAAAAGCTATTGTGCCATTGTAACCGAATAGAAAAGGAAAGAAGTTTGGCTTTGTTCACTTCTCTGACAGGAGTTATTTACCACAAGCAATTCAGAAATTTTTTGGTGGAACTACCGTTCAAAACTGTTCACTTTATTTTACAGAATCTTGGGATCCAAGAATTTGGCCCTTCTTGGATCTCTCGCTCTAAATGATAATGGATCTCTGTAGAGGTTGCAACAACCAGCTGAAGGTTCTGACGTTAGAGGATCTATAGTAACGGCCCAGACTCAATTGTTGCAACACTCTCATCTTGCGATTACTCATCTCAATCTCCAAGTTGATGTTATATTGAAGGAGATAGTTGCTGAGGGAGTTTCTGAGATTCAACTTAAATCCTTAGACAATAATGTTGTTCTAGTTCACTGCCCTGATCCAAGTTATGACCAGGAACTAATGAAACAGGATGGAATTTGGCTAAAACCTTGGCTAACCTTCATACCCAAATTTGATCATATCTATTCCAGAGGAGGTAAATTTATATGATGGTGTAAAGAATCATTTGAAGTTACAGTTTCTAGCATTGGAATTATGGTATTTACTGATCCACAATCCAAAGAAGGCTTGTTCACTGATACTGCATATGTATTAATTCACACCAATGTCCCGGGTGTGAATTTGGCTGTCGAATGATAACCGATTTCTCGATTCTTACCACGCTCCCAAAGTACGAATCGAACCATTCCTGAGTTGTATCAAAAGGGAGATTGCAAACCAAGATTGCAAACCAAGACCTTGGTTAAACGGCTCGACAATTTCGGATGATCGGAGTTCCTTCCATCCACGACTGAATGCTCCGCAACGAAGTTCTTTGCATAAACCACATGCGCCAATGAGCCCTCACCCCTCTCTCCTTAAGATTCTAGATGTGAGTAACTAGGACGAGTTTTCACAGTTTTGAAGACTATAATAACTTTCCATAGATTTTGTCTCATACAAAATAACCGTAAAGTTGGGCACAATAAAAAAAATCGTCTATGACTAACCATTGCAAAATCAAAATAGCAAGAGTGGTTTTTGAGAAGAAAAAACAAACTAACGATGTTTGAAAACATGACATATCTGTCATAGCCAATAATAAACATTTTGACAATGTAACATTGATATGGATATTGTGGGCACCTTTGACTTCAATTTGGAAATAATGAAGTTCAGAAAAATATTGATTAAGAGAACCAGAACCTCTTGATCCAGAATGATAAGAGTGTTTGCGAGTAGTCACTTGGGTGCTAGGCCTTTACTCTCTTCTTAGTTCCATCCCATGATGGCTCAAGACATAACCACAAATATATAAATTCTGGTTGCTAAAATTATAACCAACCTATAGCCCCAAGATCACAAATAGATAAAACCATAATTATAACATGCTTCTACTAATTAACTAAATTGGTCGTTTCAAAAAAAAAACTAAATTGATACATTCAAATTCAACAAGTTGCAAAGTACATATAAAGTTACCCTGTTGATGAGCCATCAATGTCTAGTCATTAACTCAAAGATCCTGTTCATCATCATCAGCAATCCCTAAAAGCTTGGCCAAGTCTCCACTTTCATAAGCGTCGACAGTGTCTGGAAACAATATAATGCCAAGCATCTTAATGGTGTAAATAACTCACAACAAAAGAAACTCATTTAATTTCTGTTCGGAAAGGTAATTACCATCAGAGCCTCCAATGTGCTTTCCGTTAATGAATACTTGTGGTACGGTACGCCTCCCCACAATGCCCGTCATGGCATCTTGAATTTTTGTGCCGTCATCTGTAAGACAATAAGCCAAACTCTAACTATAATTCAAGGATATTACTGAAAAACAAACACGAGCTTGAATGTACACAACCTCCTCTCATTGACTAAACAGAACTATTATACTGTACTGAGGGAAGTGAACTTAGAGACATAAAAGCCCCAGATTTAGTATTTTTATATTGCCTTGACCTGTTCTATTTGAAACCGAACCAATCAAGGTCAGCAACATATACATTTAGAAAGAAAGAGAACAATTGGTTAGACCATTATAATCACAAATGTTGACAAACAATAACTGGCTGGAAAACTAAAAATTACTCACTCCATCCTAAACTATGTGGCATATATGACTTTTTGGGAAAATTAAAATTAATAATATTAGTAATTTACTATCCCACGTGTTACATTTGCATTTGACGCAACCCACTCGAGGTTATTACTAACTTATAAGAGGGACACTAGTAACCCAAGCACAATTCACCTACAAAAGTTCCACCAAATGTGGACACTTATTTTGGGAATGAGTAAAAACAAGTGATAACAAGTTCTGCATAATAGTTTTTCTTGAGTGTTATCAACAAGTTTCAAATTCTCTTACATTATGACTCTTACAGCGCAAATGATCCTAAGACGATAAAGTTGAACAAACCTCTTTCATCGAGCTCAACAACATATGGTACCAGGTTCAACTCTTTGAAAACAGATTTTGCCCTCCTACAGTACCTGAAATTATCAAGAGTTGAAGATTCAGAGATTGATAAACTTGAACTGAGAGTCATTTGCATGTCAAACTGTACAGTACCCAAGCAGTCAGTGACAAAGTAGAATTCATGATCTTCATTATTGTAAGACACGAATGCTCCCTCTATCACAAAGTAAGCGTCGGACATTTTAAAATCGGATGCCCAAGATTAAGTGATCATTTTCCTACTAGGAAATTTACTGTGCATCAATTACCAATAATATCCTTGATAGGTTAGCCAACCGAAGGGAATGTTAAGCACATACTTAAAATTTTAAGAAAAGTCTAATGGAACACATATTCTGGGATAGAGAGAGTATTACCCACCAGTTCTAACACATGCTTGAATTGAATCCCAGACATGAACCAGTGCAAAAGCTAACCATAACAGTGTATTGCTAAAAACATCTAATTGTATAACATGCGAATCTGGCTTCAAGCTAGTGTATGATCCAATTCAACAATCTAGTCAATTCAGAAGGTGTTTCAATATCATTCAGTTACAAGTTTTCAGGACGCCCACATCAACATCGAGATCTAGATCTAGATTCACAATTTTTTTTATCAGATAGATCTAGATTCACATAATTACTCCAAAAATGATATATTGACATAGAATAGCTACAGAAAAACAAAATCCGACAGCAACCCACTGATCATTAGAGTCAAAACAGATGGAGATGGACTTACGGGCAATAGGATTTGGAGAAGATGACGATCTTGTGAGAAGAGATGGTCTTGGTGATGAAGTCGGCCTCGGGAGTAGCACGAGAGTATGTTACGCACAGCGAGAGTAAGATTGATAGAGCCAGGATCGGTGACATCGCTAATGGCTGGTGTCGTTCAATTCGAAGGAATAGCAGGGAGAGATAGAGCTTGGCCACTCTTGTTAACTGTAACTTCTCAACTGTTTGGGTTTGGGAAGGAGAGGAGAGAGGTTACTCGGCCTGCTTCGTCCGACTAGCCAATCATTCTCACACACGTTGGATCACTTGCTACGTGGCCTTTCTGCTGAATTAGTCCGCGTTCCTTTGATTTAGGGATAACAACGGGGAAACTCTTTTGCATGTCTCCGTTTTGTTTCATTTTTGTTTGTAATTCGTAATCGTAGACATTTATGTTGTTTTTTTTTTAAACGGATAACCGGAGATTTCATTAATGCCAAAAGACAATCATACAGAAAGAGGCGTGACCGCCTCGGGTTCCAGATATTTGTCCGGACCGACCGTAGCTAGTCCGGCGCTCATGGACCCATAATTTTAGCCCACATGAACTCATGGGCAACAACTCAAGACAACTCCCTACCGACATTTCAACATGCGTTACAAGGAAATAATAAACCAAAGTCCTAAACTTATTCAACCTAGCACAGTCCCAAGTGGTTAATCGACTTAGCACAGTGGATAACCAATAACTTATTCGACCTAAAATATGAAAAGAAATTAGCACACAAACAAAAGAGCAGACTACCAAAATTGTGATGCCAGGTCTTCTAGGCCCCGTGCCATTGAAGCGATCTGATATCGTCAATTCTTCGTCTTGATTTGCCCTGCTCTTTCGAAGTAGTGCAGAAGGCGAGAGCATCGATTCGATCTGCAGCGGTTTGATCGAGATCGAGGGTCCCGACTTCGGGTGCCGTGGAGGCAGATCCCGTCTTATCGGCCTTCCTCCCGGATCCCAGATCCGTCGGGGGAACGGACCCATGCCGGCGATAGGTGGCACGGCGCATGGAGCCCGTAACCCGGAGAGTGGCAGGAGGGCCACGGTGGCGGCGAGACGTCCGGGCAACAGTACTCGGGGCGAGGGGGCGGCTGGTGGGCGGCGATGACGGCAGCGGCAGACCCTAAGTCGGGTAGACATGATCTCACCTGGAGGTAGTGGAGAAACTTGAAGCCGAGGCTTCGATGGTGGAGGCATGGAATTGCCATGGAGGAGGCTGGCGATGGAGCGGCGGCGGCGGCGGCGGCGGTAGAACCTTAAAAAGGTTAGAAGAGGAACCTCAACGAGGTTATTTGGAGAGCTTTGAACCTTAAAAAGGTTAGGAGAGGAACCTCAACGAGGTTATTTTGAGAGCTTTGAGCAGTTGAAGGTAGAGGCTTCAATGGTGGTGGAGAAGGAGGGGGGAAAGGGGAGGAGGCTGCGCAGAGCAGCCCCCTAGGGTTTTTGGATTTATCTTAGACATTTATGTTGTTAGAATGTAATAAAATTTGTTAATGATACAGGGTTTTTTGAACGGTTTTAGTATGTGAGTCGCACATAATATTGATTCTTGAAATTCCAAATTTATTCTTGTATTATTTTTTAACTACAACTTTTTTCCTTCTTTGTAAAAGACGGCCCATCTGTTCTTTCTAAACTTGTGAAACCCTAGCCACCGCCTTCATTATACATCCCTCTCCATCGGAGACGCCATAGCCTCCGGTCATGATCGTCGTCGGTGGTCCCTTCCTCGTCCTCCTTTTTTCCATCTTCTTTTATCCTCTTCCCCCTTTTCCCTTGTCGTTTCCCTAGTCGTGTCTCTGCTGTTTCCCTAGTCGTGTGCTCCTCGTCCGGCGTCGGGATCTCAATTCTTTCGACCATACCTTCACGATCTGGTGCTTCTCCTCTGGTCAGCTCCCTCCAATCCTAGGTAGTGCGGATTATAGGCTCAGATATAGTCATTTGGGCTCTAAATTGTCCCTCCTGACAGCTTTCTTCGTCTCGCCAGGGGAATCTCACTGTATCTACTTGTTGGAACGTTTTCTCCAACTAGGTGCCTCGTTTGGCTGTATCCCGACTAGGTGCTCCGGGGTTCATTGTCGCTTGCAGATCTGCTTCTCGAGCTTCAGGTGGTGATGGCTCCTGGTAGTTTTTTGGGGATGGTCTAGGTCATCGGTCTTGGTTGATGGTGAAGGTGTTGGTATGGTCTTGTAGTTGTTGCTGGCTCATTTTGTTTTGTTGTTGCAGGGTAAAGTTATGGTACTCTTCATGGTAGCAGCTCCAAGTTAGTCCTGCTGCGGATGAGTGCTTCAGGATCCGCAAGGTTCTCTGGTCTTGCTAGTGAGGATTCCTTGCGTGTCGGCTCCGTCTCTCGGGTGTTCCACCGATTTCTTCCAATTTGAGGGTTGTTGCTCATGTTTCTTGGGCCAACCATTGACGAGTTGTTTCAGATCCATCGTGGAAGGGTTTCTGGTAAGGATTTTATGTGGACTAAATAACTCGGTGGTAGGTTCTGGTTGTGGGTGCATCGCTTGGATCTTCTCTTGACTCCACTAATTGCCTTAAGGATGAGATATGTTTATCCGAGTTCGGTATGGCCATTTTTCACTCTCCTCCCTCCGTTTACTACTTAATACCCTTCATTTCTCTTACCATGTAGTCTTTTGTTTCCTCATCCTCGGTGGGAGGACGAGGCCTCACGGTAGGTGTTGACCACCGTGGGGTGTTTAAGCCCTTGTCTTGTTTGAATAATTTCTTGGTAGGGGTTTGTGGTGATTAGTTGGTAATTTAAGGGTGGTGTTTGTTTAGTCCCGGTCCCCCTTATTTGAGTTTCTACCTGGTGTTGGCTGGTAGCGAGGTACCATTTTCGGTACTTGTGGGCTAGTAAGGTAGTTGAGGGAGATTTGGAGTTTGTTGGCTGGTGGGGGTTTTCCACAGTGCTGCTGCGAATTTGGTGGTGCTGGAATGGCGTCTCGGTGGTGGCTGGTGTTTTTTTGTTTTTTGGCTTGTATCCATTCGTTTATCTTCAAGGTTGTGAAATCAGGGTAGCTAGACCTTTTCTCTAAGTTTTTGGTGATTATTATTGTTTGTTCATATTGTATTCTTCCCTCTATTAGGATTCATTATTGTTTGCTTCAAGGCATAAAAATCTAGGTTATTAGACCTTTGTCGCTCTAAGGTTTGAGGTGACCTTGTTGGCATGCTCATGTTCTGTTTCGAGGGGTTCTCCCCCTTTTTCCTTTGTTTTCATTATGAAAACATTGGATTATTACTAATATATTTTCCTTTAAAAAAAATGTCTGATCACCTTCCTTACAAGAAATAGCGGTAGACTTTCAATAAATGACATGAAGTAACAAAATTTGTTTCAAACCATAAATCTTATTATCTCTTTCAAACCATGTATCCTTCCCTTTCTTCTTCTCCAACTCTAGAACTCATTAAAAATAGATGACGTCTTTCCTGTTTTTTCTTTTGTCATTGTGCCACCATGGAAGACGAGGTAGATCTATTTTGGGACATTGTCGATGTCGAGAAATTCGATTAGAGCAAGAACATTGTAAAGGAAGAGGAAAGCGAAATTCGCGACAGGTAGAGCTACGACGACACAAAAACTATCCTTGGGGAGGAAATCTAAGTATTTCAAAAACACAAATTTTCAAATACCCAATTCGATGTTGGGGTTTGGATTTGTCCATGTGGAAGATATTTTTCTTGCATTTTGTGTTTCACAAAGTTGTCGGAATTGAAATCAATAAAAAAAAGTAGAAAGAATTCATTGTAATCGAGTAATTTTATCCAAGGAATTAAGGATTTGGTTATTTGACTATTATTTTTTTGAACGAAAGGTGCAATTCATTAATTTAAATCAAGTACATCATAGTGCATCAGGAATAACTCCCTGACCACGAAGAACAAGAACAAACAAAAGACACAATGGTATCGCAGTTCTTTTCATACTATAATCGTCACTGACAGTATTGGATGGGCCAACTATCATTGAGCTGGGATGCCTCTGTTGGGTCTCGAGGTAGGGTTGGAGATGAACCAACTCGCAGCGGAAAATCAATGAAAACCAAGAGACGATTAAAACCATGAAACAACTAACAAAGAATGGATTCACAAGAGAAAAATTCAGCACTAGTTCTTACCAAAACAAGAACACCGGTTAACGAATGATTGGCTTGAGTCTCCAAGACGCCTACGTATCCACATGGGAATCAAAGCCACGTAGTTCTTCTCTTTGAGGACTCAAGAACACAAACATGGAGGTGGAAACTAGCCAAACCCGAAATGGCCATGGAAGAGGGAGAGAAAATGTGTTTCCTATTCTTGTCTTGTGTTTGTTATGTTGAAAAAAGATGAATTAAACATAACAAAACCCATACTTGTCCAACTAAAGGCATGGGACAAGTATGGTGTCAAGTAAGGTGTAAATAGGACAAAGTATGGCAAGACAAGATTGGGTTAGGTGGTGAATCACCAACACCTTAATCCTTGTCTTGCTTACTTAGTACTAATTAATCAAGACTTGATTAAGTAGTTCTATGGGCCTTGGTTGCATGGGCCTTTCATGGGCCTCTTAGAACATGGCCCGTGGCCATTTCTAACGAGGTCCCGTGATTCGCTCATCGCCTCCAAGCCTTCCATACCGGAAATGTCCAACATTATCCGACGCAATCAATCCCAAGACTCCAAGCCTTGTCTCGATCCGTAAAGTCCTATTCACGTACGGGCACATGACCCAAAACCCAGTTTTGGTCATGTCCCGAGACAACTCCCTTTTGGCCTTTCTCCATAAATGTGTGAATGAGTTTCATCCTCCGGTGTGACCCTTAGGTTTATGCATGTCAATAGATCAACGTAAAATCTCATTTTACTTGATCCTATTTAAGTGGCAACTAACGAGACTTTAGTATTTCCTGACACTACATAACGAATCGACCCTGTCGATTCTAACCTTTCCGTCGTCCCTGTCATTATCCTTTTATCTCCGATATCCTGATCGAGATAAGGCATAGAGCCGTCATCCTTATTATTCTCAATCACCGTTCCTTGATATGTGAGATGACTGAAGATATGATACCCAGTATCATGTGCATGGCCATGCTATTCTTCCAATCACTCTCGATCAAGTGGCCGAGAACCGATATCTTTCCCATACCTCAGTATGAGGGATAAATCCCTTAGCCGTCTTTCGTGTCACTCATGTAGCCCGTCCCCAAGCCAATCCTGGCCGTTATGGAAGCCCTGTTAGGGACAACGTTAGGCTCAGGTCAAACTCAGTTGTTGACTACATATCGATCACAAAGACTCCTTGGTCTAAGGATACATGACAAGCTACAACACTAAATATGTTCATGACTTAATCTATGGCACATATTCAGGGCGGGTCGTCCAATATCATGTCCCACATGATATCTATGATCAGACTCCGAAATCTCATTCCAATGACTAACAGAACGTAAGCCATAAAGAGCCATCTTTCATACTAGTCGCTTCTAGTGAAGCTTTGTTGACTAGGGACCCATCGAGTGTGATCTATCTCGATCTATGGTTCTATTCGCATGGTGGGCATAGATCAGAGCACACATCGATATATTACTCCAACACATAAGTAATATAAAGCCGCTTTAATTTTATTGCTAACGATGATATATACATTTGGACATTTAGGATTGAACTACGGGCACTAAGACTAACAATCTCCCACTTGCCCTAGTTCCAATCTAAACTCCAATATGTCCCCATCGACTTTACATGTCTAACATGTTCAGGCAGTGACACTGCCTTAGTCAAAGGGTTGGCTATGTTATCATCTGTTGCAATATCGGTTATCTTCACTTCACCTCAGTTCAGTATTTATCTGATGAGGTGGATACGCCGCAGTACATGTTTGGATTTGTTATACGATCTAGGCTTTTAGCTTGCGCAATGGCCCTTGTGTTGTCGCAAGATGGATTCACCGGGCTGGATGGGTTTTTAATTACACCCAGCCCTGCCATGAATTTCCAAATCCACATAGCCTCCTTAGCTGCCTCTGCAGCATCCATGTACTTGGCCTCTGTCGTAGATTCGGCAATGATATCTTGCTTTACGCTCTCCCAGCTAAAGCTCTGCCATTCAGCGTAAACACATATCCTGATTGACTTCTAAAGTCATCTGGATTTGTCTTAGAAAACTAGCGTCTACTCATCCTTCGACGACTAGTTCAGCATCATCTTTCCCCCGGGTTAGAATGATGTCTACTGGTACAACATAAGGCTTACGAGATGTCTGGTCTCATACATGTCATGGCATATATGATCGATCATGCCCCCAGGCGCATAGGATTCTCATCATCCTTTTCAGCTCATCAGGTGTCTTAGGACACTGAGTCTTGCTGAGATGAATGCCATGACTAGTGGGTAAGAGTCCTTTCTTTGAATCGAGCATTAAGAACTTACTCAATGCCTTGTTCACATAGGTTCCCTGACTTAAATCCAAGACCCTCTTGGTGCGATCTCTACATATCTTAATCCTTAAGATATGAGAAGCATCACCTAAGTCCTTTATTGAAAAACACTTCCTCAACCAAGCTTTAGTCTCGTGCAAGGTTGGGATGTCGTTTTCAATGAGAACCAGAAAGGTAATATTGCTCCCTCTAGCCTTCTTATAAACGCAAGATTCATCCTCGTTCTTGATTAAGTCAAATCCAATTACAGCTTCATCAAAATGAAGGATCCAACTCCGAGAAGTTCGTTTCAATCCATAAATGGATTTCAACAACTTATAAATCTTTCCTTTATTCTTCGGATCGTCAAAACCTTTGGGCCGAGACATACAAACGTACTCAGTCAAATTTCCATTTAGGAAAGCGGTTTTGACATCCACTTGCCATATCTCGTAATTATGATACGCAGTTATGTCAAGAAGAATTTGGATCGATTTTGACCATAGCCACTAAGGAGAAGGTTTCCTCATAGTCAATCCATTGGATCTGCCTATAACCTTTCGCCACCAGTTGAGCTTTGTAGGTCAGAGGGTTGCCGTCCATGTCCATCTTCACCTTGAAGATCCATTTGCATCCTATGGTCCTCACACCATTGATGGGATCAACCGGTTCCCAGACTCAGTTGTCCGACATGGATTGCATTTCCTCCCTCATGGCTCCCAGCCATAACTCGGAGTCGGGCCCATCCACGACTTCTTGAAAGGTGGTTGGATCATCGTGATCCACCATGACTTCATTGTCACCTCCGGATACCATATCTTGGAGGTGGAAGATTGACCCTTTCAAATCGCCTTGGACCTTCCGGAATTGGTTCTCACTCTACGACAATCTCTGGATCCTTTCTACTGGGTTGTCAATTGGTTTAGACAGATCTGTACCATCCTGAATTTCTTCGAGATGCACAGTCCTCCCAATGACGTCTTTGGAAACAAAACTTCTTTTCCATAAAGACCCCACCCCAAGCGACGAACACCATGTTCTCACTGGGATTGTAGAAATAGTATCCCCTTGTTGCTTTGGGATACCACACGAAGGTGCATATCTCAGATCTTGGTTCGAGCTTAGTCGAAACCAAATGTTTCACATAAGCCTCGCAACCACAAATCTTTAGGAAGGACAAAGCGGGCATCATCCCGTACCATTTTTTAAAATGGTGTCCCTTCCACACCATTCGTCGAAGCCCGATTCACTATGAATGCGGTCGTCTCTAGAGCAAAACCCCTAAAAGAGATTGGGAGATCAGTCCAACTAATCATGGAACAGACCATTGTCTAACAATGTCCGATTTCTCCGTTTGGCTACAACTTTCAACTACAGTGACCTAGGAGGAGTCCATTCCAAAAGGATCTCATTCTCTTTTAGATGATCTAATAACTCTATGGTCAAGTATTTTCCACCTCGATCCAATCGAAGTGCCTTAATACCTTTGTCGAGCTGGTTTTCTACTATAGTCTTAAACTCTTTGAATTTATCAAAAGCTTCAGACTTATGTCTCACCGAATAGACATAACCATTTTTACTGTAATCATCAGTAAATGTGATAAAGTAGCTAAAACCCCTCCTGGCAAGTGAACTTATTGGTCTAAACACATTCGAGTGTATCAACCCCAATAATTCACCCGCCCTTTCATCGCGATCGATAAAGGGCACTTTAGTCATTTTGCCCATCAAACAAACCTTGCACCTATCGATCGAATGGAATTCGAATGAACCTGAAAGCCCGCACTTCTGAAGTGCTGATAGGCGCTTCTTGTTTATGCGACCCAAATGACAGTGCCATAACAGAGTTAGGTTTAAATCGTTGGATTTAGACCTCTTGGTATTAACGGAATATATAGAACTTGAGGCATTGTTACCCATATCTAATATGTACAATCCTCCAACCATGTCAGTACTGGTATAAAACATATCATTGCATAGAACATTGAAAACTCCATTTCCAATATTAACATTATATCCTTCCTTGTCAAACACGGATACAGATATAATATTCCTACTAAAAGTAGGTATGCAATATACATTATACAATACTAAGACAAGGCCTCTTGGCAAAGCAAGACTCATGGATCCTACAACAGTTGCTACAACTCTGAGGTCCATTTCGTGCTTTCCAAATCTCTCCTACTTTCGCCACCATATATTAGTGCATGTGTGAGATTCAGTCATGGTATCTAATACCCATGAATCTTTGGAAGTAGAGAGATGTAGCTCTATAGATTTAATACCGATTGAAGGCACGGTCCCACCGCCCTTCCTTAGATCATCCAGGTTTCCTGATGAAGGCGCAGTCCTACTGCCCTTCTTCAGATCATCCAGGCTATTTGATGAAGGCGCAGTCCCACTGCCCTTCTTCAGATCAGCCGTGAACTTCTTGTAATCCCGGTTCCAATGACCAGGCTGTTGGCAGTAGAAGCAGACATTCTCAGGTGTCTCATCTTTCCTGCCAAGTGCGCATGGGCCCAGCCCTTGCCACTTCCAATTCCCTTGTTGACCATCAGAATATCCTTGGATCCCAAATCCCTGAGATATTCTTCTCAGCAGTTAATAACACTTCATGTAACTCTGATATGGTCTTAGAGACAGCCTTGTCAAGGACATATTCTTTGCGTTCAGACTTGAGGACTATCCTCAAAATTCTGTACCAGTCCAAATAGTTTGTCCCATTTAGCTTGACCCTGTCAAGAATGGTTTTTAATGACAAACTATTAATGTTCGCTGAATTTGCCATTTGATCTACAACAGATAAAATTCAATCAGTAAACTGAATAAATTTTATGAAGATCAAGCTTAAACACCAACAATCGATTCTAAACCTTTAGAATCTGAAACCAAGATCCTTGATTCACTCGATTAAGCTGAACTAATGCTCACCACTTAATCGAGCTATGTAGGTAGGACTCCATCCAATCACATCCAATGTGACTCTTGGCTAGGGTATGCACTTATGTACACGGCTTACCCTATCTGTTACCCTAGCTCAACCTCAGGCTGAGAATCGTAGTCGGGTCCACCAATTTTCAACTATGGCCCGTCACTATGTAGGTGCTCCGCTAATGCGCACGACACCCACATATGTCGTCCAAACCTACTACCCCGCTTTCCCATGGATGCTCCGCTAATGCGCACGACACCCATAGGACGGGGAGGTAGTAAGGTGTTGATAATTGGGAGGTATCAGACATGACCCGTTTTTACTTGTCCAGTTGTGTTTAAAACTTTGACACATCCTAGATGCGATGAGCACATCAACTACATTCCAAATGCAATGATGCCTCAAATTACATCCAATGTAATTCTTCCTTCGAACCCGTCAACTACATCCAATGTAATGACGATTCTAAGGGCTCACACACAAGGATTAAAAATCCAATTTTATCTTTGCATGTGAGGTGATATGCTCGGTAAATAAAGTTAAGCATGCAATTCTAAAACACATAGAATTAATCATGCATAAACTAAACCAAGCATAAAGCGATAAATATGCACATAATAGCCCCCTAAACTAACTCCCACTAGCTTCTCGAGCTCCATCGACTCCAAGCCGATGCCAACACCCGAAAAGCCACCAAATGACCTTTTCGCCCTTTCTTCATCTTGAGTAAAATATTACAATTTAATACACGACTCGCAGGTCGGGAATAAATAAATATTACAAACAAGTGGTTCGACGACCACACCTTGAAAGAATAATTACACGCTAACAATAACGGCTCGCAGGCCGTGAAAAGCGATAAATAATTAAATTGAGCTCGGGGCTATTATGTACACCATGCCAACATCACATAACACATCGTGTTATCAAACAAGCATGTTATCAAACATCATGTGATTTTCCGGTTTTAATTAATAGCCAAGTTTCGAAATTTTTTGATGCTCGGTTTATCGAAACCGTTCAAAAATGAAACTTTTGAACATTTGATCTTCGAGTTCGTCATGACGGTTCCAAACTCATCATAACTAACAAAACGGTTTAGCCTTGGCATATAAACCATCCAATGGTCATGCTTGGCCTAACTCCGTCCAACGGAGCCCCGTTCGGTCTCGGTTTCGGCTCCCCGAGAGTCCCGCTCCCGAGACCCGAAAAATCAAACTTTTTTCAAAATTTCCATATTTGAAATAATTTTCAAAATTTCATTTTACATGCATTAAATCCATAAACAATAATTTAAAACATGTTATCAATCAATTTAGCAAAACAACATGCCAAAAACGAAACTTTCAAGCAAAACCGAAACTTTGAACACCGTCTTGTGAATCCCGAAGGTAGCACGGCTCTGATACCACTGTTGGGTCTCGAGGTAGGGTTGGAGATGAACCAACTCGCAGCGGAAAATCAATTAAAACCAAGAGACGATTAAAATCATGAAACAACTAACAAAGAATGGATTCACAAGAGAAAAATTCAGCACTAGTTCTTACCAAAACAAGAACACCGGTTAACGAATGATTGGCTTGAGTCTCCAAGACGCCTACGTATCCACATGTGAATCAAAGCCACGTAGTTCTTCTCTTTGAGGACTCAAGAACACAAACATGGAGGTGGAAACTAGCCAAACCCGAAATGGCCATGGAAAGAGGGAGAGAAAATGTGTTTCCTATTCTTGTCTTGTGTTTGTTATGTTGAAAAAAGATGAATTAAACATAACAAAACCCATACTTGTCCAACTAAAGGCATGGGACAAGTATGGTGTCAAGTAAGGTGTAAATAGGACAAAGTATGGCAAGACAAGATTGGGTTAGGTGGTGAATCACCAACACCTTAATCCTTGTCTTGCTTGCTTAGTACTAATTAATCAAGACTTGATTAATTAGTTCCATGGGCCTTGGTTGCATGGGCCTCTTGGAACATGGCCCGTGGCCATTTCCAACGAGGTCCCGTGATTCGCTCATCGCCTCCAAGCCTTCCATACCGGAAATGTCCAACATTATCCGACGCAATCAATCCCAAGACACCAAGCCTTGTCTCGATCCGTAAAGTCCTATTCACGTACGGGCACATGACCCAAAACCCAGTTTTGGTCATGTCCCGAGACAACTCCCTTTTGGCCATTCTCCATAAATGTGTCAATGAGTTTCATCCTCCGGTGTGACCCTTAGGTTTATGCATGTCAATAGATCAACGTAAAATCTCATTTTACTTGATCCTATTTAAGTGGAAACTAACGAGACTTTAGTATTGCCTGACACTACATAACGAATCGACCCTGTCGATTCTAACCTTTCTGTCGTCCCTGTCATTATCCTTTTATCTCCGATATCCTGATTGAGATAAGGCATAGAGCCGTCATCCTTATTATTCTCAATCACCGTTCCTTGATATGTGAGATGAATGAAGATATGATACCCAGTATCATGTGCATGGCCATGCTCTTCTTCCAGTCACTCTCGATCAAGCGGCCGAGAACCGATATCTTTCTCATACCTCAGTATGAGGGATAAATCCCTTAGCCGTCTTTCGTGTCACTCATGTAGCCCGTCCCCAAGCCAATCCTGGCCGTTATGGAAGCCCTGTTACGGACAACGTTAGGCTCAGGTCAAACTCAGTTGTTGACTACATAGCGATCACAAAGACTCCTTGGTCTAAGGATACATGACAAGCTACAACACTAAATATGTTCATGACTTAATCTATGGCACATATTCAGGGCGGGTCGTCCAATATCATGTCCCACATGATATCTATGATCAGACTCCGGAATCCCATTCCAATGACTAACAGAACGTAAGCCATAAAGAGCCATCTTTCATACTAGTCGCTTCTAGTGAAGCTTTGTTGACTAGGGACCCATCGAGTGTGATCTATCTCGATCTATGGTTCTATTCGCATGGTGGGCATAGATCAGAGCACACATCGATATATTACTCCAACACATAAGTAATATAAAGCCGCTTTAATTTTATTGCTAACGATGATATATACATTTGGACATTTAGGATTGAACTACGGGCACTAAGACTAACAGCCTCATGGGCCGTGACAAAAGACGGAGAGAGTGAATGGGATATCGGAGATCCTGAGGGACCTCGACGGTAATGGTGAAGGGGTGAGGCAACACATCGTATATGGATCCCTCCTAGAGCCAGTCACTGATGCACGATGTACCACTCATTTCTCCTGGCGGGGCTGTTTCCCCGCCCTGACTTGCTCCTCTCGAGGTGCTCTAGCAACTGACCTCTTGATTTCTCCAGTTCCCTCTCCATTCACCGTAGGGGGTGCCGAGGGCCCATCAGTAATGGGTTGACGAGACCCACCATTAGTGGGTCGGGAGGGCCCACCACTAATGGGCTGTAGATGCCCATCAGTTTTTGGCTGCAGATGCCCATCAGTCTTAGGCTGTAGAAACCCAAAAGCAAACCCTAGATGGGGTTTTCTTGGAACACACGTCACCATGGAGACCGCCGCACGATTCTTAGATGGCGGTGGCGACGGTGTTTGCATAGGTCGATGTGGTGGCGGAAAGAGACCTGGCCCTGGATCCCACCTGCGCAACCCGTCCTGGATCGTAGGATTTGGAGGAGCCTGAATCAAGGGGATTGGTGGGAGGGCCCGATGGATTCGAGTATCCCCGGAGGGCGGCGGCGAGGGAGTAGGTCGGTGGGGGTCCGCCACTAGGGTTCGCATGGGGAGAGAAAAGATCGCCAAGAATGTCGAAGAAGCAAGCCAAGCTAGGGCGTTCCTTTAAGAAGGATAAGAGAGGGAAGAGGTGGGAGGAGAACGCCAGAGTAGGTTGTCTCGCAGAGAGGGGAGATCCTCTAATCCCGGCCTAGCAGCCACATGAGAGGCAGAGGAACGGGGAGAACGCCATGGTAGCGAAGACGAAGGGCCGAAACTACGCCGGGAGGGGTGGAGGCTGGGCTGGGCTGGGGTGAGGCGCGGCAGGGCGGCGCATAAACCCTAGTAGAGCTCTTCATAATTTGATGTCTCTACCTATCAAGCAAACGGTTATTTGGTTAATTGAAGTAACTAAATATAATTAGGGAAATTAATTAATTGTAATTATTTAATTAACTAATTACTAATTTGTCATTTACGTATCAAAATGAAATTTTAATAACAACACCGTTAGGATTAGCAATGAAAGGTCGAGGATATTTTCAACTTTTTGAGGTTGAAGTTAACAGATCCGTCCATTTAAAGGGAATTCGTTACTTCTTGTAAACTATGGGAAAGTTTGTTGTTAGGACTTGAAAAGTAGGTCAACCACATTGAGGACGTTAAAACGAGTCAAAGCTTATCATCATGAAACAGGGTTTTCCATTCAATTTACTCTACCACACATGTTATAGTACAATTAAGAAGAAACTTTAATGACACTCTTGTCAGTCTTCCATTCATAACAATACATCATAAATATTATACAAAATTTCACCTAATTATACGTGATTTTCACACAACTATACTTGAAGAATAATTCGTCTGGGTGGTATTCTATGTTTAGAAAATTTTCACGCTAATCTTTTTTGTCCGGTTTTGATGAAAAATTGTCACGTGCTTAACACATGATCATATTTTCTGCAAAAAAAATGATTAAACTATCCCTTTTATATTTCGAACCCTACACCATTCCTTTTCATCCATTTCTTCTCCATTTGAAACCTCTTAATATTTTCATATTTCCACCTCTTTGGTCATATAACTTGAAGAATCATATTTCTAACATGTCTAGCACATCTACTTCAGCCACATCTATGTCCATTTTGGTTTATTCGACGTCGTTGGTCACCAAGGTGATCGATTTGGGGGTTGCAGAATACAACATTGAAGATGGTCTGATACGATCCGATTTTGGATTTGGAGCTCGCTACGATTGGTTATCCTAGGTATTAGCTCGTATCCATGACGGATAGAGACAGGTTGGCTCAATGGACTTAGATTTGTATATGCAATACCCGGATCTGCCATTCCTTCTTCGTTTGTTCCGTTTTAAACTCTATATGATTCTATAAAGTTTTGATGATCCTCTTCTGAATTTTTTTAGGAAGTCGTGTTAGTGTCGGTCATACTTCAAGGGGTTTTTTTAGGGTTTGATTGGAAGATGAAGTAGATTTTTGCTTTTGTTATAAATATAAAGTAATATTCATATTTCTGTCAAAATTAATATTCATAATTTTTAAAACTTTTTTATAAAAAATTAATTTAGATTAATAATAAAAAGAAACTAAATAATATGTAAAGATTAATTAATGTATTATCAAAGATTAAAAAATAAAATAAAAATTGAGCATACAGATGAAAGTTTTATTTATTACGAAATAAAAAGGTCTTAGAGGCCGAAATGAGATAAAGTTTCAGTGACGCCCGAAACACTGATCCTATGACTAAATGCCCGATGATACTTAGGAGGAAGCTAGGGGTGGTTCCCTATGCGAGATGTGATTGGCGCCGTAAATCCATGAGACTTGGCACCTAAAATCGCTGCCCCAAACCGCGATCTGAAAAAGTTATGTTCTCTTTTTTTTACCCTTCGAATGCGCGATGTTGATGTGAAGAATACGCAGCTCTAGTTTTGGATCGGTGCAGGCGAGCACATGATTGGTGTAGTGAACCTGTCAAATCAAGTCGTTGAAAAAGTCAAAGTAGCATGGTCAACTCAACAAGCTATTGGCAGCGCATGGGTGCTTGGTTCTCCATGCACCGCAACTGCACCAGATATCTAATCTACTAACCAAGTCAAAGCGCCACGTGGATATTTTTGGTACTTCATAATATATCCAATACTGATCTCATTTTTTAGGGTTGTAAAAAATAAAAATATTAGCGAAAGAACGAACCCAATCGAAGACCAAACAGAGTGGGATTGAGCATAATAGTGAAAGAGAGCAGATTGGAGAAACAACCAGCTGGCGCCCTACGGCGTGTTGACCTGGTCAGTAGATTAGATATCTGGTGCAGTTGCGTTGCACGGAGAACCATGCACCCACGCGCTACCAGCAGCTTGTTGAGTTGACCGTGCTGCTTTGACTTTTTCAACGGCTTGATTTGACAGGTTCATTGCACCAATTATGTGCTCGCCTGTACCGATCCAAAACTAGAGTTGCGTATTCTTCACATAAACATCGCGCATTCGAAGGTTAAAAGAAAAAGAACATGACAATTTTAGAACGCGGTTTGGGGCAGCGATTTCAGGTGCCAAGTTCTCCTTGCTCTGACATCCCGTTGATCTGCTGAATCCCTTCTTGTCGATGACAGAATGATCGGACTACTCACCAATTCAGAACAAAATGGTTGAGAAAAAAATTCCAAGATCAAGCTCGCACTAATAATCTCTACAAATATTCAGAAACACTCATATCCAATACAAAACCCACCTCTGATGTGGAAAGCTTCCCCTCACTATGAACGGAGCATAAGTGTTGAGTGCTCATTTGTACGTTTCACTAGGTGTCACTTTTTCATGTTTTTTATTCGATTTCATTCCCGTTTAGCATAGATTATACGCTTTATTTTTCTTTTGTTTTCATCTCCTCCCTCCTTTTATTCCTCCATCTTAGGTAACTCGTGGTAGTTGTATGTGAGCGAGGGAGTTGGACTATGACCTCAACAGCCAAGCCAAGTCAAAGCCAAAGAAAGCAACTGAAGTCAACATGAATCCTGAAGTTCCACGTCATGGAGCCCATACCCTCCGCGACATGGAGCCCAAAATACCCTCCACACCTAAGGGCACCTTGCCTCGGGGAAGGGGCTCAATTGTATCCTCGAGCACCAGTGTACAGGACCTCGGGGTACCGTCCAGGCCAGGAATCTCGATCAAGACTAGAAAAACTTGGTGGCCGGCCAGTTCTCTGATTGTCACGCCCCAATTTTGGTAAACCGAACTAGGGACGCGAACGTTTTAAAAACATAAAAACACTTGAAACCTGTTTTCATTAAACACTTTAAAATACCAGTTTAGTTCAACAAATAATAATTTCAGCTTAAAACACGTCCCAACAAGTGGACAAAAGTACAAGGTATCCGTCACTAGACTCAAAAGACAAAACCCGGACTCCGCTCCTAGCTCCACAAGCTTCGAGAGCTCACCTAGTCCGTCCCACGAACAGTACCTGTAGGAAAAGCAGCTAGGGGTGAGCGTTCGCTCACCACCACGGATAACAGACTGACTACGGCATAATTAGCAGACAAAGCAAATAACACCACCAACAACTCAACACCGGGGAAACCATCCCCAACCCAAGTACTCTAACTGAACATACACCCACGATGACCTTCCTCGAACGACTCAACACTCTGACACGTAAAGTAGACCTGACCCAGCGATTGACGACCTCTTCCAAGGACTCAAACGAAAGTTACGCAACACCAAACAGCATCACAAGGGATCACACACCAACCAAGATCACAAAGGATCACACACCAAAACAAGATCACAAAGGATCGCAAACCAGCTGCCAAGAACGCCCTCCCGGGACTCTAACCCGGTCAGGCCAACCCAAGAATGCTGCAACTTACCGGGACTCTAACCCGTAAGCCAGCCGGAAAATGCTGCAACCTATTGGGACTCTAACCCATAAGCCAGCCGGAAAATGCTGCAACTTACCGGGACTCTAACCCGCAAGCCAGCCAAAGTATGTTCACAAACCCAAACCACACAAGCGCGGCCAGGGCCCCTTTATTGGCGGGCGGGCCCCCTACCCCGTCTGAACGTGCAGACGCGTGTGCTCGTGGACCCCCGTTTCAGGAAGCGGGCCCCTAACCTCCGGTAACCACAAACACAATCACAATCACAAGCAAGTTCAACAACCAGTGACAACACAAGTTCAACACTCACAGGCACTCATGGCCACCAAGACACCAACAGTAAAACTCAAACTCAACCGCCCCACAGGCACTCACGGCCTCCCAAGACACACCGAAAGCAAGACACGGACTCAACAACCCCATAGCCACTCACGGCCTCCCAAGACACCAACCATAAAACGCGCCTGCAACTTACCGAGACTCTAACTCGTAAGTCAGCTAAAGGAAGCTTGCAACCCCCCCGAGACTCTAACTCGGTCAGGCCAGCCAAAGACACCAACCTTAGTACACGGCTCTCAAAGCCACCCAAAACTCAACAATAAAACACGGGCTCTCAAGGCCGCCCCAGACGCCAACAGTCCTAATATCAACAGTTCACAATCAACCTCCGGGCATGGTCATATGCCTCCAGTAAAACAATTAACGCTAAGTTCTCTGCTCCTACGACACTACTAAGTGTCACATGCTTTTCCAGTAACTACCAAGTTCCCGTAGCATGCCTTTCTAACAAACGCTACAATCCCGTATCATGCATTTCTAATATTCAAATAAACCTATTCGACCCACGACACCCCGGTGTCACATGCAATTCTACTGTTAACTTTCCCTAGTCAGGGCCGAGATCCGGCTACTTTTCCCTACCTCAACTGAAGAGCAACCGCTACGCTTCCTAGCTGCTGACGTTCTGGCTCGCTACCTCCGGGCTTCACTTCGATCGAAGCCGGACGCTAAGGATAACACGAAAGCCATAAATTAGAGGCGGTTCCCAGGTTAATCTAAAGGTCACAATTATTCCTATTTTAAAACCGACAGCTGTCCTTTAAACTCGAGCGGGATAAAAGCGGGGTCACGGCGAATCGGGTTTGAGTACCCGAGCACCGAAACCGGTGCATGCGAGGCACGGTCCCAATGCATGAATCCCGAGGTTCGATTCAGCGGTCCGCTTTTGTTCCTTTTTAAACCCAATAGCAGTCCATTTTACCTAGAAATCCCGAGTCGTTCCCAAAACCGGTTAATAACCCTTTTTCACAACAGAACGGTTTTTAATTTAAAACGAATTCCCCTTTTATTTCAAATCTGATTCTATTCCGATCTTTGAGCCCAACGTCCCTAAATCCCGTTTACGACTTAGATTCACAACTCCTCGATTTAAACCGTTTTTTTAAAACCGAAACGCTTTTAATTCCTTTTCATTTTATAACCTTTTTCCTTAAACTTGATTTTCCATTTTACAACCCTTTTCTTTCCAAAACCGTGATTTCGATTTCAACCAAAGCAGATCCAAAACCATCTTTTATTATAAACTGATTTTGATTCAATTAATTCCCTTTTTTTACTTTAAAAACCGATCCAATATTAATCAAATTTCTTTAACAATTTTAACCCTCAATAGAATCCAAATTAACTCGAAAAGGTTTCATTTCATTACCCTTTTGTTACGTACAGTACTCGGTTCACTTTAACACAAAGTGTTTCAACGACAGCCCAGATTCAACAGAAAAACGAAGACGGGAAAAATAAAGGGCTCGGTTTTCCCAACCGGCTGACCACCGGTAAGGGCGTAGCCGACCGAAGCCTAACCGTGGGAACGAACGGTGGCGGCGGTGGGAACGGCGGTGGTGGTGGCTCGGCTGAGCTTGCCGGCCGTGCGGACGGCGACGAGGAGAAGGGAGACGGGATGGTCGGGGACGGCCGAGCTCGGGCTCGGGACGGCCGGAATCGGACGATGGTGGCCGAGCTCGGGCTCGGGACGGTCGGAATCGAGAGGGACGGAGGTGGATCTGGACGGCGGCGGCTCGGTGGTGTCTCTGTGGCGTCGGCCGTGGGAGGAGAGAAGGCGAGGGAGCTCGGGGACGGCGGGGAACGGCCGGCGACGACGGGTCTGGTCCGAGATGGCTGGACGGAGACCCGGCCAACGGCGGCGGCGGTGACGTGAGCTGGAGAAGACGGGGGCGGTGCACGGCGTGGTTGGACGGAGAAGATGACGGGGGCGGAGGGGAAGTGAGGGAGGGTCGGCTGCGGCTTGGTGGTGGCTGGACGGAGAGGGAAGGGTGGTCGGAGGCGGCGTGGGTGATGGGCTCCGGCGAGAGGATCGGGACCAGAGAGGGAGGGAGACGGCGTGAGGGAAGAGGAAACAGAAATTTTAGGGTTTCAACCCTAAAATTTGGTATTTATACCCGGGCCTGGGCCGGGTCACCAAACTGGGCCGGGTCTGGCCCGCCCGGTCCAGCCTAAATTTTTTTTTTTTTCGCACTAGTTTCAAAAACCTACCTTAAGGTTTCCGGATTGCGTTTTAATACCCTTTTGAAGCGAAGCGGGTTTTACACTGATGGTCGGGCCTGTTTGGACACAAAGATAGAGATGGACTTGGAGCTGGAGCTGGACTTGGAGTTGGAGCTGAAATTGGAGCCAGCTCTGGAAGAATGAAGAGGAGTTCTGCTAGGGAACCCTAAGATGATCAGGCGAGGGCTGGGAAGAAGCCCCTCTAGGAAGAATGATAGATCCCTCTGACTTCAAGGACTGGTTCCAGGTGGGGTCCCTAGTTAAAGTCTTGCCTCCTATCATTGATACAGTCTAGGTTCGGGCGCTTAAGCAGGACTGCCAGTTTTATTTTCTAATCACCACCTTTCCTTTCTGTCTATATGACGTCTCAATACCATCTATGATGGCTATAGTGTTAAAAAAGCTACAAACACATGTGTTTTATATCTGGTCTTTTTTAGTGGTCAGACAATGATTTTTCTGTCGCATCCACTTGTAGTTAAAATATGATTTAATAAAATTACACATGTAGTCAAAAAATAACATACGTAATCTTTATACGAGTCTTTCTATTATACATGCTTTCACCGGGTAATCTTTTGTCGAGTATCATATCAATAGTCAAATGTTAATCATATAGGTCTTACTGATTATTACCGGTCGATCAGCAGCAAGCTGAATGAGCGGCGCCCTAGGCTTGCTTGCAAAAGACGCAAGAGCTAATTCAGATAGAGCCTCAAGGACCAGAGCCCTAACCGATTCTACCCCTAATGGAGAGGAGTGAACCTTAGCCGCTGCGGCCACTAGATCGGTTAGAGGGTGGAGAAGCGGAGCCCTAGGCTTGCTTGTAGAAGACGCAAGCCCTAAGGTTTCATTTGGTCGACCCCGACAGGGTTTGATCACTGGGGTTGCTTGGCCAAGGGAGAAGGAGCCCTCCGCCGTGGCCGGAGAAGATAAAAGAGGGATGAGAGGGATAACAGAAGATGCCTCGACCGGTTGGAGTGGCCTACGACGCCTCCTTATCGTGCGGGGGGCACCACGTCCGAAGAGGGACGAGGCGGTAGTACAAGTACCGAGAGCTGAACTTGGGAAAACGACAACGAGCCACGTCCATCATAGGTACCCTGTCGACGGGGGTGGTGGCTGGAGCAAATGAGGCCATAGGGCTAGGGTTTCTCGGGAAGAAGACCTCGAGGCGAAAGAGATTTTGCATCATTTCTTAATTATTTCACTTATCTTGTTTCTTAAAACATACCATTAAGAACAGATTGTCAGTCAATTCTAATAACTCTTATTATTAATTTTTAAAATCTAAAATTAATAATAAAAAAAATTAATATATCATTTACCCATTATATTTTTCAATATTATCGTACAATATATGACATGGCAGTGTCGGATACTGCGTGTAAGAGCATCCACAACAAGGGGGCATGGTGGCGAGGCCGGGGCGGAAGAAGAAGGGAAAAGGGGTTCGCTCGGTGTGGGGAGAGGGGCGTACGGGGCGTGAGGGGCGCGGGGTAGGAGAGAAAGGGATCGGGTTCGGGTGGCCGAGGCTTGGGCCAAAATCAGCCCCGCAGCTTCGCGCCTCTCTCCCTCTCTGCTGCCCAATGGCAGCTTGCCACGTGTCCTGACCGGAAAAAAATGACCGTTGCTGGTAGCAACGGTTTGAAACAGCTATTTTTTTTACTTAAATACAAAATACAATAAACAAATAATTTTCCCCCCACTATAAATACCCCTCACCCATTTCATCAAATCCACAACACCATTCCTCAAATTTCTCTCTACATTTCATCTCCAATTGTCGCCAAAAAAAATATCCGACGACGATCGTCAAATGAGGGAGGAGCTGCAAGCTGAACGCCGCGAGGTCGAAGTCGAACTTCGTGCTTGGGAGCGAGGACTCCGACGTAGAACCGAGAGAATGATACAGAGAGCAATGCCACAATTCGAGAGATTAAGGCAACGGATTGAAAGAGGAGAAGGTTCCCGGACATAGATTAATAGAAGGCGTGCCCAAGGCCACGACGACCTGATGAGGGATTATTTTGTCGAGAGCCCGATCTATGGCCCTGAATTGTTTAGGCGACGTTTTCGTATGTCCAGACCATTATTTTTACGGGTTATGGAAGCGGTTGCATCTCACGACAGGTACTTTGTTCAACGCACCAGAAATGCACCGCCGATTCATTGGACGACACACTACGTATGCGAGAAAGTACTATACTCAAATGTGTTAGACGTTTCTGTAAAGTCGTTATTGAGGTTTTCTTGGCGGAATAGATGCGGAAGCCGAATGTGGCGAACATGGCGCGATTACTTGAGTCGGGCAATAGCCAAGGGTTCCCCGGTATGATTGGCAACTGCATGCATTGGGAGTGGAAGAATTTCCCAGTCGCATTACAAGGATCACATAAACGTGGAGATCACGGGAATCCAACAATTATGCTGGAAGCGGTTGCGTCTCGTGATACGTGGATTTGGCATGCGTTTTTCGGTATGGGTGGCACGAACAACGACATTAACGTCCTCAACGCCGACCACTTATTCGACGACGCTTTCCGTGGGCGTGACATGACCGTGGATCACGAGCTCAACGAGCATCGTTACAACAAGCCGTATTATTTAGTTGACGACATTTACCCTCAATGCGGTCGATTCGTCAAGTCGATTCGCCATCCCTATACCCGCAAACAGAAGTTGTTTGCCAAATGCCAAGAAAGTGCCCGTAAAGATATTGAACGGGCCTTTGGAGTCCTCCAAGCACGGTGGCACATAATGTCAAGGCCCGCTCGGATCTTGGATAAATCGATTTTGGCTGATATGATGCATTGTTGTATCATTCTACATAATATGATCGTGGAGGACGAACGCGAACGATATGAAGAAGGGGATAACGATTTGTTTTTTGAGGCCCCTCCGGAATTACCTCAAGGTTTGGCACCACCTCAAAGATGGAATCGATCAAGGCCCTTGTCGTAGCACCAGGAACTCCAAGCGCGAATTAGTGTCATCAATAATGCGACTCATCTGTAACTTCAAGAAGACCTTATGGAGCACATATGGAATCGGTCGGGAGGGACTTACAACTCCGACGATTCGGACGACTGATAATTCATTGGTTTAATGTTATGTATTTTTTTTAGTTATGTATTTTTTTAAGTTATGTACTTTTTAAATTTTGTATTTTATTAAAAAAACTTTTATTTCTATTTATGAATTTTATTTAGTAGTTGTTGATTTAAAAATAACGTTAACAGATTCAATTAAAAGCTTAATTAATTACACAGTCAGCATTTCTGAAAACTCAGCCCCCCATATTTACCCCTCTAATGTGGAGCACAGTCTGTTTTAGGGGTAGGGGACTGAACCCTATTCAGTCAGCAGAGGGTTCAGCCTCTAGGCTCAGGGTTTCAGCCCCCTGATGTGGATGCACTAACTTGCCAAAATCTAGTTCGTGTACTTACTACTCATACGGAAGCATATTCTTTTGCTTTTTTTCTTTTTGAAAGAATACGGAAGCATATTCTTGGTATATTAATACATGGTGGATGTGCTCTGTTTTCTACTAGTTTTAGACGGACGGACACGTGTAACTGTTCAAAGATACATTTATAGGCTATGAAGCATAGGTATATACTATGATGGAAAAATCATGATAGGCTTTATGAAGAGTGGCAATATATATACGTGATACGGCCGAGATTAAAGATACAGATAATATATGTCTTATTTGTAACGAGCGAATTAGGCATAATTATATCATTTCCTTCGGACGGCAATCACAATAGTGAGAGGGTTAAACTATCGAAGGTAAACTTCATCGGATTTAGCTTAGAGGGCTCAAGCTTAGGTATAATCAGAAACCAATTAAAACCCACATTGCACTGAATACCAGTTCGGAGTTTCCTAGGGATTTGATACTATATAAGAAACAGGTTGCGTACTATGTAAAGCTCTTCCACCACACTCCCATACATCTCCAATTTGCAAATAATATTTTCTCCTCCCATATCTCCAATTATGGACAAGGTATATAAGTCCAACATTATGCATATTTTGCTTTTTGTTTTTCCTTTATATGATTGCATCATTCATCTATCCTTAGATGCATTTACCATTGTGCCCCCTGGTTTAGAAAAATGGTAAAACTACCTTGTTTGGTTTGGTTATCGCCAAAATTCTTGGTTGAATCAAGATTTGAACCTGGGGCTATAAGGGTCACTTTACACTAAGACAATATACGTACTAGAGCTCCCAGGTACAACAACAACGTGGGTTTGAATACAAGCTGAACAAACGCGCGCGAGCAAGTTCACAATTAGTCACCCCACCAACTTAGCAAGGTTTTTTTTTGTAAGAACTGATATGATATTATTTGAAAAGGCTCAAAAATAGATAAGAGTGCATCTGATATTTGAAGACCAGACCACAACAAAATAAACAAAGAATAGGATTCCCTGACTTAAGAAGGTTATTGTATCACATAATTGTCATCTATTCTATGCTTCCTCAATTTTAGCTAGTTTGAAAACATCTAGTCTAATTTCAGTCAGTCATTGATTACAGTATCTTTAATACTTTTTATGCATTGATAATATATTTTTAGTATCTCTTATATATTGATAACACATTTGTTATACCATTTTAATGATATGTGACCAATTCGTAAGACATGTAGTAGTTATGTTATCAATACATAAAGGGTACTAAACATGTGTTATTAAAATGTGAGGACTCTTATAGAACGTTATAAAACTTTGAGATACTAAAGGTGCATTACCAATTCAAAATACGTGCATAATGTAATTGAACAATGTTAAGTGGAAGTCTTTGAGAAAACTGATAGATAGGCCGTGCAATTTTTTGGAAAAAAAAGTACGAATATCTTGAAACCAATACCGAACAAATGTCCTTATTTTTGTATTACAATCCTAAAAGATCAAGTAGACCAAAAAAATGCATACATAAGGGTTTGATCACGTTTTATAATAAATAGGGTAAATTACAAATGCTTACCCTAAACTTGTAGTGTTTAACTGATATCTACCTTAAAGTTTTTTTTTAAATGATACCTACTCAGATGTTTAGTTATATATAACAAATAGCCCAAGATGTCAGCTAAAATGACGAAGATGCCCTCAGTGATTTTTTAAGATTTTTTTTAAAATAAAAATGAAGTTATTTTTTAAATAAAGGTGAAGTGATTTAATAAGTAAATATATATATATATATATATATATATATATATATAACAAAAGTGATTTTTTAAATAATTAGTGAAGTGTAGTTTGAGGGTATTTTCGTCATTTTAGTTGACGGTTTGGACAATTTGTTATATAACAAAACATCTGAGTAGGTATCAGTTAAAAAAACATTAGGGTAGATATCAGTTAAACGCTACAAGTTTGGGGTAAGTATTTGTAATTTACCCTAATAAATAATAATTATTCTTTTATGTAATATGAGTTTTACTATTATTTAATATAAAAAAGTCTCCCCTCACTTAAAAAAAAAAACTAACTCAGTGACTTTGATAGGAGACGGAGAGATCATAATTGGAAATTCATCTTCTTTATCACCTATCAACACATGCAATTAACATTTGCACACACACGTACGGCTGTTTGCTTATATATATTGCAGTTGCAGTGCAAGAGTAAAAGTGTTGATGAGAGCGACGTGGAGGCAGTTGACTTGGAAGCAGGGTCAGCTGATGACCAGTCAACAACATCCTTGGACAACACGACGCAAGGGACAGAATCAAATTCCTTGGAGATGATCACAAAGCAGGAATCAAGGACCGAACTGTCCGTAACCAGTAGCACTTCCTTGATGAAGAAGAGCGCTCTGGAGACATGGAACAAATCACTCGTGATGGTGCCGCTCACGATAGCCATCACTCTCTTCGGTGCCGCTTGGGCCAACAACCCCTCATCACCGGTACCCTCTTCCTCGTCCTTCAACCGTCACGTTTTCTTCTTCCTCGTCACAGTCAATTTCTATGTGTCCATCGTAGGGATCATTCTACAGCGTATCATGCCAATGGTCGCGCGATGCCTTCACCTAGTATCTTTTCTTTGTGTCCTCTTCTCCATAACCTTACTTCTTCAAGCTATTGTTCCTCCAGATCTCACAAATGTCCCATGGTTCTGTCTTGGTCTCCTACTCTCAGTTTTTGGGCTAGTGGTCCTTAAACTCCGTTCCCTCCCATAAAACCAACTTCAATCTCTCTCTATATATAAGGGAACTATCAAGTACAAATTTATTTTCGGGTCAGAACGTATTTCAAATATATCGTCTTTATATGGTTGTAACGTGTGTTTTGGATCACCATTTCTTGCCTTTGCCCTTGATATAAGTCTATCCGCCAAAGTAATATCTTCTTCTTTCCTTCCATTTCTTATATGTTATAATCGAGTTTCATCCCTGTGTAATTTATGTGATCATGCGTGCTAAAGACACCACAATAGATGATGATGAATTGATGTTATATTTGTTTTTTTATACTCTTTCGCTCCTCATATCAGTGCTCTTTTATCTCTGTAACCAAATTAATTGCCAGATGACGATTATGCCCCTTTATTTCAGTCCTTTTATTCATACCAGGCCCTCTTCTTCATGACCAAAATCAACAAAAAGTTACACTCCAGTAATCGCCTGTGATTTTTTTTATGGTGATTGTATAATTTCTCGTATATGATTAGATAAGATTGAGATAACAAAACGGATAAAAAGAAAAAGAAAAAAAAAGAACAATGAAGATGTGCTTCATCAATGCAATGCCTACAATTGTGAACCATACCTCCACCAAAACTAGTTGACATGTTTTGCAGAGATGGCAAGAGGGGCAAGTAAAGATAGTAACATGGAACATTTAAAGATCTTTCCAAATATTGAAATCCAAGGATAAGTTGTTGTAGTTTGTGATAGGGATGTAAATGGTCGGTTAACAGTCCATTTACACTTGCTTTGGGCCCCAATCCGAAAATGGCTGGTTAAGACAATTTAGGACCACCGTCGACGTCGTCATTGGTGGATTTCACCGGAAAGTTAGGTTGTTCGGTTGGCGGTATGAAACCGAGCCGACCAATGTATTTGGGCCTTCAATATGGGCCGGAGGTTTCAGCCCAATGGCCACATTTTAAATGAAAGCAAATAGAAACAAGAAAACACATCAACATGTTCAATCTTTTTTAGGATGAAAACCATGAAGGATATGGATCAAGGAGGGCTTAAACTCCTCAACTTGGTCCATCCCTAATAATGAAAAGCACCCTCTACCCTAATGAATTTTATTATCATAGTAATGTTTTCAAGCTAACAGCAATGAAACAACAATACAAAACAGTACTGAATAAAGAGATTGCAAAAAATGAAACTATACTATCTTCAAGGACATGTTTCTGCTCACAACTTCATCTTCAACTCTTTCACATCAGAACAAAGTTGGAGCACCAATAGTACTAGCAGCTTGCACCATATCTGACAAAATACAATGTATATGTCACGCCCCAATTTCAGCGAATCGAACTCGGGACGCGAACCTTTAAAACATGAAACACTTAAAACCTGTTTTGAATAAAAGCTTTGACATTTCCATTTACTTCTCAAAATAATAGTATTTACAATACAAAAACGTTCCAACAAAAGGACAAGGTACAACATCCGTCACTAGACTCAACAAAAGTAAAGACCAGACTCCGCTCCAAGCTCCAGGGACTTCAAGAGCTAACCTAGTCCGTCCGGTGATCAGTACATGTAGGAAAAGCAGCTAGGGGTGAGCGTTCGCTCACCTCCACGGATAACAGACTGACTATGGCATAATTAGTAGATAAAGCCAGTAACACTACACCAAACCAACTCCGGGACTACAGTCTCCAACTCAAATACTCAGCCGACCCACAACCCTTTACTTTCCTCAACAGACTCAACACTCGATAAAAACAGTGTAGACCCGACACAACTATCGACGACCTCCTCAAGGACTCGAACGAAACGACACAACACCAAACAAGATCACAAAGGATCGCACACCAGCTGCTCAGTAACCAATCTCAATCAGGTCAGGGTTCGACCTATCGCAATTCCTCGACACGAAGTCGGATCAGGCTGTCGACCTTTCAAACTCGCAATTCATCGACACTAAGTCGGATCAGGCTGTCGACCTTTAAAACTCGCAATTCCTCGACACTAAGTCGGATCAGGCTGTCGACCTTTAGAACTCGCAATTCATCGACACTAAGTCGGATCAGGCTGTCGACCTTTAGAACTCACCACCCCAGGTAACCACAATCACAATCACAGGCAAGTTCAATCACACAGGCACTCAAGGCCACTCAAGACTCCTCAACAGTCAAGACTCGGGTTCAACCACCCCACGGGCACTCACTGCCACTCAAGACACACCAACGGTCAAGACTCGGGTTCAACAACCCCACGACACTCATTGCCACTCAAGACACCAAAATAAATACACGGGCTCTCATGGCCACTCAAACTCAACAATAAATAACACGGCTCTCAAGGCCACCCAAACTCCACAATAAATAACACGGGCTCTCAAGGCCACCCAAACTCCACAATAAATAACACGGGCTCTCAAGGCCACCCAAACTCAACACACAACAACCTCCGGCATACTCGATGCCTCCAACAGTCCTAAAATCACTAGCTTCACAAACAACCTCCGGGCATGGTCATATGCCTCCAGTAAATCAATTACGCTAAGTTCTCTGCTCCTACGACACTACTAAGTGTCACATGTCTTTCTCATAATTACTAAGTTCCCGTAACATGCTTTTCTAATAATCACTACAATCCCGTATCATGCTTTTCTAATATTTAAATACATCTAAATAACCCACGACACCCCGGTGTCACATGCAATTCTACTATTAACTTTCCCTAATCAGGGCCGAGATCCGGCTACTTTTCCCTACCTCGTATATAATCCCAAAAGCGCTCCAACAACACCCGAAGTACACCCAGTCACTCGCCGAGCTTCCCTTTGCCTCGGTCCGTAGCACGATCTAACAGAACACAAATTCAAAGTACTTTTAAACTAGTACGAATAAACCGAAAATTAACATACTTAACGCCCAAACGTAACCCCGACAATGCCGATCACTCCCAAACTTCCCCATTACTCGATATTGCCGAAAAAGGACCCGTAAGGGCCAGATTCGTCCGACATGGCGAATCTGCCCGGTTTTGATTAATTGCCTTCCGGGGCTCCAAAAGCCCCCGTTTTCATTTCCACGGTCTTAGAATATTTCAAGGAACCCAACGCACTTGACGGAATCGAATTCCGACTTCTAAGTCAATTAATTATCGTTTAAAGTTTCCAAAACCCGTTAATTACAACTTTTCCAATTTAATTCCGAATTTCGATTCGATTAAGGATAAATGGTCCGGGGAACGTTTTAAACTACCCGAGTAATTAAAACACGAACAACCGAGCACGTGGGCCCCACCCAAAGGGCTTGGCCGTGCCCTAGGGTTTGAGGGAGGGGCTCGGCCACCATGTGGTGGCTGCTGCCACCTCCGGCCAGCCACCACATGGCCGGCCGGCCACCACCCACGGTGGCCGGAGCTCCTCCCGAGCCTCCGGTCACCGGAAAACGTGAAATTTCTCTCCCAAACACCTCTAAAACGTCTCCAACACCTCTCTAATCTATACACAACCTTAAACCAAATTTTATAACCAAACCCTAGCTCTTGAAAATAATTGGAACGAGAAACGGTTCGGGTATTACCGTAGAGGAGAACGAGGGGAACGAGATTGCTCTTTGCTTCAAGACGATCCAAAGGTTTGATTTTCCTCCAAACCCTAACTTCCCTCTCTTCCTTCTTCTTCTTCTTCTTCTTCTTCTCCTTCTCTCTCTAAACTCTCTCTTCTTCTTTTCTAATTTAAAATAACTAACACAAAACCCAACTCCCCCCCCCCTCCCTTTAACCAATATGGTCGGCCAACACTTCCCAACCACACCTTTTCCCTCCAAAAATTGCACCACCATATAATTGACAAGTGTTAAGGTGGGTCTCAACCTTTTGGAAAATATCTAGTTGATATTTTCCAATCAGATTCGCGAAAAACGGACGTTTCAGGCCCCGAACGTGCACTTTTCCCAAGAAAATTTTAAACTGGACGGGCTTCAAGGAAACGGCCCAACTAAGACCGCTACGACGACGGCTAAGCTTTTCGGGCCCAAAACGGTCCTCGAATGGACCAAAACGTCGCTCGGGTGACTTTTCCAGCGAAAAATCAATCTTTCCCAAATTGACCAGAAAGTTGCCCTGAGTCCCCCGTAACTCATTTTAGTCGATAACGGGGTCAACTTAAGTCCGGTATGACCCTCGGGGTCAATTTAAGTTAAGTTAAGTGTCTGTCTTAAATTTTTTAAATTTTCCTGTTTTTCGCAGGTTTGACTGACGTTGACCAGAAGTGGTTATTACAGTATATATTAATAATTGTAATCAATATTTTGTACAACAAATTCAGAATTAGTAATTCTAAGTTTATAATTTTAACCTTCTTCAATTTTGAGATTCGGCTCCATTAACTTGACCAACTGGTCTGCCCTTTGTGTTGGGGTCAGCTTTGCTTCCTTTGAAGAAATTGGAACCTTGAGCCAATCTTGGGTACATACTAAAGCTTGCACCGTCAATGGGAGTAAAGCAGATCTGAAATCAGTTAGTATCTTAGAACCAGCACTAAATGTTGATTCGGAGGAAACAGTTGAGACATGAATGGCCAAATATCTCTTGCGATTCTCGAAATAATGGGATACCTAGCTGCATTTTGTTTCCACCAAATCAACACATCGAACGTTCCCTTATCTTCCTCATCATCCTCCCTCAAATACCTCTCAAGCTCATATCTACCGATACACTCTTGTGAAGTTTTAAGTCGCTTGTAAGAAGCAAACATCACATTAGTGTCTAGGTCCTCAACATCACTAACCATAGCAGTTTGTGAACTTGATTCAACACTAGTGTCATATACTTTAGTATATTGAGCATAAAGGGAATCTAATTCATTTCTAAGCCTAGGGATAAGTTGCACAACCTGATCGGGTGAATAAAGATGTTCTATAGTGTAGTTGACAAAATTGAGCTTCTTTTGAGGGTCAAGAATAGGTGCAAGGAATAAGAACAAGTTCACATCATTCACATTGCCAAAATACTTATTGTACTTGACTGCCATTAGATTGACCATAGATACCATGTCACCATTTTGAGAGCCTAAGCCTCTTCTAATGAGAGACAAATATCAGTGACACAATCTAACAACAGATTGAAAGTGGCATAATATGAACCAGAATTTTTATTTGTCATGTCATAAAACTTTTTCAAAAAAGATAGAATAGTTTTACAATTCACCCAATCCTGCTCACATCCTTCTTAAGGAGTTACCCTCCTTATCAACTCTCTTTTCCAATTCTGCACTAAGGCTAAGGTAAAGAATTTCATACTCTATAAGGCCATTTCTAACCTACAAGTTGAATCTAGCATAAGGTATGTAGAGTTCCAACGTGTTGAAACATCAAGGGAAAACAACCACTTGTTGTCTATACCAACCTGTTTGCCAGCAAGCTTAAAACAGTTCAATCTCATAGGGGATAACCTGATTAACCTAACAACGGTTCTAGTCTTTTCTACTGATCTTCCCACATGCCCTATCCCATCACTAACAATCAGATTTAATATATGAGCAATACATCACATGTGCATAAATTTCCCCTCCAACACATTTGTGGACATCGAGTTCATCCTAGTGCTAAGTTATTCTATGGCCTTGTCATTGGTTGAAGCGTTGTCCATAGTAATAGTCATGATCTTGTCAAGACCTCATACAAACAGACAACCACTTATTGCTTTACAAATATCCACACCCGTATGTGAACCAATGGGTGTGAAATTTATAATTTTTTTGTGTAACTTCCAATCATCATCGATGAAATGGGCAGTTAGACACATGCAATTGATTTGTTGACAACTAGTCCATGTGTCAATGGTCAAGGATACCCTAGGGGAACTAGATCTAAAGTAAGTATGCAACTTTAATTTCTCAGTTCCATACAAAGCAAACACATTTGTCATATAAGTTACCCTAGTATGCAACTTAAAGTGGGGGCATGCAACTTTGACGAATTTTTTGAACCCCTCTGCTTCCACAAAGCGGAAGGGCAATTCATCTATCACTAACATTTGTGTAAGTGCATTTCGACAGACATCTTGATTGAAATGCCAACATGTCAGTGATACCTCTTTGTTTTCATCTATGGGGGTAAAGGACAATTGTTGTTGTGACCTATTAATTATTAGTATGATTTTTAGGACACAATTTAATATGACCTAACATGGTACTAGTTCCAGACCTATTAGAATTAGCACGATACTTTTTAGGACAGTAATTGCACAGAGAAAACTTCTCATTATTTTCTACCACCTTAGTAAAGTGTTTCCAAGAAAGAGATGTATGGTGAGAGGATGTAATTAACTTACCTGCAGCTCTAGATGCTTCTGTAGCTACAACTGGAGCTGATCCAGATGTTGTTGATGCTCCAACTGTTGCTATTGCTTTAGATGGTGATGATGCTGTAAAACCCCGCTCTTTCAAAAAGGGTATTATTCGAGATTTGAAACGTTGGGGTAGAGTTTTGCAATGAGTGGAAGTTGAGAGGGAAAAATAAAAAAATTAAAAAAAGGGGGGGGGGGAAGATTAAACTGGACTAAGTTGGGATTGGGCCAGCTTGGGCCCAATCTGTTAGCACACGTGCCGGCCCAATCCGCACTGAAACCATAGCCCTCTTGCGCCTCTTCTTCACGCGTGACTGCACGCTTACCGAGACAAAGGTCTCGCCGCTCCTCTCTCCTTCGATCCTCTCTCTCCCACCTCAGATCTCTTTCCCTCTCTTGCTCCCTCGTTTCTCCATCACAACACCACCCTTCGTCGTCGTCCTCTCATCCCCGTGCGAACCAGACCTCACCAGCAGCGAGAGCTGGACGCCAGGCCGAGAACCCCTCGTTCTAGTTCGATTTCTCGGATGTACACCTCGCCGACGACGGAGACAGCGCTTGGGTTCGTACTCCCTCGCGCCCCGTTCGTCTTCTCCGACCATCCCCGCCAGGAGACCCTCGAAATAGAGTTTAGTTTGGGGCGAGAGTCGATGGAACAACGCTGGCCGGAAATCAACACCGCCCGTACACCGGCGAGCCTTGTTCCTCACCAGATCTGAGAGGGAAGAGGCACTAGACCGCGCGTTAGCCACCGCCCAGGTCTCACCGGAGTTCTGGTGTCTCTCCCTGCCGTCGCCGCCCTTCTCCAAGCTGATTTGCCGCCGTCCGCCGCCGTGGCGCGGCCGGAACCCTCGCCTGAGCAACCTCGAGACCGGCCGGACTTCGGGGTTGTCTGACTCTCAGACTTTGGGCCGAAGACGGGCCCTATGACAGGCGGGCCTTGGGCCAGCACGTTCGGGCCAAGGATGGCCTTGGGCCAGAGAGGCCATCGGGCCGGGTTGACTGGACCGGGTCTGGACCGGATCTGGACCGGGTTCGGGCTCGGATGCGGGTCAACCCAGTGTCAAAGAAAATATTTTTAAAATCATATTTAATTAACGGATTTTATTAATTCAAGGTTAGAATTTAAAGGACAAATTTTGGATAAATCAATGAACCTTTGGACATTTATTGGTATTAATCTGGACGTTTTATTTGTCAAACCTAGACAGGACTTCGCCCGAGCACAAGGGCTTGGACCCGAGCTAGAAGAACGAAGATCACGCCGGAACCCGTGTGAAGAACGGAGTTGTGACCACTCGAGCTTTTCATCAGAGTTTTATTAGAGGAAGACCACAAGGTAGGGAAAGTCCTAACGACTCGAGTATTTCATTACTAGTATGCATGTTAGGATAATAAAATCGGAAAGGTCCTAGAATGGCATATAAGATGCGAATAACTAGAATAACCGTCTTTCAATTATTAAAAACCGGAAGTGTCTAGAATGCATGCTTAGGATGAGAATAACTAGTGTAACTCGCTTCAAATGCTTGGGAATTGATTTACTGGTAGAGAGGCCGTGATGAGCCCTCGGATTAATAGTTGTGTTAGGATCACATGTTTGATTGCTTACTTTGAATAAGTTAAGAGTCTAATGAAACTAGCTAAATCGTATGCTTGATTGATTGATTGAACGTTTACATGATTGGTTGATTGATTGAATGTTGAATTATTGAATGCTTGAACGGATGATCGAGTATGACTGATTGTGTCGAACGGCACGATCAGGTGAACGATGGACCGATGGTTCGTGACAGGTAAGTATGACGGTAAGTGTAACTGTGGGTATGAATTCCGTGTGGTGTGTATGGATGAACGTGTATACTTCTAAGATTGAGAATTAAGTGAATGTCTTTGGTGTATTGTAGTGAAAGTGTGATTCGATGAGTGTTGGTCGATGGACGTGTTATTGTATGTTTCCCTTATTCTTATTCTTGAATGTTAATGCTTGTTCCTTTAATTTTTATTCTTGAAATGTATGTTCGTTTGTTTGTTTGGTTCGGTACTACACCGGGGGGTAATCCGGTGCCGTTGTGGTGGTTGGAGTTTGACAGAGAGAGTGATTATTGAGTGGTTATTGGAGCTTGAGAGCTCGACAGATCCTACGGGATATTGAGTGATTATTAAGTGGTTATTGGAGCCTAAGAGCTCTGCAGATCCTACGGGATATTGAGTGATTAATTGAGTGATGTGAGGAGCCTAAGGGCTCGGCAGATCCCGCGGGATATTGAGTGGATTATTTCATGAGAGATGGTTACTGAGGTTTCACCCAATGGTGTGCGTCCCAGTGGAGCACTACCTTGGTTCCCTATGACATATGGTCCCTTGGAGGCATTTCCGAGAATCCCGACGATGAGCGTCCCTATGGGATGGTTTCCGGTGCCCCGATGTATGTGCCTCCTCCGGACCGAGGGAAAATCTGATATGATATGGATACTCTGGTAGATCGGTATATGGGAACCGAGGTGATCCCAGAATCTATCCATGGATCGGAGGCTTGAGAAAGCAAGTGGTTGGCGTGATATCAATTACTCCTATTTTAATCGTTACGTTACGTTTTAGTGTTTCATGGAATCTTTTAAGCTATTGGATCGCCGAAAAGGCGATACTATTTCATTTTACTGATTCTATAGTCTTTCATTGATTAGTAGTGTTCACTCGTTTCCAGTTGTGATGGTTTTCCATTTTATTATAATGTTCTCTATTTGTTCGCTGGGAAGTTATCGTTATGCGCTATTGTTCTCGTTGCTTTTTATTTGTTTGCTATAGTTTTTGGTCTAAGAGTTTTAAGCACTTTGTGACAACGAACTAAAGTAGTTTTATTATTAAACTTGGAGGCTAAAGTTGTTTACGATTTTCCCTACTGAGCGTAAGCTCACCCCTATTTGTTTATCTGTTGTGCGTACAGGTGTACTTGAGATCTGGGAAATTCGAGGCTCGGGAGCTTCCGGATGTTTTTAGGGTTGTATTAGAGATGTATTGGTCCATATTGTTGAACTTTATTTACCTTATGTTACCTGTCAAGTTTTGACACCTTATTTGAATTTTGGATTGAATTATTGAGAAATTCTTTGGACTCGCTTTTAGTTTTAAAGGAATTTATTACAGTCTTACTACTTTTACCTCGATTGTTTTCAGTCACGTCTCGAGTCCGGCCAAAACCGGATTTGGGGCGTGACAGATGCTCCAGATGATGTTGTTGCTCCAGCTCCATCATCAAGGTAGATGATTGACTGGTTATATGAAAACTTAAAGGCAAAGTTAGCAAAAAAAAAAGTATGAGACAAGGACAATACACCAATACTAACAGAGAATAAAAAAAACATGACTTTACAACAAAATTTCATAAACGAATTTAAAATTGAAATAAAACCATAATAATAAGAGGGTAAAAATTTGAAACAAGAATGAATTGATCAAAAAATTGTGAAACAATTCATAAAAGTTAAATGAAGACGAATTGAAACCTTATACGGTAGTTGAATGTTATAAAAGTTAATATTGTAGTGAAATGAACACAAATAAACAAATCATAAAAGTTAATTTTTGATAAAATTATACTGACAAGTAATGTCATAGAAAAATTATAATGTATAAGAATGAACATTGAAGTGTATAAGCAAATATATTGTAGTTTCTAACCTTGTAGCATGAGAACAATAAGAACTTTCAAAAATTAAATTACAAGAACAGTAATGCACACATAAAAATTATAATGTGTATAAGAAAACTTAATACAACTCATAAAAACGGTGAACATGTTATCTATTCAACATTTTGTCTTATAAAAAATGCATAGAATTCATGCATAGTTTAAAAATGCATCAGTTTTGTACGGAGACGGAGAACATAATGACAATTTAAAATTGAAGACTACCTTTTCTTTGCAGACCCCCATATTTTCAATTGCTTGCATGCGAATACAAGTTCAGCTCCGAAATACAAACTCGAAAGTGAATGGTTGATGTTTCTGCTTCCTCCATCTTTCTTTCCTCTTATTTATAGGGGAAAACGTAGATCCCTCAACCAAAAAGGAAATCAAATAGATACAGGATAGATCAATAGGGATTTGGGGGATTGAATCAAACAGCACAACAAAAAAATCAAACCAAATCAAAAGAGATTTTGTGGAACAAACCTATTGGAGTAGAGAGGAATGAACGAACAATCCGCCATGGATTACGGATTTGAGGGATGAGCGAATGATCTTCAAGATCCTTCGGTGTCGAGAAGGATCGTTGGTTGCTTGAAGCCCTAGAAAATTTCAGCTCATTTGATAATGAAGCTGAACTCCAGGGTCTTGTACTCTTCTAAGTAATCAGATGGCCAGGATGTGGACTACATCATCAGGCGGTTCGTAATACGCCAACAATTGTCTGGGCCGAAATCCTCACGAGCCTGAGCTGTAGTACAATGGGCCAGTGAACTCGGCCTGTGCAAACCCAAGCAAGATCCAACCCAATACCTCCGGTGCGGTTATTTGCGGTTAACCGGCGGTTCAACGAGGCCTGGACTGGTCCCCGACTAAAACATCTCCGCTTCACCTATTTTTCCACCACCTTCGCCGCCGGAGTCACCGGTTCTGGGTTATCCGATGTCGGTTTCGTCCAGGGCCGATCGTGTAATAACCACTCCCGATCAACGCCAGTCAAATCTGCGAAAAACAGGAAAATTTAAAAATTTTGAGCAGACACTGAATTGAACCGGAATTGGACCCCGAGGGTCATACCGGACTTGAGTTGACCCCGTTATCGACCAAAATGAGTTCCGGGGGACTCAGGGCAACTTTCTGTTCAATTTGGGAAATGTTGACTTTTCGCTGGAAAAGTCAACCGAGCGACGTTTTGGTCCATTCGAGGACCGTCTTGGATCCAAAAATCTTAGCCGTCATCGCAGCGGTCTTAGTTGAGCCGTTTCCTTGTAGCCCGCCAAGTTTCGTAATTTCTTGGGAAAAGTGCCCGTTCGGGGCCCGAAACGTCTGTTTTTTGCGAATCTGATTGGAAAATATCAAGTGGATATTTTCCAAAAGGTGTGGGACCCACTTGACACTTGTCCATTATGTGGTGGTGTAGGTTTTTGGGGGGGAAATAAGAGAGGACAAGGGGGTGGCCGCCCACATGTTTTAAAAGAAAAAAAAGGAAATTGTGTTAGTTTTTAGAAATAGAAAAAGGAAGAAGAGAGTTAGAGAGAGAAGGAGAAGGAGAAGAAGAGGGAGGGTGAAGGAGCTAGGGTTTTGGGGGTTATCCCACCTTTGGATCGTCTCAAGGCAAGGAGCAATCTCGTTCCCCTCGTTCTCCTCTTGGGTAAGCACCGAACCGATCGTCGTTTTGTTAGTTTTCAAATGTTAGGGTTTGGTTATAATTGATGAGTTAGGGTTGTAGTGAGGTTGGGGGAAGTGTTGGAGACGTTTTAGAGGTGTTTGGAGGTTTGATTGAACATTTTCCGGCGACCGGGAGCTCGGGAGGAGCTCCGGCCACCATAGGAGGTGGCTGGCCGGACCTAGGGCCGGCCACCACCATGGTGGGCCGAGCCCCACATGAACCCTAGGGCCCACGACCTAGCTTGGCCGGGTGGGGCCCACGTGCTCGGGTGATCGGGTTTTGAGTTCGGGTGGTTTAAAACGTTCCCCGGACCATTTATCCTTAACCGAATCGAAATTTGGAATTAAATTGGAAAAGTTGTAATTAACAGGTTTTAGAAACTTGAAACCGTAATTAATTGACTCGGTAGTCGGAATTCAATTCGGTCAAGTACATTGGGACCCTTGAATTATTCTAAGACCGTAGAAACGAAAACGGGAATTTTTGGAGCCCCGGAAGGGCATTTACAAAACCCGGGCAGATTCGCCATGTCGGGCGAATCGGCCCTTTACGGGTCCCTTATCGACAATGTCGAGTAATTGGGAAGTTTTGGGAGTGATCGACATTGTCGGGGTTAAGTTTGGGCATCGAGTTTAATGATTTTCAGTTTATTCCTGCGGGTTGTTAAGTGCCTTGATTTTGTGTTCTTTTAGATCGTGCCACGGACCGAGGCAAGGGAAAGCTGGGTGAGTGACTGATATCATCACCGGAGCTCGTTGGTTGGCTTTTGGGAGAACACGCACGAGGTAGGGAGAAGTAGCCGGATCTCGGCCCTGACTAGGGAAAGTTAACAGTAGAATTGCATGTGACACCGGGGTGTCGTGGGTTGAGTAGGTTATCGAATATTAGAAATGCATGATACGGGAACGTATCTATTATTAGAAATGCATGTGACACTTAGTAGTGTCGTAGGAGCAGAGAACTTAGCGTTATTAGAATTACTGGAGGCATATGATCATGCCCGGAGGTTGATTGTGAAACTGTTGATATTAGGACTGTTGGAAGCATTGGTTATGCCAGAGGTTGTTGTGTAATTGTGTCTTGGGTGGCCATGAGAGCCCGTGTATTACTGTTGTGTCTTGGGTGGCCATGAGAGCCCGTGTATTACTGTTGTGTCTTGGGTGGCCATGAGAGCCCGTGTACTAAGGTTGGTGTCTTTGGCTGGCCTGACCGAGTTAGAGTCTCGGGGGGTTGCAAGCATTCTTTTGCTGGCTTACGAGTTAGAGTCTCGGTAAGTTGCGAGCGTGTTTTATTGTTGAGTTTTGGGTGGCCATGAGTGCCCGTGGGGTTGTGAACCCGTGTCTTTACTGTTGGTGGTTTGAGTGGCCGTGAGTGCCCGTGGGGTTGTTGAGCCCGTGAGTTACTGTCGGTGTGTCTTGGGAGGCCGTGAGTGCATGTGGGGCTGTTGAGTCCGTGTTTTACTGTTGGTGTGTCTTGGGAGGCCGTGAGTGCATGTGGGGCTGTTGAGTCCGAGTTTTACTGTTGGTGTCTTGGGTGGCCATGAGTGCCTGTGAGTGTTCAACCTGCGTTGTTACTGGTTGTTGAACTTGCTTGTGATTGTGATTGTGATTGTGGTTACTTGAGGTTGGGGGCCCGCTTCATGAAACGGGGGTCCACGAGCACACGCGTCTGCATGTTCAGACGGGGTAGGGGGCCCGCCCGTCAATAAAGGGGTCCTGGCCGCGCGTGTGTGGTTTGGGTTTGTGAGCATTCTTTGGCTGGCTTACGAGTTAGAGTCTCGGTAAGTTGCAAGCATTCGTTGGCTGGCTTACGAGTTAGAGTCTCGGTAAGTTGCAAGCATTCTTCGGCTGGCTTACGAGTTAGAGTCTCGGTAAGTTGCAAGCATTCTGGGGCTGGCCTGACCGAGTTAAAGTCTCGGGAGGGTGCAAGCGTTCTTGGCAGCTGGTTTGCGATCCTTTGTGATCTTGTTTGGTGTGCGATCCTTTGTGATCTTGTTTGGTGTTGCGTAGCTTTCTTTTGAGTCCTTGGAAGAGGTCGTGATCGTTGTGTCGGGTATACTTTACGTGTCAGAGTGTTGAGTTGGTCAAGGAAGGTAACAGTGGGTGTATGTTCAGTCAGAGTACTGGGTTGGGGACAGTGTCCCCCGGTGTTGACTTTGTTATTGGTGTTACCGGCATTGTCTGCTAATTATGCCGTAGTCAGTCTGTTATCCGTGGTGGTGAGCGAACGCTCACCCATAGCTGCTTTTCCTACAGGTACCGATTGCAGGTTGGACTAGGTGAGCTTCTGAAGCTTGAAGAGCTAGGAGCGGGATTCTGGGTTTATTTTGAGTCTAGCGACGGATACCATACTTTTGTCCACTTGTTGGGACTGATTTTGAGTTGTAAATATTATTTTGTTGAATAAATGATGATTTTAAAGTGATCTATAAAAAGGGTTTCAAAATGTTTTATTATTTTAAATGTTCGCGTCCCGAGTTCGGTTTACTGAAATTGGGGCGTGACAGGTCGGGTTTGGCAATTTCAATTTTTAATTAACACCCCTAGTTTGTGATATTGTCTTGGCATCCAGCAAAGAAAGTACTATGTCCATGATCGTTGTTAATTACTACATGAGTTGTTCCACTCGGGCTAGCTATGACAACAACCTTGTATGCACCGAGTATTACTTCGCTATAGCCTTTATTATCAATCTCATTGATTGGGGTATGCACACCCCGTCGTTATCGTCAGAGTTTGCACTATTAATCTTGGGCACGATACCTAAGGCATGGTCGTCTTGAGGGAAGGACCCCTTTGTAGCCTCGGACACGATACCTAATCCGTACCTCGTTCTCAGAGTCAGTCCAGAGTAAAGCCTTTCCCTCGGGGTCCCAGACATTCTTCATTGATAGGCCTCCTTAGGTCTGTCCCATTTGGGAAGCTGCCAAGTCCATCAACGCTACCCCCTGGTCCGTTGGGCCAGAAAAGGGATACCGTGGTGGAGCTGCGTGAAGACCAAGCGAGGGATGAAAAACAACCTCGCTATAAAGGATGTTAGGTACCGCTGGCCTCAGAGACTTACTCTAGGAGGGGTCCCTGGTCAAGGTCGTACCTCCTGATCATACTGTCAAGTTCAAGTTCGGTATCCCGCATCACGACGAAAAGAATCCTTGGAGAGTAGGGATCAAGCAACGTTTATGCACTACTTTGAGCGGTTCTTGGCAGTTTGATCCCTTTGGACTTTATTTTTATTCTAGTTTTGGTTTTAATTCATGTTTTAGTTATGCATCTGATTTACCAGAATCGTTTCCATTAGAACTGGCTCTCTTGTCTTAGAGTTTTTGGATCCTGGAACCCCTAAGGGTTGGGGCCGCTGTAATGACTCTTTTATCATATTAATACAATTATCACTTATTCTAAAAAAATAAAGATGTGTACAAACAACCTATGTAAAACTAATAGGACACTAAACATTAGATCATTAATTGTCGGTTTCACAGCCAATATGTTGATCTTCATGAAATCTTAGGGCTTTTCTCTTCTCTATCTTTTATGTCACCCATTGATTTCTCTCTATTGATGTGCACTATTTCTCCTACCAATCACATCTCCTTAATTGCACCAATGGTTCCCACACCCTTCACTCGCCCATAGACCATTGTCATCTCTTCCTTTGCCCACGTGACGAACCGCCTCGTGTAGACTGTTGCTCTCTCAATAACTCTATCATCGTTGTCTAACTGTTTCATGCCCCGACTCCAAGCCATGAGGTTATAAGACCCCCACGACCTAAGAAGAAGGCACATCGACAACCTCCTCTCTCTCTCCAATCACTCCCTGTTTCACCGTTGTGCGTCTTTCACAAACCTCGACCCAGACATCCTATCATTCAGGGTATCTATCCGAGTCCCCAATCGGTGCATATGCTTTCCTTTATAGGCAAGGCCATACCCACGAAGGTCGTCCGACTAAGAGCCAACCCGAATGAACTGCTCCTTCTGCTCCTTTTCCCTTGAACGGGGACTACGACCTCGTCTGCGGTGCAGAAAAACCCTGATCCTGTAGCTAACATGGGAAAACCGAGATCATTCGTTGTCGACGCCAGTTTGGCTGAACTGCCCCAACAATCCGAAAGGGAGTCGAGCCACCATCACCCTTACTTCGGACCCACCCCTTTGGTAGGAACATTACTAAAGAAGGACAATACATAGCTCCACTCTCACCAGCATCTTCGGGCTCGCTGAACCTATCACCGATCGCACACTTGAAAAGGGACTCCGTCCTCCCCTAAAGACTCTCATGGTGCTTCAAGAAGGATTTGATGCCCTTAAGATTAAGGAAGAAGAGGATGTTGTAAATTATATCCCAATGAACCTGATGGCAGACCGCGCTCGGGCCCACACGACATTTGGCCTTACGGAGCGATTTTTCACGACCAGGAGCTATGACTGGACATCCATGGAGGGGATCATGCAAAAGATCTGGCATCATGAGGGTTTGGTCATTAAGTACTTAGGTTGGGGCATCTTTGGATTCTACTTCACTTCTTCGAAGGAGAAAGATAAGATCCGGCGGAGAAGAGAACTCTGATCCTTCAAGTGGGCACCTTTTTTTCTATAAGCTTCAAGTTGGAACCCCTGATTCTAGATGACCTTCGACCGAGTATCAACCCAACCACTCTAGTTATAGGGTTATCGTCTGGACCCTACGAGCCAAGACTCTTATCTCTCCCTTTTCGTTTCCCGTCATTTGTATCGATGTGCGCTTCCAATTATGATTAATTAAGTCTATTTATTTGCTTAAAAAAAGATTTGCAAAACATGGGCCAGGGCTTTGTTGCCCCTCGACATATTGATGGGCTTAAGTTGACCATCTAAAAGGATAGACTGATAGGTCCAACCAGCAGAGCCCAAATAGCTCCTCTGGCTTCCGACCACGGAGTTGGCACAGATTGAATGATAGCATTTCGCAGAACAGCATCAGCCGCTTTCTCTCAGCGCCGCATCCGCGACCTTCCTCCTCTGCACCGCTTGGCGCCGCCGCTCCTCTACGCTTCCTTTTCCGCCTCATCGGAAAACATGAAGTGGCCTGCCAATAGAGTACGCGACACTTTCATCAAATATTTCGAGGACAAGGACCACATTTTCTGGAAATCCAGCCCCGTCGTCCCCCACAACGATCCCACTCTACTCTTCGCCAATGCCGGTTCGTTTTCAATGCCTCATCCTTCCTTTTCTCTTTATTGAGTTTGATCTCAACGTTTTGGATTGACTTTGGCGTGGATGCTCATCACCAGGTATGAATCAGTACAAGCCGATTTTTCTCGGAACAGCGGATCCCAACACTGCACTAAGCAAGCTTTCGCGCGCCTGCAACACCCAGAAGTGTATCAGAGCTGGAGGGAAGCACAATGATCTTGATGATGTGGGCAAGGACACTTACCACCATACCTTCTTTGAGATGCTTGGCAATTGGTCTTTTGGTGATTACTTTAAGAAAGAGGCTATTGGGTGGGCTTGGGAACTGCTCACCGAGGTAACCTTTTTATGCATCAATTTTGTCTTCTCACTGCTGTTTGGCTACTTTGCATTTCCCTCCTTGTTCTGATGTAGTTTATGTGAAAGGTTAGTGAGCTTTGATAACTACTATCACTTCAAAGGGATTTTTGTCTGGTTTATGAAGCTTTAGCTTAGTAATGAATGGCACCACTATTACAGATGAGTTTTTCCATGTTGAATTGCTTTATGTAGTGATGCATTAGTTTTTTTATAGGGGTAACCCTGTATCCTAACCCCATTTGAGATTTGTTTTTCAATTTCTAACCTAGGTTTACCTTTGGTGACATTTCACAACTGTCACCTTTCAATTTTTTGCAGAAAGTATCAAAAATCGTCAAAACTGACCATTCCGTTAGTTTTTTGCCTGTGTGTCGGCCACGTGTCGTCGCGATGAAGTGACACGCGGCAAAAAAACTAACGGAATCGTCAAAATAAACGGTAAACGATACTTTCTACAAAAAATTGAAAGGTGACAGTTGGGAAATGTCACCAAAGGTAAACCTGGGTTAGGAATTGAAAAACAAAGCTCAAATGAGGTTAGATACAGGGTTTCCCCTTTTTTATATGGAGTAGGAAAATTTGGTTTGCTGTGTAGGATCCTCCTGGGTACACTCAGAAAAGTATTGTGGGTTGCTAGGTTGAATTATTGTGTTTGAAATAGTTCACAATAGACAATTCCTAGTTCCTTTGTGGTTTTCCAAAACAACATTGTTGTCTGATTATTTTTGCATCAAAACCCAATTCATGGATTCAGTTACTTGAGTGTCAAAGCTTTTGGACTGCAGGTTTATAAATTACCTACTGAGAGGATCTATGCAACCTATTTTGGTGGTGATGTAAAAGCTGGCCTTGATCCTGACACTGAAGCAAGAGATATATGGCTCAAGTTCTTGCCATCTGAGCGAGTGCTACCATTTGGTTGTAAAGTATGTTATCTTCCATTTTGCTAAATTTTATGATTATAAAGTTTGTCATTGTGGGCTTACAAATTTGTTCTTGCCAATTCAATATTTTGCTCCTTTTTAACCTCGGCGATGATAAACAATTGTATTTGTAAGTTTATACTTTGTTGTGGAAATATATAGTTTCATCTACTATTGTTCAAACATCGTTGCATCTATTTAGTTACCTGTCATGATATGCGTAAGTGTAGCCAAATATAAACACACCATGCACATAGTTAAATGTCGGATGATCATAAGAAGTAGATACGTATGCAAGAGATATATCATAATATTTCATCATTCATTTCGGGATTCATATGGGTGCAGGGTTCTTTATTTGCTCTAATTCCATTTCATGTCACTTTAATGGTTTTGTTAAAACAATTCCTCCTTTAGCATATTTTGCAAGCTAACAACATAGGTAAAGAAGATTATGGAACTTAATAGTTTCCAGCTAGGAAAGTTTTAGTGTGTACCATTTAAACATCTATGCACCATTTAATATAAAGAACATTTAGTTTTAGTTTTAGCCAGTAATTATTTTATTGCTTTTACTGATATAGGAGTTTTGATTGGTTCTTCATGTTGAAGGCACATTCTTATGTTATCAAGTACTTGCCAATTAAAATCCTGTAGTTTCTTAATAACCAACATTTGAAAAGATAACTTTTTGTATCAAAGATCAATTTTGGTGTAGGAGTAGAAACCAGTGTGATTAAGACTTAAGGTGGCATGAGTTATTACTGCATTATTTTTCCATTTCCTAGATGGAAAAAGAAAAGGAGCTATGCACAATAAAGTGTGTTCTTTGATGTTAAAATGATAGTTTATTTTTTTTGAATTAGTAATGAGAAACGACATAATCACAAAATTTTACAGAAGAGATAACATTAGATGGGTCGCTAAGGAACCAATGCGTTATTTTAAAAGGATGCATTTAGCTGTTTCAATACTATTGGGGAAATGATAGGTTGTTATAATATCCAAAGGAGTTTTTCTAATACATTTGTTTCTTCACTTTTTGCCCCCTCTGTGATGATGCTGTGGAAGGTGTATTCATTTGGAGCTTGAGTTTTCCATTAATTTCTTTGAAGATATAATGTGCTCAAATATTTTACCTAACTGATTTTTTGTTCTTGGGATAGGACAATTTTTGGGAGATGGGGGATACTGGTCCCTGTGGGCCTTGCACTGAGATACATTTTGATAGAATTGGTAATCGGGATGCTGCGTCATTGGTTAATTTTGATGATCCTACGTGCATTGAGATATGGAATCTTGTATTTATTCAGGTACCACTTTGCTCTAATGTCTTGTGGCTGTGATGGTATTATTTTTAATCAGCGGCTGTAACTTTATTTTGATGAGAGGGGTTCTCATCTCATGCATCAATATGATATACCTTGATATTGTTCTAAGTTCAGCTACGATTATGTGTGGTACTTGTATATTCTTATATATATATATATATATACATAGGGTTGGTATCTGGTACAAACCACCCCTTATTGTGCAAACTACGAACTCACCAGGTGCTGACACGTGGGCGCGCGCGCTGCTGGTGCGCGCGCACAGTGCTGACACGTGGCGCGCATAGTGCTAATAGTTTGGGCGCACAGTGCTAATAGTTTGGTACTGTGCTAAACTATTAGCACTGTGCGCCCAAACTATTAGCACAGTGCGCGCGCGTGGTCAACACGCTCACGCGCGCGAAGCGGCCACGTGTCCGCATCGCGCGCGCTCTGCTGACGTCACTTTGACCACATCCTGTGGCTTAGATTGGTTCGTAGTTTGCACAATAAGGATGGTTTTTACTGGATAGCTACCCTATATATATATATATTCACTACAAACCACATCTTTTAATTCAAACTAAAAACCATGAATATATATTCACTACAAACCACATCTTTTAATTCAAACTAAAAACCATGAATAGTCATTGGATGAAGCAAAATAGATGATCCATTTTTTTTAATTATTAATGGCGTGAATTGTAAATATGTAGAACTTTGAATTTATTTTTATTATTAAACCTCCTTGCCCCCTAAAAATCATGAGCCATTGGATCCACTTGATCTAATGGCCCAAATTGAGTTTGTATTAGGATAGTGTTTTTTAGTAGATAGTGCCCTTATACATATATAGGATTGGTTTCTGGTGCGAACCCAGTCTGGGGGTTGAGTGGTGCCACGTGTCAGCATCATGGACAGTGCACCTTTTTATTTTTTTGCCAAATTCACTAATTTTTTCATTACCGTTGCGTTTCAACTTCGATTTGCTTGTTCTTGCGCCACATTTTTTCTTTTTCCAAGGGCTATCTATCAAGATCCGTGTTGAATATATTTTGAAGCACGTGAAATCAAAGGTAGGATAGGTCCAATTTGGTTGGTAAGTCCTATAAAATGGTTTGTAAATCTGGTAAGAGTGGTTTGTAATTCCTAAAATATGGTTGTAAATCCCCCAAAATGGTTTGTGAATCCCTAAAACATGTTTTATGCATCCTAAATAATGGTTTGTGAATCCCTAAAACATGTTTTATGCATCCTAAATAATGGTTTGTGAATCCATCCCAAACATATTGGCTCAAGAACAAAGCCAATCGGAGCGGGAATGATGGTTTACAAAATATTCTCGTAGGCTTACAAATCATATCAATACGATTTACATACTACAATAGAGTGGTTCGCAAGTTCGCACCGTAAGGACGGTTCGCACCTGAAACCGTCCCTATATATATATAGAGAGAGTAATTATCAGGTGAAAACCAAAGGTTTGAGTGAAACTTGAAAACCATTCGTGTCCATTTCATTACAGTTTTAACGGTTGAGAAGTTTGGATATGATTAGTTTCCAGTTTGTTTACTTTAGTTTTCAACCTTTGGTTCTCACCTGATTGTTTCCCTATATATATGTATATTATACGAGAGTATTTATTAGCTGTTGCGGAACCTTTTCCTCATTCTGATGATTTATGGTCCCTATGAATTGATTTGACAATCTTTTGTTGTTTCATTACTCTCGATACAGTTCAATAGGGAAGGTGATGGTTCCTTGAAACCTCTGCCTGCTAAGCATGTTGATACTGGAATGGGATTTGAAAGATTAACTTCTATACTACAAAACAAGATGAGCAATTATGATACTGATGTGTTTTTGCCCATCTTCGATGCCATCCAGCAGGTAATGATTGTGATGCACGTGATTTTTCTGCTGTCATTTGGATCTCTTTCCTTTTTCCCATTCTATTCTTTAATTAGGAAAAGCCTGCTAAGTTGTGGTCTCATATAGCTCTTCATATAGATAACTTTTACAAAAATAACCTTTTAAATATGTTTGTAGGCAACAGGGGCTCGACCATATTCTGGGAAAGTTGGATCAGAAGATGCTGACAGAGTTGACATGGCATACAGGGTTGTTGCTGATCACATTAGAACTCTTTCATTTGCCCTCGCTGACGGTTCTCGCCCAGGTAAAGTATTAGAGCTCATTCAGATACAGCATTATCTTTATCAGTAGGAGATACTTAGTGCTGTATTTGTCCACTAAAGAAATTTGCTTTTTGTTATTTGGGTGGTTATTAAAGCTTAATCCAACCCGACTTTTCCTTACATCAATTATTTTTTAGCTTGATTTATTGAGTAAAGATTGTATATGCATTATGATATTATGGAAATGTAGTAGGGCATGCCTGTCTGTTTTCCTATAGATAATTTTTTAGTAGCAAGAGTGGGTTTCAATATACAATGAATAATGAAGGGATATTGGTAAGGCTAGTTACTTGGGAAGCCTTAGTTGATAGTTTTTGGGGTTAGTGGCAAAAAAGTACCATGTATTTGACTTTTTGCAGGTTGATACCCTTATCTTTAAACTGTTGCGGGTTATGGCACTGAACTTATATTTTGTTGCACTTTGTGTCAATTTATTCCAAAATGATGATTTTACCTTGTAATTTTAAATAAAAAAGTAAAAAAAACAAAAAAAAATTACGCAATTCAGTTTTTGTTTGTTTTTGAATTCTACCATCAAATTTTTTGTTTTCATGCTACTAACCTAATCGAGCTAGTCAAATTCTGAAAATTTTATTTTCTAGTTTAAATTTTCAAGGGCAAAATTGCCATTTTAGAACAATCTAACAGAGTGCAACAGAAAAAAAGTTCAGGGCCACAACCCGTAACGATTTGAAGATAAGGGTATCAACTTGCAAAAAGTTGATAATACATGATGTTTTTTTTTTTTGCAATTATCCCATAGTTTTATTAAAACCTAGAAAAATTATGAAAAAAAAAACATGTTTTCAATGATCTCTTTCTCTGCAGATTCTCTCTCATTTCTTGTAATTTTCTTTTTGTAAAATGTGCCAATTTTTCTTGATGTGCAGGCAATGAGGGTCGTGAATATGTTCTGAGGCGTATTCTTCGTCGAGCTGTTCGGTATGGAACTGAAGTCCTGAAAGCTGAACAGGGATTTTTCAATGGGTATGAATTGTGAATGTGCCTATCTCAAGTTTTGTTTCAACATTAATGATGTTTAGCTCGTGATTTATATAGCCCAGCCCCCCTGATTCCAAAGTTAAAAGATCCATTTGGAACTCTGATTCCAAATTCTATTATTTTACATCTCTCTTTCTTGTTTTCAATGTAAATACTATTATGATTGTGCTGCCCAGGCTTGTCAGTGTTACTGTAAAAGTTATGGGTGCTGTTTTCCCTGAATTAAAGCAACACGAGGTACGGATTAGACACATAATTGCAGAAGAAGAAGCTAGTTTTGGGAAAACTTTGCACAAGGTACATTGTTATTATATGTCTGGATTCTATAAGTATGTTTTTCTACAACTGTGTAGGTTATGTTTGTTATTATTAAATACATAAATACTTAATTGATTATTAGCTTCAGAGTAAGGTAGTACAAAATGTGAACTTTAAACTACCATTTTATTTGATAACATGACACGTCCTTTACAATGTATGTAATATTTCAATTCTCTTCAAAATGACAGAAACAACCCTTGAAATAAAAAATGAAATAAAAGTTATGAAATAACAAATTTTCCCCTATAAATTAATAAAAATGATTTAAAAAAATAATCAGACGGATTTGTCTTCTTCGCTAGATCTGCGCAAAGGATATGCAATACTCGTTCTGTTTCAACTTCCTCCACGAAGAACTCAGCCACTGCCAGAATCGTGAAAGTACTGCAAGACTTTTGGTCGTCGTGCTTCTTCTCCGCTATTGCTGTCAACTTCAAATATCTGTTTGGTTCATCCTCCATCATCACCGTCGACATCATGTTCTCTTTCAATGACTACCTCTCCATCATGAACCCCATAAAGCTGCATGTGGAACCTTCCCATCGATCGGACATGGAACAAACAAACAAACAAACTCATCATATCAAGTTTATCGTTCACCGTCTGGGTTTATCTGTGCCACTGAGGACCTGTTGTCGAGCTCTATTGCCTCATCCATGCCGCCGAGGATCGTACGTCACCATTCCAAACAAATGCTCTGATTTCTGTTTGGTTGCAGAGAAGACTTAGGTGAAGATGATAATGCCATCATCATCTTAATTAATTTCTTTTTTGTATTTTAAAATTATTTTATTGTTTTTTTATAATTCTTGTGGCAAAGTAATTTTTTGAAAGTAACAGGGGGCAATGGGTAGTTTTAAGGAATTCTCCCTTAATTTTCTGGTAGTTTGTTCATATAAAGAAAACGGAAGTTATGGCAAGCAGGAGTTACACACTGAAAGCAATTGACTGGCCACTGGTGTTTTAGGATAATGCATGTAGCTTGTATGTAAAGGCAACTCTTATCAGTGGTATTCTCTATTCCATGTCAGATTATATTGTTACCAAAGGAATGATTAGGGTGCCTAAATGTACTCGACATATGGCTGACATGTTTGGCTACCAAAGGAATGATTAATTTTTTGTCATATTTGTGTGTATTCACAACAAATAATATTGCAAGTTTTATGCATGGGTCCTGATTGAATCTACTCTTACAACAACTAATATTGCAAGCTTTATGCATGGGTCCTGATGGCATGCAGTTTTAATTTTAAACTTTGCTTCATTCAACTTCTTATAATTCTCCATGTGCTGGTTTCATGTCCTGAGTGTTTGAATATTTCTATTATTTGTTAAAAGTTTAATGCATTGTTTTTCTTGTGAGCTTGTGCTCTAAACTCTTGTAAATCCTAGGAGTATCCATGCTGTCCTCTGTTGGGTTGTACTTCATGTTTTGGGATATAGCGAACCAATCTTTTTACTATTGTTCAACTTTGCTGTAGATACACTGTGTAGATAAAAGTGGATAGATGTCTAAAGTATTGGGTATACTTCTAAAGTTAGATTGTCTCCTTTTCCCCTTTAAACTACAAACATGTCGACATTTCTACTTGATCTGTGCGGAATCTTGTATTAATCGTATTTGTACAGTTGTTCAATTTTATCATATTTAGAGGTTTATCTTGAATATTCACCCAAATGGCGAATTGAAGTTGATTATTTCTGTGTGAGATGATTTTACGGTCCTCGTCTCTAGATCGAGTCATGGGTCTGTAATAACCAATATTACTGGCGGAATTCCTTAAAGAGAACTCTGATGGAATTTGTTAGAAAGTACTCCGATCTCGTAAAACAAAACCTAATAAGATAATTTTCTGCTTACTCTTTATTTAATCCACAGCAAATTTATAGCTGCTGAATCTCTAAAACTGACAAAGGGATCATGTGATGCCCATGATCACAGTAACTACTATTAATAGAAAAGCAATACTGATATAGAAAAGGGCTGAAACTAAAGATTGCATGTATCCTTATTTCTAGTTGTGTTCCTCTCCACCTGACTAGCCACATGTCCTAGGAGCTCCTAACAGATGACTTCTGTGGATCTCTCTATTTTTTTAGGTATTGTCTTCTTTATCTATTGGTTCTGAACAATAGCGTGAATGGTTATTGAACTTGTCTCCAGGGAATTGAGAAATTTAAGAAGGCTGCTCAGGATGTTAAGGGAAGCATATTGAGTGGGCAGGTTAGGATATTTCTATTCTCATGCCATCATATTTTATGCTGCTTGTCCTTTGTCTTATAGATCTTTCACCTCACTATCCTAGATATGTGCGCTTCATTTTCAAAATCTAATTTATGCTCATCTTTAGGGTGCCACATCATTATCACACATCTAGAGGTTAAGAATTAATTGCCATCAACCCTTAACTGTTATGTTTTATTTTTTAAATTGTTCTTCCCAGTTGGCATCTGCTTCTGTGTTTTGCCTTGTGTATAATTTTTAGGCCCTTGAAATTCTAACATAACTAGTTGACTAATACATGTTTTTGTCATTCAATGAACAGGCAGTTTTCCTCGCAGTATTTTTTTCCTCTTAATTATTTAGGCTCTATATTCATCGTAGAGCTGCTTAAAGAGATTAAACTACAAATCTGATTCTGGATATCAGTTTTTACATTTTTTTGCATTTTATGAAACAGCTAGAACCCTAGCTATTGGTATCCATATAAAGGTGACCAATTTGTTTGAAATATGGAAACAGAAATAAAAACAGATGCTAAATTTTGTCAGAAAGTTGAGGTATCTGTTGATTGAATTTCGAGCACTCTTTCATATCTCTTGATGTACTTTTTATGCCTCCAACTCTTTGTGAAACACAGGATGCATTTGTTTTGTGGGATACGTTCGGGTTTCCATTAGATTTGACTCAGGTACTTGCAGTTCTTTGTTTTATTTTATCATCCATTCCATGCTCACTTGTTAGCATTTGGAATACAATTATTTTACATACACCAGTTGATGGCGGAAGAAAAAGGCTTACTAGTTGATGTTGAGGGTTTCAATAGTGCCATGGAAGAGGCGAGGGAAAGGTCAAGGAATGCTCAAAGCAAGGTATAAGCTTATCACTTTGTTTTTAATACATATCCATCAGTATTACAATTTTTTTGCCATATTTACTATAGATTTCTTTCATTGCTTTTATGGTTTCACGACAAAAAAGAAATTATGTTCAATTATCAAATAGCTGGAAAAATTGAAGATGTGGAAGTTTCCTTAATTGGAATTTGTTGTATGTAAAGTTCACTTTTCTATTCCAATCCTTGCAGCAAGCTGGTGGTGCTATTATCATGGGTGCTGAGGCTACATCAACATTGCACAAGAGAGGGGTTGCTGCAACAGATGATAAATTCAAATTTGTTTGGTTCCAGGTCATTATTTTTGTCATCAGACACTGCCTGCAAAATCATGATCTGTTGTTTATTTCACTGTTCTGTGCTTTACAGTAAATGTGCACTAAGCAATGTCTGATATATTTCAACCATGTTAGGACCATGAAAGTGTTATAAAAGCAATCTACACTGGATCCGAGTTCTTACAAAGTGCGGCTAGTGGCAATGAAGTTGGCGTTGTTCTGGAATCTACAAGTTTCTATGCAGAGCAAGGTGGGCAGGTAATGTTGTCAGTACCACATGCATGATCAATTCAGCTGTACTGCTTCATATTAGAACTGTAATAAGAGGGATGAATAGTTATCAATAGCCAACATTTTTTTACTTATTATGAGAATATAGTGTATTAATAAATCATGATATGAGTTTTATGGGTAGGCGCAAAATACTAGGCTTTTAAGTGGATACAATTCCATAAGATGGCAGTAGCAGGGTACATAATGCTTGAGATGCTTGTCTAGCAGGACAAGAGGAAGACTAGGATAATGAAGGAAACTATTCCAGCAAACTTAGGGATTGCTTTGTACGGGGATGAGAATTCCTTAGATGGCTTGGGCCATGGTGTGCAGATAATTGTGACGGGGTGGCATAGATGAAAGGGCGTTAGATAGAAACACAGCATCAGCTCCAGAAGAGTGAGGATTCATAGAATAAAACTATTCCGGTAAAAGTAACACTTGATTCATAGATAACATGATATGAGAGAAGATAGCTTAGGCATTACGGAGCTGTGGATACTAATACCTTGTACAGAAGTGTGAGAAAGTTCAATTAGGAGACAAAAATTAGGGGGATAGAAGCAGGGGTTTTGTTGCTAAGCAAAATCAATAGAAAGAAACAATAAAAAAAGAAAGACATGGTGATACCAGACTTAACAATGCATCTGGCCTAAATAGGATAGTAACAACTTTTAAAATATAGAAATTGGGATACACAGTCATAAATTTATGCTGATCTCTCTATATCTGTTTGCTCATGATTCTAAGATTTTCTGTTGATGCCTCTATATCTGTCTGCTCGTGATTCTAACATTTTCTTAAATCGGTATAGATTTTTGATACTGGATTACTTGAAGGCCCGTTTGGCTCATTCCAAGTTTCTAATGTCCAAATTTATGGAGGATTTGTTCTTCATGTTGGTTCATTTACTGAGGCTGGCAGATTTTCTGTGGGTGATAAAGTATTCTGTAAGGTAATTCTGGATCTTGTTGTATGCTATTATTAATCTGCTTAGTCCATTCTTTTTTTATATACTTTTGAATACTCTATGGATTTTGCAGGTTGATTATGACAGGCGGAAGCTTATTGCTCCTAACCATACCTGTACTCATATGTTAAATTTCGCTCTTAGGGTATGTCCAAAAAACCAGCGGTTCCAAAGCTACAAAATTTCTTTGTTGTGTATGTATGTATGATTTCCAGTTCTGTTAATATGCGTACAGGAGGTGCTTGGAAATCATGTTGACCAGAAGGGATCCATTGTTCTACCTGAAAAGTTGAGATATGATTTTTCTCATGGTAAGTTTTTATTCTATTAGGTTATTTCTGTTTGCAGAACTTTGCTAATGTGCTCATGGAATTTGAATAGGCAAGCCGGTGGGTCCTGACCTTCTGAGAAGAATTGAATCAATTGTGAATGAGCAAATAAAAGCTGAATTGGGTGTATTTGCAAAGGAGGCAACCCTTGCAGAAGCCAAGCAAATTAATGGATTACGGGCTGTTTTCGGAGAAGTAACCTGCATTAGTTTTTTTTCCTGTTGTTTCTTAATCAGTCATTTTCAGCAAGAGGTACCTTTATTAATATTGTCTCTATAACTAGTGCAGGTTTATCCCGATCCAGTTAGAGTTGTTGCAATTGGTCGGGATGTGGGGGAACTCTTGGCTGATCCAGAAAATGAAGAATGGTTATCTATCTCTGCAGAACTCTGTGGAGGTGAATATCTCTACATTGTTCTTAGTGTGTCTGAACTTGGATATTTGCTGGAGTTTTGTTGTTGAAGTTTGATCTTTTGATAATATCCAGGAACTCATATATCAAATACACGGGATGCCAAGGCATTTGCTCTTTTATCAGAGGAGGGCATTGCTAAGGGAGTCCGAAGGATAACTGCTGTCACAACTGAAGGTGCTTTCAAGGCAATAGAATTGGCACGTTCGATTGAGGATGAAGTTGACAGTGCATCCAAGATTGATGGAAGCTTGCTGGAAAAGGTTTGTTTGCATTTTTGTACCGGTGCCATTATGTAGTTCTAAATGTATCCATGTGCTGATAATGTTATTGAGATGTCAACTAGGCAGTATTTGATGTGTTGACAAGTATGTTCAGTCTTTCTGATCAGGCCCTCATCCCAGGGTTTTAACATTTTTTGTCACTTCTCTGCTAGTGTTTTGTAGCATTATTTATATGCATGCTAGGTGGATTAACAAATAAGAATACCAATTATGATCTGCAAGAATGTGAATTGAATGGTTTATGATATCAAATATCCGAAACATGGCATTTTGACTGAAGTGGGAGCCTCTGACCAAGCCAAACTTTTTGTTATCTCAATCTTTTGACTTGATGTTATTCTAGGATCAGTTTCAGCTCTACTGCAAAAAACATTTAGTGAGCAGATCTTCACCATTTGTCATACTTGTAGAGATCTCTTACAGAATTTGTGCAAGGATGCTATTCATGTTTGATTATTATCAGTGTGAATTAAATTGTATTTTGATGGTATCTAGGTAATTGGCCAAAGTTTTCAGGAAGCAAGTTCTTGAAACTGGGTCAAATTGTTTCCTCACAATGCGTTTGGATTATAGTTGTTAGTATTAAGCTCTTCTTTTGCACAACAGAATTATTGTGGAATTAGCTTTTGTTAATATATTTTTCTCATTGCCGCTTCACAGATTGCTTAAAAGATCTTCTTTTTTTCTGCACTCATACTTTGTTTAATATTTGCTTCTCCTTTGAGCAGAAAGTTGCTTCTTTGAAGAATTGTGTGGACTCAGCACCTATTCCAGCAGCCAAGAAAGCTGATATCAGGAAAAAGATTGATTTATTACAGGTACTGCTGAGCTAGAGACCTGCTGTGCTAGTCCTGATATTGTTGCATTTATATGTTTGTATCAAAGTCTTCCATTGCTGTAACAGAATCAAGTGAAGAAAGCTCAGAAGAAGATAGCTGAGGAAAATATGCAGAAAGCCGTGGCTGTGACAAAGGAGACGGCAGATGCTGCTGCTTCAGAAGGGAAATCCTTCTGCATATCCCGCGTGGATGTTGGTTTGGATGCGGCTGCAGTCCGTGAAGCAGTGCTTAAAGTTATAGAGCATAAGGTTTCCCCCCACCAATCCCTTTTTCATATCTGATTTTTCATACCTTGGTTTACAAGCGATCTGAAGACATTATGCATAAAACAGGGGATGTCAGTAATGGTTTTCAGCACAGATGAAAGTACAAACAAGGCTGTGGTGTGTGCGGGTGTTGCGGAGAAAGGGGACAAGAGCAAGCTGTTGGAAGTTTCAGAATGGCTGAGTGCAGCTTTAGGGCCTCTCAAGGGCAAGTGTGGTAAAGGGAAGGGCGGTCTTGCTACAGGACAGGTTTGTCACTTTGAAGACGACTTGTGTCTATGGATATCCCTCAGTCTGTGTACAAGTTTAACACTAGAATTCTGCAGGGAACGGATGCATCAAATTTGAAGGAGGCCATGGATCTTGCAACAACTTTTGCGTCGATCAAATTGAAAGAGTGAATCATCACCAACACATCTCTTTGTTCAAACTATATATTCAAACACAAATAGCAACTAGTCCAGAGTGTTAAGATTCACATTTCTTATCAAGATTGGTTTTCAAATTCCTTTCATCTTACAGGATCGATATAAGATTTGCCTTATAGACAAAAATCCAACCGTTAACCTATTATTTAAAACCAATTGCTTGGGACTTACAACATGCACTTGTAATACTTAATTAGGTTAACATGAAACTTAGGTCCAACATTTCCACCGACATGTTAGTCTAAACTCCAAATAAACCCACATGTTACTGAAAAATGTGTCATCCTTAATAATAAAGATAAAGGGATGAATATTGTTATATTAGTCTTAAGAGGCAACCCCTTGAATCTTGATAATTCAGTCTCCATTTCTCTACTCATGAGCTTTAGCCTGCTACTCTCATAAGTCATAACAAGAAAAGCTTTGTGATAAATTTGTGATCATGATCACCGGCAAGGACATATACGACGTCCTGGCGGCCATCGTGCCGCTGTACGTGGCCATGATCCTGGCGTACGGGTCTGTCCGGTGGTGGAAGATCTTCACCCCGGACCAGTGCTCCGGCATAAACCGTTTTGTGGCGGTGTTCGCGGTGCCCCTGCTGTCGTTCCACTTCATCTCGTCCAACGACCCCTACGCCATGAACTACCACTTCATCGCGGCCGACTGCCTCCAGAAGGTGGTGATCCTGGCGGCCCTGTTCCTGTGGCAGGTGTTGAGCAAGCAGGGCAGCCTGGAGTGGATGATCACCCTCTTCTCCCTGTCGACCCTCCCCAACACCCTGGTGATGGGCATCCCCCTCCTCAAGGCCATGTACGGCGACTTCTCCGGCAACCTCATGGTCCAGATCGTCGTCCTCCAGAGCATCATCTGGTACACCCTCATGCTCTTCATGTTCGAGTACAGAGGCGCCAAGCTCCTCATCACCGAGCAGTTCCCGGAGACCGCCGCCTCCATCACCTCCTTCCGCGTCGACACCGACGTCGTCTCCCTCAACGGCCGCGAGCCCCTCCAGACCGACGCCGAGGTCGGCCACGACGGCAAGCTCCACGTCGTCGTGCGGCGCTCCGCGGCCTCCTCCATGGTGTCGTCCTTCAACAAGTCCAACGCCGGCGGGATGACCCCGAGGGCATCCAACCTCACCGGAGTCGAGATCTACTCGGTGCAGTCCTCCCGGGAGCCGACGCCGAGGGCTTCCAGTTTCAACCAGACCGATTTCTACGCCATGTTCGCGAGCAAGACGGCGAGCCCGAAGCACGGTTACACGGGGAGCTACGGCGGGGGGATGGGAGACGTGTACTCGTTGCAGTCTTCCAAGGGGGTGACGCCGAGGACGTCCAATTTCGACGAGGAGATGATGAAGGCTGCGGCGGGGAAGAGGAGGGGAGGGCGGAGCATGAGCGGAGAGCTCTTCAACGGTGGGTTGGCGTCGTCTTATCCGCCGCCGAACCCCATGTTTTCCGGCGGGTCCAGCAGTGGAGGGCCGCCGAGGAAGAAGGAAGGCGCTCCTAATAATAAGGAGCTGCACATGTTTGTTTGGAGCTCAAGTGCTTCCCCTGTTTCCGAGGGTAACTTGAGGCACGCTGTCAACAGAGCTGCTTCTACTGATTTTGCGCCCCAAGAAAATACTGCTACAAGAGGTAATTAATTAAGGAAATTGGATGATTATGATTAAGTGTAAATATATGTCTATGAGATGATTGTATATATGTGTGAGTGTAGCAATGCATGATTTAATTGAGAACATGAGTCCGGGGAGGAATAAGAATTCTAAGGAGATAGAGGAAGGGATTCAGTTTCCGGGGAACAGTAATTGCCAGAAGAAGATGGAGATGGAGATGGAGTCGGAAGGAACAGGAGGGAAGAACAAACAGCAGATGCCACCAGCAAGCGTGATGACAAGGCTCATTCTCATCATGGTTTGGAGGAAGCTCATCAGAAACCCCAACACCTATTCTAGTCTTTTGGGTCTCACCTGGTCTCTTATTTCCTTTAGGTAATTCATACTCTAACTCACTCTAATTACATACTTGAATTGAATTCATCAACCTTAATAACACATGATTTGATTTCAGGTTTCACATCCAAATGCCTACGATTGTGAGCGGATCCATCTCCATATTATCTGATGCCGGCTTGGGAATGGCTATGTTCAGTCTCGGTACTGTATAATTATAATTGGGTCTTCAACTAATTATAATTTTAGTTGAGTTGATCCTCTAACAACTCCAACGTTCAATTTTATATTCTAACCGAACGAGTGAGTTATGAATGACAGGGCTGTTCATGGCTCTGCAACCAAAGATCATAGCTTGCGGGAAGTCAGTGGCGACATTTTCAATGGCGGTGAGGTTCTTGACAGGGCCGGCGGTGATTGCAGCAACGTCCATAGCCATTGGGCTTCGAGGAGTTCTTCTGCACATCGCAATAGTTCAGGCTGCTCTTCCCCAAGGGATTGTTCCATTCGTCTTCGCCAAAGAATACAATGTACACGCAGACATTCTCAGCACTGCGTAAGAATTCAATTTCATCATTTATATATCCCTTCTTAATTATTAATTACTAATTACGTACCAATATATATATATATATATTAATTTAGGTCTAATTAATTAATGTTGTTGCAGGGTCATTTTCGGCATGCTTGTTGCACTCCCCATAACCATACTCTACTACGTGCTTCTTGGGGTGTAGGGGATTCAATCTCCAGGCAGGGAATCACAAAATTAACAAATATATCGTGCATGTTCCTTGAGTAATATAATACATGCATATGATCCAAGTCAAGGCATTGGATTAAGCGCAAAAACACTTAATTATTGGTAATTAGTCCTCTCTGCATGTGACCTCAATTCAATTCGAATTTGATTAGTATTAGAGTAGGATTAAGGAAAGCAACTTGTCATATTTATTTTATTTTATTCTGCTGTCTTAACGGATTAGTTAGGTTATTACAAAGCATTACAGAAAATATTGAAAATTTTCTTTAATGTATTTTTGTTTCTTCATATTCTTATACTAATTAATTATATCAGTGTACTTCTTTGCTTCTTTTAAATCTTGTTTACCTTTTCTTTTTGGAATAAGGCATTTCCATTGAAGATTCGAAATCAAATTACTCTACAAACGAACGGATTAAACGGGTTCTCTAGACAATTTAGTATGTAGTTCTATTCGGTAAGCGTCCAACAGACTCGAACCGTGCTCTCTCCATTTTTCAGAAAAATACAAACTTTAATTATTAAACCTAGTAAATGGTGACCTTAAAGCATGTTGTTATATATTATTAGATGACCAATTTAACTAAAAGTTCAAGCCGATAGTTGAAAGCTTAATTATAGTTATATTCTAACACGCGTTCTCACGGACAAATCTGTTTACGGATTTGAAGATGAATTATTTAGAAGATGAGATGAGTTGTTTGAGAAGGGTGACAAGGTTTGATCTATTTTAAGCAAATTAGATAGATAGAGAAGAAATTAAAATAATTATTATTAATGAAATTTGAATTCTGATCTGTAAAGAGTCAAACTCTGATATCATATATATTAGATAATCAATTTAACTGAAAATTCAAATCGATAATTAAAAGTAGGGGTGTCCAAAATTGACCCATAACCCAGTCCACCCGGTCAACCCGTCCAATCCGATCCCAGTGGGTTTGCCCCCATGGGTTATGGGGACGTGCCCGGGTTCAAAAATACCAAACCCGGAGTGAGCGGTCCGGGTAGCGGATCCGTGACATGGTTTCCTACATAACCCGGACCACCCAGATATGGTATAAGTCCAAGGCCTCTAAGGCCACACTCTTATAATTTTAATTACTTTTGCATATGAAAATGAAGATTGATGGCTTGAGATTTTAAAGATGATTTCCAATTTTGTAATAGAACATGTCGTAGTTTTGTGTTGAACTCATATTTTGTAGTCGTAATCTGTTTTGGGTCAACTTGAACTCCCTATTTGACATTTGTAATCCTTGAACCTTTGATAAAGTTTAAACAGGGTATGAAGTTTTTCCATCATTAAGAAGTGACCAAATTGAGAGCTTCTAAGCACTATCTAATGACTTTTTAATGGTTTTTTTGGATAATGAAAAAAAAATATTTGAAAATATATGTACTACTACTTACGGTTAATGTTATCAATTGTTATCAAATTCGGATGAGTTGGTCCAACCCAGTGAACCGGCCCATAATCTAGACGGGCGGGTTCAAAGGTCCTTTTATGGGCCCGGGACTAGGAATGGGTTAAATTTTTTGAACCCGGTCACTTCGGATCGGATCAAAAATTTGGCCACGGGGCCGGAGCCCAGCCCATGGACACCCCTAATTAAAAGTGTAATTATAATTATATTAATTTATTCACAGTTAAATGATGAAAATCAATAAGTCAATAATTAATGGAAGGACAATGAAGATGTCATTAATTGCAAAGGTCATATCAATTAGGAAGTTTTGATTTTGTTGTATATCTTGAGCTGTAATGGCTCTCTATCCAATAACAATAAATATGATATTGTGTTCAATTAACTTTATATATCACCTTTGCCTGCATGCATGTGGCTGCTTCAGCTCCACTCTCAATGCAAAAGATATCATAGACAGTGTAGCTTCTGTCCATGCAGTGCTCCAGAATTCATGTATTACTTAATTACTTTTTGGGATCTTGATCTCTTTCTACATATTTATATATGTTATAGTTAACATGTGACTCTCAGAAATTCAGTTTTACAACAAAGATTTTTATAATTTCTCAACACATATATATAGTTGCAGTTTTACAGAAGCTATAGATCATGCTTTCTGCAGGTTGAAGACAAAACCAAAACTGGCCTTCAATTGCTTTATATTATTGCTGCTCTGTAGACAAAATCATATCTTGTACTGTATTGCCCCATTTCTTGAGTTTTGTATTTTTGCTAATCTGTGCATCAAAATTATCCTAATTAAGCCAATTTCGTAAACCCTAGTTTTGGAATTCGTACTCGTTTAGATCTAATGTGTTTCCAATCTCGTTAACTAATTAAATAAATAAATTCTATAGTTTTTTGGAGGACACATTAATCAATATATAGGTAACTGAATTGTGGGGCAAAACCAAAATATTTGAGTAATTATTGCTCACTGACTTTTTTATTTTAAAACGAGAAAGAAGTAGTATTACGATAAAATCGTGCTTAAAAGAAGGGACCTAACAGTCCCGGATACCAGCTTTTTGTCCCAATCGGCCGTAACCCATCGGGCGCACATGGTTCCATACATATAGTCTGCTTTGATTCGCAGATCCAAACACATAGTTCCTCGATCCAACGTTACAAAAAAATAATAAACCAAAGTCCTAAACTTATTGACTCTAACGATTATTCGATCTAAAACAGTGAAACCTACTAGAGAATTAGCCTTTAGTGCAGATTCCCCGAGACCTCCCTGCTGCAAAAACTTGTTCGGGGTTGAGATTCCCGAATTCAGGTGCCGGTGAAATAGGCCCCAGCCTACCGTCCCTCCTCCCGGGTCCCAGATCCATCTAGGGAGCAGGCCCATGCCGGCGAGGGGTGACCCCGGGGCGGTAGGCCGCTGCAGATGGAAAGCGGCGCGTGGAGCCCGTCTTCCAGAGGACGGCAGGGGGGCCACGGTGGCTACTGGCTCGAAGGCGGGGCCGGTCCGATGATGCAGGAACGGTAGTGCGGGACGAGGGAGAGACCGTGGCACGGATTGAACGATGGGCGGCGACCTGTGAGGGTAGACCGGTTGCAAAAAAAGACAAAAACAAAAAAGTAACACCCATAAATGGGTAGAATGGACCCTGGTGGTTAGGGTAGAAGAACGTTGTGAGTTAGGAGCTTCAAGGTTGTCCGTGGTGGAGAAGGAGTGGGGAGGGTGTGGGAGGGGAGAAGGCCGCGCAGAGAGCACAACCCCTAGGGTTTCTGTATACGTTATATTTATTGCTCAATGACTTAATTCAACAAAAACAACTCATGGAAAACTACATTACAAGTCAAAAGGGGACTTGTTGCTGTTGGATATGTGTTATGTGTTATACATGCGCAAATGCAAGAAACTTTCTCGGAAAATTCAAACTCTCTTGTAGGCAACTGAGTAAACAAAATTGAAATCCAGCGAATCCCAAGCAAAGGGTAGTATATAATATGTAGATACAGATAATTGCAAAACCCATAATAATCATACGTATTTTGTCAATAAATGAAACTACATAGAAAATGCCGCACGCAGTACTAGTTACGATCAGATCAAAACATTACATGTGTTTATGTTTCCTAGAATCGTGTCAAAATAATGCATAATACAGAGCTGGAAACGATATATGTGCTGACTAGGGGGTGTTTACGGACGGGTGTTCCGTCTATAAGAGCACGAACAACGGAACGGCTCGGATCGAGTCCCACGTTTCGGTTTGAATATTTTGGGGATGCAAGACACGAGCCGTCTAGTTGTGGGACGGTTTTTTCGGGTTCCGCGTCCCGCAAAAAACCGGGACGGGCCGCGGCTCGCGTCCAGCGTCCCGGTTTGGCAGCCAATCACGACATGCCACGTGTCGTGGGAAGGAAAAAAAATCTGACCGTTGGAATGTAACGACTATTTTTTTAATCCAAAAATCCTAAATTCTAACCCTATAAATACCCCCAACCCATATCTCAAACCACCAACCGTCCTACATCTTCTCTACAAATTTTCCTTCTACATTTCGATACAAAATGTCAGACGATGAGGGTCCATCATATGACGAGTTGGCAGCCCAAATGCGGTTAGTTGAACAACGACTCCAACGAAGGATTGAGAGAGGCATACGCTCTGAGGGAGGATCGACCATGGGGAACCAATGCGACGAGAGATTCACAGAGGTCGTGTCGAAGCCCACGACCAACTAATGAGGTATTATTTTGCCGATCAGCCCATATATGGGCCCGATATGTTTACGCGTCCGTTCCATATGTGCAAACCACTTTTTCAACGGGTGATGGAAAAGGTCAAGGAACACGACAATTACTGTTAGCCTCAGTGCCCGTAGTCCAATCGTAAATGTCCAATTGTAAATATAATCGTTGACAATATAATAAAGCGGCTCTTAATATTACCTAAGTATTGGGGTAATATGTCATGTGTGTTTCCGATCTATGCCCACCATGCGAATAGAACCATAGCTCAGGATGGATCACACTCGATAAGGTCCCTAGTCAATAGTCTTCGCTAGAAGCGACTAGTATGAAATATGACTCTTGATGGCTTACGTTCTATTGGTCATTGGAAAGGTTTCTGGAGTCTGGTCATAGACATCATGTGGGACATGATGTTGGACGACCCGACCTGAGTATGTTCCATCGATTAAGTCATGAACATATTCAGAGTCGTTGCTTGTCAGGTATCCTTACACCGAGGAGTCTATATGATTGTTATGCAGTAAACAACCAAGTTTGACCTGAAAGCCCAACGTTGCACCATGATTGGGCTTCCATAACGGCCAGAATTGGCTTGGGAATGACTGCATGAGTGACATGATAGACGACTAAGGGATTTATCCCTCATACTGTGGTATGTGAAAGATATATGGTTCACAGCCGCTTGATCGAGAGTGACTGACAGGAAAGCATGGCCATGCACATGATACATGATACATGGTGTCATAAGGTCAGTCATCTCATATATCAAGGAACATTGATCGGGAATAATAAGGATGACGGCTCTATGCCTTATCTCAATCAGGATATCGGAGATAGGGGAAAATGACAAGGACAACGGAAAGGTCAGAATCGACATGGGGCGATTCGTTATGCAGGGTCAGGCGATACTGAGTCTCGTCAGTCGCCACATTAGTAAGATCAAGTAAAATGAGATTTTACGTTGATCTTACCGACATGCATAGACCTAAGGGTCACACCGATAGTTTGATACTCGTTAAGAACATGATGAACCTAAGTTGGAGGGAATCGTGGCGGGGATCGCCAAAGTGGACTGGCTAGCATATTGGGCTCGACATGGGCTCTCTTGGAGAGGCCCATGGCCGGCCCACATAGGCTAGGCCCAACAAGGACTTAAGTCATTAGATGACTAATTAGTCTTGTGGACCAAAATTGGGTGGGACCCAATTTCCACTAAACTAATAATATTGGATAGTTTATTAGCTACACCTTACACCTAGACTTGGACACTTGTCTAATGATGGAAGCTAAGTGATTTGACTAAATGCACTTAACTCCACATGCAAGAAGGGTTGGGAGAATATAACATGCAAGTGTAGAGAAAGAGAGAGAACAACTCCTTCTTCTTCTCCTACCTTGGTTGAACCCTCCTCCAAGATTCAAGGTTGTTTGTGCATGTTCTTGAGTCATCAAACTCAAGAACTACGTTGGCTTTGATTCTATCTCGGATACGTAGGCGTCCAAGGGACTCAAGCCGAACAATAGTTGGTGTTATTCTTCCATTTTCTCCATCAAAACAACAAGGTGATGTTCTTGAAACCTTGCTGAATTTTCAGCCTTCTTCTTCATGTTTGGTAGTGTTAATTTACTTGATTCGTGGTTAAATTCCGCTGCAATTCTTGTTTCTCTTGTCCACGACATCGAGTTCCAACAATTACTTCGTTCAGAAGCGGGACGCTGCCAGACGCTTTGGGCTTATCAACGGAACAGAAGTGCACCGCCGCGATACGGATGCTTGCGTATGGATGCTCGGTCAATTCATTAGACGAAACTCTACACATTGGAGTAAGTACCATACTTGAATGTTTACGTTATTTTTGCAAGGCCGTCATTGAGGTATTCGAACCTTAGTACGACCGTACACCCACACCGACTGACTTGGACCGCTTACTCCGAGAAAGGTACAACCTAGGGTTCCCTGGCATGGTTGAGAGTTTTGACTGCATGCACTGGGAGTGGAAGAATTTCCCAACCGCATCGCAAGGTGCCAATGGACGGGGAAGTCACTACGGGGTAAGTACCGTTATGCTTGAAGTTGTAGCGTCCCGTGATTTATGGATTTGGCATGCTTTTTTCGGGATGGATGGCTCGAACAACGACATCAATGTCCTCAACAACAACCACTTATTCCATGACGCTTATTACGGTCGTGACCTTGCCGTGGAGTACGAGTTCAACGATCATCGGTACAACCGACCTTATTACTTGGTGGACGGAATTTACCCATCATGGGGACGGTTCCTGAAGAGTATTCAGCATCCCTACACGCTCAAAGAGAAATTGTTTGCTAGATGCCAAGAAGGTGCTCGGAAAGATATTGAAAGGGCTTTTGGAGTACTTCGAGCACGGTGGCACATCATTTCCCGTTCCGCTCGTGTTTGGAGCAAACACACTTTGGCTGATATCATGCACACTTGTATCATTCTACACAACATGATTGTAGAGGATGAATGCAACTGGTACGAATATGGAGATGACGATTTGTTGTACGAGCAACCTCCAGAAATGACGAATTGGACACCACCAGAACGATGGCACCGAGGAGGGCCATTGCAATACCAACAACGATTGTCTACTCGACTCAGTGTCACAAATCATCAGACCCACCAACAACTACAAAATGATCTTATTGAGCACATCCGGGTTGATTTGGAGCTACTTTTAATCCCAACAATTATCATTAATTATTTGGGTATAAATAAAATTATTAGTTTTATTTTATTTTATATTATCATTAATTATTTTTTTCAGATTTATTTCAATTTTATATAATATTTACTGTTTTCATAAAGAATTAAATTAAACAGCAAACTATCAATAATTAACCAGTTAGCATCCACTCACAATCCATGACTCACCATTGTAAAACACAATTTATTTTGAGTCATGCATCCCACTATTTTGTACAGTCAGCATCCAAGCCCCTAACCCAAGCCCTTCCATTGTACATGCTGTAAGGATTTGTAGGTAGTTTATGTCCAGTTTGTTTGTAGAAGATTTTTTAAGAGATAATACAAAAGGTAGTCGACTTGTTGTTGTGTAAGGTTTATGAGATGATCGTTTGTTATTTTGGGATTGATTATGGTACAAAATATGAGGACTTATTAGGAAAAGCGGGTGGACGGATGATCCATGGATCTCGTTTCTGGAATCCATCATCCACCCACAACGAGATCATGAGATAGATGCTTGTTTTTTATCAGATAAAAGTGAATGCATTATAGAAAAACAAGGTGTGATCCAACAAAAAATCTAAACAGAAAAGTGAAAGCCAATAAGAGAATAAAATAATAAAAAGATCACCCAGTCCACCACACACGACAATGACCAAAAACTCGTCAGATTAGCGAACAATGTCTCAGGGGATAGCCTAGGACAACCTTAGCCGAACTAGTGAACAGTACCACAAGGGACCGCACGCGTGAATCCTCTACCTTAAGGAAGGCTAAGTAATCCGCGCCCCTCCACCCGAGAGTTGAGCAGATCGGCCCCAAACGCGATCCCAGCATAAGTATTCACCGAACCTAACCGAGGTAAAGACCCCCAACACGTCCCCTTAACAAGTACTCACCAGACCTGACAAGAAAAAAATGCACCGAAGAGGACTAAGGGACTGTGTGTTGAAACTCTCAACCATTTCGTAGTAAACCTCAGATGCTCCTAGTCAGCGCAGCAACCGGAGACTCTATCCACTCAAGGATGATAAGTTGTTGGTCATCCGCCCTCGGGCTGGGAAAAGACCCATACTGAACCTTAGCTGAAAGGATACTCAACTCGATAGCAACAAACCCAAAGAAGACTAGATGGTTGCACTCGAGCTAGATATGCCATAGACATAAAAGCCCAATACCATCCCACTCCGAGCCCAGCCTCCTTGTCTTTAGAGAAGTCCAAGACTCAAGAAGAAAGAGTAGGCATCACCGGAAGAGCACCCAAAATACCCCACCATGCCATGACTAGGGACCAAACCCTCTAGGACAATGAGAAATAGTTTAAAAAAAGGAAACCGACATCCTCACCACTTGAACCACACAACACACACCTTTAATGACCAATCGGGACCGACACCCCTCTATCCACCAAGAAGGAAATAATGGTCACCCCCCATGAGAAAACAACCAAGCAAATGTTTGAAACTTGGGTGGAACAAAGGCAGACCAGATCACAGACGTCTAAGGCATATCACCGATGTTCTCCAACAAGCTAAGATCTGAAAATCTCTATCCATAGAAACACCTATCAGATCCCAAGACGATACTAACGAATTTGCACGCTCGTGTACCAATCGAACCCCAACCAGACAAGCCATGATCTCTTAATCGCCTCATCTTCCCGAACTTGGAGAGTCATAATAAACGGAAAATCCCACTCTCTCTACACAAAGAAATCTCTTACTTTTGCACGATGGCGCTCCGCCAACTTGTAGAGGCGCTAAAAATGGATCGCTAGCACAATATAAAAATAATAAGGGTCCTCCGAAAAGCGGATCGTGGTCCAGACTAAACACCCTCCCAAACCCAGGGTCCCGAGCCAGCCACACCACATGCCTAATGAAGAACTCGGAAGAACTGAAAGCACTCCGAGGTACTGTTTTGTTTCACTCCATCCATAACAAACACTTGTGACTCGTCTTTAGAAAGAAGACTCATCAGTGGCAAAACGTCACCCCCGTTTCAGGAGAAGGCTTGTGTTTACCTCCATAAGAGATCTAACACCAAACCCTCATATCCTTGGGCCTGTAGACCACCTACCACGAGACCTTTGAGAGGTATCTCCTTGTCACGCCCCAAATCCGGTTTTGGCCGGACTCGAGACGTGACCGAAAACAATCAAGATAAAAGTAGTAAAACTGTAATAAATTCCTTTAAGACTGAAAGCGAGTCCAAAGAATTTCTCAATAATTCAATCCAAAATTTAAATAAGGTGTCAAAACTTGACAGGTAACATAAGGTAATTAAAGTTCAACAATATGGACCAATACACCTCTAATACAACCCTCAAAACATCCGGAAGCTCCCGAGCCTCGAATTTCCCAGATCTCAAGTACACTTGTACACGCAACAAATAGACAAATAGGGGTGAGCTTACGCTCAGTAGGGAAAATCGTAAACAACTTTAGCCTCCAAGTTTGATAATAAAACTACTTTAGTTCGTTATCACAAAGTGCTTAAAACTCTTAGACCAAAAACTATAATCAACAAATAAAAAGCAACGAGAACAATAGCGCATAACGATAACTTCTCAGCGAACAAATAGAGAACATTATAATAAAATGGAAAACCATCACAACTGGAAACGAGTAAACACTAGTAATCGATGAAAGACTATAGAATCGGTAAAATGAAATAGTATCGCTTTTTCGATGATACCAGTAGCTTAAAAGATTCCATGAAAACACTAAAACGTAATGTAACGATTAAAATGAGAGTAATTGATATCACGCCAACCACTTGCTTTCTCAAGCCTCCGATCCATGGATAGATTCTGGGATCACCTCGGTTCCCATATACCGATCTACCAGAGTATCCATATCATATAAGATTTTCCCTCGGTCCAGAGGAAACGCATAACGTCACAAAGACGTATAACGTCGCGAATACCAGAAACATCCTTAGGAGGACGCATATCATCAGTATTCTCGGAAACGTATCCAAAGGACCATATGTCCTAGGGAACCAAGGTAGTGCTCCCGTAGGACGCATACACTTGGGTGAAACCATAGTAACCATCTCTCACGAAGTAATCCATCCAACTGGCCCGTAGGGTCCAATAATTAATGCCCTCCGGCTCTAATCATTCCCGTAAACCATTCCCACACCGGACTCCTCAACAGTGTGGGTACCATTAATCATTTATCTTCCTACACCGGACTCCTCAACAGTGTAGGTACCATCGCGTATCCACAATAATCATTATCTCACCCTACACCGGACTCCTCAACGGTGTAGGTCCAATAACCAAAGCCCCGCAGGGTAAACCATTATCTGCACCGGAATCCTCCACGGTGTATATCCAATAACCAATGCGCCGTAGGGTAAACCGCTCCCCACACCGGAATCCTCAATGGTGTGGGTACCATTGTTAGTCTTAGTGCCCGTAGTTCAATCCTAAATGTCCAAATGTATATATCATCGTTAACAATAAAATTAAAGCGGCTTTATATTACTTATGTGTTGGAGTAATATATCGATGTGTGCTCTGATCTATGCCAACCATGCGAATAGAACCATAGATCGAGATAGATCACACTCGATGGGTCCCTATTCAACAAAGCTTCACTAGAAGCGACTAGTATGAAAGATGGCTCTTTATGGCTTACGTTCTGTTAGTCATTGGAATGGGATTCCAGAGACTGATCATAGATATCATGTGGGACATGATATTGGATGACCCGCCCTGAATATGTTCCATAGATTAAGTCATGAACATATTCAGTGTTGTAGCTTGTCATGTATCCTTAGACCAAGGAGTCTTTGTGATCGCTATGTAGTCAACAACTGAGTTTGACCTGAGCCTAACGTTGTCCGTAACAGGGCTTCCATAACGGCCAGGATTGGCTTGGGGACGGGCTACATGAGTGACACGAAAGGCGGCTAAGGGATTTATCCCTCATACTGAGGTATGGGAAAGATATCGGTTCTCGGCCGCTTGATCGAGAGTGACTGAAAGAATAGCATGGCCATGCACATGATACTGTGTATCATATCTTCAGTCATCTCACATATCAAGGAACGGTGATTGAGAATAATAAGAATGACGGCTCTATGCCTTATCTCAATCAGGATATCGGAGATAAAAGGATAATGACAGGGACGACGGAAATGTTAGAATCGACAGGGTTGATTCGCTATGCAGTGTCAGGCAATACTAAAGTCTCGTTAGTTGCCACTTAAATAGTATCAAGTAAAATGGGATTTTACGTTGATCCATTGACATGCATAAACCTAAGGGTCACATCGGAGGATGAAACTCATTGACACATTTATGGAGAATGGCCAAAAGGGAGTTATCTCGGGACATGACCAAAACTGGGTTTTGGGTCATGTGCCCGTAAGTGAATAGGACTTTACGGATCGAGACAAGGCTTGGAGTCTTGGGATTGATCGCGTCGGATAATGTTGGACATTTCCGATATGGAAGGCTTGGAGGCGATGAGCGAATCACGGGACCTCGTTGGAAATGGCCACGGGCCATGTTCCAAGAGGCCCATGAAAGGCCCATGCAACCAAGGCCCATGGAACTAATTAATCAAGTCTTGATTAATTAGTACTAAGTAAGCAAGACAAGGATTAAGGTGTTGGTGATTCACCACCTAACCCAATCTTGTCTTGCCATACTTTGTCCTATTTACACCTTACTTGACACCATACTTGTCCCATGCCTTTAGTTGGACAAGTATGAGTTTTGTTATGTTTAAGTCATCTTTTTTCAACATAACAAACACAAGACAAGAATAGGAAACACATTTTGTCTCCCTCTTCCATGGCCATTTCGGGTTTGGCTAGTTTCCCCCTCCATTTTTGTGTTCTTGAGTCCTCAAAGAGAAGAACTACGTGGCTTTGATTCCCATGTGGATACGTAGGCGTCTTGGAGACTCAAGCCAATCATTCGTTAACCGGTGTTCTTGTTTTGGTAAGAAATAGTGTTGAATTTTTCTCTTGTGAATCCATTCTTTGTTAGTTGTTTCATGGTTTAATCGTCTCTTGGTTTTCATTGATTTTCCGCTGCGAGTTGGTTCATCTCCAACCCTACCTCGAGACCCAACAGTGGTATCAGAGCCGTGCTACCTTCGGGATTCACAAGACGGTGTTCAAAGTTTCGGTTTTGCTTGAAAGTTTCGTTTTTGGCATGTTGTTTTGCTAAATTGTTTGATAACATGTTTTAAATTCATGTTTATGGATTTAATTAATGTAAAATGAATTTTTGAAAATTATTTCAAATCTGGAAATTTTGAAAAAAATTTGATTTTTCGGGTCTCGGGAGCGGGACTCTCGGGGAGCCGTAACCGGGACCGAACGGGGCTCCGTTGGACGGAGCTAGGCCAAGCATGACCATTGGATGGTTGATATGGCAAGGCTAATCCTTTTTGTTAGTTATGACGAGTTTGGAACCGTCATGACGAACTCGAAGATCAAATGTTCAAAAGTTTCATTTTTGAACGGTTTCGATAAACCAAGCTTCAAAATTTTTCGAAACTTGGCTATTAATTAAAACCGGAAAATCACATGATGTTTGATAACATGCTTGTTTGATAACACGATGTGTGATGTGATGTTGGCATGGTGTACATAATAGCCCCGAGCTCGATTTAATTATTTATCGCTTTTCACGGCCTGCGAGCCGTTAGAGTTAGCGTGTAATTATTCTTTCAAGGTGTGGTCGTCGAACCACTTGTTTGCAATATTTATTTATTCCTGACCTGCGAGTCGTGTATTAAATTGTAATATTTTAATCAAGACGAAGAAAGAGCGAAAAGGTCATTTGGTGGCTTTTCGGGTGTTGGCATCGGCTTGGAGTCGGTGGAGCTCAAGAAGCTAGTGGGAGTTAGTTTAGGGGGCTATTATGTGCACATTTATCGCTTTATGCTTGGTTTAGTTTATGCATGATTAATTCTATGTGTTTTAGAATTGCATGCTTAACTTTATTTACCGAGCATATCACCTCACATGCAAAGATAAAATTGGAATTTTAATCCTTGTGTGTGAACCCTTAGAACCGTCATTGCATTGGATGTAGTTGACGGGTTCAAAGGAAGAATTACATTAGATGTAATTTGAGGCATCATTGCATTTGGAATGTAGTTGATGTGCTCATCGCATCTAGGATGTGCCAAAGTTTTGAACACAACTGGACAAGTAAAAGCGGGTCATGTCCGATACCTCCCAATCATCAACACCTTACTACCTCCCCGTCCTATGGGTGTCGTGCGCATTAGCAGAGCATCCATGGGGAAGCGGGGTAGTAGGTTTGGACGACATATGTGGGTGTCGTGCGCATTAGCGGAGCACCTACATAGTGACGGGCCATAGTTGAAAATTGGTGGACCCGACTACGATTCTCAGCCTGAGGTTGAGCTAGGGTAACAGATAGGGTAAGTCGTGTACATAAGTACATACCCTAGCCAAGAGTCACATTGGATGTGATTGGATGGAGTCCTACCTACATAGCTCGATTAAGTGGTGAGCATTAGTTCAGCTTAATCGAGTGAATCAAGGATCTTGGTTTTAGATTCTAAAGGTTTAGAATCGATTGTTGGTGTTTAAGCTTGATCTTCATAAAATTTATTCAGTTTACTGATTGAATTTTATCTGTTGTAGATCAAATGGCAAATTCAGCAAACATTAATAGTTTGTCATTAAAAACCATTCTTGACAGGGTCAAGCTAAATGGGACAAACTATTTGGACTGGTACAGAATTTTGAGGATAGTCCTCAAGTCTGAACGCAAAGAATATGTACTTGACAAGGCTGTCTCTAAGACCATATCAGAGTTACATGAAGTGTCATTAATTGCTGAGAAGAATATATCAGGGATCTGGGATCCAAGGATATTCTGATGGTCAACAAGGGAATTAGAAGTGGCAAGTGCGGGGCCCATGCGCACTTGGCAGGAAAGATGAGACACCTGAGAATGTTTGCTTCTACTGCCAATAGCCTGGTCATTGGAACCGGGATTACAGGAAGTTCACGGCTGATCTGAAGAAGGGCAGTGGGACTACGCCTTCATCAAATAGCCTGGATGATCTGAAGAAGGACAGTAGGACTGCGCCTTCATCAGGAAACCTGGATGATCTAGGGAAGGGCGGTGGGACCGTGCCTTCATCCGGTATTAACTCTATAGAGCTACATCTCTCTACTTCCAAAGATTCATGGGTATTAGATACCAGGACTGAATCTCACACATGCACTTATATATGGTGGCTGAAAGTAGGAGAGGTTTGGAAAGCACGAAGTGGACCTCAGAGTTGTGGCAACTGCTGTAGGATCCATGAGTCTTGCTTTGCCAAGAGGCCTTGTCTTAGTATTGTATAATGTATATTGCATACCTACTTTTAGTAGGAATATTGTATCTGTATCCGTGTTTGACAAGGAAGGATATAATGTTAATATTGGAAATGGAGTTTTCAATGTTCTATGCAATGATATGTTTTATACCAGTACTGACTTGGTTGAAGGATTGTACATATTAGATATGGGTAACAATGCCTCAAGTTCTATATATTCCGTTAATACCAAGAGGTCTAAATCCAACGATTTAAACCTAACTTTGTTATGGCACTGTCATTTATATCGCATAAACAAGAAGCACCTATCAGCACTTCAGAAGTGCGGACTTTCAGGTTCATTCGAATTCCATTCGATCGATAGGTGCAAGGTTTGTTTGATGGGCAAAATGACTAAAGTGCCCTTTTATCGATCGCGATGAAAGGGCGGGTGAATTATTGGGGCTGATACACTCGAATGTGTGTAGACCAATAAGTTCACTTGCCAGGAGGGGTTTTAGCTACTTTATCACATTTACTGATGATTACAGTAAATATGGTTATGTCTATTCGCTGAGACATAAGTCTGAAGCTTTTGATAAATTCAAAGAGTTTAAAACTAAAGTAGAAAACCAACTCAACAAAGGTATTAAGGCACTTCGATTGGATCGAGGTGGAAAATACTTGACCACAAAGTTATTAGATCATCTAAAAGAGAATGGGATCCTTTTGGAATGGACTCCTCTTGGGACACTGTAGATGAAAGGTGTAGCCAAACGGAGAAATCAGACATTGTTAGACAATGTTCCGTTCCATTATTAGTTGGACTGATCTCCTAATCTCTTTCTGGGATTAGGCTCTAGAGACGATCGCATTCATAATGAATCGGGCTTCGACGAAGGGTGTGGAAGGGACACCATTTTAAAATGATATGGGATGATGCCCGCTTTTTCCTTCCTAAAGATTTGTGGTTGTGAGGCTTATGTGAAACATTTGGTTTCGACTAAGCTCGAACCAAGATCTGAGATATACACCTTCGTGTGGTATCCCAAAGCAACAAGGGGATACTACTTCTACAATCCCAGTGAGAACATGGTGTTCGTCGCATGGGGTGGGGTCTTTATGGAAAAGGAGTTTTGTTTCCAAAGACGTCATTGGGAGGACTGTGCATCTCGAAGAAATTCAGGATGGTACAGATCTGTCTAAACCAATTGGCAACCCAGTAGAAAGGAGCCAGAGATTGTCGTAGAGTAAGAACCAATTCCTGTTACAATTCCGGAAGGTCCAAGGCGATTTGAAAGGATCAATCTTCCACCTCCAAGATATGGTATCCGGAGGTGACAATGAAGTCATGGTGGATCACGATGATCCAGCCAACTTTCAGGAAGTCGTGGATGGGCCCAACTCCGAGTTATGGCTGGGAGCCATGAGGGAGGAAATGCAATCCATGTCGGACAACCGAGTCTGGGAACCGGTTGATCCCATCAATGGTGTGAGGACCATCGGATGCAAATGGATCTTCAAGGTGAAGATGGACATGGACGGCAACCCTCTGACCTACAAAGCTCAACTGGTGGCGAAAGGTTATAGGCGGATCCAATGGATTGACTATGAGGAAACCTTCTCCTTAGTGGCTATGGTCAAAATCGATCCAAATTCTTCTTGACATAACTGCGTATCATAATTACGAGATATGGCAAGTGGATGTCAAAACCGCTTTCCTAAATGGAAATTTGACTGAGTACGTTTGTATGTCTCGGCCCAAAGGTTTTGACGATCCGAAGAATAAAGGAAAGATTTATAAGTTGTTGAAATCCATTTATGGATTGAAGCGAACTTCTCGGAGTTGGATCCTTCGTTTTGATGAAGCTGTAATTGGATTTGGCTTAATCATGAACGAGGATGAATCTTGCGTTTATAAGAAGGCTAGTGGGAGCGAGATTACCTTTCTGGTTCTCATTGAAAACGACATCCCAACCTTGCACGAGACTAAAGCTTGGTTGAGGAAGTTTTTTTCAATAAAGGACTTAGGCGATGCTTCTCATATCTTAAGGATTAAGATATGTAGAGATCGCACCAAGAGGGTCTTGGATTTAAGTCAGGGAACCTATGTGAGCAAGGCAGTGAGTAGGTTCTTAATGCTCGATTCAAAGAAAGGACTCTTACCCACTAGTCATGACATTCATCTCAGCAAGACTTAGTGTCCTAAGACACCTGATGAGCTGAAAAGGATAATGAAAATCCTATGCGCCTGGGGGCAGGATCGATCATATATGCCATGACATGTATGAGACCAGACGTCTCGTAAGCCTTATGTTGTACCAGTAGACATCATTCTAACCTGGGGGAAAGATGATGCTGAGCTAGTCGCCGAAGGATAAGTAGACGCTAGTTTTCCAAGACAAATCCAGATGACTTTAGAAGTCAATCAGGATATGTGTTTACGCTGAATGGCAGAGCTTTAGCTGGGACAGCGTAAAGCAAGATATCATTGCCGAATCTACGATAGAGGCCAAGTACATGGATGCTGCAGAGGCAGCTAAGGAGGCTATGTGGATTTGGAAATTCATGGCAGGGCTGGGTGTAATTAAAAACCCATCCAGCCCGGTGAATCCATCTTGCGACAACACAAGGGCCATTGCACAAGCTAAAAGCCTAGATCGTATAACAAATCCAAACATGTACTGCGGCGTATCCACCTCATCAGATAAATACTGAACTAAGGTGAAGTGAAGATAACCTATATTGCAACAGATGATAACATAGCCAACCCTTTGACTAAGGCAGTGTCGCTGCCTGAACATGTTAGACATGTAAAGTCGATGGGGACATATTGAAGTTTAGATTGGAACTAGGGCAAGTGGGAGATTGTTAGTCTTAGTGCCCGTAGTTCAATCCTAAATGTCCAAATGTATATATCATCGTTAGCAATAAAATTAAAGCGGCTTTATATTACTTATGTGTTGGAGTAATATATCGATGTGTGCTCTGATCTATGCCCACCATGCGAATAGAACCATAGATCGAGATAGATCACACTCGATGGGTCCCTAGTCAACAAAGCTTCACTAGAAGCGACTAGTATGAAAGATGGCTCTTTATGGCTTACGTTCTGTTAGTCATTGGAATGGGATTCCAGAGTCTGATCATAGATATCATGTGGGACATGATATTAGACGACCCGCCCTGAATATGTTCCATAGATTAAGTCATGAACATATTCAGTGTTGTAGCTTGTCATGTATCCTTAGACCAAGGAGTCTTTGTGATCGCTATGTAGTCAACAACTGAGTTTGACCTGAGCCTAACGTTGTCCGTAACAGGGCTTCCATAACGGCCAGGATTGGCTTGGGGACGGGCTACATGAGTGACACGAAAGGCGGCTAAGGGATTTATCCCTCATACTGAGGTATGGGAAAGATATCGGTTCTCGGCCGCTTGATCGAGAGTGACTGAAAGAATAGCATGGCCATGCACATGATACTGGGTATCATATCTTCAGTCATCTCACATATCAAGGAACGGTGATTGAGAATAATAAAGATGACGGCTCTATGCCTTATCTCAATCAGGATATCGCAGATAAAAGGATAATGACAGGGACGACGGAAAGGTTAGAATCGACAGGGTCGATTCGCTATGCAATGTCAGGCAATACTAAAGTCTCGTTAGTTGCCGCTTAAATAGGATCAAGTAAAATGAGATTTTACGTTGATCCATTGACATGCATAAACCTAAGGGTTATATCGGAGGATGAAACTTATTGACACATTTGTGGAGAATGGCCAAAAGGGAGTTGTCTCGGGACATGACCAAAACTGGGTTTTGGGTCATGTGCCCGTAAGTGAATAGGACTTTACGGATCGAGACAAGGCTTGGAGTCTTGGGATTGATCGCGTCGGATAATGTTGGACATTTTCGATATGGAAGGCTTGGAGGCGATGAGCGAATCACGGGACCTCGTTGGAAATGGCCACGGGCCATGTTCCAAGAGGCCCATGAAAGGCCCATGCAACCAAGGCCCATGGAACTAATTAATCAAGTCTTGATTAATTAGTACTAAGTAAGCAAGACAAGGATTAAGGTGTTGGTGATTCACCACCTAACCCAATCTTGTCTTGCCATACTTTGTCCTATTTACACCTTACTTGACACCATACTTGTCCCATGCCTTTAGTTGGACAAGTATGGGTTTTGTTATGTTTAAGTCATCTTTTTTCAACATAACAAACACAAGACAAGAATAGGAAACACATTTTGTCTCCCTCTTCCATGGCCATTTCGGGTTTGGCTAGTTTCCACCTCCATTTTTGTGTTCTTGAGTCCTCAAAGAGAAGAACTACGTGGGTTTGATTCCCATGTGGATACGTAGGCGTCTTGGAGACTCAAGCCAATCATTCGTTAACCGGTGTTCTTGTTTTGGTAAGAAATAGTGTTGAATTTTTCTCTTGTGAATCCATTCTTTGTTAGTTGTTTCATGGTTTAATCGTCTCTTGGTTTTCATTGATTTTCCGCTGCGAGTTGGTTCATCTCCAACCCTACCTCGAGACCCAAAAACCATACCAAATCACCATTAATCCTTCTCGTAAACTATCCCCGCACCAGAATCCTCAACGGTGTCGGTACCCTAACCAGTATCCCGCATAATCTATCAACAAAGCCCCGCAGGGTCCACAAACAATCATAGAAATACACACGTTCATCAATACACACCACATGGGATTCATACCCATAATTACACTTACCATCACTTACCACTTGCTCTCCACCGGTCAGTCGATCACCTGATCGTGCCTCCTTGGCACGACCAATCATACTCGATCAACCATTCAATCAACAATTATATCAACACAATCGTTCAACAAATCAAGTACGCATTCAACCAATCAATCATCGTGTGAACGATCAATTAAGTATTCAATCAAACAAGCTAATCTAGTTTCATTAGACTCTTAAGTTAAGCTAGTAACTAGCAATCAAGCATGTGAGCCTAGCACACAACTAATCCGAGAGCTCTTCACAGCCTCTCTACCAGTAAATCAAGATCCCAAGTATTGAAAGCAAGCTTCACTAATCGCCAGCATCCTAAGCATGCATACTAGACTCATCCATTTATTAGTAATTGAAATACGATTATTCTAGTTATTCGCATCCTATAGGCAATTCTAGGACCTTTCCGATTTTATTATCCTAATCATGCATACTAAGCGTTAATTAAGAAATTAAGACTTTCCCTACCTTGTGGTCCTCCTCTAATAATACTCTGATGAAAACTCGAGTGGCCTTTCCTCCGTTCTTCACACGGGTCCCGGAGTGGTCTTCGTCCTTCTAGCTCGATTCCATGCCCTTGATCTCGGGCGAAATCCCGTCTTGAATTAATTAAATCAGTTAATTAATCTGATTTTGAAATTAATTTTCTTTACTGCCAGGTTGACCCGGATCCGACCCGGATCCAAGCCCAAACCCGAGTCCAGACCCGTCCAGGTCCGGATCCAGACCCACTGCCGAGCTTGGGCTGACCCATGAGGTGCACTGGGCCCAAGCTTGTCTTCTGTTGTTGCCCGGCCCAAGGCCTAAACTGTCTCGCCCGACCCGTTGCTAACCAGGCCCAAGGTCGAGTTCGTCTGACTCAGTGGCCCAAGGCCCAGCCTCCACCGGTTCTGGTTCAGGTGCTCGCACACGCCGGCGAGGGTTTGTCCCGGTGACGATGGCAACGACAGCGGCGTCGGACGGCGAGGAGAAGGGGAAAAAGAGGCGGAGAAGGAACCAGAACTCCTGGCGAGGTCGGGACTCACGGCGGCGTGGCTCTGACGCGAGCTCAAGCTCGATTTAGACACAGATCCGACGAACTCTAGGTTCGCCGGTAGTGGATCTGTGTTTAAACGCTCGAATCGAGCTCAAGAGGTACGAATCCGGTCGATTCTAAGTCGGGGAAGAAGAAAACAGGAGGGAGCGAGCTCGATTCAGCCCAGAGAGGACGAATCCGAGTAGACGGATCTCCGGCGTTGGTTCGAAATCGCTCGTGCTCGGCTTGCGGACGAAGAAGTGGACACCGGTGAAGGTGGGGAAGAAGGTAAAGGCGTCTCTGTTGTGCGATGAGAGGAGGAAGGCGAGAGATCGGGGACGGAAGCAGCAGCGGCGAGCTTCGCTCTAATTTCGCGCAGAGAGAGAGAGAGAGAGGTGGAGGGGACGGTGAACAGTAACCCGTAGCTAGGGTTTGCTCCCTCTTAAAGCGCGCCCTTTGGGCCAGGCCGCGCACATCAGCTGCATTGGGTCGGCCGAGTCTCTAAGTAGGCGAGGTCTGGTCCATTTCCAGCGTTCAGCGCCCCTTTGCCCCCCCTTTTTTTTTGATTTTTCTTCTCCAAGAGTAAACTTTTTGCAAAAAAACCCACCTTGACGTTTCGATTTCCAATTAATTCCCTTTTGAAAGAGCGGGGTTTTACACTCCTCTCCCTACCTGAGCACCATAAGAACCTCCTCTAAAGTCTCTCCAACATCCAAACCACCCTCTTAAGGGATCTAAAAGAGATCATGAAAGAGATCGGCATGCTCCCAAGTGTTGTCATGTTGAGTATGTGGCGCCCCAACGAAATAAACCGGATCTGTCAAATCGCTAGTCGATCTATGTACCTATCTACCACAGAGGCCCTAAAAGAAGCGAGATTAGGGCTGCTCCCAAGAGGGAACCCAAGGTAAGTGAAAGGGAGATATCCTAATGAGCACTATAGGGCCTCAACAATAACACCATTCAACGTAGCATCACAACGAAAGAAACCAAGAGCGATTTGGCGAAGTTGATCCGAAGACTAGACACCCACTCGAAAGTATGTAGAATACACCTCACCGCCTGAAGATACTCCATACCAAACTTTAGAATCAAAATAGTATCATCCGCAAACTAGAGGTGAGAAATCCGAATGACTAGGGCGACCCAAATACCACTATACACGCCTTGTCTAATCCCAAACTCAAAGAACTGATGAAACCACTCAACTGCAATCAAGAATAAGTATGATGACATTGGACTCCCCTACCTAACTCTATATAAGACCCGAAACTTCTAAGATGGAAAGCTATTGAGTAGAACTAAAGAGAAACCCCATAAACACGAAAAAGACCTACATAATTCATTTTCCACCAAACCTGATACTACATAAAACTTGATTCAAGTAAAAACAATCGACCTTGTCAAAATCTTTCTCGAAGTCTAACTTTACCATTGTGACTGGTTGGCAAGAACACTGCATAAAACCCGGAACCTCCATAACGATGAGAACACTATCCGACAATTGTCTCCCTTGGATATTCTTAACTGAGTTGTACCAGTGTGGTCGTCGATCACCCTCTTAAGGCGCCACCACACGGTCTTAGCCAAGATCTTGTACGTAGCAGTCGTAAGAGCTGATCAGACGATACTCGGAGAAGGTCATAGGGGAAGAGACCTTCAGAATGAGACCAATAAAGCTCGAGTTCTCCCCTTTGACAAACTGGAATGAAGAGTGAAAGAAATGAAGAAAGCCCATGAATTAGATCTGAATGATCGACAAGACCACCCAGAAGAAGAACACATTAAAACCTTCTGACCCAAGTTCTTTGTACCAAAAGCAAGCATACAAGGGCTCAAGAACCTCAACCTCAGTGAAAGAAGCCTCTAATATCTCAGTGCGCCAATCACATAACTAACGAAAGGCAAATTAAGTAGGTCGTGACGAGCCGATTGATAAGTGAAAAAGCAACCCTAGAATATAAAACTTTGGGCCTTGACCTTAATAAGATCAGAATACTCCATACCATTCTTCATCATAAAGAGGATATGGTTTTTGTTGCATGCAAGCATGTGCCACTCGATGAAAGTAAGTAAAGCTATAATTCCCGTCTATAGTCCATTTGACTCCAGACATCTGCCTTCGTAAGGTAGACTTTATGAAGATTTATCATGATAGGTAGGTGTGTGGATGATCCGTGGATCTCATTCTAAAATCTGTCATTCACTTATACTAATAAGACGGATTCATAAAAATCTAATCAGCAATCATTTAAATTTGTGTACATGATGCTAAATGAATTTCGAATTGAACGAATTAACAAGTGAATGGAGTATGTAGGATTTTTTAAACACCCTTAACAGAAGGGGATTTGTAAGCTGATTTAATAACCCAAAATAATAAATATATCCATGAATATAATAGTAAAGTAATCACGTGGGTACGGGAAAAAGTTGTCTTTAATTTTGTTTTAGGGTTAGGGTTTCTGTACTTGACAGTGCACCTGGTGTTCATACCAATCTATGCCATATATTTTCCCGATAATTAACAATCAGAGGTTGAGGAGTTGTTGTAAACCCTGGAGCCGACACGCCATTTATGTTGACAGAGAGACCTGTCTGGCAGACCAGACGGTGCATGTGTGTGAATCAATCTTGGATTGCAAGTTATCGTAATGTAAATTGTTTATACATGATTTTTCTACTACCAAAGGTTCGCATATACATAAATTATTTTTTGTTCGAAATGTTGGAACTGGTCTCATCTGGGTATGAATTTTCATGAAAGTTTGGTCCGTGTACCAGGGGCGGAACTAGGATTTTTTTCGGGGGTAACCGACGATAATTATTAAATATAAAAAAATCAACGACATTAAAACATATGATTATTACATAATTAAATATACTAATATTTTGTTTTGTACAATAAGATATGAAGATACTGTTCATATACGATAATATTCAAAAGATAATATTCAAAACTAATCAACATTGTACACTGTAATTGAATTCATACACAATGATATACAAAGGCACTGTTCATATACAACAGTGTATAATGCAATTAGTCTTCCCATACAATATTATAAATAAACATAATCAATTATTTGGGAATGTATTCAAAACTAATCAAACTATATCAGAAAATATTTTTTGTTATATTAAGACTTCAATAATGAAAAAAAACCAATATTCTAATAGAAACAGAACAAATTTTTTTTTTATGCCCATACGAGGGATTTGGGTTTTTATGTATTCTAAACTTCAACAACCATATGATTTTGGTCTTGCGTTATATATGACAGTATTTTGAAAATTTAGGTCTACAAATCTTAGGTCTAAGTTTCAAATCACGAAGTACCAATTAAAAACGATTTCTAAGAATTGAAAGTTTAGTTTGAACAATTGAGTTGTTTCTGCTGTCTTAATGGAGAAAACCTTACTTGTCGGCGATGGGGTTTTGTTTGTTGTCTGTCACGCAAAATAAAAAAACAACGTGTTACCATTCTATGTTTGTTGCGCAGAAGAAGAAAAAAAAACTTGTTACCATTCTATGTTTGTTGTGCAGAAGAAGAAATAAACACAAAGTTTTAACCTCTTTTTGTTTGTTGGTGGATAGGTCACGCAGCCTAGAGAAAATTTGGGCATGGGTTGAATAAGAGAACAAAAAATAAAAGAGAATTGGGCTGAATAAGAGAACAAAGAATAAAAAAGAAGAATAAAACAGAATTGGGCTTTCAGTAAGTCTAATTAAAAGCCCAAATAGGGTGTTCCAGTGTAAAAAAATTGGGGCGTTCCAAGCATGGTTCGAAATCCAAATGCTTGGTAAATTTTCAAAGACCTTTAACCACTACGCCAATTCTTCTAATGCTTAGGGTGTTCCATGGAACACCCTAAATCCTTACTGGTTCCGCCCCTGCCGTGTACTGGAATTTTTATACTTATTTTTGCTGAAGTCAATATATTCTTTTATACTTGGACTTCCCTTGACAATTCAATTCCCCATATATATTGATGTTGCCTGTATATTTATGCAACAATAACGAATGATCATTGCTATTCAGATTGGTTCTTATACACTGTTCGGGTTTGTCATTTTATATAGCATAATGGTAATTTATCTTTATTAAGAAAAACAAGTAAAAATATTTTTTTGAGAAGAACAAATAATATTATTACTTGAAATAGAAATAGGATGATGAGCACAAAATTGTGTCCATCTTACAATATTGAAACCAACTACAGAACATAAAGCAATAACATAAAACTAAAAGTTGCTCAATGTTTAGGGGCGGTTGAAGGGGGAATCTGCGGTAGCGAACATGCAATTCCTGAACACCCATACAACATACTTCTACCATATGGCACTGGGCGAGCAAGCCGAGTGAGAGGGGAATACTGGTGGACCGCCATCTCCCCCGGTATGTCAGCGTGCGTCGTCCTCCCTTGACTGATAATGTTAGGGCTCCTGAACGCGGGATTGCTGACACCGGACTGGTAGGGGAGACAGATATCGACTGTCGATGGTACCCTCTCCATCTAGTTGCCAGGAAGGGGTCACAGTCGACCACCCCCTTCCTGGGCCACCTCACACTCATTCCTGGAGGCGGGAGTGCTTGTGGCCCCCCGCCGCTGCTACCTGTGATCCCCCATCGGATGCCGTCGAACCCTCCGACTCCTCTGGCTCTTCCTCTCTGTCCAGCCTCTTCTTTCCAGACAGCGTTGGCCCAACTTCCTTAGCCAGCCATGCTGATGGGATGTCCTCCATCCCAGTCTCATATGACAGCTCCTACCTAGAACGTGGCGTGTGCCGAGTAGGTGGCGTGCCCGGGCCCCTGTTACTCCCCTTGCCCCTGCCTCCAATATAGCTCTAGTTCGTCCCTGGCACCGCCTTTCCATGTCTCGCCTTCTCTATTGCAGATCTCGGGTCCCCCGGGGCTCGAAGGGAATGGCCCTTGACTCCCCCCGCCACTGGACAGGACGGGAACAAGTGACCCGCACAACTACATCCATAACACCAGGGATTCCCAGAACGCCCACGGCTCTCCAGCCAGCACCCTAGCCCTTTCCTTAGCCGTACGAAAAAGAAAGCCACCAGCCCCCCCTCCAGCGGCCGTGCCTCCACTTTCATGCCCCAGAGATCTTCCATTCTGTCCACCAGCGATTTCCAGAAAAATCTCTTAGAGGTCAACACCTTCGCAGCTAGTGCAAACTGAAATTGACCCCCCTACCTGGGCAACAACCCCTGTCGGAATCACTACCTCCCTAATGCACATCGCCGACAACCGAGATCCAATATTCCCCACAGCCTCCTCCTCAGCCTGCGGTCCTATCCGATCCGGGTCCACCACAACGTATGGCTCAGCCCGCAATGTTGGGACGCCCGGCCTAGCCTGAGCCTCCGTCCGGTCTGTACCCGTCCCGTACCTCCCTGCCCAAGCCGCTATATCTCCCGGCCCAGTCGGCCCACGACCCCGGCCACCTTGACCTGCTCGCGCAGCCCGATCCACTCGGTCCTGGCCCACCTGAAATTCCTTTCGGGCATCCATCATGAACCCACTTGCCCGGTCCGGCCCAATCCGCTCCCGATCCGGATCCAACCTGCTATGGTTGTCCCTCACGATAGCCTTGACTTTGCTTCTTCGCCAAGATAGTGCCGCCGGCGACTCATCCACCGTACCCTCCGTATCCGAGGACACCACCACCGACAGCATCGGGGACCCAGCCGTCTCCCTCCCCTCGTCCACCAGGTTTCGCACCCCCAGGCCACCAACCCGTGCCGGACCCAACCCCCTCTCCCTCTCCACACGGGGTCATGGTACTCGCACGAACTGTCGGCGACCACGCCTCCCAGCCGTGCAGAGATCGCCGTCATGCCCTGGAGAGTCACCGCTGCCCCGCATCGCCGAGAAACGCAGCAATGGAGCAGCACCGTTCCGAGGCGAGAATGGCTCCGGCTCGGTGAACGTCGTCTCCTCCCCCGCCGTCTTCTCCATTCCTTCCGGCGAGACCAGACCAGGGTCCTCCCCCAGTCCGTCCCCCGCGTCGACCCCCACAGACGGGATCACCACCGACACGATGCTCTGTGCACCGTCCCCCTCACACGCGTCCTCGACGCCCACAGCCCACACGTCGTCACCCACCTCCTTGACGTCCTCCGTCGGCTCCTGCCACGCTGATGGATCGCCGGAGATACTAGACAACCTTGTTGCAGAGTGTGCCATGGATGCCCTGAAAATCACTAAACCCTAACCCTACCAGAGAGAAAAGAGTTGTGAACTTGATGGTTTGTATGATAGGAGTAGAAACATAAGAATCTTTTAAAATCTAATACCAGGCTTTATGCTAGCGTGGCACATCCCTCATCGCTCTATTCCTTCGCTGTGCTTCTACATCCTTTCTCTTCACTCGCTCTCTTCGCCTTATGTGCATTAACTGTGTTCCGCCTGTTTCCCTCTCCATTGAAGGTCAAAATCCGTTACTTTGGTATACGGTTTAATGGTGTCCGGCAATGAAGCGGCGTCCAGACTCAATATATGGATTCCCTCGACCCTCGCCTTCTACCCAACTCCTTCAATCCATCCGTGCGAACAGAAGGATTTGTGCTCCGGTCAACTGGTCAGTTCCTTCCCTTACTGTCATCATTCGTATTTGTGTGATTTAGGTTTCGGTTGTCGGATTATTTGATTTGGGTTTGCTGGGTCGGTGGATGCGAGTTTAGGGTTTTTGGGTTGCTTTATCCGGTGCTAGGGTTTGTTGGTTTTATTATGCCCCTGTTTACTTTGTTGTTGAATCAAAAAATGGAACTTTTGCTTGCTTTGTGTTTTATTACCGACATGCCTTCAATTATGATGCTACTAAGGGGTTTATATTGTAAGCTGTATGTATTTGACATATTAATTGTACCCCAATATTTTGTTCCCAAATATGCCTTCTATTGGTTGGGGGGAGTTCAGATTGAAATAGGAAACCGCCGCAGTTGGTGGTTTCGTTGGAGTTCTGTTAGGGTATTGCTTTTCTACAGGGTTTTTTAGTGTTTTTATGCCCCTGTTTACTTTGTTATTGAATCAAATCATACAACTTCTGCTTGGTTTGGGATTGGCATACCAACATGCCTTTCATTATGCTGCTACTAAAGGGTTTATATTATCAGCTGTATATATTTGACAGTTGTTGAGAGGATTACAGTTAAACTATGTTAAGATATTAATCGTGCCCCAATTTTTTGTTTACAATATGCCTTCCGTTGGTTGGGGGGAGTTCAGATTGAAATAGGGTGTCAGCTGTATATATTTGACAGTTGTTGAGAGGATTACAGTTAAACTATGTTAAGATATTAATCGTACCCCAATTTTTTGTTTCCAATATGCCTTCCGTTGGTTGGGGGAAGTTCAGATTGAAATAGGGAACAGACGCAGTTGTGGTTTGGTTGGATTTCCTGTTAGGGTCCTGTTTTCCTATAATGGTTGACACAGTTGTGGTTTGGTTGGAGTTCTTTTAGGGTCCTGTTTTCCTATAATGGTTCCGGTAAGGGGTTTTGGAGGGCATACTGCATCTATGACATGTGACTTCACATTCCATGGCATTGCTTTTTTTGGACAAGTTGTTTTTAACCTTTTCTTTTCTTTGTGCAAACAAGTGTATGCGCACAGTTTCGTTTTTGCCAATTTCCCTTCCGTTGGTTGGAGAAGTTCATATTGGCATAGGAAACAGGTTTCATTGTTGTTTTAGTTGGATCCCTATTGGGGTCGGGTTTTTTTTACGATTGTTCCGGTAAAGGGTTTTTGCCCCTCTGCTGCATATGTGACATGTTGGTTTACAATCCATGGAACTGACTTTTTGGGAGGGCCTTTTGTTCTTTTCTCTTCTTGTACAAACAAATGTTTGCACCCATTCCCCCCCCCCCCCTAAGATTTGTGTTTTGTTGTTTTTTTATATTGGGGTCCGCTTTTTTTGCGTTGGTTCCGCTAAAGGGTTTTTGAACCTCTGCTGCATATATGACATGTTGGCTTATAGTCCATGCCCCTGATTTTTTTTTTGAGTCACCTTTTTGTCTTTTCAGATTGGCATAGGAACCAGGTGTCATTGTTGTTTTTGGCCCTGTAAAATAGCTCAGACTCGACTATTAGTGTCGCCTCCAAGGAGAAATGAATTAGTAACGATTGATTTGTTGTTCCTTTATCCTATAGGACGTACCAAATAGGCTCATCTACTATTGTGCTGATTTTCCCTTTTTGTTGCTTGCCTGCCTACATTTTTATTCTCCTCCTGCATGGTTAGTGGTTTCCGTATACCTATTGTTATGTTTGTATGACGGTCCCGGATAATTACATGTGGCGCACTTACTCTTTTTGCTTTCCCTCTTCCAGGTAGGCTTGCTGCAACTATGGATTTTGTTCCTCTACTGTCCTTGACTAAATCATCCGGATCTGCCCCCATCGAGGTCCGCGTCTGTAGGCTATGAGAATCTGTGAACCCAAACACCGATCTACCCATCAGCCTCGATATGATCGTGGCTGATTCTGCGGTACGGTCTTCTCTGTAGGCTTCATTCTTGCGCTACTCCTACCTAACAATTTATTTTCCCATCTACCTCCAGGGGACCTGTGTGTGGGTTCAAATTAAGAGGACCCTTATGAAACGCTTCCGCCACCTGCTGTCGACCCGAACCGTTTACTCATTCGTCAATTTCACCGTCTCACCTGTGAAGGGCCAGTACCGGCCAATGAATACGCCAAAGAGACTATTCTTTAATCTCATCAAAACCGTTAAGCGCGTCGCTGTTCCCACCCCTGGCATTCCTGAGCACGTATTCTAGTTTGTGCCCCATGCAACTATTGTCCAGCGGGCTGGTGATCCGACGTATCTCACAGGTTTTGCCCCCCTTTGTTATTTCAGTTTTGAATCACTTTTCAGCTACTCTTACTTCTCTGCTCTACTGCAGATATCGTTTGCCTCCTGGTTTCTGTTGGGGAGGTCGAGGTTGTCTCGGGCAACAAAATCAAGCGTGAGCTTGAGGTTCTCTCCCCCACATAATCTCCTACCCAACATGCTTTTGGTCCCTTCCTTATTCTACCGACTTTTGCATTTTTTTCCCTTTTCCTTGACTTTGATATGTAGCTGGTTTCTCATATACACAGTGAAGGGAAGGTCAAGCTAAACCTTTGGAAGACCCAGACTCAATCGTTTGTATCTGCTCACCAGCTTGATTCTGCGACTGAACCTGTCATGGTTATTGCAACTGCACTCAAGGTCTCACAGTATGGTGGTGATTTTTACCCATGGCTTCTTTTCCAAATACATGCATTTAATATCCACTGTGAGATTGTACTGACATTTCACGCGCCTCCTAATTGGCTGCCAGGTGCTTACAGTTTCACTGCAACCAATGCTACCCAGATGTTCATCAATCTGGAATGTTCCGATGTGAGTCGGGTACGGGCTGAGCTTGCTGCTGATGCAAAGCCCGTTGTTTTGCTTGGCCGCTCTCCAGGGACAGCGAGCACAACTGCTGAGGCCATGTCTGAAAATCAAATGACCATTTCAGATATTCTTGCTGCTGGGTGGACAGCTGAACAACCGGTTAATTCTCATTCTTTTGTTTTCCTTTCCGTTTTCTGCCAAATAGTTTCGAGCCTCACTGATTCATCATCACAGGGCTACAAAATGACTTTTGTTGGGTGCATTACCGAGATACTGACAAGCGCTGGGTGGTATTATCTTCGCTGTCCCGCCTGCAAATCCAAGGCCCTCCCTGAAGATGACTGCTACACATGCACCACCTGCTACGAAAAAACAAACTTGCCGATGGTTTAGTACACTATTATCCCTAGAACCTTTTAACCTCTTTTCCCAACAAACATAGCCTGACAACTAATGTGTCTTTTCTACGCTCTAGCTACAAAATCAACTTCACTGTCGAGGATGAAACGGACACACTGATTTGCACAGTTCTGAACAAAGTCGTTGAGCGTATGGTCGACTCTTCTACGAAGAAACTCTTCAACCGGCTGGAACATGGGGTTGACAACTTCCCAAAACAAATTATGGACCTATGTGGTCAGGAGTACATTTTCAAGATAGGCCTCAATAAGTACAACCTGAAAAAGGGCAATGAATCTTTCACCGTCGTTGATTTTTTCACTACTGACCCATTGGTTTGTTCACTTTTCCCATCCTTACTTTCTTTCTACTTCCTTCCCCGGTTATGGTTTGCTGATACATGCTTATGCTCATGTTGTCAGGCCTGCAGGGACAGTTCCTCGGCTGTTGTTCTTAAGACTGTTCCAAAATCCCCTGGTGGTCCTGGAAAAGGCAAAGGAAGGTCCCTTGAATCCCAGACTGAGGTGAACATGACACCCTGCAAGAGGAATATGTGTCGGACTGTTTCTTCTGACGATGAAGATGAATATATATTCTGGTTTAGTTAATAACGTTCCGTTGTGTCCTTTTAGTGACTTCATATTTACTTCTTGCTCAGCTATGTTTCACAAACAAACACGCATTTAGTTTCCACTACATGCTTTATTTCCAATAAATTTAAGTTCTTTTGCTGCTGTTTTTTCCCTTCGTCCCTTTCCGTTGGTTGCATTATGTTCGCTCTGTTTAGATTTTATAATGTTGCGTTCGCATCCCAATACAACAGTTGTACCATCTTCTTTAGCTTGCATTCTGCTTTCGCATCCTGAACACTGCCTTTACTGTTTTTTGATGAGCTGAGTATCATGCTCTACCGGTTGTAACATGGCTTTATGGACCTAACGGTTGCGACATGGTTTAGTATTTCGCACCGATTACAGTAACAGAATGGACCTATGTATAGGTAGGGACGACCACCTGTTTGTGAAATGTGTGCCTATGGATTTGAAGGTCACTGGTTTAATTGTTAGTTGTTACTCTTGCCTGTGAATGGGAACAGTATAGGCTTAATCCTTTGGTATGCAGGTAATTGGTTTATTTGTCATTAAAAATCCAATTTCTGGAGTTGGTTTCCTGTTTACCCCATCTCCTTGTGCCGTTTTAGTGTGAAAATACTACAGTCTGTAGGGACACGATTCACCTTGGCCTTTTCGGTCTGAATTAGAAACCAACTGTCCTTCACTCTACTTGGCCATTGTTTGTGATCATATTTTTGTCTCGGTTACAAAAAGACTAAGTTTCTGTTTCATGCAGCGGTGTCCAGGGTAAAGAGGCTGCCTCATCAGATCTTATTGCTGGAGAAAATGATTCTTTTTCTGCAGTTCTTAATGCACATATATGCCCGATAAGCATCACAGTAAGTTCTAATTGGTGTTCGTTTTTGCTTTTTTTAATTGGGCATCTGCCCGATCCCAGTGTGTGTTTAATTTTGTTATTTTAAAAAAAATTCTCCTTTGCTCTGTTTGTACGTTATGTTTGGATGTGCAAATTTAAGTTATAATTGGTGTTCGGTTTCGCTTTTTTAGATTGGGCATCTGAACTTATCCCAGTGTGTGTTTAGTTTCGCTTATTATAATTTTTTTTTTGCCTTTGTTCTGTTTGTACATTTTTCTTGGATGTACAAAAGTGGCTTATTGATATACTATCTATTAGACTCAGCTAATTATTTGCAGAGGAGATATTTCTTATTATTTGCAGAGGAGATATTTCTTATACATGTAACTGCCCATGCGTCCTTAAACCTAGCTGTTATAGATTTTATAGGCCCACGAATTATTCCTTCAACCTTTTCATTTCCAACATTTAGTGGTACCATCTATTCCTATTCTACTATGACTTCCCCCTTCCTTTTTATTTATTTACCACATTTCACAACCATTGTGCTTCACTTCCCCAAACTTTGTGTGCAGGTACAGCCCTTACTCAGGCCATTTTCCATCCCATATTCTTCTAAACCCAACTTAGCATTTGATAACAATGGACTTGGTTTTGTTCTCCTGGAATCCATCTGTTTTATATAGTTTAGCTGTATATCTTCAGGGTTTTTGTATTACCTTGCCGTATTTTGATTAATAATTCATTGCCTTGCTGCTTATTTATTTGTGCTTGCATTCTCGCTTTGTTCTGTTTATTGCTTAGCAGAATAAAACAGTTGATTTGTACGACTAAGCGCGCTTTTTTCCCTTTGTCACTACCACAGCAACGCACTCAGGCATCAGGTTTCCTTATTACACCCACCCCGCCTTTGGCCGTTCTTGTCTGCCATTGAGGTTTGTTGACCACTTCCTATTCTTCTCTTATTATATGTTTTTGTTTTCAAGTTCAAATGTACATTCCCCACTACATATAGTGACTGTTGTACCTTTGTTTTTACTAAGCATGATTCGTTAAAGACGTTGTTGCATTCAAACGCTTTTTTAGGTTATGTGTTCTGTGAATTTTGGTTCTTTGGTCTGCATTTTTAATCGTTTAGATCTTAATTTTACTCTACGTAGCTTCTTAACGCACTAATCTTCATACCCCTAATGTAGATTAGACCTTTAACATGTTCACCAAAAAAAAACTCTTGCCCACTCCGTTACAGGCATGACGGTTACCCTTCCAGAAGATATTCTTTTCATCATTTTTGACAAGTGCCTCACAAGCAGCGATGCCCCATTTGGCACACTTTCCTTATGGTATGTTTCCTAACACTATGTTCCCTGTTTGTACACACACATGCTCTGGCAGCCCATTTACATGGTTGTTCACCTTGCTGGTTTGTAACAACCCTTTGTTTGCTCCTTTTATGTAGTTGCAAGCACTTTCACCCCCTCCTAGATACCCCTACTGTGATTCGCAAGTTGCGTTTTGACTGCACGCCCGAGGCTGTTGCTGCTGCCACTCCAAGCAGTGTGAAACTTCTCAAAGATGCAGCAGCATTAGGGAATGATTTGGCTGGCTGGCTGCTTGACATGTACCTTCTCTTGAACGTGAATAACCCATGCTTAGGCTTGGCATACTTGGAAGAGTGTGAAAAGAAACCTGTGTGGATTTCTCGATACATCCGTGCAATGGGCATGATCAAACTCGGGTTCAGTGAGCCGGTTGTCCATATGATGCAAGGCCTGATGCAGGACATGGGATTTGACCGGTTGCCTCTCCTTGAATGTCGGGATCTTTTTCGTCAGATGCTTCTCCCGGGTAATCACCTTGAATTAGGTGTCACTAGGCTTTGTACTTTTGCTGGGCCAACACATTGGCAGTCAAAAACAGATGCTGAAATTGAAGATGAACATGAGTTTGAGTTCAAGTGCTCATTTTTCTTGATTGATATTGAAATATACAAGCTTAGGCACAACATGGGTTAGCCTATTTGCTGTTTTGGTTGATTTCCACTGGTCTTAGTTTTAGGCTGGTTAGGATCTGGATTCCGCTTTACTTTTTAAAAACATTTGCTGCATTTGCATTTTATTTTATTTTTGGCTTAGGTTGGCAAACACTTACCTGATGGATTGAATAAAGTGTGATTTGCATTGTTGTTTTATGTCTATCTCCTTAGAACTTTTCGCTTTGTTCACAACTTTTATCTGATGCTATGTTGTACAGGTGGGTAGGTATATCGTTATGAATCCATACAACCCTTGAACGGAACTAGACCGTTTGGTTTGCAATGTAGCCCGTTGGAATAGGCGCCGAATAATACACTTTTCTCGCCGTGGTATCGGTTCGCATAGTCCACGGTCACTTGAAGAACCTAATTAAGAACGAATTGTTGCCGCAGCCTACGCTAGGTTACGTCGCCGCCTCCACTATCTACAAGATGGTTTACCCTTTGCGTCACCAATAAATTATCGCCAAAGGCTGGACCATGTACTCTGCTTCATGCGCAGGTTTATGGAATTAGGCGGCCCATTGCCACCTGCTAATGTGCATCCACAAATCCCATTGTTGTGTCCCGCCCAACGGCTCTCTTTCGCGCTTCCTTCACACCCCGATGCGGCCCACCCGTTACAACCAAGTCCATCGCCCATGATCGATCGTACTTGCGCCAATGAACATGATGTCATAGCATCACACCCTCCATCCGCCACACACAATCGCCCGATTCTCCATGGTGGTGGTTCAAGCGGTGCCATTCGCACAAACACCCAACTAGGTATGTGCCATATCCTATATAGTTTTTCCCTCCATAACTAATTGTTACCCATTTCCCTACTGACCTACCCTGCAGATGCTACATGTGTTGGTTTAAATGAGTGCCAACCAAATCACCCCCAACGCTTTGACCGTCCTGCAATCCCCACCCGTGCTCGCACTCCCAAACGAGGTACGCCCTTTATGCCTCCCAGGTTTGGCCTTACGCTTCGTTCCAACCGTTTTAACGTTGCGCTTGTTCTTATACCCCTATTTGATGCAGTTGATACTGCATGGTCCTTTGGCGCCCCAACATGCATATGTGCAGGCTGTAATGCCATGATGTGGTCCGAGGAACGCACCCAAAAACATGGCTCTGAGAAGGAACCAATATTTATGCTATGCTGCTCTGCCGGTCGTGTCCGACTCCCTCTCATACTAGAACCTCCTGAACTACTCGGTTCTCTGTTGCAACCAGGCTTTGATCCGCGCGGCACAAATTTCCGCAATGAAATACGCACCATAAACGCAATGTTCGCAATGACTTCAACTGGAGCACGAGTTGATAATTCTATAAACAACGGAAGTGCCCTTATGTGTATCGCGTTTGCGGCCAAAACTACCACAAACTTGGGTCCCTTATCCCACCCGGTGATAACCCCCCACGCTTTGCATAGCTCTAGATATATGATACGCAACATGAAATTGCTAACATGCGTTATGTGCTTGGCCGAGGAACCGCTGGGAATGGGATCGATGATACGCTCATTCGAGATATCTCAACCATGCTGGATACCCATAATGCCCTGGTTGCATCCTTTCGAATTGCAAGGGACTGTTACGAAGCAAACCCTACTGAGCCTTTTTCTCTCCGCATAATCAACACTCGCCACAAAGATGGGGTCCAATATGATCAACCTTCACATAATGAGGTTGTTGGACTTATTGTTGGTGATTTTGACCATGGATCATTCGAGCGTCATATTGTCGTACACCACAACTCGACTGGTCTCAAACGTGTTACCGACCTTGACCTCCATTTTATGGCTTTTTCGTACCCCCTTATCCATCCGTTCGGAGAACCAGGGTTTCACAACAAGATTCCCCTTTTGCTACCACCGAACTCTACAGCGGCCCGAAAAACTATTATTATGCGGCAATACTATGCTTACAGGCTCCAACAACGCGCTAGAGAAGGTCGGTCTTTGATTAATGCTGGCCGCCTCCTTCAACAGTACATGGTCGATGCTTACATGGCATTGGAGGAAATTCGGTTCCGCTATTATAGACTTAATCAACATGATTTGCGAGCAGCTATGTACTGTGGGTTGATGGATGCCTCCGGTCAGGGCAACACGGAGGCATCTCAAATTGGAAAAACTATAATTCTTCCATCCAGTCATACAGGTGGTCCGCGCTATCGGATAGAAAACTATCAAGACGCCATGACTATTTGTCGTTGGGCTGGGTACCCAGACAGTTGACCTTTTTGTTGCAATAATTCAAATAGCTTTTACAAGATGCATACATTATGACCCTTTTAGATATTTAAGGAAAACACTTTTTCCCATACAGGTTTGTTATCCCTTACAATCGAGACCTATCCGTCAAATATAATGCTCATATAAATGTTGAGATTTGTAATCATTCTCGCGCAATCAAATATTTATTTAAATATTTGCATAAGGGATCAGATCGTGCCATTGCAACATTCGACCCAGCCGACTCAACGCGTTCTAGAGATGAGATTAAGCTATACCTTGACTGTCGTTACATATCAGCTGCTGAAGCGTGTTGGCGTATTTTCAAGTTTGACATCCACCACAGATACCCTCCTGTCGAACGATTACAATGCCACTTACCAGGAGAACACACAGTTGTGTTTGCTCAAGATACAATAGTTGAATCAGTGTTGAGCAGACCAGGTGTCGAGCGTACTAAATTAACAGAATGGATGGAAACCAACAAAACAACCCCGGAGACAAACGTATGCAGCTTTCCCATCCCATTATAGGTGGGATTCTCAAAATAGAATATGGGTTCCCCGGAAGCAAGGAATTTCAATTGGGCGTATTTATTTTTCCCATCCTGCTTCGGGCGAGCGCTTCTATCTACGGATGCTCCTAAACCACGTAACTGGTTGCACTTGCTTTGAAGATATTCGAGCTGTTAATGGCTTTGTTCATCCAACGTTTAAAGCTGCATGCCTTGCTGCAGGTTTGTTAGGTGATGATAGCGAATGGATCCAATGTCTTGAAGAAGCTTCAAAATGGGCATCAGGTTATGAACTCCGCCGTTTATTTGTCACCTTACTTATGCACTGCCAAGTTATCGATGCCGCTAAACTTTGGGTTGCTTACTTCGACTCTCTTTCAGAAGATATTGCATACACACAAGGAAAGAAATATCGTTTGGCCAATATGAAAATCACCAGCCAACAGGTTGAAGCTCTAACCCTTCTTGAGGTTGAACAACTTTTGGGTAAGCAAGGTAAGTCGTTACATGATTTTGTTGGGATGCCAATTCCAAATGCTGACGACCTGTGTGATTTAGGCAATCAATTAATTTCAGAGGAGCTCGACTACAAGACAGATGAACAACGTTCCTTACATATACGCTCTTTGTCGGCTCTAAATAGCTGCCAAATGCGTGCTTATACAACCATTATAGATTCAGTAGACAATGATAAAGGTGGTTTGTTTTTCATCCAAGGTCGGGGGGGGGGGGGGGGGTACAGGAAAAACCTTCCTATGGAATACGATTGTCACTAAGTTGCGCGCTGAAAAAAAATAGTCCTACCTGTTGCTACTTCTGGCATTTCCGCCCTTCTTCTTCCAAATGGCCGCACAACACATTCACGATTTCGACTACCTCTTAAGCCGACTACAAAATCTACTTGTGATGTTAAGCAATGTACAAATTTGGCTGCGCTTTTGCAGAAGACGTCGTTGATTATATGGGATGAAGCTCCAATGGCTAGCCGATTGTGTTTTGAAGCCTTGGATAGGACGTTGCGTGATATTTTACGATGTCGATATGCAGATAGCTTGGACAAACCTTTTGGTGGGTTGACCGTTGTGTGCGGGGTGATTTTAGAAAAATCTTGTCAGTCATTATAAAGGGTTCAAGAAACGATATTATCGATGCCGCTTTAAATTCTTCTTACCTCTGGCCATCCTTCCAAGTATATGAACTTACTCAAAATATGTGCATCCTGACCCCAGGGCTCGATGAAGCTGGTGCCGCCGAAATAGCTGCTTTTGATCGATGGATGTTTGAGATTGGGAATGATACTAAATACGAATGTGACCGAGAAGAACTTATTCGTGTGCCACCAGCAATGGTCCCAACTACATCCCCAACCGAAGTAACCAGCCTTATCACATCGGTGTACCCCGATTTCACGTCTCGCTATACTGATCATGCCTATCTCTCTGAACGAGCTATTTTAACACCAAAAAATGACATGGTCCAACTTGTGAATGATATGATGCTCGACATGATACCTGGGGAAGGCAAATCGTACTTTAGTTGCGACATAGTGTGCAATGGAAGTATGCGGGTTGAAGATGGTGATTCACTATATCCTATTGAATTTTTGAATAGTTTAGCATTTAATGGGGTTCCCGCACATCACATCCACATGAAGATAGGTTGTCCTGTTATGCTTATGCGTAATTTGAATCAAACTGAAGGACTTTGCAATGGTACATGACTGGTTGTTACAGAACTTGGGGATTGGTCTATTCGAGGCACGATATTGTTTGGGAATCAAAAAGGCAAGGTGGTCACCATCCCGCGGATTATAATGTGTCCATCTGATTCAAAATGGCCATTCATACTAAATCGGAGACAATTGCCCGTGGCCCCGTGTTTCACAATGACGATCGACAAAAGTCAGGGTCAATCACTTAACAATGTTGGTATCTATTTACCCCAGAAGGTTCGTTGTTTATCACCCCTCTACATTTAGCGCAAAGTCACCTTACATAATACTTTCATCTAACTTTTTTTCCCCGTACAAGGTCTTCACCCATGGCCAATTATATGTTGCAATCTCTCGGGTTACGTCCGTTCATGGTTTGGTCATAGTGAATGCAGATCCTGAAGCCGAAGACCCATTGTTGATAAAAAAATGTTGTCTACCATGAAGCCTATCGCAGCTTATCTATACTTGACCACCCATCGATGCAGTGCTATATCTTACACTATCGGTAATCATATGATTTTCTATTTGATAATAAAATTCCATTTCCATGATGATCTTCCATTCCTCACCTGCTTTGACCATTCACGGATAAAACAGTTCCTCTCCAATCCTAACTGACACAAAACTCAACAAAACACACATGTAGGCCGTATTTGCACCACTTAAACAAGTACACACCCAACCCTGTTGACAATTAAATAAGGAACCTTGCAACCCAAGAAAAAAGAGAGTTGCTAGCAAAAATACATATACCCATCGGTGACAACATCACATAAACATTCTTGCACCTAAAAAATCAGACCTTTCATGGGACTATGCCGGTCTAAGTGAGTAATTCGATTTCAGACACCATGTCAGTACATCCACTTCAGAATTTGATTCGCAACATTAAAATAAAACACACACATATCAAAGTCATAGTCCCAACAACAAGAAATATTAACCAATTAACCATTTGGATATAATCCACAGACCATTCATTACATACTTAAATTGTTCAAACAAAACATGCCATTTCAAACTGAAGATAATCCATCCTATAAAACAAAAGTTTCATTATGGGAAGTTCAAAAGTTACTGCTAATCCATTACCCGGTTCTGTCAAAAAACATAACAATCCTCCTTATCACATTCCCTATGCAGACTTCCCTTCACCTCGAATGAAGGCCATAAATTTCTCATCCAGCCAAGGTTTGAATGCCCCTTCCCTGGACCGGCCCTACAGTATACAAACAAGCCATACATTCAGACAACAAAACTAGAATTCACTATTCAAGAATAGTCAAACGTAATTCCAGAATATGGCAAACATAATGCATGTTACAAACCTATAGTAAATAGTATGGTATGCAACACATCCAGCATACGAAAATAATTTGACTGTATGCCAAACGCAATGCATGTTTTAAACTATAATACATATTATGGTATGAAACACATCCAATATAAGAAAAAACCCATACTGGATATTAAAAATATCCAGTTGACGGTACTTACGAAAAACCAGTAAAGGTAGCCTCTCAGTAGATTGAGGCACTTGAGTTTGTCACCCAAAGATGCATGTAGCTCTGCAACAAGCTCTGCATATTCAAGGACAATATCAAGGTCACAGAAGATGACAACATCATATATGCTCATACAAAACAAATACAACTACGATATCCAAAACCAGATTACAATAATAACTCAACCCAAACCAATTATTCAACTCAATTACAAACAGACAAAAATGAAAGCTAAAACTCAATTCAACAATACATGATTCCTTACATTCAAAATATGTCATATATATACTTAAAATGTCATATTCAATTCGGTTACCATGACTCAAGAGCTCGATTTAAATCAAACAACAAACACATTTTTACAGGATTCATTACATCTAAAATATGTCATACATAAACTAACACTGTCATATTCGATTCAGTTACCATGGTCCAAAAGTTCATAACTTTAAATCAAACAACAAAGGCATTTCTGTTAACTACAAAAAAAAAACAACAGACAAACCAAAGAATATTCCGTCCCAAAGAACTTTTGGACTTCCAATTCACATGCACTGTTGCATGCATCGTACCTACACCTCAATAAAAATAAAAATAAGTTTTTGTTACCGGGGTGGTTGTCCAAGAATGCCTTGATCTCCACTTCTGGCCCCTCTGTGACATGAGACTTCCTTAACCTCTCGAATTCTTCTTTGATGAAAGGTACCCTACAAACATTCATTAGCCCCTTCCTGAATCTGGCTTCTTGATCAACCTACAGAAAAGCAAAAAATATCACACCAATTACCTTACAATACTGAATATGCCTTATACACGATAACTTATACACAAAAAACCTTTCTTCCTACACAACAATAATCAGTAACTCAGATTATCCTTACAGGAAAATTTTAGGCGCCAACCAAATTGCATGTGGACGGAAAAGTCACAAAACATGAACTCTGATCACCCATACCAGATTCACTTGCATGGACATCATCGGAGACCTGCTGTTGCGGTAGGTTTTGCTGAGTCGGGGCAACAACTTCCCTTTGTCGTCTTCTGGTGCTACTGTATGAGCACATCTCCGAGCTAGGGCACAGATGACATCGCCGAGGATGGCGCCTAGAGGCCGCCAATCTTGCCTATCGCAGTACGCTGGTGCTTCTGGCCGCCGTTTTGTTAGGTCTCGAGGTAGGGTTGGAGATGAACCAACTCGCAGCGGAAAATCAATGAAAACCAAGAGACGATTAAACCATGAAACAACTAATAAAGAATGGATTCACAAGAGAAAAATTCAGCACTATTTCTTACCAAAACAAGAACACCGGTTAACGAATGATTGGCTTGAGTCTCCAAGACGCCTACGTATCCACATGGGAATCAAAGCCACGTAGTTCTTCTCTTTGAGGACTCAAGAACACAAAAATGGAGGTGGAAACTAGCCAAACCCGAAATGGCCATGGAAGAGGGAGAGAAAATGTGTTTCCTATTCTTGTCTTGTGTTTGTTATGTTGAAAAAAGATGACTTAAACATAAAAAAACCCATACTTGTCCAACTAAAGGCATGGGACAAGTATGGTGTCAAGTAAGGTGTAAATAGGACAAGTATGGCAAGACAAGATTGGGTTAGGTGGTGAATCACCAACACCTTAATCCTTGTCTTGCTTACTTAGTACTAATTAATCAAGACTTGATTAATTAGTTTCATGGGCCTTGGTTGCATGGGCCTTTCATGGGCCTCTTGGAACATGGCCCGTGGCCATTTCCAACGAGGTCCCGTGATTCGCTCATCGCCTCCATGCCTTCCATACCGGAAATGTCCAACATTATCCGACGCGATCAATCCGAAAGACTCCAAGCCTTGTCTCGATCCATAAAGTCCTATTCACTTACGAGCACATGACCCAAAACCCAGTTTTGGTCATGTCCCGAGACAACTCCCTTTTGGCCATTCTCCATAAATGTGTCAATGCGTTTCATCCTCCGGTGTGACCCTTAGGTTTATGCATGTCAATAGATCAACGTAAAATCCCATTTTACTTGATCCTATTTAAGTGGCAACTAACGAGACTTTAGTATTGCCTGACACTGCATAACGAATCGACCCTGTCGATTCTAACCTTTCCGTCGTCCCTGTCATTATCCTTTTATCTCCGATATCCTGATTCAGATAAGGCATAGAGCCGTCATCCTTATTATTCTCAATCACCGTTCCTTGATATGTGAGATGACTGAAGATATGATACCCAGTATCATGTGCATGGCCATGCTATTCTTTCAGTCACTCTCGATCAAGCGGCCGAGAACCGATATCTTTCCCATACCTCAGTATGAGAGATAAATCCCTTAGCCGCCTTTCGTGTCACTCATGTAGCCCGTCCCCAAGCCAATCCTGGCCGTTATGGAAGCCCTGTTACGGACAACGTTAGGCTCAGGTCAAACTCAGTTGTTGACTACATAGCGATCACAAAGACTCCTTGGTCCAAGGATACATGACAAGCTACGACACTGAATATGTTCATGACTTAATCTATGGCACATATTCAGGGCGGGTCGTCCAATATCATGTCCCACATGATGTCTATGATCAGACTCCCGAACCCCATTCCAATGACTAACAGAACGTAAGCCATAAAGAGCCATCTTTCATACTAGTCACTTCTAGTGAAGCTTTGTTGACTAGGGACCCATCGAGTGTGATCTATCTCGATCTATGGTTCTATTCGCATGGTGGGCATAGATCAGAGCACACATCGATATATTACTCCAACACATAAGTAATATAGAGCCGCTTTAATTTTATTGCTAACGATGATATATACATTTGGACATTTAGGATTGAACTATGGGCACTAAGACTAACAATCTCCCACTTGCCTTAGTTCCAATCTAAACTCCAATATGTCCCCATCGACTTTACATGTCTAACATGTTCAAGCAGTGACACTGCCTTAGTCAAAGGGTTGGCTATGTTATCATCTGTTGCAATATATGTTATCTTCACTTCACCTCAGTTCAGTATTTCTCTGATGAGGTGGATACGCCGCAGTACATGTTTGGATTTGTTATGCGATCTGGGCTTTTAGCTTGCGCAATGGCCCTTGTGTTGTCGCAAAATGGATTCACCGGGCTGGATGGGTTTTTAATTACACCCAGCCCTGCCATGAATTTCCAAATCCACATAGCCTCCTTAGCTGCCTCTGCAGCATCCATGTACTTGGCCTCTGTCGTAGATTCGGCAATGATATCTTTCTTTACGCTCTCCCAGCTAAAGCTCTGCCATTCAGCGTAAACACATATCCTGACTGACTTCTAAAGTCATCTGGATTTGTCTTGGAAAAGTAGCGTCTACTCATCCTTCGACAACTAGTTCAGCATCATCTTTCCCCCGGGTTAGAATGATGTCTACTGGTACAACATAAGGCTTACGAGACGTCCGGTCTCATACATGTCATGGCATATATGATCGATCCTGCCCCTAGGCGCATAGGATTCTCATCATCATTTTCATCTCATCAGCTGTCTTAGGACACTGAGTCTTGCTGAGATAAATGCCTTGACTAGTGGGTAAGAGTAATTTTTTGAATCGAGCATTAAGAACCTACTCAATGCCTTGTTCACATAGGTTCCCTGACTTAAATCCAAGACCCTCTTGGTGCGATCTCTACATATCTTAATCCTTAAGATATAAGAAGCATCGCCTAAGTCCTTTATTGAAAAACACTTCCTCAACCAAGCTTTAGTCTCGTGCAAGGTTGGGATGTCGTTTTTAATGAGAACCAGAAAGGTAATCTTGCTCCCACTAGCCTTCTTATAAACGCAAGATTCATCCTCGCTCTTGATTAAGCCAAATCCAATTACAGCTTCATCAAAACGAATGATCCAACTCCGAGAAGTTCGTTTCAATCCATAAATGGATTTCAACAACTTATAAATCTTTCCTTTATTCTTCGGATCGTCAAAACCTTTGGGCCGAGACATACAAACGTACTCAGTCAAATTTCCATTTAGGAAAGCGGTTTTGACATCCACTTTCCATATCTCGTAATTATGATACGCAGTTATGTCAAGAAGAATTTGGATCGATTTTGACCATAGCCACTAAGGAGAAGGTTTCCTCATAGTCAATCCATTGGATCTGCCTATAACCTTTCGCCACCAGTTGAGCTTTGTAGGTCAGAGGTTTGCCGTCCATGTCCATCTTCACCTTGAAGATCCATTTGCATCCGATGGTCCTCACACCATTGATGGGATCAACCGGTTCCCAGACTCGGTTGTCTGACATGGATTGCATTTCCTCCCTCATGGCTCTCAGCCATAACTCGGAGTTGGGCCCATCCACGACTTCCTGAAAGGTGGCTGGATCATCGTGATCCACCATGACTTCATTGTCACCTCCGGATACCATATCTTGGAGGTGGAAGATTGATCCTTTCAAATCGCCTTGGACCTTCCAGAATTGTAACAGGAATTGGTTCTTACTCTACGACAATCTCTGGCTTCTTTCTACTGGGTTGCCAATTGGTTTAGAAAGATCTGTACCATCCTGAATTTCTTCGAGATGCACAGTCCTCCCAATGAAGTCTTTGGAAACAAAACTCCTTTTCCATAAAGACCCCACCCCATGCGATGAACACCATGTTCTCACTGGGATAGTAGAAGTAGTATCCCCTTGTTGCTTTGGGATACCACACGAAGGTGCATATCTCAGATCTTGGTTCGAGCTTAGTCGAAACCAAATGTTTCACATAAGCCTCGCAACCACAAATCTTTAGGAAGGACAAAGCAGGCATCATCCCATATCATTTTAAAATGGTGTCCCTTCCACACCCTTCGTCGAAGCCCGATTCACTATGAATGCGGTCGTCTCTAGAGCATAATCCCAGAAATAGATTGGGAGATCAGTCCAACTAATAATGGAACGGACCATTGTCTAACAATGTCCGATTTCTCCGTTTGGCTACACCTTTCATCTACAGTGTCCCAGCAGGAGTCCATTCCAAAAGGATCCCATTCTCTTTTAGATGATCTAATCACTCTGTGGTCAAGTATAGTCCACCTCGATCCAATCGAAGTGCCTTAATACCTTTGTCGAGCTGGTTTTCTACTTTAGTCTTAAACTCTTTGAATTTATCAAAAGCTTCAGACTTATGTCTCAGCGAATAGACATAACCATATTTACTGTAATCATCAGTAAATGTGATAAAGTAGCTAAAACCCCTCCTGGCAAGTGAACTTATTGGTCTACACACATTCGAGTGTATCAGCCCCAATAATTCACCCGCCCTTTCATCGCGATCGATAAAAGGGCACTTTAGTCATTTTGCCCATCAAACAAACCTTGCACCTATCGATCGAATGGAATTCGAATGAACCTGAAAGTCCGCACTTCTGAAGTGCTGATAGGTGCTTCTTGTTTATGCGACCTAAATGACAGTGCCTTAACAGAGTTAGGTTTAAATCGTTGGATTTAGACTTCTTGGTATTAACGGAATATATAGAACTTGAGGCATTGTTACCCATATCTAATATGTACAATCCTCCAACCAAGTCAGTACTGGTATAAAACATATCATTGCATAGAACATTGAAAACTCCATTTCCAATATTAACATTATATCCTTCCTTGTCAAACACGGATACAGATATAATATTTCTACTAAAAGTAGGTATGCAATATACATTATACAGTACTAAGACAAGGCCTCTTGGCAAAGAAAGACTCATGGATCCTACAGCAGTTACCACAACTCTGAGGTCCACTTCGTGCTTTCCAAACCTCTCCTACTTTCAGCCACCATATATAAGTGCATCTGTGAGATTCAGTCCTGGTATCTAATACCCATGAATCTTTGGAAGTAGAGAGATGTAGCTCTATAGAGTTAATACCGGATGAAGGCACGGTCCTACCACCCTTCCTTAGATCATCCAGGTTTCCTGATGAAGGCGCAGTCCTACTGCCCTTCTTCAGATCATCCACGCCATTTGATGAAGGCGCAGTCCCACTGCCCTTCTTCAGATCAGCCGTGAACTTCCTGTAATCCCGGTTCCAATGACCAGGCTATTGGCAGTAGAAGCAGACATTCTCATGTGTCTCATCTTTCCTGCCAAGTGCGCATGGGCCCCGCTCTTGCCACTTCCGATTCCCTTGTTGACCATCAGAATATCCTTGGATCCCAGATCCCTGATATATTCTTCTCAGCAATTAATGACACTTCATGTAACTCTGATATGGTCTTAGAGGCAGCCTTGTCAAGGACATATTCTTTGCGTTCAGACTTGAGGACTATCCTCAAAATTCTGTACCAGTCCAAATAGTTTGTCCCATTTAGCTTGACCCTGTCAAGAATGGTTTTTAATGACAAACTATTAATGTTCGCTGAATTTGCCATTTGATCTACAACAGATAAAATTCAATCAGTAAACTGAATAAATTTTATGAAGATCAAGCTTAAACACCAACAATTGATTCTAAACCTTTAGAATCTGAAACCAAGATCCTTGATTCACTCGATTAAGCTGAACTAATGCTCACCACTTAATCGAGCTATGTAGGTAGGACTCCATCCAATCACATCCAATGTGACTCCTGGCTAGGGTACGTACTTATGTACACGACTTACCCTATCTGTTACCCTAGCTCAACCTCAGGCTGAGAATCGTAGTCGGGTCCACTAATTTTCAACTATGGCTCGTCACTATGTAGGTGCTCCGCTAATGCGCACGACACCCACATATGTCGTCCAAACCTACTACCCCGCTTCCCCATGGATGCTCCGCTAATGTGCACGACACCCATAGAACGGGGAGGTAGTAAGGTGTTGATGATTGGGAGGTATCGGACATGACCCGCTTTTACTTGTCCAGTTGTGTTCAAAACTTTGGCACATCCTAGATGCGATGAGCACATCAACTACATTCCAAATGAAATGATGCCTCAAATTACATCAAATGTAATTCTTCCTTTGAACCCGTCAACTACATCCAATGTAATGACGGTTCTAAGGGTTCACACACAAGGATTAAAATTCCAATTTTATCTTTGCATGTGAGGTGATATGCTCGGTAAATAAAGTTAAGCATGCAATTCTAAAACACATAGAATTAATCATGCATAAACTAAACCAAGCATAAAGCGATAAATGTGCACTAAGACTAACACGTTTTGCCTCGGTTCTTCATCTTCCTCTTGCAACCGCTTCTCTCTACTCAGACACTGATTCCTTTTTTCTCTCGGTTGTTTCTTCTTCTAATCATGTGTCTCTTTATATCCCGAAAAAACGCTTCGGTTCCTTCAATTTCAACCGCAGGCCACGTCACAAATTGGGCCGCGTCTCGGCCTGGTTCCATGGGCCTCACCATCAACACCACACACATTACCCACATGCCCAGACCACAGACCCTCATAAAACCACCCCAAATATTTTCTGCCCGAACCAAAAAGGAACCTCTTTTTTCCGTACCACACAGTCTCATAAAACAGCCCACACACTTTCTGTCCAAACAACACAAATCAACCTACCCAGGTAACACTGATACACAACAAACACACCACACTCATTTATCCCACTCTGAGTTTCCAATTTACTAACACAATATTTCCCATTCACCTATTTACTTATTAGTTTAAACCAACCTTCGCATTTATTTCCTTTAACCTATTACTGAAATACGGTTCAAAATAATGCACCCGTTGTTACCACTGTATCGATCCCAATCACAAAGAACTGACTAACTGCCTCTATACTACACAAGCACCACATATTATTTCTCACGCCAAGCACCGCGCGGTGCCCATTCAATAGTATAAATAAAGATTAGAACTAGGTTTGGATCTTATCAGTTTCGAAACGCTAAATTTGAAATAAGATGTTAGCAAAGAAAGTTAGCAATAATTACGAACCGTAATTGATACATCACGACACATTTTTTTTTCTTTTCTTGTGTTGGTACGTTGTGGTAGGTGTTCAACACCATATTCCGTGTCAAACTTTTCATGTTCTTTGTACTCTTTTTGTGCTATAATTACAAGGTAACCCAAGACATGCAAATTAAGAACCAATGCAATTAGCTCTCTCTTTTGGTTTCAATCTAGTTTAGAACCAATTACAATTAATTATGTCTTCTTTATTCTCAATCTAATTTAGAATTAACAAGTGCTATTCAGAGCCCGATTCATTATGAACTATTCCGTCGGGAAGATCAAGGCAAGCTACAACGAGATTCCCTTTACCGTAGTTGATCATGGGAGCGAGCTGCCGGTGACGAGGTCGTACCATGCGATGGTCAGAACGACCAATTTTCCCATCTTATCCCGTACCAACTACGATGACGGGGCAATCCTTATGGAGGTCGGGTTACAAGCAAGAGGCTTGTGGACGGAAATCCAAGGTGGGGAGGATCTCACTGACGAGATTTTATATCGCAACGATCGCTCCGCAATGGAGGTGATCTTACGCTCGGTTCCGACCGAGATGATCTCGACGATTGGGAAGACGAAGACAGCTCACGAGGCATATGTGATACAGGAACGTGGTGGTAGGATAGAGAACCTTAGCTGATCGTACAACACTCTCTAAGGTTCCAATGGATGAAGATGGAGTCGATGATGGAGATTGCTTCAACTGGTCGTACAACACTCTTTGAAGAATCGAAGTAACTATAAGGATATATGGTGGATTGAATGACGCCACACAGATTATGGAAAGTCTGTGATAAGTCGAAACACTCAAACTTCAAGAATTCACACACATGAAGATTGAAATGCGATAGGTTCTTCCTAGAAGAAAACTCGAATATTTATTTCATAAAACTTGCATAAACTTTGTCTTTTACATTTTGAATATGAACCTTTATATAGGACATCAACAAGACTCGAAATTAATATCATTGGACAACTAAATGACTCTTTGTTTATCTAAATATTGGAAATATGCAAATCAGCACAAATGGCTCATTAATGGTCTTGAATTCATCTCCCTTGCATTGAATATAGTGGCTGATTTGTCTTTGAAAATATGGAACAAGTTGCCTTCATTAATTCCTTGGAAAGAGCCAAAAACAGTTTTGAAGAAGTCTTGAATTGCTCTTGAATGTCTTCTTGATTTCCCTTGAGAGCTAGTTTCGATGTCCACATCATTCCCCCCCTCTTGACAAGGTTCTGACCTCAGAACTGATTCATAACCTTTCGACTTCAATTTTTCCAACCCCGTAGAGTTGCAACCTCTTTCCCACTTAGTGCCAATGCCCGTTGGCCATCTAAGCAATCCAAAGAAGTGTATTGATAATTCATGATAATCAAAACGAAATAGTCTTGGATGTACCTCGAATTTTTCCTCTACAATCAACATGTGACCAGGACGCGTAGAAGACTCTTTATCAGTAATGTTGACAAGAAAAACATCATTTGTTGGCCCAATAAGGTTATGAAATAGTTCATCTCGCCCAAGCACAACATCATTTGTCTCCACAAATGCATTCGCATGCTATTGTTGTGATATCAGCACATTCGTCATTTGAATATCACTTTTGAACAATTCTGCAAACCCGTCCAAGAACATATCTTAGCCATTGTTGGATGGACCCAAAATGAACAAGTTGTGCACAGAACATAAGATTTGTCACGCCCCAATTTCAGCGAACCGAAACTAGGGACGCGAACGTTTAAAAAGTTACAAAACTGAAACTTGTTTTTGTTAAATCACCTTAAAGGCAGTTTAGTTCCACAAAAGAATAATATTTACATCTCAAAATAAATAGTCCCACACTTGGACAAAACGAGGTACACGTCTCTAGACTCAAAACACCCAGGAACCCGCTTCAAGCTCTTCAAGCTTCAGAAGCTCACCTAGTCCAGATTACGAACGGTACCTGTAGGAAAAGCAGCTAGGGGTGAGCGTTCGCTCACCTCCACGGATAACAGACTGACTATGGCATAATTAGTAGATAAAGCCAGTAACACTAAAACCAAACCCAACTCCGGGACCACAGTCCCCAGCTCAAGTACTCAACTGACCCACAACCCATTACTTTCCTCAACAGACTCAACCCTTGATAAAAACAGTGTAGACCCGACACAACTATCGACGACCTCCTCAAGGACTCGAACGAAACGACACAACAACAAACAAGATCACAAAGGATCGCACACCACCTGCTCAGTAACCAATCTCAATCAGGTCAGGGATCGACCTATCGCAATTCCTCGACACGAAGTCAGATCAGGCTGTCGACCTTTGCAGTTCATCGACACTAAGTCGGATCAGGCTGTCGACCTTTGCAGTTCATCGACACTAAGTCGGATCAGGCTGTCGACCTTTGCAGTTCATCGACACTAAGTCGGATCAGGCTGTCGACCTATCGCAATTCACAACTTCGGGTAACCACAATCACAATCACAGGCAAGTTCAATCACACAGGCACTCAAGGCCACTCAAGACTCCTCAACAGTCAAGACTCGGGCTCAACAACCCCACGGGCACTCACTGCCCCTCAAGACACACTAACGGTCAAGACTCGGGTTCAACAACCCCACGGGCACTCACTGCCCCTCAAGACACACCAACGGTCAAGACTTGGGTTCAACAACCCCACGACACTCACTGCCACTCAAGACACCAAATTAAATACACGGGCTCTCATGGCCACCCAACTCAACAATAAATAACACGGGCTCTCAAGGCCACCCAAACTCAAAAATAAATAACACGGGCTCTCGAGGCCACCCAAACTCAACAATAAAAACACGGGCTCTCAAGGCCACCCAAACTCAACAATAAATACACACAACAACCTCCGGGCATGGTCATATGCCTCCAGTAATTCAATTAACGCTAAGTTCTCTGCTCCTACGACACTACTAAGTGTCACATGCTTTTCTCAATAATTACTAAGCTCCCGTAACATGCTTTTCTAATATTCAATAATCTACTCACCCACGACACCCCGGTGTCACATGCAATTTCTACTGTTAACTTTCCCTAGTCAGGGCCGAGATCCGGCTACTTTTCCCTACCTCGTATATAAACCCAAAAGCGCTCCAACAACACCCGAAGCACGCTCAGTCACTCGCCGAGCTTCCTTTTGCCTCGGTCCGTAGCACGATCTAAAAGAACACAAATTTAACTCACTTTTAAGCTAGTACGAACAGGTCGAAAATAAATAACTCAAAGCCCAAAATTAATAACGGTTCCACCGTTAAGTTAACGGCTACGATTTGTCCATTTTAAACTTGACAGTTGTCGTTTACACTCGAGCGGGATAAAAGTCGGGTTACGACGGATCGGGTTCGAGCACCCGCGCACCGAACCCAGGTTTGATCTAAACCCAGTTTAAACCCTTTTTTTAACTTAAAACAGTCGTTGAACTCCCTTGCTTTAATTAATTCCGTCTTTGATTTTAAAACATAACGGTTTCCTTCCGTTCGTTTCCAAACTCGATATTTTGGTCCAAGACCCTTATAAAGTCGATCGGCTTCGTTTCCCTTTTTTGATTTAACTTAACTCGAGTCTAACCTTAATAAACGACTTTCGTTTTTATAACCCGTTTAACCTAAGCCGATCTAGTTTTATCGATAACCATTAAACGTCCGAACGATAGAGATCTAAAGCTGATTTTCATTTTAACGATTCAGTTTAGAATCCTCCATTTCACACTTACACAGATTTAAAACAACGTAACGAATATAATAACGATCTCTTATATTTTGTCGTTCTTTACAAAATCAGATTACACGTTTACAATAAACCTTTAAACAAGCCTGAATCACGTTTTTCTTGTTGTTCCGTTCCTTCCCATTTCGGGAGTTCTGTTCCATCCCGACCAGATTTGAACGAACTCGGGAAAAGGGAAAGCGAAGAAGAAGAACGGTTCTGCTTGGTCCGGCCGACCACCGGCGCCGGTCGGCCGAGCTTCCACGGGCCGAGAACTAACCGTGAGGAAATGGTGGCGGCGGTGGACGGCGGTGCACGGCGGCGTCGGCGCGGGTCCGGACGACTCGTCCCGTTCCGGATCTGGTGAGCTCGCCGGCGACGGAGCTCGGTTCGTGTTAGGGCTCGGACGGGAAGATCGGAGACGGGAAGATCGGAGACGGGAAGAGGGCGGCGGCGCGTTAGGGCTCGGACGGGAACGGTGAAGGACGGCCGGGTTTTGGACGGGGACGGTGAAGGACGGCCGGGTTTTGGACGGGGACGGTGAAGGACGGCGTGGGGAGCTCCGGGCGTGGTTGCGTGGCTGGCCGGAGCGGTGATGGCGTCGGGACGGAGGAGAAGAGGACGGGATGGTGCTGGTGACGGAGGTGGCGGCCGGAACGATGGTGGCCGGTGCTGGTTCGGCGAGGAAGACGAAGAGAGAGAGGGAGTGAAGGTTGGATCGGGAGAGAGAGAAGAGAGGGAGTGAAGGTGGAGGCTGCGTGATGTTGTAGTGCTGAAACCCTAAGGGTTCAGCTTAAATGGGTGCGGTTTGGGCCGGCCCTCTTGGGCCTCAGACAGAAAAATGGGCTCGAGCCCAAGTGAGGGGAAGGGCCTGCTGGCCGAGTCTGGCCTGCCCAGATCCTTTTTTTTTTCACTTGTTTCAAAACCTACCCTAAGGTTTTCGTTTGCAAATTAAAACCCTAAAGAAACGAAGCGGGTTTTACAAGATTTGGTCTTGCTCCAACAATTCTCGTTCTTCTTGGCTAGATTGTTGTTGTTGGGTAAATGTCGCCTTAGGTCTTACCTCTTGCTTATTTTGTGGACATTGTTGTGCATACAACTTAGCCCGAACTTGCTTCTCTTCTTTTCTGTGTTGCTCCTTGGCCGTTAAGTCCACCAACTTTTGGAGAGTGGCTGACATTTCCAAGAGGAGTCGATGCACGTCACCCCTTTTACTTGTTGGATTCTGGTGTCGAGGTTGGTGTGAATAATATGCCATAGATAAAACCTGATTTGGAGCATTTAGCTCTGATACCAGATGATACAAGAACGTGGTGGTAGGATGGAGAACCTTAGCTGGCCGTACAACACTCTCTAAGGTTCCAATGGATGAAGATGGAGTCGATGATGGAGATTGCTTCAAATGGCCGTACAACACTCTTTGAAGAATTGAAGTAACTATGAGGATAGATGGTGGATTGAATGACGCCACACAGATTATGGAAAGTCTGTGATAAGTCGAAACACTCAAACTTCAAGAATTCACACACATGAAGATTGAAATGCGATAGGTTCTTCCCAGAAGAAAACTCAAAAATTTTATTTCATAAAACTTGTCTTTTACATTCTGAATATGGACCTTTATATAGGACAACAACAAGACTCGAAATTAATAGCATTGGACAACTAAATGACTCTTTGTTTATCTAAATGTTGGAAATATGCAAATCAGCACAAATGGCTCATTAATGGTATTGAATTCATCTCCCTTGCATTGAATATAGTGGCTGATTTGTCTTTGGAAATATGGAACAAGTTGCCTTCATTAATTACTTGGAAAGAGATTTGAAGAAGTCTTGAATTTCTCTTGAATGTCTTCTTGATTTCCCTTGAGAGCTAGCTTTGATGTCCACATCAATATGAGGCGATCAAAACAATTCGCATGGGCTCAAACAGAGTCCGACGCCAAGGCTCAAACACTTCGGCACGAGTTCGAGCAATTCAAACAGAAGGACGGAGAAACTTTCGACGAGTTGGCAATGCGACTTACCAGCATCGTGGCCAATCTCGGTTTCCTCGGTGACGAGATACCGGAGAAGCAAGTGATGCAAAAGTTCATGCACATAATTCTGAAGCGTTATTCGCAAGTCGCACTATCGATCGATAGTCTCGTCGACCTCGATAAAAAAAATATGGAGGAATTGACGGGGCGTTTGAAAGCAGCAGAGGAACACATGGAGCTGAACAAAGAAGAGAAGGGGAGTACTATGCTTCTCCTCACAAAGGAAGAATGGTGTAGCCTCATGGGACGGTGGGGCCAAGGCAGCATGAACGCCTTACCCAAACCGCAGGGAAAATACCATGATAACCGTGGTAAGGTAGGTGTGCGCGACAGCGGCGACAAGGTCGGTGCTAAGAGCACCAAGAATCCAGGGAAGTGCCGCTACTGCAACATTGAAGGGCATCCGATCTGTGACTGCTGGAAGTAGAAGAGGGATGATGCTACTAACGAAGCTCACCTTGTTCAGGTAGAGGAAGAAGAGGGATGAGGCTACTAACGAAGCTCACCTTGTGTATTACTAGAATATCGTGATTCCATGCTCTATGTAGTTCTACTTGATTATCGAAATCATCTTGATCGGTGGTGTTTGATTTTCAATAAGTGAACTAGGCGTAGCTAAGTAGATTCATCCATGATTTAGAGTTTACTTATACTTGTGTGTTTCCAGAGCTTCGTGATTCGTTGCTTTATTTAGTTCTCCTTGATGATCGATTTATTTTCTCGTTAGGTTGATTGAACTATGAGTAACTAAGTAGATTCGACATTTTATTTAGAGTCCGCTCACGCTTTTGTATTACCAGAGTATCGTGATTCAATACTCTATTTAGTTCTACTTGATTTTCGGTGTTCGTCTTTATTGATGGCATTCGAGAATTAGGAAGTAGCTAGGTGTAGCTGAGTTGATTCACCGAGCGGTGTAGCTATCTCTACTTGTGGTAGTTGGTAGCGAGAGTGACATGCATTCGTTGTCGTTATCTCTCGTTCAAGGATTAATCGAGCTTCGCTCATGATGAAAGAACTACATCCTATTTTATTGCTTTTCGATGATTGGTGGTTCGCATATCGGTCCGGGTAATGGTCTTGTGCTTTCTCCCCGTGACTAGTATGTGGTTGATTTCATGATACCGCATACATAGGAACTTAAGTGTTCTAAGACTATAAGGAAAACATTATTTTATTTCACCATCGTTAACCATACCATGCGTTAATTGGAAGTCATATTTACTTGTATCCGTGATCGACTCTTTGAGTGAATCAAAAGCTACGTGTCTTAGGTGGTAGCGTGTACATATTTACCTTTATGTCTAAATTCAAAACAACACTTTTACTTTTGGCCTTTTATTTTTTCTTTCGGGGATGTGGAAGTGACAGTCCACGTCCGCAGGATTTAGAAAAATACTAGTGATACCTCTACTTCTTATGAGATCGACTGGTACTTAACTGTCTCTATACTGTTTGATGACCGTGTCCTAATGCACGTTAATAGAGGGATTTGACGCTTGGTCATCCTCATTCATCAAGATGGCGTCGTTGTCGGGGAGTAATAGGCGTCATTAGTATTTTGCACCTTTTTAGCTAGCTTAATCATCTTTGTGATCTATCATGTTTGTTTGATTCTTTTGTAGGCGATTGGAAGAGTTGATTTGTTTAAATATAGAGCATAGTTCTCACTTGGAGAATTCAAGAAGGAAACCTCTTCATTCACTTGACTTGAAACTAGGAGAACCCCCTCGCTTTTCAACTGAAGTCCAATTATTGTAGCGTCTACATTATGAGTCTTTTTTTTTGTGTGTAAATCTTGGATAAGCAATATTTTGGCCAATATGAGTAAGCCGGGAGTAGATTTTTTTTCTTCATTATTTGCGGTTTTGAGGAATGAATGGCCTGTTGATAGTGTTAAGAAGCAGTATATTGTGTTTATGTTTATCAGTTTATTCGTGTACATAATGATTTTGAGATGCTAGATGTTGAAATACTTTTCAATTCTTTTTATCATCGTTAACCTGATTCTATCTTGGTTTTTGCGTATAGTGATTTTAATCAAGAGACAGTAGACTTATTTCACTTGTCATACTGAGAAAGTATTAAGTTCACATGCTTATTGTTGAGGGATCAAATTGTGTGTTGTGGTAAATTAAAAATCTAGTCGAGTTCAAGTGGTTAGTCTCATTGTGCGTTTGTGGTACCAATTTTTTCAAAATCACACACACTATGCACGGGAAATTAAGTATAGGTCCCGGGAAAAGGAGATCTAATAAAATCTTTACTTGGGAAAGGGTATGAGGTGCGGCGGATCGCATACATATGGAGCCTCACACGCACAACCTCTCAAAGAGTAATAAAAGGTGAACCCACAACCTATCTTAATGATCCAAAAAATTCTTTTATTGTTTGGAACGATGACCTCTACCATCCGAGCCATTCTTACCCGTGGTCGGATTCACCCCTTCCTCCCTGGTGGATGGCTTTGCCAATCCAGAAAGCCGAACAATCTTCTGCACAGGACGTGCTAGGATATATTGAGCAGTAGGAAGCATAAGATGAAACCAAAACCGAGCCGAAGTCAGAGAAGGATAGAGGCTCCTTCCTTCGGTGAGAGCCTCCACCAAACTTTTGACGCATCCACCGAATTAAATCACAATTTTTTTTTTAAATATTATAAATTATTTTTTTATTTATACCATCATATTTTCTTGTCACTTACAACATTGTAGCGGGAGGGCAGCAAGAAGGTTTTGTCCAACCGGAGAGGGAGATTAGACAAGGGGACCCGCTATCCCCGTACTTGTTTCTGTTATGTGTGGAAGGATTCTCGAGACTGCTTCAAGGGGCGGAGGTGACGGGGGAGCTACACGGAGTTCGCATAACCCCTCGTGCGCCGACATTGACTCACCTATTTTTTGCGGATGACTGCTACGTGTACTGCAAAGCGACTCCGTTGGAAATGGGACGGGTCAAGGGGTATCTAAATATGTTTGAAGAGGCGTCAGGTCAGATTGTGAACCAACAGAAGTCTTCGCTTTTCTTTAGTGCCAACACGTCTCCATCGTGTCGGGCGGACGGGGTCCGGATTATGGGGATCCCGGAACTGATCCATCCGTCCCCCTATCTGGGAATCCCAAATATGATGGGGCGGAGTAGGAAGCAGGGTCTACAATATATTTTGACAAGAGTACTCAGGCGGATTCAGAGATGGGATGAGAAGCTACTGAATGGGGCTGGAAAGGAGGTACTAGTCAAGTCGGTTCTACAAGTGATCCCTACGTATACCATGAGCGTGATGCGTTTGCCAAAAGGTCTATTGGAGAAGATGAATGTGACGATGGCCCGGTTTTGGTGGAAATCTTCCGGGGGAGACGGGAAGGGAGTCATTTGGCAGTCATGGACGACTATGTCCCGACCTAAGGAGGAGGGGGGACTGGGTTTCAAAAACATGCATGATTTTAATTCAGCTTTATTGGGAAAGCAGCTCTGGAGACTCCTACAGGACGAGTCCACTTTGGTTGCGAGGGTGTTAAAAGCTCGGTACTACCCGGGAACCTCGGTCTTGGACGCGGTCCGGAAACCCAACCTAAGTTTTGTCTGGCAAAGCTTGTTATCGGCTCAAGAGCTGGTTAGGGGCGGTGCTTGAAGATCGATTGGACCAGGGACATCCACGATGGTCGGTAATCAGCCGTGGCTGGTGGGAGTCGAGCCGAGAGTCCGGTCGCTGAGAGCCGATCTGGCTACAACACCGGTGTCAGATCTTATGCTACCACACGAACGACGGTGGGACGTAGACAAAATACGACATATGTTCGATGAGGACGATCAAAGGGCTATATTGGCAGTCCCTGTGAGTAATTCAACAGTATCGGACTCTTGGTATTGGACATGGGACTATCTAGGGCAGTATACGGTGCAGGCGGCATACGAGATGTGTCAACAGGACCAAGCTGTATTCCAACCTCAGACGGACATCTGGACACGGATATGGAACCTGGAAGTTCTGCCTAAAGTGCGGACGTTTCTCTGGAGAACGTGCTCCGGATGTCTTCAGGTCGCAGTCAATCTCAGGCATAGATATGTGGAGATGGAAGCAGTGTGTCCGGCCTGCTCAGGGGCGGAGGAATCAGAACTTCACCTGCTGGTACAATGTCCACTGGCGGCAGAGTGTTGGACTAAATCATGGTTGAACACCCCTCATGACGCTCAGTCGATTTCCGAATTGCTACAAAGGACGTTGAGTAGTAATCCTCCGGCGAGTGGGGGTCTAATCGGCTGCATACTTTGGGAAGTGTGGAAGGCGAGGAATAAGGTGGTCTGGGAACAAAAGACACATCAGTCGTCTTCTGTCTTTCAAACAACCTTCCATTTACAGGCGGGATGGCTCGAAGCTATGAAGCGAAAGCGACAAAAACAGGTAAAACCAGGAAATGACCAACCCAGAGCGGCGGAGGTGTGGGATTCTCCGGCTCAGGGAACGTGGGCAGTAAATACAGATGGCACGCTCTTCGCGGCGGCGAACTTGATGGGGACATGTTGGATAAGTAGGAACGACCGGGGGGTGTCATAGCGGCCCGGTCTGTTGGGTCTCGAGGTAGGGTTGGAGATGAACCAACTCGCAGCGGAAAATCAATAAAAACCAAGAGACGATTAAAACCATGAAACAACTAACAAAGAATGGATTCACAAGAGAAAAATTCAGCACTATCTCTTACCAAAACAAGAACACCGGTTAACGAATGATTGGCTTGAGTCTCCAAGACGCCTACGTATCCACATGGGAATCAAAGCCACGTAGTTCTTCTCTTTGAGGACTCAAGAACACAAACATGGAGGTGGAAACTAGCCAAACCCGAAATGGCCATGGAAGAGGGAGAGAAAATGTGTTTCCTATTCTTGTCTTGTGTTTGTTATGTTGAAAAAAGATGACTTAAACATAACAAAACCCATACTTGTCCAACTAAAGGCATGGGACAAGTATGGTGTCAAGTAAGGTGTAAATAGGACAAAGTATGGCAAGACAAGATTGGGTTAGGTGGTGAATCACCAACACCTTAATCCTTGTCTTGCTTACTTAGTACTAATTAATCAAGACTTGATTAATTAGTTCCATGGGCCTTGGTTGCATGGGCCTTTCATGGGCCTCTTGGAACATGGCCCGTGGCCATTTCCAACGAGGTCCCGTGATTCGCTCATCGCCTCCATGCCTTCCATACCGGAAATGTCCAACATTATCCGACGCGATCAATCCCAAGACTCCAAGCCTTGTCTCGATCTGTGAAGTCCTATTCACTTACGGGCACATGACCCAAAACCCAGTTTTGGTCATGTCTCGAGACAACTCCCTTTTGGCCATTCTCCATAAATGTGTCAATGAGTTTCATCCTCCGGTGTGACCCTTAGGTTTATGCATGTCAATAGATCAACGTAAAATCCCATTTTACTTGATCCTATTTAAGTGGCAACTAACGAGACTTTAGTATTGCCTGACACTACATAACGAATCGACCCTGTCGATTCTAACCTTTCCGTCGTCCCTGTCATTATCCTTTTATCTCCGATATCCTGATTGAGATAAGGCATAGAGCTGTCATCCTTATTATTCTCAATCACCGTTCCTTGATATGTGAGATGACTGAAGATATGATACCCAGTATCATATGCATGGCCATGCTATTCTTCCAGTCACTCTCGATCAAGTGGCCGAGAACCGATATCTTTCCCATACCTTAGTATGAGGGATAAATCCCTTAGCCGTCTTTCGTGTCACTCATGTAGCCCGTCCCCAAGCCAATCCTGGCCGTTATGGAAGCCCTGTTACGGACAACGTTAGGCTCAGGTCAAACTCAGTTGTTGACTACATAGCGATCACAAAGACTCCTTGGTCTAAGGATACATGACAAGCTACAACACTGAATATGTTCATGACTTAATCTATGGCACATATTCAGGGCGGGTCATCCAATATCATGTCCCACATGATATCTATGATCAGACTCCGGAATCCCATTCCAATGACTAACAGAACGTAAGCCATAAAGAGCCATCTTTCATACTAGTCGCTTCTAGTGAAGCTTTGTTGACTAGGGACCCATCGAGTGTGATCTATCTCGATCTATGGTTCTATTCGCATGGTGGGCATAGATCAGAGCACACATCGATATATTACTCCAACACATAAGTAATATAAAGCCGCTTTAATTTTATTGCTAACGATGATATATACATTTGGACATTTAGGATTGAACTACGGGCACTAAGACTAACAATCTCCCACTTGCCCTAGTTCCAATCTAAACTCCAATATGTCCCCATCGACTTTACATGTCTAACATGTTCAGGCAGTGACACTGCCTTAGTCAAAGGGTTGGCTATGTTATCATCTGTTGCAATATCGGTTATCTTCACTTCACCTCAGTTCAGTATTTATCTGATGAGGTGGATACGCCGCAGTACATGTTTGGATTTGTTATGCGATCTAGGCTTTTAGCTTGCGCAATGGCCCTTGTGTTGTCGCAAAATGGATTCACCGGACTGGATGGATTTTTAATTACACCCAGCCCTGCCATGAATTTCCAAATCCACATAGCCTCCTTAGCTGCCTCTGCAGCATCCATGTACTTGGCCTCTGTCGTAGATTCGGCAATGGTATCTTGCTTTACGCTTTCCCAGCTAAAGCTCTGCCATTCAGCGTAAACACATATCCTGATTGACTTCTAAAGTCATCTGGATTTGTCTTGGAAAACTAGCGTCTACTCATCCTTCGACGACTAGTTCAGCATCATCTTTCCCCCGGGTTAGAATGATGTCTACTGGTACAACATAAGGCTTACGAGACGTCTGGTCTCATACATGTCATGGCATATATGATCGATCCTGCCCCCAGGCGCATAGGATTCTCATCATCCTTTTCAGCTCATCAGGTGTCTTAGGACACTGAGTCTTGCTGAGATGAATGCCATGACTAGTGGGTAAGAGTCCTTTCTTTGAATCGAGCATTAAGAACCTACTCAATGCCTTGTTCACATAGGTTCCCTGACTTAAATCCAAGACCCTCTTGGTGCGATCTCTACATATCTTAATCCTTAAGATATGAGAAGCATCACCTAAGTCCTTTATTGAAAAACACTTCCTCAACCAAGCTTTAATCTCGTGCAAGGTTGGGATGTCGTTTTCAATGAGAACCAGAAAGGTAATATTGCTCCCACTAGCCTTCTTATAAACGCAAGATTCATCCTCGTTCTTGATTAAGCCAAATCCAATTACAGCTTCATCAAAACGAAGGATCCAACTCCGAGAAGTTCGTTTCAATCCAGAAATGGATTTCAACAACTTATAAATCTTTCCTTTATTCTTCGGATCGTCAAAACCTTTGGGCCGAGACATACAAACGTGCTCAGTCAAATTTCCATTTAGGAAAGCGGTTTTGACATCCACTTGCCATATCTCGTAATTATGATACGCAGTTATGTCAAGAAGAATTTGGATCGATTTTGACCATAGCCACTAAGGAGAAGGTTTCCTCATAGTCAATCCATTGGATCTGCCTATAACCTTTCGCCACCAGTTGAGCTTTGTAGGTCAGAGGGTTGCCGTCCATGTCCATCTTCACCTTGAAGATCCATTTGCATCCTATGGTCCTCACACCATTGATGGGATCAATCGGTTCCCAGACTCGGTTGTCCGACATGGATTGCATTTCCTCCCTCATGGCTCCCAGCCATAACTCGGAGTTGGGCCCATCCACGACTTCCTGAAAGGTGGCTGGATCATCGTGATCCACCATGACTTCATTGTCACCTCCGGATACCATATCTTGGAGGTGGAAGATTGATCCTTTCAAATCGCCTTGGACCTTCCAGAATTGTAACAGGAATTGGTTCTTACTCTACGACAATCTCTGGCTCCTTTCTACTGGGTTGCCAATTGGTTTAGACAGATCTGTACCATCCTGAATTTCTTCGAGATGCACAGTCCTCCCAATGACGTCTTTGGAAACAAAACTTCTTTTCCATAAAGACCCCACCCCAAGCGACGAACACCATGTTCTCACTGGGATTGTAGAAATAGTATCCCCTTGTTTCTTTGGGATACCACACGAAGGTGCATATCTCAGATCTTGGTTCGAGCTTAGTCGAAACCAAATGTTTCACATAAGCCTCGCAACCACAAATCTTTAGGAAGGACAAAGCGGGCATCATCCCGTACCATTTTTAAAATGGTGTCCCTTCCACACCATTCGTCGAAGCCCGATTCACTATGAATGCGGTCGTCTCTAGAGCAAAACCCCTAAAAGAGATTGAGAGATCAGTCCAACTAATCATGGAACAGACCATTGTCTAACAATGTCCGATTTCTCCGTTTGGCTACACCTTTCAACTACAGTGACCTAGGAGGAGTCCATTCCAAAAGGATCCCATTCTCTTTTAGATGATCTAATAACTCTGTGGTCAAGTATTTTCCACCTCGATCCAATCGAAGTGCCTTAATACCTTTGTCGAGCTGGTTTTCTACTATAGTCTTAAACTCTTTGAATTTATCAAAAGCTTCAGACTTATGTCTCACCGAATAGACATAACCATATTTACTGTAATCATCAGTAAATGTGATAAAGTAGCTAAAACCCCTCCTGGCAAGTGAACTTATTGGTCTACACACATTCGAGTGTATCAGCCCCAATAATTCACCCGCCCTTTCATCGCGATCGATAAAGGGCACTTTAGTCATTTTTCCCATCAAACAAACCTTGCACCTATCGATCGAATGGAATTCGAATGAACCTGAAAGCCCGCACTTCTGAAGTGCTGATAGGCGCTTCTTGTTTATGCGACCCAAATGACAGTACCATAACAGAGTTAGGTTTAAATCGTTGGATTTAGACCTCTTGGTATTAACGGAATATATAGAACTTGAGGCATTGTTACCCATATTTATATATGTACAATCCTCCAACCATGTCAGTACTGGTATAAAACATATCATTGCATAGAACATTGAAAACTCCATTTCCAATATTAACATTATATCCTTCCTTGTCAAACACGGATACAGATATAATATTCCTACTAAAAGTAGGTATGCAATATACATTATACAATACTAAGACAAGGCCTCTTGGCAAAGCAAGACTCATGGATCCTACAGCAGTTGCCACAACTCTGAGGTCCATTTCGTGCTTTCCAAATCTCTCCTACTTTCAGCCACCATATATTAGTGCATGTGTGAGATTCAGTCATGGTATCTAATACCCATGAATCTTTGGAAGTAGAGAGATGTAGCTCTATAGAGTTAATACCGAATGAAGGCACGGTCCCACCGCCCTTCCTTAGATCATCCAGGTTTCCTGATGAAGGCGCAGTCCTACTACCCTTCTTCAGATCATCCAGGCTATTTGATGAAGGCGCAGTCCCACTGCCCTTCTTCAGATCAGCCGTGAACTTCCTGTAATCCCGGTTCCAATGACCAGGCTGTTGGCAGTAGAAGCAGACATTCTCAGGTGTCTCATCTTTCCTGCCAAGTGCGCATGGGCCCAGCCCTTGCCACTTCCAATTCCCTTGTTGACCATCAGAATATCCTTGGATCCCAGATCCCTGAGATATTCTTCTGAGCAGTTAATGACACTTCATGTAACTCTGATATGGTCTTAGAGACAACCTTGTCAAGGACATATTCTTTGCGTTCAGACTTGAGGACTATCCTCAAAATTCTGTACCAGTCCAAATAGTTTGTCCCATTTAGCTTGACCCTGTCAAGAATGGTTTTTAATGACAAACTATTAATGTTCGCTGAATTTGCCATTTGATCTACAACAGATAAAATTCAATCAGTAAACTGAATAAATTTTATGAATATCAAGCTTAAACACCAACAATCAATTCTAAACCTTTAGAATCTGAAACCAAGATCCTTGATTCACTCGATTAAGCTGAACTAATGCTCACCACTTAATCGAGCTATGTAGGTAGGACTCCATCCAATCACATCCAATGTGACTCTTGGCTAGGGTATGTACTTATGTACACGACTTACCCTATCTGTTACCCTAGCTCAACCTCAGGCCGAGAATCGTAGTCGGGTCCACCAATTTTCAACTATGGCTCGTCACTATGTAGGTGCTCCGCTAATGCGCACGACACCCACATATGTCGTCCAAACCTACTACCCCGCTTCCCCATGGATGCTCCGCTAATGCGCACGACAACCATAGGACGGGGAGGTAGTAAGGTGTTGATGATTGGGAGGTATCGGACATGACCCGCTTTTACTTGTCCAGTTGTGTTCAAAACTTTGGCACATCCTAGATGCGATGAGCACATCAACTACATTCCAAATGCAATGATGCCTCAAATTACATCCAATGTAATTCTTCCTTTGAACCCGTCAACTACATCCAATGCAATGACGGTTCTAAGGGTTCACACACAAGGATTAAAAGTCCAATTTTATCTTTGCATGTGAGGTGATATGCTCGGTAAATAAAGTTAAGCATGCAATTCTAAAACACATAGAATTAATCATGCATAAACTAAACCAAGCATAAAGCGATAAATGTGCACATAATAGCCCCCTAAACTAACTCCCACTAGCTTCTTGAGCTCCACCGACTCCAAGCCGATGCCAACACCCGAAAAGCCACCAAATGACCTTTTCGCCCTTTCTTCGTCTTGAGTAAAATATTACAATTTAATACATGACTCGCAGGTCGGGAATAAATAAATATTACAAACAAGTGGTTCGACGACCACACCTTGAAAGAATAATTACACGTTAACTCTAACGGCTCGCAGGCCGTGAAAAGCGATAAATAATTAAATTGAGCTCGGGGCTATTATGTACACCATGCCAACATCACATCACACATCGTGTTATCAAACAAGCATGTTATCAAACATCATGTGATTTTCCGGTTTTAATTAATAGCCAAGTTTCGAAATTTTTTGATGCTCGGTTTATCGAAACCGTTCAAAAATGAAACTTTTGAACATTTGATCTTCGAGTTCATCATGACGGTTCCAAACTCGTCATAACTAACAAAACGGTTTAGCCTTGGCATATCAACCATCCAATGGTCATGCTTGGCCTAGCTCCGTCCAACAGAGCCCCGTTCGGTCCCGGTTTCGGCTCCCCGAGAGTCCCGCTCCCGAGACCCGAAAAATCAAATTTTTTTCAAAATTTCCAGATTTGAAATAATTTTCAAAAATTCATTTTACATGTATTAAATCCATAAACAATAATTTAAAACATGTTATCAAACAATTTAGCAAAACAACATGCCAAAAACGAAACTTTCAAGCAAAACCGAAACTTTGAACACCGTCTTGTGAATCCCGAAGGTAGCACGGCTCTGATACCACTGTTGGGTCTCGAGGTAGGGTTGGAGATGAACCAACTCGCAGCGGAAAATCAATAAAAACCAAGAGACGATTAAAACCATGAAACAACTAACAAAGAATGGATTCACAAGAGAAAAATTCAGCACTATCTCTTACCAAAACAAGAACACCGGTTAACGAATGATTGGCTTGAGTCTCCAAGACGCCTACGTATCCACATGGGAATCAAAGCCACGTAGTTCTTCTCTTTGAGGACTCAAGAACACAAACATGGAGGTGGAAACTAGCCAAACCCGAAATGGCCATGGAAGAGGGAGAGAAAATGTGTTTCCTATTCTTGTCTTGTGTTTGTTATGTTGAAAAAAGATGACTTAAACATAACAAAACCCATACTTGTCCAACTAAAGGCATGGGACAAGTATGGTGTCAAGTAAGGTGTAAATAGGACAAAGTATGGCAAGACAAGATTGGGTTAGGTGGTGAATCACCAACACCTTAATCCTTGTCTTGCTTACTTAGTACTAATTAATCAAGACTTGATTAATTAGTTCCATGGGCCTTGGTTGCATGGGCCTTTCATGGGCCTCTTGGAACATGGCCCGTGGCCATTTCCAACGAGGTCCCGTGATTCGCTCATCGCCTCCATGCCTTCCATACCGGAAATGTCCAACATTATCCGACGCGATCAATCCCAAGACTCCAAGCCTTGTCTCGATCTGTGAAGTCCTATTCACTTACGGGCACATGACCCAAAACCCAGTTTTGGTCATGTCTCGAGACAACTCCCTTTTGGCCATTCTCCATAAATGTGTCAATGAGTTTCATCCTCCGGTGTGACCCTTAGGTTTATGCATGTCAATAGATCAACGTAAAATCCCATTTTACTTGATCCTATTTAAGTGGCAACTAACGAGACTTTAGTATTGCCTGACACTACATAACGAATCGACCCTGTCGATTCTAACCTTTCCGTCGTCCCTGTCATTATCCTTTTATCTCCGATATCCTGATTGAGATAAGGCATAGAGCTGTCATCCTTATTATTCTCAATCACCGTTCCTTGATATGTGAGATGACTGAAGATATGATACCCAGTATCATATGCATGGCCATGCTATTCTTCCAGTCACTCTCGATCAAGTGGCCGAGAACCGATATCTTTCCCATACCTTAGTATGAGGGATAAATCCCTTAGCCGTCTTTCGTGTCACTCATGTAGCCCGTCCCCAAGCCAATCCTGGCCGTTATGGAAGCCCTGTTACGGACAACGTTAGGCTCAGGTCAAACTCAGTTGTTGACTACATAGCGATCACAAAGACTCCTTGGTCTAAGGATACATGACAAGCTACAACACTGAATATGTTCATGACTTAATCTATGGCACATATTCAGGGCGGGTCATCCAATATCATGTCCCACATGATATCTATGATCAGACTCCGGAATCCCATTCCAATGACTAACAGAACGTAAGCCATAAAGAGCCATCTTTCATACTAGTCGCTTCTAGTGAAGCTTTGTTGACTAGGGACCCATCGAGTGTGATCTATCTCGATCTATGGTTCTATTCGCATGGTGGGCATAGATCAGAGCACACATCGATATATTACTCCAACACATAAGTAATATAAAGCCGCTTTAATTTTATTGCTAACGATGATATATACATTTGGACATTTAGGATTGAACTACGGGCACTAAGACTAACACGGTCGACATCTTTCCATGGTCCCCAAAACCCGGGCCTGGTGGAGGCATATGCTATCAGGGATGCGTTGACTTGGCTTAGACAACACCCACATCAGAGGGCGACAGTGAGGAGCGACTGTAAGGTCATAGTGGATATGATCAAGAAAGGAGGAAGACTTCTATCTTCTTTAGGGACAATTATCACATATTGTATTTCCCTTTTAGCTAATCTCGAGTACGTGCAACTCGTCTTTGTAAAACGGACAGCGAACAAAGCAGTTCATTGGCTTGCCAGGGCGGCATGTTCTTCCCCTGTCTGGAATTGGTCCGGGGGTCATATCCCTGAACCTCTTCAAAATATCCTTCTTGCCGATATTTAAATAAACATTACATTATCTCTCATAAAAAATTATCTTTTAATTTTCATTAAAAAAATTAAATTCATAAGTTTTAATTTTTTTTCTTATTCTCATTAATTTTAAGCTTTAAATTTTTTTCATATAATTTATATATTCTAATTTCGAATTAAATCTTATTTTGTTCTTTTTTTTCATTTTTATTAACTTTTTTATCAGCATCAACACAGTTCTGGAATTGTATACCCACTTCCTCATTCTCTAGTTTGATTTTGCAGCAACAACTCTACTTTGATTTAGAATACAGCAAACAAAACAAGAATTGGCCCAACTTGATTTGCAGCAACTTAGGTTGTATTTGGTACGCAAGTGACACGCCCTATGTACAAGTGCAGGGGTATTCTAATAGAACATCACAATATTGGCCCAATACTTACAAAAAAAAAAAAAAGATGTTGGGCTTCCAACAACCAAGATAACACCAATCACAAAAAAGATCTGAATAATGTCATCAAGTGCATGTTCCCAGAAAACCATGTAACTATGAGTTAGAATAAGCAGGTGAAACTCTGTGTCAAAGCTAAAGCAGTAGCCTAAAATGTTGTAGTATGATTTTCCATTTCTAATATTTTCTGGGTCTTCTTCTATTTCAGTAAAATGATCCAAAACCCAAACTAAGTAAAGATACATACAATGATGAATTCCTTGTTACAATATCAGCAAAGCGTAGAGGCCCCGAATTTGTACTATGAAGTTAATTTAGATGGCAAATCCATTGAAAGATATGTCACATTATACCTGTTCCGAGAAAGCTACATAAAAGATTCTCGACATATAGAGTAAACCTCTGGTATGGCTTCTTCTCAAGTGAGTTCTCAAGCAAATTTGCTCTCCTTTTCTTCTTTTTGTTCTGTGCTTCTCTCTTTGTACAAGGATTATGTATCTATGGAGAGTTTAGTATCAAATAAGAAGAATAAGGTTGGGGTTTATCAGTTTGCTGGCTCTAAACATTCGGTTCCTAGAAACAAGGCCAAACAGAGTCCAGTTTCTCAAGCCAAGGGTAACCGTAACCTTGGTAACCGGAGCAGGGTTTTACAGAAGAAACCTCCACGGATTCGATTTGGTGAAGTAGCCATTACTCAAGATGGTGTTGTCGGGGATGGGAAGGTTGCAGGCGTTGAAGCCCTTGTTTCAGGAATCAACATTGTTTCCGATTTCATTGTGCCCGGAGCTTCTAATCCAGGTTTTGTTGTTGTGACGATCTGCAATCTTAGTTCTGAGGTTCTACCAGTGTCGAATACTCAAGGTAGATGAGATTTGGTTGTTTCCAGCGCAGACTCTGTTTTGGGTTCCGGAGAGCCTGCTGCTTATGTTCCTGATTCTGACGCGATGAAGGATCGATGTTTCGATCTTCAACCAGTCATGAACTCTAAAGATCAAGTTGTCTCTATTAAGGGTATTATTTCGACGACTCCGACCAGCGATCCTCTTCTGACGACGTCAAGACCTTTGACTTAGGCAAGTCAAAATTTCATTTATAACTTGCCCTATGAGACAACAGAGGAATGGGTTCGTCACTGTTTTGGGACGTTTGGTGAAATTCTTACTTGTTCGGTTCTGAAAAGGCCTAACAAAAGTGGGAAATTTTTCGGTTTCGTCACGTACTCATCACCGGCATCTGCTTCTTTGGTCGTGGATACTTACAATGGGTATAAAGTCAATGGTTACATTCTGTTTGTGGCTTTGGCTCGTCCTCATCTGATTCCGGTGAGGCCATTGAGTATAGGTCAGATTGTGGAGCTTGAACTTCCGGCAAATTTTCCAGTAATTGATGGAACAACCACAATCCGATTATCCCAAGCATCTTGGGTTTACGATTTTCAAATCTCACCCAATATACGGGATAGCCAGGGTGAAATTGATCGGTTTCTAGATTCGTGCGATGTCCTTTCGTCTTCTGCGCAGGTTGTTCGGGAGGTTGAAGACGTTGTTGAGGTGGCAGCTATTGACCCTGTTACTCGGGCCAGATGCGAGGCCCAGGTGTGCGTAGTAAATGGACCCTCTCATGTGGGCTTGTCCAGTTCGGGTGAGAACAGCCAGATGGGGCTGGTGGCCCAGGTACACGATTCTGAAGTCAAGGATAGGGAGAAGGCCCATTTTTTTAGCGCCCATCCCAGTATTTCGTGTGCTGGGCTTGGTGGCCAAGGAGTAGGTCCGTCAAATTTGGACGTTTCAATAATCTCGAGCTCGGATGTCGGGGATCAAAGTAGTCCGTGGAAAGACGCCTTGAATAAACCCTCGATACCTAAGGGATGGGTTGTTAAGACGTCAAATGGTATTGTGACTTACTCCAAGCCGAGAACGCGCTCCATGAGTCGGGAGAGAGCTCTACAAGCTGCCCTGCAAGCTGCCCCTGCAGCGGCAGATGCGTGGAATCAGGCGACTGTGAAGCCACCTAAGGGCGATGTACCGGGATTCAAGGAGATTATCATTTAATTTGGTTTTCTCTTTGTATGTTTTTTGTAATTTTTTCTTTTCGAGGACTACTCTCTTTTTGGTTCTAAAGGTAATGCCTTTAAGCTCCATTGTCGGGAGCTCCTTTGTAATCGTTGTCTTTGGTCTTTTTGACCTCGAGTTGCTTTCCTGCTTGGAAAGTTTCTCCTTATCAATAAATTTTCTAGTGTTGATAAAAAAAATAGAGTAAACCTTTATCTTGATTGCTTTACAAACTGCCCAAGTTTTCCGTCTTCAGATTGATTACAAGAATTACGTGTACCTTTCTCTGAAGATAGATTATGAGCTCTAGTATAAAAATGAGACCAGCCTTATTCTTGGAATGAGTTTCATTACCATGAAGAGTGTATAACTTTTTGGGATAATTCCATTTTAGTACCCTAAAACTTTCGGATTTCGTTTTTAGTACCCTAAATGTTTTTTGTGCCACTTCAGTACCCTAAATCTTTGTTTATTCCAGTTTAGTACCCAACGTCTGATTTCTTATTTATAAAAAATCATTTTTATTTTTCAAAAAATCAATTTGTTTAAACTACCGAAGGGTAGTTTTGGTATTATTATAAAAGATAAGGTCATGTGCAAGACACATGACGTTTTTCCATCCAAAAATGGATGGAAAATCAGACATTGGGTACTAAACTGAAATAAACAAAGATTTAGGGTACTGAAGTGGCACAAAAAACATTTAGGGTACTAAAAACGAAATCCGAAAGTTTTAGGGTACTAAAATGGAATTATCCCTAACTTTTTCGATTTTCCTCTCTTACCTTTTAATTTCTTGGGGCTAGTATTGAGATACAAGATCCTGTTTAGTGTGTCTTATGTAGTTTATTTTTATAGTTACAAAATTGTTGTTGTTGTAGGTGGTACAGTGGGTTGTTAGAGCATCTACAACCTTAAAATGATAAAGTTGGTGGTAAAGCTGATTGTTAGAATAAAAAATAAATACATCAGCTTATTTTTTATAAGGTCGAAAAATTTAATAATAAGACTGAATCCAAAAGGAGAGTCGGAATGCCCTGATTCAAGAAGAAGCAGGGTAAAAGAGGTCAAAAGACCAGTAACACGCTTACAAAGGAGTTCTGTTAAGGGTGAACTATAAGGACAGACCTTATCCCAAAAACAAAGAAAACCAAACAAAACAAACAAAACTACTGAGCTAGTTTTGTCGAGCCTTATGAGACGATTTCCACAAGGCCGAAACTAGAGGCGCTGCCTTGATGGTACGCTCCCGAGTCAAAGAGCGAGCTCTTGAACGAGTAATAACATTATAAATAGAAGGTCGGCTCTGACGAGGTTGAAGGAGGGCGTCCTTCCATGGACTACTCTCCTTCTCCCCCGTTTCCACCTGAACCTCCAACCCTTCGATAATCGAAACCGAAGCTATCGAACCTGTCGCCACACAATCCACAGAACCCTCCTCAAATGGGCATGACACATCAGGACAATCCACTTGACTTTGGGCTTCGATCAACACCTCCGAAGCCTCGTTTACCAAAGCCAAGAGAGGTAGTGGCAGCAGAACCGAGTGGGCCTCTATTATAGGGCCCAAACCACCAATCTGCTCACCCAACTCCCCTTCTTGATGCTGCTAAATAGAATCCATACCACCCTAGGCCGTAGTCAGCTGAGCTGCGTCAGAGCCCAACCTAACAAAAACCGCAGGCCCAATAACTGTAGGACCGTCTTCTACCAACTCGCGCACACTAGCGTGAACGTCAAGCAACGCAAACCCACATGATCCACACCAGACTCCCTATTCGAAAGGTTTTCAACCCGATCTGAGGACTCAACCATGACATCCGAGATCCTCGCACCAAAAACGTATCCAGAATTCTAAATAAAATCACCAAGGATACGAGGAGGATTTTTGCGATCTACAACCGGATCACCTCCGACAACCAGTCAGCCACCGTGGTCGATCTCCGGTCACCAGTCAGCAAAAACTTCAACAACATCCCATCCTCCATGATGGACCTCTTCTCCTTCAGAAAATCGGAACTCGGGACAGTGCTTTGTTTTTTAGCGAGGCTCTGTTTTGGACCGCGATTTCGTTTTGCATGGAATGGTTCCAATTCCAGCCGAGCAAAGGCCACAAAGAACTTGTGACCTTTATACACTAGACCATTAAAAACGTCAATAGATTTATGGGAAGATAATGGATGTTGGAACTCCACAAACCCAAAAAACCTGCCTTTTCTATTACGACACTTGAGGACAATTGTAGAGACCACTTCTCTACACACGCCAAAAGTAGAATGAATCCAGTTATCCGAAGACGCATAAGGCACATCGTACACGAAGGTCTTTTTACCTGACCAACCTTGGATGATGGTACTTTCGGTATCTTGGGTGAAGGGTCTGAAAAATCTAGCCCTGGCCTTACAATAGCACCGGCCAAGGCAACCTCCTGTTCCGAAGTTGATGTTGTAGCTGCAGAATCACCAGACAACACCTCAACATCTCGTTTATCCGAGACAACGCTTTTCTTCTGAGCCGGAGTGACAGCCTCCCTATTGGGCGCAACACCTGAGCTTGACTTACCAACAAGGCCATGGTCCTTAGCCAAACGCTCTCCGGAAACCTTCTGGTGCTCCCGAGCACGGCGAGTTCTAATAGGAACCGAAGCCTTCTCCACACGAGTAAATTGAGAAGGCCGAGTAGTCCCTCTCTTCTTACCTGATGAATGTAAATCCTTGACTGGTGATACGATCGAGCAATATACACCATACAGTTTTATCAATTCATGGCAGAAAGATGGGAAAGAGGGGATCCTCATCTCTTTTCTATTTTAGCCTATTAGTCATCATCAACAATCAGCACCGTCCAATGCTAAAATAATAAGGCTGACTATTGGAATAAAATAATATTCCTGAAAGTTAATAAAAGAATTAGTAATGAGATATTAATGAAATTAAAAGAAAGAATGTATATAACAAGAACTAACATAACAATGTTGAAAATACTACAATAAATAAACAATTTCAACGAAACTAATTTAAATTGCATAGGATTCGAAGGACGGTTACAATGTTGAATGAAAACAAGTTGAACTAGAAAGGAAATTAAACCAGAGACCAAAATAACTAAGCGTCGTCAAATTAATTTCAAATGTGTTCGACGAGGTCGTCCTTCAATCGATAATGAATACGTTCATCCTGCATCATTTGGGTGTTTCGAATTATGACATGGGAGGGGATGAAGCTGCCTCGCGTAAATGTTGGTTCGCTTGGCCCACCCTCATATGTGGGGTCAATGAAGCCATCGTATGTATGATGTGTTGTCTCGACTATCATATTGTGCATGATAACACATGCATTCATCACTAAGCCGAGGGACTAGGGTATCCACATTCGACCCGATCGAGTGATAATGTGAAACCGAGATTGGAGGACCCCAAATGCTCGTTCCACATCCTTCCTGCATGCTTCTTGGACTTCTGCAAACTTCTTTTGATTCGGTCGTTGAGCCAATGGGATTGTTTTCATAAAACCTGGCCACGAAGGCTAAATACCATCAGCAAGATAATAAAGAAGTGTATAGTGGTTACCATTTACCGTATATTAGACCGATGGTTGCCAACCATTGATAATATCCGCGAACAGTTTAGAATAGTTGAGCACAATTAAGTCGTTGTTGGATCCCACCATGCCAAAGAACGAGTGTCAAATCCATAGGTCGCGAGTGGCAATCGCCTCGAGAACCATGGTTGGTCTATTCTCGCGGTCCCTTCTTGAATGTGAGTCCCTCAAAGTCGTCGGGCAATTCTTCCACTCCAGTGCATGCAGTCAAGACTGTCAAGCATTCTCGAAAATCCTCACGCTTCATTAATTGCCAAAATGTAGTTCATATCAGCCTCTGTTGACTTACGCCGGTACGTCGGCCCGAAGATTGTTATGACCCCCTTGTAAAATTTTATCACACACTGCATAATGCATTCATAATGCATAATGCATTCATAATGCATAATGCATTATATAGTTGTATGTGCAATTCATAATGCATTCTATAGTTGTGCGGGCAATAGATTTTTCTTTAAAAAATCGGTGGACAAAACTTAAATGCACCCAGAAAATATAGACAAAACTTTATGCATGCATCCGTTTTTGGAAAAGACTTTCATGTCGTTTTTGAGAATTAACCCTTTAATTGTCTTGACTGAAAACAAACTTTATTTTTTGCCCTTTATTTTTACTTTCGGGAATGTGGAAGTAGCAACCCACATCCCCAAGTTTTAGCAAAATACTAGGGATACTTCTACTCCCTATGAGATCGATCGATACTTAACTGTGTCTGTATTGCTTGATGACTGTGTCCTGATGCACATTAAAAGAGGGATTTGACACTTAGTCATCCCCACTTTTCACCACCACGACCTCCTATGCCACCAGAACCGCCACCATTGCCCCATCCTCTGTCATTGGAGCCACCGCCACCCCGCTCTCCTCTTCCACCAAAGCCGCCGCACTCGCGTTTTGATGCACGGTCGCTCCCTCATCATTCGCTGGATTGGGACCCTTACACCTCCTTTCGGGGTTAGAGAGACTAGAATCCGTAATTTTTAAGCTTGATAGGGCATCACGCACTGTCCTGGAGAAGTCACAACATGTGTCAACCCCATCCACTGGATCGAGACTTTGACACCTCTGATGTGTGTGTCAGGACGCACACCTCAACCTACCAAGGTTGGTGCAAACCAGACATCCTAGTTCACCTGCTTTCTAATGTTCTCCTTGGATGTCTGGTACCCCTTCAAAGACACTCTATCAATTATCATAGACATTTTCAGATCGAGTGAAGAAATGATTACTGTGGGTTGCAGTTGTGTACCCACCCACGTAGAGTTTGTCCATCAATAATTATCCTTGAAATAATCATGTATTTAGTTATATGATTAGCGTATGAAACCTACACATCAGAATTCTTGTCTCACCTTTTCTATTTCTTACAATTCCAGAGTCTTGTATGTCTTCTATGAGGACAAATCTAATAGAAACCCCTATTATCCTAAAAACTGTGTGAACTCATCTTAACCACACACTCCTAGGATCCAACATTTACCATGATGACACATCATCATCCCAATCCCACCTAAAATTCACACCACTTTCACTCTTTCTCACACAAGCAAGGTCATAATTGTAATAGCATGGTGTCATGTGGACAAGTGTCCATTTGTTTCCACCAATTCACTAATTTAATATTTCTTCATTCGTTTGAACTCTGATTAGCTTCAAACTTGCGTCAATGTTTTTCTTTTTCCAAGGAATATCTATCAAGTAGCATATTGAATATATTTTGAAGCACGAAAATAAAAAGTTATATCGGAGTGATAAAAATAATGTTGAGTATTGATAAATCTTTACTTAAAAATATTTTATATCGGGGGTGATCAAACTAGTGCTAAAATGTTGATAAAAACACGTATTGAGGTGATAAAAAACAAGTAATGAGGTGATAAAATCATTTTCAATTTTGATAATAAGAGTGATAAACTAGAGTTTAGTGTTGATAAAAAAACATGTGATGGGGTAGTATTTAGTGATAAACATACTGTTTAGTATTGATAAAACTAGTGCGTAGTGTTCATAAAAACATGTGATGAGGTGATAAAAAAACATGTTCGTTTTTGGGAAATAAGGTGATAAAACTAGCGTTCAGTGTTAATAAAACCAGTGTAAAGTGTTGATAAAATCATTGTAAAGTGTTGATAAAAATTATCCAGATATAATTTTTTTTAAATCAGGCCCAAAATAATTTTTTTCGTGCTTCAAAACATATTCATCACCGATCTTGATAGAAAGCCCTTGAAAGAAACAAAAATATATGCGTAAGTTTGAAACCAGTCGGAATTCAAACAAAGCGGAAAAATTAAATTAGTGAATTGGTAAATAAATATAATATGATAGTTAACTAAAAAGCCCCTACTAAAATTTTCTCTCTCAACTCTGAGACCCTCTTCTAGCCCTAGCCCGCCGCTATGGTGCTTTCTACCTCTTCCTCCGCCGCCGCTGCATCTGTTGTCGTCGTGGTGCTTGCCCCGGAAACCGCTGCTCCTACCAGTGGCCCTCTCCTCCCTCTTCTTCCCCTCGCCCCTTCGCTTTGACCGTTGGGGAAAAGGTTCGCCATCAGCGTAAACCCTAGCCTACCTTGGTTGGACCGCCTCTTCCACTCTCCGCGATCCCTCTGCCACTGGGTCCGACCCCAACATGAGTCTTCTCTTTCATGTCGGTTTCTCTGGTACCGGCTCCTAAGCCAAAGAGGGGGAGGCCTCTACGCCGCCCTGGGGTGACTTTCTCTCCAAGTAATGGTCTTCTGACCTTACCTCCCCCGAACCCTAATCTGAACCGGACATGACCTTGCTCTGGTTCCGATTGCTGGGGAAAAGACACCTAGGGTTCCGCCGACCACCGGTGATGAGACTGAGGCGTCTAGGGTTGTGTCGTGTATCGACGCAGGCGGTGGGGATTTTAGGGTTACGCCACCCTCGGTGCTACCCCGACCCTATCTAGGGTTTCATCCCCTCTGAGCCTTGACCGGATCGGGCTCCACCCTCTAAAATTACATGGGGGTAGGTGGTCATCCCTACACCTGTTTAATCGGGGTCTAACCCTACAGGACCTCTAGTATTACAGAGAGATCCGGGGAAAGGGAAGGCCCATTTGGAAGAGCTTCCAAGAACGGCGGCCCTAGCCTTGGGGCTAGGGCGGTGTCTTCCCAACCCGAACAAATTTTCAATCATCCCGGTGGCTCTAAATACGCACAGGGGATGACCCGGAACCGGTCGAAGCACCTCCTCACGGAGGAATTCCCTGCGACCGGGACTGTCAAGGAGGTGGGACTTCAGTCTTCTCTAGAGGGCCTGCAGGACGTGTTTTATTCCTGCTCTCTAGAAGATGAAGAAGAGTGGTGGTCCCGTCATCCTGGGCGACGACGTCAGCGGCACTACTTGCCAACAATGAGGGCTGCTAGGCTGGCTTTGGTCACCAAAGCCCCCGCGGAAGGACATGTTCCTCCGTATCATTACCAATGCATGTGGGAAGGCTGCGGAAGGGCTAATGATCAAAGATCTAGGGCCGGGACTATTCGGCTTCTACTTTCGATCTTCGGAGTCTAGGGCGTGGGTTCATGGTAACGAACCCTAGTGTTTCGATGACCGGGCCCTGTTGCTTGGGGACCTGCACCCGTGCGCTCGGGAGATGCCTGCTCTTGACCGGGTGCAATTATGGGTCCATGTTAAGGGACTACCGCCTCTGGTTCGGACGAGAGAGACGCTTGTCTCTATCGGGGATGCCCTAGGGATATGTGTAGATGTCCTATGTGACCAATGAGGCATATGCTGGGGAGGGACCGTCAAGGTCCGATTCTGGCATCTCTTGGAAAATCCCCTGAGAAAGGGGTTGGTGCTTCGGTTCCTAGAGTTTCCGAAGCCTATCAGTGTGGAGCTCACGTACTCAAAGCTTCCGAGCTTCTGCTATAACTATGGCCAGATCGGCCATATCCTGACGGACTATACGTGGGCGGTTCGGGGACCACCTCGATTTGGCTCTTTTATGCTGGAGTATGATAGGGAGAAGCATGTCAAACGGTACCCCACATGTCACGCCCCAAATCCGGTATTGACCGGACCCGAGACGTGAACCGGGAATTATATAGAAAACAATTTAAAATGAATAATTAAATCCAAGACTGTAGATAAATATAGTAATAGTCAATGCTGAAAATCTGAGTCCTACGCTCAGTCATATACAATAGTCGAAAACAACAGTACGTCTCTACGAAACATAAAATAAACCCGGGCCTCCGCTAGCTCCCAAGCTCTGTGTAACCCTCTAATCCAGATCATAGCTAATACCTGTAAAAAACATAATAAGGGGGTGAGCTTGACGCTCAATAGGGAAAAGCCACGAAATCCACCTATTTACAGACTTACAAGAAAGCCTTTCCAAAATTTAAAATTTAATCAAAAGGATTGATAAATCGATACGACACTTAAACCAATTCCAAGGCAATACCCCTTTTACTCAGACACTCGCCACACTAACAATCCCCAACTTTAACTCCACACGAACTACTACACCGAGGCAACACCGAAGGAATAACCAAGGAAAAGCAACCATAGCCACAAGCACAGCAACACTCACAAGCACAGTCATTCAAAATCCAAGGCATTCTTGCAAAGACCGCTCCGGCTAAAAAGGGTTTAAGATTTAAATCGTTCGATGGTAACGTCGTGGTCGGAAAGCGGATCGAATTTTGGGATCGTTCGCAAAAAAAGAGAAAAAAAGAAAAAAGAAAAAAAAGGGAAACGGGCGGACTTGGCCCGACCTGCAGACCCGGTCCAACCTCTAGCCAGCCCAACCCGGCCTCCCTTCTCTTTGGGCCGTGAGGCCCACGGTTCGCTAGAGGCCCAAGTGAAACCGGCCCGAGCTATTTAACCCAAAAATTAGGGTTCATACGCCATTTGCTCTCCCTCCCTCTTCTCCAAGTCGCCGCTCCCTCTCTCTATCCTCTCGCGTCTCTTCCTCTCTCCCTCGGTCGCCCCTCTCCCTCATCTCAACGCCCGAACTCGCACCCTCCTTCTTCTTCTTCTTCGCGTCTTCCTCTTCCCCTCACGCACGCCTTCCTCTGATACGGGCTCGCCGTGGAAGGGTCGAGAGGAAATGTCACCGAAAAGTTCCGACGGACAACGTCCAGGGCTTCACCAAGCCGCCATCCGCCGTCTGGCTCGCCGGCGAAGGAGGAGACCGACACCAAACCGCCGCCTTTGTTTCAGGCTGCCGCTGTTTCGTCGAGATCCTCGCCGGACGGTATAGATCTGAGGCGAGGAGACTCGCCGTGCTCCGTCGCTCCCACGGTTGCGACCACCGCCCAGCCACCGTTCTTCTTCCCTACGTTGAGAATCGCGACACCGTGAGGCCTCGGTCGGCGGCGTCTCCGCCGGTGGTCGGTCGGAGTTCAAAACCGAACCACTTTCTCCTTCTTTTCTTGTTTCCCGAGCACTTTTGAATATGGACAATTTTGAAACACGAATTAAAGAAATTAAAAGAAAAGAAAATAAAACCAAATCACATTTAAATTAAAAAGGGACTGTTGAACGAATCTGGAACGCTAGGACGTTGAACCATCGGACTGTTAAATCGGACCTAGGACGGGATTGAAAGCCCATTTTTGGAGTACGGGACTAAAAGCGGGAACACCGAATTAGAAACCTCGGAACCGTGCCTCGGGATATGTGCCTCGGAACCCATGCATTGGGAACCATGCCTCGGGATATGTGCATTGGAAATCGTGCCTCGGGAAACGTGCACCGGGTTCTGTGCTCGGGGCTCGGGTGCTCGAACCCGATTCGTCGTATAATCCCTCTTTTGGCCCGTTCGAGTTGTTGTTTTTAAATTGGACTGTACCGGGACTGACTATGACGTTTACCTTTTAAAATCAGACGTTAACTTTGCCGAGAAGACCGGAGGTAGGCCCGGACGTCAGCAGCTAGGAGACGTAGCTGTTGGTTCTTTTTGAGGTAGGGAAAGTAGCGAATACCGCTTTAATTACGTAAAGTTACTAGTATGCATGCTAGGTAATAATAAAACTGGAACAATCGTTAAATATTATATAATAACCGGACGAGTCTTAGTAGCATGTAGGATGTGATTCACTAGTGTTAGCCGCTTTCAATATTCTGGGAAATTGTCGGGCTGGTAGAATGGCCATGTCGAGCCTTAGGACTGTGTGCTGATTGAGATGCATGATGTGTGTTATAACCGCTGATTGAGAGTCATAATAAGGTTGATTCGGTGTAGCATGTTGTGACCGTATGGGGAAAGTGTGACGTGTGTGATGTAATGTGAACCCTTGATTGTGATATGACCGGGTGAGTGATAGACCGGTTTGTGTGTTATGGTGAGTTTGGCTATGAACCCCGATTTGACAGTTTGTTGTGATGTACTAGTATGCCCTAATTGGACGGTTACTCGTGGTGGTGAGCCGATGTTCATTACCTTAACTACTTTCTCTACTGAGCGAACATTCACCCCTTATCTTGTTTTTTTCCAGGTGTTGAGCGGGATTGGTACTAGCAGGACACAGCTGAGCTTGAGAGCTGGCGAGGGTCTTGTCTAGTAGGTCTAGAGACGTGCAGCTATTTTTGAACTAAACCTTATGTATCAGTTTTAATGAGTTGTTGACTCTTCCTTTTTGATTTATTATTATATTTAAGTTTTACCTATTTTACTTTGTCCTTTTATTATTTACTGTTTTTAAGTTCGCGTCGCGGATCCGGTCAAACTGGATTTGGGGCGTGACAATTCACACACTTGCACGGTCCTGGGAGCAATCCGCTCGGCCTGGCGTAGCCGCACGCAACTTCCCCAACACAAAGTCGGGATAGGCGGTCGACCTCATCGCGGACACAGCGTTTTACCCATACACAAAAGGCAGGGAAATCGCCTCTTCGCGGAACAACCTCATCGCGGACACAACGTTTTACCGATACACGAAAGGCATGGAAATCGCCTCTTCGCGGAACAAGCTCATCGCGGACACATCGTTTTACCGAGTGCTAGTCGGAAGGTAGGGAAACCACCTCTTCGCGGGACACAGCGTTTTACCGACTCAAGGTCGGAAGGTAGGGAAACCACCTTTCTCATGTAACCACAATACCACAGTCACAATCACATTCTCAATTTACTCCCGTAACCATCACGCACTTACCATCACTTACTGACACATCACTCAACGTGGTAACACCACCGGCTTAACCGGTATCCTTTCCCCAATGCCCACATTTCAGCATATCATATAAAAATAATCAAACCAATCAAGTCGCTAATATGCATCACTAAGGTCGCCTCTACTCGTTTTTATGTTCGTTATTTATTAACCGTTCAAACAACACGGAGTACTCAATCAAACACAATCATCAAACAATTTTTACAAGCGCGACATGGCCTGATTCTACCAGCACGGCATACCAACACCTACGGCATGACATGGCTCGTAGGTGGTTCGCAGTTTAAAAGGCTACTCTAGTTAATCACATCCTATATGCATACTAGTTATTATCCGATTTATTAAGGTTTCCCTATATGCGTTCTAGTACGTCCGTAATAAAGTAAGGTTCCGAGGTATTTCCCTACCTCTCAATCTCTATCTAGATCTCCTAGCTGCTGACGTCCGAGCCTACCTCCAGTCTTCTCCACGATCGAGGTCAAAGCCTGGTTTTAACAAATAAGGACGGTAATCAGTCCCGGTCCAGTCCGTAACAGTCCTCTAATTTTATCAATTAAGTCGGATGCATTTTTCCTCTTTAAATCCTTTCAATTCTTTAATTTAAATTAATTTAATTATAAATTAATTTGTCCTGACCCGACTCCGACCCGGTCCGACCCAAAACCGACCCGGATCTAGGCCCAACCCGGGTCCAGACCTGGCCCTAACACGAAACAGGACCTGACCCAGACATGACCCGGACCCGGTCCCAGACCCGACCCAGACCCGAGTCCAAATCCAACTGAGCCTAGGCCAAGGCCTGGCCTGGCCTGATCCGAGGCCCAAATGGCCTGGTGGCCCCAAGGCCCGGCTCATCCTGGCCCAAGCCCGCGTATGACCTGGAGCCCGAGCACGGAAGAGGGTTAGGGTTAGGGTTAGGGTTGGCTTTGTCCTGACGGCGACGGCCGGCGGCGGGGTGCTCAGAGGAGGAGCGGCAGTGCTCGGGTGTGGCAGAGCACGACTCTGCAGCTCTCTCCTATGTACGGTGGGGTTGCAAGTGACGACGAAGACTCACCCGAGCTGGCGAACCTCGCGTCAAGCTGCTCAGTTTGTTCTCTCCGGTGTCTGGCGACGTCGGCGTGGTGGATCTGGAGGGGCACGGCCAGATACGGCGTCTCGCAAGCTCGAGTGCCGTCTCCCATCACTGACGCGGCGTGTCACGGTCACGGAGGGTCGCGACGGCCTGAATCGAGCTCGGGAGACGGTGGTTGGTGTCGGGTTGAAGCCGGAGGGTTTCTCCTTCGCCGGCGAGTCAGAATCGTGCTCGGAAAAAAGGAGAGGTCGAAGGAGAGAGGGAGGAGGATGGCTGTGCGAGGAGTGGGTGAGATCTGAGAGAGAGGGGGAAGCCAGCCGCGCGAGGAGAGCGAGCGAGAGGGAACGGGAGGATCTGAGTCTGATGGAGAGGAGGCGTTGCCTCGGGACGCGTGGAGCCAAATGAAGGAGAAACACAATGAAGCTAGGGTTAAGTGTGGGCTTTGGGCCTGCGAATTGGGCCTTGCAGGCTTGGCCTGATCCAGCTGATTGGGCCTAGCCTGCTTGGCCCAAGGTCCTTTTCCCTTTTTTTTATATCTCTACCTCTTTTTTTTATTGAATTCAATCAAAATTTCAACCCGTTTTCCAACTCACGACGTTTCAATTTAATAAATTAAATATTAACCCTTTTAACCGGGTGGTCTTTACAGTCTACCCCATTAGAGGAATTTCTTCCCCGAAATTTAAAACGAATGTACTCCACTTAAACCTGCCTCAAGGAATGTCTGATTAAAACTCCCAGTCCACTAACACCCATCCACACGGAAACACTAGTCTAGATAATTGATACCGGAATCCTCCGTCGGTAGAGATATTGCACCGGCACACGCAACTCTGGTCGAGATATCCTATACCGGAATCGTCCGTCGGTATAGGCATCATACCGGAGCGTTTCTCTCATCGCCCTTAACACGGATCCAACCCACCAAAACTTCTCATCAATTACTCACTTCCCTTAACCGAGTATCGCGCACACAACATACAATAAAGTAAGCCCACGTCCCAAACCGTAGTCTCCGGCTCCGTCGGTTATCCACCGCCCGACTCCATTGTAACACACCTAAACACACAGCATCGGCCTAGGTATCTTCCCAGAATCCGTCGGGGTACAAATGCGACACCTGGTGTCCAACATAATCGCCGGCCTAGATGTTCTACACCGACATACTTCCTTGATGTAGTCATCATACCAGAACAACACATGGGGAAACGCGCATACGTGGGACCACGACCGTTACTCGAGCAATCCACGCCGGACTCCAAACATGGTTACGCCAGGACCAACCACACACGATAAAACAAGGGAGAGAAAAACATGCAGTCTCAACCATCCTGACATTGGATCTCACACTTACTGCACGATTCGGGGCGACAGTACATGTTATCAACATCTTGTCATAAGGCGTGCACACCTCAAAACACCTAACTCGTTCGACCTCACGATGACGACACTCCACAATAGGTTGTTGGGTAATTGATGTCGTGGACAAGAAAAACAAGAATTTGCAGCGGAAATTAACCACGAATCAAGTAAAATAAACTCTACCAAATATGAAGAACAAAGCTGAAAATTCAGCAAGGTTACAAGAACATCACCTTGTAGTTTTGGTGGAGAAAAACGAAGAATAACACCAACTATGGTTCGGCTTGAGTCACTTAGACGCCTACGTATCCGAGATGGAATCAAAGCCAACGTAGTTCTTGAGTTTGATGACTCAAGAACATGAAAAACAACCTTGAAGCTTGGAGGGGGTTTCGGCCAAGGGTAGAGGAAGAAGAAGAAGACTATCTCTCTAATTCTCTACACTTGCATGTTGTGTTCTCCAACCTCTCTTGCATGCTTAGTTAAGTGGAATCACTTAACTCTCAACTTTAGACAAGTGTCCATGTCTAGATGCAAGGTGGAGCTAATAAACCACCTAGTTTATTAGTTTAGTGGAAATTGGGTCCCACCCAATTTTGGTCAACAAGACTAATTGTCATATAATGACTTAAGTCTTTGTTGGGCCTAGCCTATATGGGCCGGCCATGGGCCTCTCCAAGAGAGCCCATGTCGAGCCCAATATGCTAGCCGGTCCACTATGGCGATCCCCGCCACAATTCCCTCCAACTTAGGTTCGTCGTGTTCTTAACGAGTATCAAACTGTCTGTGTGACCCTTAGGTCTATGCATGTCGGTAAGATCAATGTAAAATCTCATTTTACTTGATCTTACCAAAGTGGCGATTGACGAGACTCAGTATTGCCCGACCCTGCATAACGAATTGCGCCCTGTCGATTCTGACCTTTCAGTCGTCCTTGTCATTATCCCTTTATCACCGATATCCGGATTGAGATAAGGCATAGAGTCGTCATCCTTATTATCCTCAATACATGTTCCTTAATTTGTGAGACGACTGACCTTATGATACCCATTATCATGTGCATGACCATGCTTTCCTGTCAGTCACTCTCGATCAAGCGGCCGTGAACCAGATATCTTTCCCATACCGCAGTATGAGGGATAAATCCCTTAGCCGTCTATCATGTCACTCATGCAGTCATTCCCCAAGCCAATCCTGCCCGTTATGGAAGCTCAGTCCCGGTGCAACGTTGGGCTTTCAGGTCAAACTTGGTTGTTTACTGCATAGCAATCATATAGACTCCTCGGTCTAAGGATACCTGACAAGCAACGACTCTGATCATGTTCATTACTTAATCTATGGAACATATTCAGGTCGGGTCGTCCAACATCATGTCCCACATGATGTTTATGATCAGACTCCGGAACCCTTTCCTATGGCTAATAGAACGTAAGCCAGCAAGAGTCATATTTCATACTAGTCGCTTCCAGCGAAGACTATTGACTAGGGACCTCATCGAGTGTAATCCATCCTGATCTATGGTACTATTCGCATGGTGGGCATAGATCGGAAGTACACACGACATATTACTCCAACACTTAAGTAATATAATAAGCTGCTTTATTTATATTTCCAACGATGATATTTACAATTGGACATTTACGATTGGACTACGGGCACTGATGCTAACAGAGGTGACATACAGTCATGATCAATCATCGAAGGTTACCCAACCAGGGATGTCGCGCTTACCGTTGACACTCGCTCACCTACTACCAATCGAACCAAAAGATAAGTCGTTCCATCCAAAGTACCACCTGACTGAAGACACTACGATAACCGTTTCCTCCGGGACCGACCGGCCTTGGATACCTCGCACGTACTTCATCCTCGCGCTTCCGCGTCAACTCTGCGTGGTTCTTAATCGTTTACAATCCACGCGATCCTTCAGTAGCCTCTCGAACAACTCGGGACCACAAGGGTCAACCTTTAATCCTCAACTGCAATGTCACTAGGCCAGGTTCACGGGTCACTTTTCCACCTTTGGCTTTCACAAGTTCCCCAATCTTGGCAACATCCTCAACTGCGCCCTGCTTGGGCAATTGACCCGACCTACCATACAACGCTTCATACGGTGCCATAATGTTACTGGCTTGAAAGCGTTGTGGTAGTCGCACTCGGATGACTATTTTCGGACTCCAGCAAACAGTGCTCTTACTTCTACTATGCTCTCGTAGGGTCGTACTAGTTCCCGCGGAACACTGGTGTTCGGCCTTTACTTGTTGACAACTGATATGCATCGATCCAACTTCGCACCTACTGCCCGTACATACGTGACGGTCGTATTGCCCGATCGCACCGCCATCAGTCGCCGGTCACAGTCGATCGACGCCCCGCGTCTTGAGGGTCAGTGTATCCCCCAGATGATATCGAAAGTCTTCCAGCTCAACACAAAAAGGTTACTAAGAAAAGGGCGGTCAAACGAGCCTTCAGCTTGGAAAATGAGTGCTTGCACTCATCAGTCCACACAAATTCCGCTCCCTTGCGTGTCAAGGCAGTCATTTTAGTCAACATGGATCCAAAACCCCAAGTCATAACAACAATCACTACCACCTATGGTATCCCAGAAAAATGTGCCGGCTTCCCATAGCTCGGCTCGATCACACCATACCGCAATACATCATCGGTCTAGGTGTCTTCCCGGACCTACACAACGGGGTAACAAACTACACAATATACCGAAATGCGCCGTCGACCTTCCCGAAACACCCCCCCCCCTGGGGTAAATCACACAATGACATACCGGACTGGTATACACCTTGGCCGGGTATCTTCCCATAGTATGGGGTACGAGTCACACCACACACACCATAACAAATAGTCACAGATAATCCACACACATCGAGTCTCCCATACTACGTCGGATCACACCCATATCATTTTATCGACACTAAGTCGGAGGGGAGGCGCACCTTACCACATAATCCGCTCAACGAGTACACGTCACACCAACGTATCACGTTTAAACATGTCAACCAACATAACACTCTGACACAACAATTAATCTATCGTGCCAGTCCATCATGCAAACACGTCTCCAGCCTGGATATCCTATACCGAAATCTCCGTTGGTATAGGGATCACAACTGCATACACGACATATCATTACTAAGCAATCTTACTGAAGCCCATCATATTGGTCTTGTCCGCGTCCTCCTCTCGGACTCTCAACTGATAGTATCCAGATCGCAGGTCAATCTTCGAGAAGTACTTCGCTCCTCTCAGCTGATCAAGTAGGTCATTGATCCTCGGCATCGGATAACGGTTCTTCACCGTATCTCGGTTCAACCTCCGGTAATCGATGTACATCCTAAACGCTCCACCCTTCTTCTTCACGAAGAGGGAGGGTGCTCCCCACGGCGAAGCACTCGGTCGGATAAAACCCTTCTCCTGAAGCTCCTCGAGTTGTCGCTTCGGCTCGACCAACTCGGCTAGTGCAAACCGATACGGGGCCATAGAGATCGACGACGTACCCGGGATCAAGTAGATCCTAAACTCAACCTCGCGCGCAGGCGGTAATCCAGACAACACAAAGCTAACACTCAGTTTAACACGTAACCCAAGACAACGCTTGCCCTTCACCCGGGTGTAAACCGTAATCAAACTCAACTGTGAACCGAATTCACAGAATTCTTCTCAACTGTGCTCTTGGTATCCGTCACCTAACAGTTCTCACTGGCCAAGCCCGCGGTTAGCTCATAACCGACCGCACATGCAAACTCGCACGACACCACCCGCAACTCACGTACGACCGAATCTCAAACCACAGAAGTCACTTAACAGGCATAAACAAGCACAGCAACCCAAATCCTCGGTCCAGATGTCCCATACCGGAATCCCTCTTTGTGTATCATACCGGAAGTCTCGGTCGAGAGATCTATATCGGAACCAAAACACACCGCCTCGGAACATATCATGTCGGAACAACATCGGCCATAATATCGAACCGGAACACATCCTCAAATAATCATACCGAACATAGACGTATGTCCTAACACAATGCCTTGGTGAGGATATCCCACACCGGAATTTCCCGTCGGTATAGGTATCCTACCGGTCTCAACATGTCACACGGGTATAGTTCAACGCAAGAAGACCACCAAGAACGGTCAACCACCCTAAACTCAAACGTAAGGCTCGTACTTGTCAACTGCTTCACTCGTAACCGGGGTGTCCAGACACAAGGGTTGCCTCTAGGCTTTACTCTTAAGGCTAACTTCTCAGCAAGGGTAGAAGAAAACAGAAAAGTGCGAAGCCTGTGGGTTATGGGCCCACTACGCTTCCGCTGCGCCACTCTGATCTCATCGCCACTCGCCCCCCTCCTCTGACCAGTCTGACGGCTAACTGGTACTACAACGGCCCTCCGCCGCTCGGCACTCGTCTCCGATGTCTCGGCTGCCGACAGCGTGAACACACTGGCCCTCGCTCTAACACGACGAAAACTACTGATGTTCCTGATCCTATCTGCTTCAAACCGTCAAACGGAGCCTGTGGGCGGGAGAACCCTGTGGTTCTTCGTCCCCTCGGTTCTCGAGTCTCGTACGGTCCCGCAAAACCGCCTGATCGCTGCCGAGTCTTACGGACTCTCGCGGTCTTTTTGCGACCTCGTTCCATTGTTGTCGTCGTAACCACTATCTCAACCACACCCGAGTCATCAGGGTGAGAACTCGATCCAAACTCTGGGCTCGGGGCCTTCTCTCGAACCTCTTGCATTGATTCGCCTCGATCGTCACCTAAATCGGTGCAAACGGGTCAACGCCGTAACCCTGGCCTCGTACCTAGCCTCCCTAGTGGAAGTACTCTGGGCATCTGTGCCCCAACGGCTTACCTCTCCTGCCTCGAGGTGCCACGTCGTAAATACCCTCCGCACGGTACACGCACACGCTCAGTTTCTTACTCTTAAGGAACGACACGCCTAGAATAACTAACGCCACACACCGTCCTCACAATACTACTCATACTAATATTATACTTAATATAGTAGTCACACAATAGCACACAGTAGAGAAATTCGCATACTAGTGCGTCACATAGATCATATATACAAGCAGCGGTTACACGTAATTTCACATTCAACAACACTTTCACACTTAAGTCTCACCACCTACAGTTTACACCACAAATCAATTCCACAAAGTATAACATAGACCCAGTTTCAGGTTCCTAACACGTCCTCTTTCTAACATAACATTCATGTTGACATCGCGTCGTTACAACCTGGTTCAGGCGTCCCCGAATTACGTTGTAACCATTTTACATCCCCCCATTCATGTCCGGCTACAGTGGCCCCTATAGCCAAATCGTGATGGTACATACACTTCAGCTTCTGCACAAAATCGGGTATGACTCGCTCGTAATCTACACTAACCATCCGCTTATGCGGGACGACCAAACACAAACTGCAACCAACACTCAATCTCAAACACAGCACACCACAAGTTATCTCAGTTACACGCTCAGGTCTCGGTAATTCCACTTTTACCACCCGGCCAAGTCCACACTAGGAAAACAATTTAACTCAAACAATAACACCAACTACACACACGTCATAACCAGCTCGAGCATTGCTCGTTAATCAACCTCGATCTCAACCGATCGGCATCATGGATCCACCCAGGCATACAGCCACAGGGAATAAGATACAAATCAAGCAAGGCAATTAGCATAACATAAAGAAAATAAGACTTAGACAAACCACTTCAACGCTCGAGACTCTTGCCGTTTCGACTCTACGCATCGGATAAACTCGACCTGCGTCACCGAGCACTACGACTTTGACCACTTAACTCTACCCACCTAATTGACGTACGGTCCGAGGTTTTGAAAAAAAACCATTTCAAAATGAAACCAGGCTCTGATACCAAATTATCACGCCCCAAATCCGGTATTGACCGGACCCGAGACGTGAACCGGGAATTATAGAGAAAACAATTTAAAATGCATAATTAAATTCAAGACTGTAGATAAATATAGTAATAGTCAATGCTGAAAATCTGAGTCCTACGCTCAGACATATACAATAGTCAAAAACAACAGTACGTCTCTACGAAACATAAAATAAACCTGGGCCTCCGCTAGCTCCAAAGCTTTGCGTAACCCTCTAATCCAGATCATAGCTAATACCTGTAGAAAACATAATGAGGGGGGTGAGCTTGACGCTCAGTAGGGAAAAGCCACGAAATCCACCTAATTACAGACTTACAAGAAAGCCTTTCCAAAATTTAAAGTTTAATCAAAAGGATTGATAAATCGATACGACACTTAAACCAATTCCAAGGCAATACCCCTTTTACTCAGACACTCGCTAGACTAACAATCCCCAACTTTAAATCCACACGAACTACTACACCGAGGCAACACCGAAGGAACAACCAAGGAAAAGAAACCATAGCAACAAGCACCACCACATTCACAAGCACAGTCACACACTCATTCAAAATCCAAGGCATTCTCAACACAAGCAATTCACACACTTGCACGGTTTCGGGAGCAACCCGCTCGGCCCGGCGTAGCCGGACGCAACTTCCCCAACAAAGAGTCGGGATAGGCGGTCGACCTCATCGTGGACACAACGTTTTACCGATACATGGAAGGCAGGGAAATCGCCTCTTCGCGGAACAACCTCATCGCGGACACAGCGTTTTACCGAGTGCTAGTCGGAAGGTAGGGAAACCACCTCTTCGCGAGACACAGCATTTTACCGACTCAAGGTTGGAAGGTAGGGAAACCGCCTTTCTCATGTAACCACAGTACAACAGTCACAATCACAATCACATTCTCAATTTACTCTCGTAACCATCACGCACTTACCATCACTTACCGACACCACACTCAACGTGGTAACCCCACCGGCTTAACCGGTATCCTTTCCCCAATGCCCACATTTCAGCATATCATATAAACATAATCAAACCAATCAAGTCGCTAATATGCATCGCTAAGGTCACCTCTACTCGTTTTCATGTTCGTTATTTATTAACCATTCAAACAACACAAAGTACTCAATCAAACACAATCATCAAACAATCCTACAAGCGCGACATGGCTTGATTCTACCAGCATGACATACCAACACCTACGGCACGACATGGCTCATAGGTGGTTCGCAGTTTAAAAGGCTACTCTAGTTAATCACATCCTATATGCATACTAGTTATTATCCGATTTATTAAGGTTTCCCTATATGCGTTCTAGTATGTCCGTAATAAAGTAAGGTTCCGAGGTATTTCCCTACCTCTCAGTCTCTATCTGGATCTCCTAGCTGCTGACGTCCGGGCCTACCTCCGGTCTTCTCCACGATCGAGGTCAAAGCCTGGTTTTAACAAATAAGGACGGTAATCAGTCCCGGTCCAGTCCGTAACAGTCCTCTAATTTTATCAATTAAGTCTGATGCATTTTTCCTCTTTAAATCCTTTCAATTCTTTAATTTAATTATTAATTAATTTTTCCTGACCCGACTCTGACCCGGTCCAACCCGAAAACGACCCAGATCCAGGCCCAACCCGGGTCCAGACCCGGCCCGAACCCGGAACCGGACCTGACCCAGACCTGACCCGGACTCGGTCCCTGACCCGACCCAGACCCGAGTCCAGATCTAACCGAGCCTGGGCCGAGGCATGGCCTGGCCTGGTTCCAGGCCAAAACGGACTGGTGGCCCCAAGGCCCGGCTCATCCTGGCCCAAGCCCGTGTCTGGCCTGGAGCCCGAGCACGAAAGAGGGTTAGGGTTAGGGTTGGCTTTGTCCTGACGGCGACGGCCGACGACGGGGTGCTCGGAGGAGGAGCGGCGGTGCTCGGGTGTGGTGGAGCACGGCTCTGCAGCTCTCTCCGATGTCTGGTGGGGTTGCAAGCGACGACGAGGACTCACCCGAGCCGGCGAACCTCGCGTCGAGCTGCTCGGTTTGTTCTCTCCGGTGGCTGGCGACGCCGGCGTGGTGGATCTGGAGCGGCACGGCCAGATACGGCGTCTCGCGAGCTCGAGCGCCGTTTCCCGTCACTGACGCGGCTTGTCACGGTCACGGAGGGTCGCGACGGCCTGAATCGAGCTCGGGAGACGGTGGTTGGTGTCGGGTTGAAGCCGGAGGGTTTTTCCTTCACCGGCGAGTCCGAAACGTGCTCGGAAAAGAGGAGAGGTCGAAGGAGAGAGGGAGGAGGATGGCTGCGCGAGGAGTGGGTAGATCTGAGAGAGGGAGGGAGGCGAGCCGCGCGAAGAGAGCGAGCGAGAGGGAACGAGAGGATCTGAGCGAGATGGAGACGAGGCGTTGCCTCGGGACGCGTGGAGCCAAATGAAGGAGAAGAACAATGAAGCTAGGGTTAAGGGTGGGCTTTGGGCCTACGAACTAGGCCTGGCAGACTTGGCTTGGTCCAGCTAATTGGGCCTGGCCTGCTTGCCCAAGGTCCTTTTCCTTTTTTTATATCGCTACCTCTTTTTTTTGAATTCGATCCAAATTTCAACCCGTTCTCCAACCCACGACGTTCCAATTTAATAAATTAAATATTAACCCTTTTAATCGCCACTAGGTTTTGCCCCGCTAGGTACTTTGAAGCTGAACAAAGCCCCTCGGACTCCCACGCCTCCTCGGCTGGAGTTTCAGGGTTCGACCAATATGGTTCAACCTCAGCCCCCTGCCTCTCGTCCAGGGGTTCTACCGTGAAATTCCACTCAGGGTGAAGGAGCTCGTGCGAGAATGGGAGCACCAGAGGCGGTATTATCCGGAGCGGCTGGACTGGGGGCTGGCCAGAGTACCCTCAAAAGGCTAGCGATTGGGGACCCTTGAGATGATCAATTTAGGGCGGGGAAGCAACCCGCCAGGAGGAATGAGTAGTGAACCAGGCATCAAGGACTGGACTTGGGACTGGGAGGGGTCCCTGTATGATGCACTGCCTCCCCCATCATTTTTACCGTTAAGGTCCATCTAAATCTCCAGTCTTCTAGTCTCCCCACTCATCTTCTATCATTGCCCGTGAGACATCAAAACACCGTCTGTGGCGGTTATGGTACTAAAAGGGTCAGAGAACCATTGTTCATCAATTCCGACCCTCTCTCAGTGATCGAGGAGCTTTTTCCTCGATGCACATTTATGTAATCGTAGTTGATCAATAATATTGCACCTTTCGCTAAAAAAAAACTAAAAAGCCCCTACCATTTACTAAAAAGTGTTGTGTTTTCGCAGCCAACAGGTCAACAACTCAATTGCATCTCATCCATCCATTCTTAAATTGGATGACTTGGATTGGTTCACACGATTTTTACGTTAAAAGATGATTTCTATTTGATTTCTTCTCTGTCTTCTATCGTGAAAATTACTATATGCTCCAAAAAAAAAAATCACGACTCTTTCATAGTTTGGCCAAACAGATAGTAATGCGGGGTTGGTGTTATGTAAACCAGCAGCCAAACAAGACCAATCTCAATGCCCAAAAGTCCCAGCTTGAATCGATCGACCCCAAATCAGAGCTTGAGCTCAGTCAAGACCCTAGATCTACTCCCTCAGATCGTCTCAGCCGCCGGAAAACCGAAATGCCGCCGAAATCGGAGCCCCAGAACCTGTCCTCCGCCACAGCAGACGCATCGTTCTCAGATATGGACCCAATATTCCACCTCCTCCGCGTCATCCCATTCAGCTTCCTCCGCCTGCCCCGCCTCCGCCTGAAGCTCCCAACCCTCACCCTCCCTTCTTCCATGACCGTCTATGCCCTCGTCCTCCTCACCTACTTCATGGTTGTCTCTGGGATTGTCTACGACATCATCGTCGAGCCACCAGGCATCGGCTCCACCCAGGACCCCGCCACCGGCACAGTCCGCCCCGTCGTCTTCATGTCTGGACGGGTCAACGGCCAGTACATCATCGAGGGCCTCTCCTCTGGCTTCATGTTCGTCCTCGGCGGCATTGGCATTGTGCTCATGGACCTTGCCCTCGACCGCAACCGGGCCCGCAGTGTCAAGGCCTCCTACGCCTCCGCTGGAATTTCCTCCGTTGTTCTCGCTTACGTTATGAGTATGCTCTTCATCCGCATTAAAATCCCTGGTTATCTTGGTTGATTTACGCTTTCAAATGAATAGAATTGTGCTGAACTGAGTTCATGTTAGGTCAACTTAAGATTCTATATAAAAAATGTGACAATTTGGGGTTTTATTAGGGCTCTTGTTTCAATGTTATGTATGCGTTGCTTGAAATATGGATTTTGTTATGAAAAATGTGGATCCTACAATTTGATAGCCGATACTTTGTATGTTTATCATTTGGTTAACCTAATCATTTAAGGCTTATGTATTCAAATAGTCCTTGATTTCATTCACAATCAAGAGTTTGCTGGATAACATTGAACTTTAAATTGCGCTGTAGAGCAAAGGATAACTCTTTGGATGATCCCACTGATGGTATAATGACACAGGTTTCAAACCATATTGTCCTAGCACTTACATTTCAGATAAATATAAAGTAGGGATATGTTACAAGTTTAGGTTGCTCTCCGTAACTTTTCAAATATTTCCTTATATTTGCATAAACACAATATAACCTGAAATTTCTGTTTCTTTCTTGCATTGTTTGAGGGCTTTAGCAATGCCTTTTATAGTGGTACTTGAAATCATTTGTAGCATGTGTTTGGTACAAATGATGCATGTGTTTGGTACAAATGATGCATGTGTTTGTACAGCATGAATACAGCCAACAGCTTCCCTATGGTATTCTTGTTTTCTTGCACTTCTATAGGGTGACAGACTGACAGTTATTATCCTGATGTTGAGACTCAACTATCATGACTCTGACCCGAATAGTGTAAAATGGATTCTGTTCAGGCTTTCCCTAAATCGGAAACTTATCCAGTCTTGGAACTCATAGATGCATCTAGTAGTAGCATAACATAAATATCTATTCCTTATAATTATTAGTTTATACTTGGTGGTGTATTATATATGTATAAATAATGCATTAGTCGCACAAAAGTGCTCGTTTGGTTATTTACTGACATTGAATGCATAACATCATATTGCTTTGTAGTGGATTGTAATTTTCATCTCAAATAGAAATAAAGAATTGTTGGAGTTTTATACATGCTTTTGCCCTAGGAACTACCTTGCGGTAATTCAGACAAATGGAGAGCTAGTGATTACAATTGGGATGTGCTTATAGATTCACTCATAGAAACTGGTTTTGGGATATGCTTAGTTATCAACATTGTACAAACCATGGATTATTTGTGTTGTGATGATGCATCTATGCCTTGATAATGGATGGAGTAATTGTTATTGGGGTGATTTTAGCAAGTTTGCTGTCTCCTTCTAGTCTTGTGGCAATTAGAAATCTATGTATAACTGATAGGGTGGAAGAGGCAGAAAGAGGATTAGTTTGGAATAGAATAAAATTACCTAGATTTTTTTCAATTTAGACAGGATATGCTCAGTGAACAAACGATAAGCTCACACTATTTAGATTGTATATGTGGGAGTGCCAAGGAAATTGAAAGAGTGTAATGAATAGCAAGAAGGCAAGAACACAGATGTATTCAGGAATTGAGTTAAGTCCTATTTAATTTAGTTTCAGTCTAACTCTTGTAAAGCATCCTGGCATACATTAGAGTTGTCTAGTTACTGATGTTCTGACTTCTTTGCCCGATTGCCTTGTGAGTCTTGAAGGCCACAACATAATCAAGATCGTTCAAATTTCCCGGACTTATTGAACCCAGCTCACTTGTATCCGAAGTCTGTTAGTCACTCGCACATCTCCACCCTGGTGCACAACAAGCAGTCGGCTTAAATTCATCAGTGCCATAAAACAGATAGAAGTGAGCTCGTTCATCTTCTTCGTTAAATTCTGTCACCTTGTGTGTGCACTCTAAACACATCGCCCACACACTCTAAACACATCGCCACACAATGTGTGAATCCGAATTATTAATCACAATCGTACACAATATAGTGTTTGATGACTGTTACGACTTATGAGTCATGCATTCGACCATCAATATGACACAGCAATGGCTGATGACTTGTTACTGGGATTATGTTTAATTATCTTCCACCTTATGGAGATCATGTCATGTTTGCTTCAAAGCCAAGCAACAGACGCTTTTAAATTTCTGTTAATTTCAGTTGTGTTCTTCGTTTATTGAAACGGTGCGTTTGGGGAGGGTATGAGGCACGCGAAGAGCATGTGTCTCCTTCCTTCGCGAGCTGTGCGTTGCGTGGGAGGCACGCATGCTTGTGGTCCCATTTCTGCAGCGTCTAATGCGGATCGTGGCCAGCTATATCAACCAGGCTAGAGAGAGTAGAAGGCATCTTTGATTTGGTGGACGTCTTTTTGTCTTGTATTAGTTAGGGTTTCAATTTGTTCTTCATTTCATTTCCGAGCATTTGTAATCCTTCCTCTACAATTCAATCCAAATCTCTCTTCCTTGCCTGGTCTATCACCCTGTTCTATCCTAAATTACAACATCATTGTAACAGATCACTACTGCAACATAAGAAAATTACACGTATAGCAGCAGTACATGTCTGTGGCAAATTGAAATAAGGTGTAGTGTAGGAGGCAAATTGAAATTGTTCACACATACTTATTTACAGACCCAAAATAGTAAGAAACACAACTTGCTTGACCAGACATACATTCATTCTGGGACACTTAGTGGCTCACATAGACGCTGCTCACTGATCACTGCCACGACTCATCTTATGACTAATAAAAACTTTGAAACTTATTTTGGAGAAAGCCCGACTAACGAGTTGAAGATAACACACCAACTATCTCATAAAATGAAATGCACTACACCCTTGGAGTTGACAGAAGAAGATGCTGACCTCTGAGGCAAGGAGATCCAACTCTTATCAACATAACATAAGGTTCATGGTATAAGCTTGGGCGTTCTGGTGAAGTAGGTGCTGGGTGAAAAGAGGCGGCGAGGAGAGAACGTGGCCATATATCTCGGGGAAGCAAGGCCGTCAATGGGGCGATACTCTGGCATGATGAACCCATCCCTGTCCTCACTAGTCCTCGCACTTCTCCCATTGAAGGTCCTGTACCTCACCAGCTTCCCCACCCATGATCTCTTCTTCTGGGAATTGCCGTTCATCTTCTGGCTCAAGTATTCCTTGACTGCAGCGAGGCTCTGCTCCACAACCTCCATAGGGGGGGAGACGAGGGGGTTGCCTTGGACGCTGAGCTTCTGGAGCTTCTTGAGGCAGCCAATGGAGTCCGGGAGGGAGGTGATCTTGTTGTAGCTGACGTCTAACTCAACGAGAGAGAGGAGGAGCCCGATAGAGTAGGGCAGCGATTGGAGGTAATGGAAGTTTTGGCTAACATTAAGGACTTGCAGGTTGATGAGGTTCTCGAGGTCTTGAGGGAGGGACCGGAGGCAATTGAGGCGAACATCCAATACCTGCAGAGAGGTCATGTGGGTGAGGGAGTGAGGCAGAAATATCAGCTTGTTTGAGTTCACTGACAGCTTCTTCAGCTTCAGCTCAAAACCCATGGTGTCTGGTAGCTTTATCAGCTTGTTGAAATTGGCATTCACTTCTTCCAATGATCTGTAAAATAATAAAATTAAACAAAACACAAGTTAGAATATCTTGTGCTTAATGTTATGACTAGTCTAGTTATATGATTAACCCAATCCTCCTCCTGAGATTACTTTCCACACCTGCTATGACTAAAGGTTGAATATATATATGGAGGTCAACTATCTAATGCATCAGCTACACTAGAGAAGATTAACAATAGCTAGTTGTGGATTAAAACAAATGCCACTAGCAAAATACTTAATTATATCTTTTTGGGGCACTTGCTATTATAAAACAAAACATGATGTGGTAATTGAGAAAGATATATAACGAACTTGCAATTCTCGATGGTTGTAGGCAGGCACTCAAGAAGGTTCCCAGCTACGTTCAAAAGCTTGAGCTTGGAGAGACATCCAATGGAGTTTGGCAAGCATTTCAGTTGATTTGAGTGCACATCTAACACTGCAACTTGTACCAACCTGGCTGTTAATGACTCTGGTATGCTCTGCAACCCAAGGACAAACACAAATTGAGACATCATAAATACATGGCATATTTTATTGGCATTGAAAATGACACGACCAATTTCCAAATGGGTACAGTTTGCAGAATCAGAGCAAATCTCTGCTGATAAGCTATTGAGGAGTCCTTATCAGATGATCAGCAGCAAACACATAGAGGATATGTTTCTATAGTTTACTATTATCATAAATGGTATATGCTAAGGTATATATATATATTCCTATTTCAAAAGTCAAAACACAACATGACCTGGCCATGATTCACCACTTTTTCCTTCTAACAAAGTTATGTCTAAACTTGGCATGTTTTTTATTACAACCTGGGATTTTCTATTCCTTATGCAGAAAATAAGGAAAAATGACCAGAAAAAAAAACGGGATAAGAATTGTAATTTTCCTACTTCAAAATATTTATTACTATGCCTAGAAAATAGCTAGTAAAATTTGAAACATGCGAATCAATATTCAGTAAAGCAAATATCTTTTTTGAATTAATGGTCTATCAGTGATATTTTGGCACAGATTTTGTTTATTTGCATACAACACAAGAGACTAGAGAGTGGATTGAAACTAGTACACTTTGAGGATTGAAACATGACATATTGCAAAGTTACACCATGATTATTATTCATTTGTATTGTGTAAAAAGAAAAAAGAAACAAAACCCATGAAAGATTAGTACCTGAAGATTGTTATTGGAGAGGTCCAACTTGGAAATGATGCCCAAATTGATACAAGGGCTAGGGAGAGAATCAAGAGACATGCCACTCAAATCCAGCAACTGAAGCTTCTGGTCTTCTTCTTCTTCTTCTTTGAGATGTGTTCTCTTTTTCCTCTCCATCTTCTTCCTCCCATTGTTATTACTCCTCGGTTGGAGCTGCTGTTCATACATCATCTTCACAACCCTTCCACCAACTATATATTATAACTCTTTACTAAATCCTTCTTCTTCTTCTTCTTCTTTTGGTCTCACTCCCCTCAGACAGAGTTTATCAAACAGCTGATAGGCACATAGAGGAGTTGTGGTGATATGGTTTAGTTAAGAGCAATATATAAGGGAGGAGAGGAGAGGGGATATGTACGGATTAGTGGTGACGTCATGATGACGCATGTTCCCAGTTCTTGCCCTAAAGTACAGAGGCCGTATACTATGGGAATTGCTAGGCCCACGTCCGCCCACTTGATTAAGTCAACCCTCCCATTTCTCTCTGTTCCGCGGCTGCCCGCGAATCTCGCTCCTTCTTTTCCTTTATTTGTATCATATTTCCCCCGGAAAAGCTCATAATCCTTGGACTATAATCATGTGTAAAATCTTAAATGATTCTCAATCCCTCCACTCTTTGATATTTTAAATTTACTAAAACATTATGTATTTGTACTTTTAATTTTTATTTCTAAGGCTTTTCAGTGGAAGAGACACTACACCAGAAATCAATTTGCCCAACGAAAATAATTGGACGTTGGTGAAAATTTTCAATCCCAACGAATTCAGATTTCGTTGGTGTTGAATGTTTCAATTCCAACAATTTCTCATTCGTTGGGGTTAAAACATTCAAACCTAACGAAATATTAATTCGTTGGGGTTGAATGTTTCAATTCCAACGAATATTAACATTTAGTTGGGTTTGAATGTTTTAACCCCAACGAATTAATATTTCGTTGGGTTTGAATGTTTCAACGCCAACGAAATATTAATTCGTTGGGTTTGAATTATTTCAATTACAACGACTTCTTTATTTGTTGGAGATGAATCTGAAAGTCTTCCGGAAAGTGCCTTAATGCGTTGATGAGACCACTCATAGACGAGTTGTTGGAGTTGTAGGAAGATGGTGTTGTGACATATGATGCATCTCGGAATACAACGTTCACGATGCGAGCTGCAGTGATGTGAACCATTACTGACTTCACTGGTTTAGGGATGTGGCCTAAGACGCTAGGATCAAAGACTTTCATTCCATATGCAACCTACACGGTCAGACCAGAGAAGCGAGAAGAAGTTCTTGCGAGGACTGCATGTATACGTTTCCTAGTAGGGTATGCAGCGAGCCTGAAAAACGAGGTCAAATTGGCTGACAAGAAGTTTTTATGGATGAAAACTCACGACATGCATGTTTTGCTTCAACGTGTACTACCTATAATTATACGACCATATGTGGTGCCACCCGTGGAGGATGTGATTTGTGAGCTTGCACGGTTCTTCCAAACACTCTATGCAAGAGAAATAACCAAGGAGCGGTTGCAAGCGATGAAGTTGGAAATTGTTGAGATTTTATGCAAGTTGGAGATGATTCCGTTAGGGTTTCCAACAAATCCAAGGTTCTAAAAGTTGTTAGGCGTTAGTCGGGCGGCTAGGGCCTTTTGGGGATTAATCGGGGATTAAACGGGGATTAACTCAATTAAACGGGGATTAACTCAATTAATCGGAAATTAATCGGGTCGGCCAACAAGAAAATGGGGCCTAGGCGGAGCGGAGCCTAGTCGGGATTTTTAGAACACTGAGCAAATCGTTGTACTCTTTTCCTCCAGTCGATGGAGTCTCATTTCGTCGTTATGTGCGACTTCCATCTCCGAAGCTCGTCCCGTCCACTACCTCCACAAGTGCTGCCCAGTCACGCCACAAATCCGGTTTTGACCGGACTCGAGACGTGAACCAAAAATAATGATAATAAAGGCAATTTTAAACGAAATGAAATTCAACAAAAATGTTTCAAACTCACAATTCTGATAACAAGAGTCAAATGCTCGAAATCCAAAAATAAAGTTTCGTGCAAAAAGGGAAATACTAGTAAAGCAATAACAAGACAACTTAAACAACGTAATCAAATGACAACGCTTGAATCCAACCGGGAGCAGTCCTCAATTCAAACCTGATACTAAATCATCACACAGACACTTCCTTTCAACTACACACTTAGTACTCGTCACTCAGACAATTCAAACTGGAACCCAAACACGGTTCTATCACGACTAACCACACATACAAACACACACAACAATGCACGGAAACCAGATATAACTGCATTCAAGATCACAAAGGATCACATACCCGCTGCTCCTTCGGGAGTCTTAACACCCAAGTCAAACCAGAATCACACTGATCAACACACACAGTAATCATTAGCAACACACACACACAATATGTGCCCAATAATACGCCGGATTCCACCGCACGTCTCAAACATACCATAGCGGAACACTCAACATCGGCCTAGGTATCATCCCGGAACACTCAGCATCAGGGTACAGATCATCCCAAACATATCATACCGGAACACTCAGCATCGGGGTACACATCATCCCAAACATATCATACCGGAACACTCAGCATCACCCTAGATATCTTCCCGTAGCACGGGGTACAACTCATACCACACATATCATACTTTCCACAAAGGGACACAGAACAAGGGGAAACACAATCTAGCACCAAGCAACACACTCAATCATACAATGAGACAACACACAAATACATCCATCATGACATTGGACCTCATACCCACTGCACGATCTGGGACAACAACACATTTTACCGACACCTAGTCGGAAGGCAGGCGCACCTCATCACATAACACATTTTACCGACACTTAGTCGGAAGGCAGGCGTACCTCATCACATAGCACATTTTACTTACAATCACCACCAAGCACAAACAACCAACAGTACCGCAATATCACCAAATCATCACCGTTAATTAACTAAAACACCACCTTCTCGTAGCATATCATGACCATTAATTCACCGACGGAACATACACAAATCTATCCTTCTGACACTACTAATCACAAACAAAGTACAATCATCACACAACCTACGGGCACGACATGGCCCACATGCGATTCTACAGCATGACAATTCCCAAACCTACGGGCACGACATGCCCCACAAGTGATTCCACAATTGAAAGCGAGTGCACTAGTTATTCACATCCTATATGCAATTCTAGTAACTTTCCGTAATTAAACCGGTACTCGCTACTTTTCCCTACCTCAAAAGCAATCTAATCCAGCAGTGACGACCTGGCTAGCTTCCTCCTTATCCACGCTCAAGCCCACGGTCTAGGATAACGCGTAACACCACACTTAATACAAGTCCATCGTCAATTTAAACAGACAACACCCAAAATAACCCCCGCCAAGACGCCTAATTAATTAAAACGGTCACGGGACGATGATTTGGAAGAAATAGTAAATTAACCGGGCGATACGTATAACGATACCCGGCCAAGTGGGCCCCACTTGGCCGTGGGTGTGCCGGACCAGACCCACCAAGGGCCGGTCTCGGCTCGATTCCCCGGGCACGGGTCCCGAGGCACCATGGTCGGTCCTCTGGCGAGCCTCCGGTCGCCGGAAAATTCCAACTTCCTCCCAAAACGTTCTAAACGAGTTCTAGGTCCTCAATCCAACAAGTTCTAACCAAAAACATCACCAATTTGCTCCAATTTCACATTTCCCCCAATTCCAAAAGTTAGGGTTTCACCAAAGTCTTCTACTTTCACCCATTTTCTTCCATTACTACTTGATTCTACCAAGGTTTAATCATTTCCAACAAGACCCATCCCAATTTCATCTAACTCCAACAAGACCCACAATCTCAAGTTCTTCAAAAGTGAACAGAAATGGGTTCTTACCGTAGGAAATGAAGAGATGAAGAGGAATATGGAGAAATTGAGGGGTTTTGATGGTGGAATCAAAGGGAAATGATCTTCTTCTTCTTCTTCTTCTTCTTCTTCTTCTTCTTCTTCTTCTTCTTCTTCTTCTTCTTCTTCTTCTTCTTCTTCTTCTTCTTCTTCTTCTTCTTCTTCTTCTTCTTCTTCTTCAACAATGGAGGCTCACTCTCTTTCTCTCTCTAAAAATTCAGCCAAGAGGAAGTAGAATGCTGAATTTTGGTGTCACATGTGGCCTTTAACCTAAAGAGGAAAGGTCCAAAAGCTCATTTCTCCTTATCTCACCTTTTTGGGAAAAAGTAAGGTCAATATTGTCTTTTTCACTCTCCTTTTCTTTCCTCCACCTAGTTAATGCCAAGTGTCTATGTGGGTCCATCTCCACTCACAAATATCTCAGCCCAAATTAATTAATCCGATACAACCCTAATTTGACCCTGTTTGACTCGAAATTGACTTTTTGCAAAAACCCTTATTTGAAAGGAAATGACCCAACTAAGCTAACTAGGTGGAGGAGAGAAAATGAGAGTGAAAAAGACAATATTGACCTTACTTTTTCCCAAAAAGGTGAGATAAGGAGAAATGGGCTTTTGGACCTTTCCTCTTTAGGTTAAAGGCCACATGTCGTCGGTTGACTTTTTACGGCAAAAAGTCAATTCTTCCCGATTTCTGTCGGTTCGACCGGTGTTGACCGGGGGCGGTTCTTACATGCCCTCACTGTTCCGTCATCCCATAACTACAAGTGACCGATCCCCACCTCATCTTGTGCCGCCGCCCTCATTCACCATCGATCATAACGTTGCACCCTCACTTCATCCTCTATCGTCAGCGCCGTCCCTACTACCTCCTCCGCTACAACTAGAGCTGCCGCCACCGCCACCTCCTCCTCTACCACCAGAACTGCCACCCCCTTTGCTCATACCATCAGAACTTCTGTCGTCACTAGTGCTTCAACTGCCACCAACGCCTCCGCCACAAGCACGTCTACTATCTGTGCTGCCTCCACCTCCTATGGTGCCTCCGACGCGAGTCTGCCTAATACCTCACTGGTATTCTCCTTGCTATGCTCGGTGTAAACCTGAGGCCTTAATCATCCCATCTCTTGGAGTTCTCCCTGACATTCTATGCATCCCACAACCTCCCCCAATCTTCAACCACGAATGTTAGGTCGAGTCAGGATATGTGATGAAGTTCGCTGATATCACCCTCATTTTTAGAGTCTATTTTCTTTTGTTAATCCCTAGTATAACCGGGTACCCTATTTTAGAATCGAGCATTCCATACCCAAGTTAGAATAGAGTCACGCCCTTTTCTTAATCTGTTTCCGTTTTAGCTCTAGTTCATGTTATCCCACTTGTATTTTGATTTCTAGTATCAATAAAGTTCCCATAATATGCTAAAAAAAATATCCCTAGAGAATTGCACAATTTAAAGGCTAAAACAATGAAAAGTTTATATACTTCGGGATACAGCCTAAAATGAATGGGTGAGGACATTAAACCGCTATGAGTGAGAAGTAAAAAAGGTGCTCATTACCGGCCCTAGTTTCTCTCGTCAAAATTAACGATAATCATTCGGGTATGTCCCGTCCACCGATACAACTTCCCTCCCCATCGTCATGGAATGCTCCTATGTCATCACAACTTCAACTCACATCGCCAACCGGGATCCCTCTGGTCAAAATCCCAGCTGCGTAGGTATCACAAACGCTTTTGGGCAATCAGCCGCCCTCGGGAACCTCGTCTATCGTGGGACCTCCATTTCTAAGAGTTCCATCGCCACCCATAGCCACCACCCTCGGATGGAAATGCCAAGGCGTTGCAGCCACCCGGCATAACCAACACCTCACGCTCATCACTCGAACGCATAACCCCATCTCATGTTTCTTTCTGAGACTATGCTAATACTAGACCGAACATCCATCCTCAATAGGAACCTAGGATTTCACGGAGGGAAGTGGGTACCTCTAGGTGAAGGTCACAAAGGAGGTCTAACCTTATTCTAGGGGTCGGATGTGGTAGTCACAGTACTATCTCAATGCTCATATCGATGTGAAAATTGAATCACCTGGCAAGGAGGTGTTCTGACTCACTATAGTCTATGTCGAACTAGGAAGGGGAAACCGGCATCGTAAGTTACCAATACTGTGGAGGGTCACTCGGAGACGACACTGCTACCTCCTCCGTCACCACTAGAGGCGCTGCCTCCGCCTCCTATGCCACCTCTGCCGCATGTCTTCTCTCTCAATCGATTGTCGATTACTCATGACCATCGGAGGCCCGACCCTATATCTGGCGTCAAGACCGTGGCGTACCCGATCAATCGAGGATTGTCGATCACTCATAACTATCTCTTTTCTCCAGACAAGGTAAAAAATTACCTTCTCGCTTGTCGAGAAGTTTCTCTCCCGATAAAGCAAACCATAGCCTATGGAGCTAACCGTCCCTACCTCTGTCCCCACCGCCGTCCCGTCACCTGATGCATGCCTCGATCAGGTTGTCGCCGCCACGTCCTTCGACCGACGACCTCTCTCCTTTAAAAGGTCGACGCCGCAAGAAACCTAAAACCCAATCTGTGTCGCTGACCACCCTATCCCCACCAGTGCAATTGCTCACCCCTTCATTGCCAGCACTACAATTGCCCGCTCATTCGCCAACACAACGGACCGACAAACCTCTCCTCTTGGCGGCCGCTCCTTTTTCGGTGGGCTTTTCAACGCCAGGAATCAAACCACGCTAAGGGAGGCCGGTTAAGTTGAAGACCACTGCTCCGGTGACCACGCAGCCTTCGGCCGGACCCCTTGGTGGTAAGGACGAACAACCACGACCTCTCTCGCCTGTGTCGGTCAAGGAGCCACCAGATCTCGTGGAGGTCCCCCTCTCGTGGTGGCGAAACCACGGTCGACTAACCCGTGGAGAGAGCAACCGCCCACGGCTGTGGCTTGCACAACAAGCGTCGAGCTCTATCCGGGCCAGGGCCCACCTGGGTTTCCTATTCCTAACCGGCCCATCCAGTACAACCCGGTCCCACCTATTCAAAGCCCACTCCACCGAGACCCTCGGAAAGGAAAGGCTCTCATGACTGACGAGGAGGTGGAGCTAGCTAAAATCCGAGCGACTGGTCTCCCCAATGTGGACCGGATCCCTTTGATTTCGATGTGCCTCACCACCCCGCCAGGAATGACACATCACCGTCGGCTACCCTTTCTGCATGCAATGAAACTGGACTTTCGACGTCTTGCTCCCACACCGGAACCGGATGACGATATCTCGACCCTTCATGAGGTCCTCTCGGCATGCTCGTTGGATGAGGATGACGAGATTGAAGTGCTCCCCCCCTGTACCCAAGTTAACCCATCGATTTTGGCCCGCTAGAGCTTTACTTTCCTCGGCAAACTCTGGGCCGATAAGCCTCCTCGAAAGGACACCCTCCTCCGGATCATTACGAGAGCATGAGGAAAATCTGATGAAGAATTGGTGATTAAAGACATAGGACATGGGGTGTTCGGGTTCTACTTTGAGTCAGCAGAAGCAAGGAACTGGGTGTGTAGTTATGAACCGTGGTGCGTCAATGGCAGGCCACTCCTCCTAGCCGACCTAGACCCAATGGCTAGGGAACCACTTGCCTTGGATCGAATCCAACTCTGGGTGAACGTCCATGGCCTCCTACCTGTGATCCAAACGAAGGCGACCGGTGAGTCAGTGGGCGGGGCTCTGGGTCTTTGCGTGTCTGTACCCTACGACAAATGGGAGTTCTTCTGGGGAGGGACAGTTCAGGCCCGCTACTGACACTAGGTGGATCGGCCTCTACGCCAACAACTGACCCTACGGTTCCCATAATTTCGGGACCCAATCACTGCCTCACTCACATACACTCCCATAATTTCCCATATATTGCAGGATTGTCGGATGAAGGTCAAATCTACTCTCTGTTTTAGCGATTTGCTCCTTGACTACCAGAAGGATCACCTGACAAAGACCTATGCAACGGACTGGGGACAAGCGATAACTCCAAGCACTGTACCTAAGTTCCCCTCGCTTTGGGGAAGGGGACCAATTGTATCTCCGAGCACTGCACCTAAGGGTCAACGACCGGGGCCAAGAAATCGACCTGGAGACGGTAGTCCAGGCTGGAAGAACTTGGTAATCGGCCGCACCCCTTCCAGCACCACAACCCCGAGCATTCCTCTGCTTGGGCATAAAGATAAAGAGTGCACAACTGCTGAAGGACTAAAAAGGGGCGCCCTTGGAGAGTCCCGGGATGACCAACCAAGGGCGGGAAAGCAACCCCGCTCATAGGAATGAAAGGAATCCATTGCTTCAGGGACTGACATCTGGAGGGGTCCATGAGAAGAGTTCTGCCTTCACCCGAGATCAGTGATTGCAGGTTCGTCTATACAGCGAATCCAGCATTTTTGGCTACACATTGAGTAGTAATCAATGGTCTCAACCTATAATAGTTTTAAATAAAATTGTACCATCTAGCCAAAAAAAAAGAAAAAAAATCATAACAACCAGCTGAAAATTTTGCCAATTTAAATAAACCAATACACGATCATTGATGACTCCAATAGATATATAGGAAACGTTTGGTGAAATTATCGTTGAGTGGAATTGATCAAATATATGGACAGAGAGTTGACGAAAACAGGCACATGCATGTTCTGAATTAAATATTAAGCGCCAAACGAACAGCGCCCACAGAATAGAATTGAAAACATCTTGTTGCTTTATAATAATATGAATATTATATTGCCAGTTTTTCTGGCTATTTACACGCACGATTTGATAAGAGAACCGACTTATAGGTTATAGCTATACGGAAAAAATTAAGTTGTGCTGTTTAGATCCATTCAATCTGCGATTGTCAGCTACCAACTTCTACTTTTATGTGCAAAACAACCCGATATATTCTTTAATTTGTATATTTCCCACACCTTGAAATATCAAGTGCCAACCTCCAAATGCACAGTATGTAATTACGTAATAATTTTGAGTTGATTATTTGAACCATAATTTATATGCAAGAAACATTACTGAAGTTCCAAACAGTAAAATGCAAACATCATTGACTCAACTTCAAAACATTACGATCATCTGAGTACCGCAACCCAGTCCTTTTCTACTCTAATTTATTATCTTTATATAAGTAAAATGAGGAAAATACATGTTTTTTCACCAGTATATGAAGTGTGTTTATTAGGGTTATCCGTATGATGTTACTACTGAGTAAACCTGTAGATGATTATTCTAGTGTCAAACGTGTAAGATTATCTTCCATGATGATTGACGTATCGTTTCTACCGACTACCATCATTAACGTGCTGCTACATGTTTTCAGATTTTAGTGTACATGTGGTGTTGTTCTTCCTGTTCAGGACAATCTCGACTTTTGGTCATCATTGGTTTTTCGTTTTTTCTTCCATCGAGTATATTTTTTATTCGTATTTGCAGACCATGTCTTAGAGCGTCTCCAATTCTAAAATGGTTAACCTGGTGGTGAGGTTGACGGTTAGAATAAAAAAATGATTATTGTAGCCTAAAAGTCAGTACCTTCTAATGTTAAAATGGTAAAACTGACTATTAGAGTAAAATAATATTCAGAAAAATTAATAAAACAAATATTGACAATACTACAATAAATAAATAATGTCAACGAAAATAATTTAAATTGCATTGAAATAGAAGACCGGTTACAAAGTTGAACGAAAAGAAATTGAACTAGAAAGTACATTAAACTAGAAAGCAAATTAACTAAACACAGCTTTTGGCATTTTGAATCGACGACGGAACTGGACCTCCTTGTACACAGAGTTCGTACTAAAATAGTCGGTCATTAAACGTTCGTGCGCATCTTCACGGTCTCATGCGATACAACTTTGCTTTCGTGGTTGAACTTAGGACATCGTCTCGTCTAACAACTTCTGAATGTACTCGCTGGACATGCATTCATCGAGTATTTCATCCAAAATTCACTCCAGTTAAAACTCGTTGGCACGGGAATTGGCCATTTCGATCGGAAAAAATAGAGAGAAATATGTCGAATGTAAGAGATGAGAAGATCAAGTGTGTTTTTGTTTGATTCAAGTCTAGGTATTTATACACATTTTCAAGATAAGGAAATTAAAATTTGATATTTTAAAAACCCAAATTTATTTTTTCAAGAGCATTTTATAAGCTTTTCATATTTTTTTCCCGTTGGCGCTGGCGGTGACAGCCACCGGTGAGCTCAACGCTGGTCCTCACCGCCAGCGTTTACTCAACACCTCCCCGCCAGTTTCCTGCTGCCGACTCGTCACTGCCAACTCAACTTCAGGCGTTGGAGATGCTATTAAGACTTCTCCTTTGTTGTGGGTAGGGATGACAATGGGGCGAGGTTAGGGAGGGGACCCCAGGCCCCGTCCCCGTCCCGTGTCCTCGCGGGGACGGGGCGAAGAACGAGGATTTTATTCCCCGTCCCATTCTCGCCCCGCAAGGGATTTTATTCCCTACCCCGTTCATGTCCTATTCTTATCAGTGATGGGATTCCCCGTCCCGTTCTCATCACTCGAAAAAATGCATGACTAAATATAGTTGTGTCACATTGATAGGCAAATATCATATGTAAAAAAAAGATTAAATGTAAAACCCAACAATATTGTACTTACGATTTACTTGATTTATAAATAGTAGGTTAATTACATTAATAAATAGTTAATAAAAAATCAGTGTTACATACACATAAGATGATACAATTATATTATATATATGATTGCATTTACATTAATATCAATATCAATATCTAATCATAATCACAACTTAAAAGTTGGAATAACAAGTTAAACTTAAAATTTCCAAAAATATACAAGGTTGTGAATACAATTTCATAGACAAAAGCTATAAACTCTATTACGGTATCAAACAAGAACAAATTTTGTATTAGCATGTTCTGTAAACGAAGAAAAGGATATTGCTTTATTTCTACTAACATGACCACACATCAAAAGTTTATACATGAGAAAATGTTCTTAGACAAGTGTAGTGTTATTATTATGTATATATAAATTATAACATTTTATTGTGAAATAATAGTGCGGGGTGCGGGGCGGGGCGCTCCGCGTGACGGGGAGTGTCTGCCTCACCCCGCCTCGTGCCTCGCCAAAATCCCCGTTTATCGTCCTGTACCCCGCCCCGCTTAAAAAATCCCCGTCTCGAATCCACCCCACGCGAGGCGGGGACGGGGATCCCAGTCGGGGGTGAGGCATTTTGCCATCCTTAGTTGCGGGTATGTTTCTTCATCGTTAGTTTTGTAAAGAATACTTGTTCAAGTTCATTTTTAAGTTATCCACTACAAGGGAAAGTAACTTCTACGACGGTCTTATGGTGTCGCAGAGGTTGTCTATGGCGTCGCAGAGGCGCCTCCTCCAACTTCTGCGACGCCAAAAGACCGGGTCGCATTGTTTTTCCCAAAATATGACATTTGTGACGCCATATATATAACGTCGTAGTTGATATATTATTCTAGGACGCCATGAATGACGTCGTAGAGGTAAAGAATCATCTGCGACGTCTTTAACATCGTCGTAGAAGAATATATCAACTACGATGCCATTTACACGCCTCGTAGTTGATATATTCTTATACATCTATGCGACGCCATACGTTCATCGCAGATGAGTGTTTTTCCGTCCAAGAAGATCAACTTAGAATTTCAAAAAAATACTGATAAAACGTGCACCTAAACATGCAAAACCTGTATATTACCAAACGTGCATCCAAATATCAGTCACATTCACATTCAAACAGTAGTTATAAACACATCCAATGTCCAACAAACATCTAACCAACCTAACCTAAATCTCGATCCATTGTTACCCAGGCAGTCCTTACTCGGGTCGTCTTCAACAATACGTTGTACTAGCGGGATACCTGGTTGGTATTGTCTTAGAAAGGAAACACATGTTGTAGTGACATGTCCACCTCCTCTTAGGTCAATTCCAGCCATTCCCGCTCTTCCCTTAGTTGTAATTGTCATGCCCCAAATCCGGTTTTGACCGGGCTCGAGACGTGAACTACAAATGATAATAGTAAAAGCAATTTTCAAAGAAATAAACTCCAAAATGATAATCCAAACCAATAGTTCTGACAATACGAGTCAACAGATCGAAAACCAAGTAATAAAGATGTTTAATAACGAGAGGAAAGTACGTCTCTAGACCAAACAAAACTAAGACTCTCACTAGCTCCCAAGCTCCGAGACGTCCTCTAGATCAAATCCCGCTCAAACCTGTAGAACAACAAAGGAGAGGGGTGAGCTTTCGCTCAGTAGGAAAAAGTAGTTAAGGGGAATGAGATAGCTCACCACTACGGGTAACCGTTCAATTAAGGCATACTAGAAAAGCACAACAACTAACGACATCCACAGGAATCACATAATCACAAACCATACTCACATGACTATAACCACGCTTAATCGCATCACTTACCCAATCATCAAGCAACCAACACACAGTAAAACGACCACAAGTCCCGTACAGCAGTCCCCCCCCCCCCCCCCGTTACCGGCTTCCATAGCACGACTCCACCATATCGTACCGAAACACACAGCCTCAGCCTAGATATCTTCCCGGATCAAATAGCATCGAGGTACAACTCATAATAAACATACGGGACCGGTACACACCTCGGTCGGATATCTTCCCGGATCACACAACATCGGGGTACAAATCACACCACCCTCGGCCTAGATATCTTATACCGGAATCCTCCGTCGGTATAGACATCATGCCGGAACCCTTAGCCCCGGGGGACCGCGTACGTGGGACACCATCCTCGACCTAGATATCCTACACCGGAATCCTCAACGGTATAGCTATCGTACCAGAACATCTAGTCTCGGAACATATCGTATCAGATCACACCCACAAATGTCTCACACATGTCACAAGGCCATAGTTCAAACTCACAGCATACCATATCGAACAATCTTACCGAACACACCACATCGGTCTATCATTTACCCGATCATATCACAAGGCAATAACTCACGCTAACATTCACCACATTTTCATAGCATAGCATGATCTTTAATTTAACACCAAAACATATCACAGACGAATTATGATACTCTACCAATCATCAACAACGCAATTTGCACACAATCCTACGGGCCCAACCAGGGACCCACATGCGATACTACAGCACGACAATTCCCACACCTACGAGCACGACCTGGCCCGCAAGTGGTTCCATCTTATAAAAGACTACCCTAGTTATTCTCATCCTACATGTGATTCTACAATTATTCGATTACTTAACCTATATGCAATTCTAGTAACTTTCCGTAATTAAACCGGTATTTGCTACTTTTCCCTACCTCAATCGTTATCCGAACGCAAGCCAACACGAGTCGCCTAGTAGCCTCCTCCGCCGTGCTCGGGAACAACGTCTAAGATCACAAAGTAATACGAGAATCAATAATAATTCAAGGGAGGTTTAGAGAGAAAACATTCCCAATTACCCCCAATAGGCTCGGTTATAGATAATCTTCCTAATTACTCGAAAATCACCAAAATGGACCCAAAAAGGCCCAATTCTGATCCAGCACGGTTCGGGTCACGGAGCCTTAACAGACTCCGTGACGGTTCGCGTCACGAAACCGTGAGGCCCACCGTCATGGGTGACGTCACGGAACCGTGACGTGTGCCGTCACGGCCTCCGTCACGGAGCCGTGACGCACTCCGTCACGGCCTCCGTCACTGTCACGCCCCAAATCCGGTTATCGCCCGGATTCGAGGCATGACGGGTAATAGAAGACGAATAAACAATAAAACAATATTTAGACCTTGAAACCCTCCAATAAGTACCTCAACCCATAAAATTTCGATACTATAGCTCGAATCCATCAAAACGTAGTTCAAAACATGAAATAACCCTCAGGGGGGTGTAATAATAAGTCTTACAAAAACTGTTCTTAAACCAAAGGGTATAAACATGAAGTCTCTACGGGACCCACACCGAGAAGCATCCAAGCCTCTACTCCTCAATCAAACCTGTAGACACAACAAAGAACTCGCAGGGGTGAGCTTACGCTCAGTAGGGAAAAACACGTAACCAAGTGGATCTTCAAATCAACAGATCACAGATAAAGTCAACCACAAATATGTTAACAAACACAGGGGATAGAGAAGTCAACCAATGCCGTGGGACATGAAGTCTCCACCCTCCGATCCACATAACGTGTCCTCTCGGATTTTCCCTCAAATCCAGAGGAGACGCATAACATTGAGGCGACCGGAAACAACCCTTCGGGGCGCTTATCATCGGACTTCTCAGAAACGTCTCCAAGGGATTTTATGTCCTCGGGAACCAAGTGCATTACTCCCTAGAGAGTATACACTTGGACAATTTAATAACGAGCAGTTAATAATTGTCTAACGCACTCACCCGAAACACGACATAATACAAGCTCAACAACCACCAATTCAATACCACGCATGACTCACACATCACCAATTCGCCGCAACAAACAGTACACGAATCACGCAAACATAGTACACCAATCACACAATTCCAACTTACCGTTCACTTACCAGTTTCGGACCACCGGGGCATCGATCACCTGATTGCACCGCACGGTACAACCAGTCATACTCGATGCTCCAAACAAGCATTCAAGTAAGTCAAGTAATCAATCAAATACAACCAACGAGCAAGTACGAATACAATCAACCAAATATAAGAGCCTTCAAAGAGCACGCATACATGCAATTCTACTAGTTCGTTAGACTCTTTAGCCTATCCCCTAAACAATCAATAACGAAGCATGTGCTCCTAACAAGCAACTAATCCAAGGGCTTTGCCAAGGCTCCTCTACCAGACAATCATATCCCAAATATTTAAAGCGAATTACATTAGTGATTGGCATCCTAATCGGTCACCACTAGACTCTCCGGTTATTAGCAATTGAAAGACGATTAAGCTAGTTATTCGCATCCTATATGCATGTCTAGGACCTTTTCCAATTTTATTAGCTTAGCATGCATACTAGGCATCATAAACGAGAGGTTAAGGCTTTCCCTACCTCAAGGTCCTCCTCTTCAACGCTTTGATGACGTCCGGTGATCACCACTTTGCTCCTTCCTCGGTTCCCGGCGTGATCCTCGCTCCTCTAGCTCGATCCACAACGTCTTGGACACAAAGAAACGCTAATTAGGCTCCACTTAGACAGTAAGAAAGACCCCCAAACCCTTCCAAAGTTCAGCTCAAAACCAAGATGCCAAAACCCTCAAGAACCCTCAAGAAACCCTCACCCTGGTGGGTCACGGATCTGGTCACGGATCCGTGACGCTAACCCTCACGGTTACCGTCACGGAGCTGTGACGAGTGCCGTCACGGACTCCCTCACGGAGCCGTGACGTCGCCCGTCACGGGATCCATCACGGATCTGTGGCGCACCAGGGCAGTTTCGCCCTTCTTCAACCTCCAGCTCCAAAACTCCGAAAAACCACTCTTAAACCCAGAAATTTACCCCTTACAACTCCCAAAACAGTCCAAATCCTTCAATACTCCTCTACCCATGGTAGGAATCAACACACAAACAAGTTTCCAAGGATTCATCAAATCAAACCCACCTCAAAATCTCCAACACTATTGATTTCTCAACCAAAATCCAACAGGGTTCATCATCAACACCATCTCTCACCATCTCTACTCAAACCCAACATCATCTAGCACTTTTCACCCAAAACCCAAGAAAATAGATGAAGAGAAATGAGGATTAGAGAGTTCCATTACCTCTAGAGTGATGAGATGAAGAGGGTGCTAGTGATTTTGAGGGTGGATGGTTGTAGGAAGACCTCAAATGACTCCTTCTTCTTTGATTTTCCTTCAAACCTCCATGGGAGCTCTCCTTCCTTGCTTCCCCTCTAAGTTTCGGCTACAACAAGAGAAAAATGACTTGATTTTGCTTCTCCAATCCAATATAATACCTAGAAGAAGTAAAGACCTAAAGGCCCTTGAGCTAGATTCCTTTGTAGTAGCTTTTGGGAGGGTAAAAGGGACAATGACCATCCCTTTTTCTCTCCTTCAACCAAAAGAGGGCAAGTGTCCCTCTAGCTCATTTAATTTTCCAAATTACTTTCCAGCACTTAAAAAAAAAGAAGCTTTAGTCGATATAAAGTCTCGTTTTGACCAAAATTGACTTGATCCGATATTATACTCAAACGAAAGGGTTTTCTCCCCTGAAGCCAACTGTGATAATGGCTAATCCGTTTGAGTTCCGGAAAAGTCCCGAGTGACTTCCGGAGTCACCGGTTCGACCGGAAGCGGGTCTTACAATCTACCCCCCTTAAAGGAATTTCGTCCCCGAAATTAAAAGAAAGGTACCTCAATGTCGAACAGGTGGGGATACTTCACGCGGATCTCATCTTCGCGCTCCCAAGTGGATCCTGCTCCCTGATGTCCCCACTGTACCAGTACCAACGGAATCGTCTTGTTCCGCAGGATCTTCTTCTTTGTACCCAATATCTCTACTGGCTGCTCCTCAAAGGTGACATCATCAGCTACCTCGATGTCTAACCACTCAATGATGTGCGAAGGGTCTGATATGTATTTCCGCAGCTGGGACACATGGAAAACGTTATGTATGTTCCCAAGCTGCGGTGGCAAGGCCAACCGATAAGCTACGACTCCAATCTTCTCTAACACATCAAAAGGTCCGATGAAACGCGGTGCCAGCTTGCCTCCGCTGCGGTTAAACCGCACAAGACCCTTCATCGGGCTCACCCTCAGAAACACATGCTCACCGACCATGAACTCAAGTGGTCTACGACGCCTGTCTGCGTAGCTCTTCTGCCGACTCTGCGCGGTCTTCAGCCGCTCTCTAATCAAGGTGACCTTCTCGGTCGTCTCCCTGATCATGTCTGGCCCGAGTAAGCTCCGGTCACCAACCTCAGCCCAACACACCGGCGATCTGCAAGGTCTGCCATACAAGGCCTCAAATGGTGCGATACCGATGCTGGACTGGTAACTGTTGTTGTAGGCAAACTCTGCCAACGGCAAATGATCCTCCCAAGATCCCTGAAAGTCAAGCACACACGCCCGAAGCATGTCCTCTAGAATCTGGATGGTGCGCTCTGACTGTCCATCTGTCTCAGGATGGTAGGCTGTACTCAACAACACCTCAGTGCCCAAGGCCTTCTGTAGGCTCTTCCAGAACCTGGAGGTGAAACGGGGGTCTCTATCCGATACTACTGACACTGGTACACCGTGCAGACGAATAATCTCCCTGACATACAACCGAGCCAACAAGTCCACAGAATCAGTCATCCTCATGCCTAGAAAGTGGGCCGACTTGGTCAGTCGATCAACCACCATCCAAACAGCGTCATGCCCCTTCGACGATCTGGGCAATCCACACACAAAATCCATTGTCACGTGCTCCCACTTCCACTCAGAGACCGGTAAAGGCTGTAGTAAGCATGCGGGACGCATGTGCTCGGCCTTTACCTGTTGACAGGTAAGGCATCTAGAAACGAAATCTGCAACTGCCCCACGCATCCCACTCCACCAGAACTGTCGCCGCATGTCTCTATACATCTTGTTGCCACCGGGATGCACAACTAGACGAGAGTGGTGGCACTCACGCAACATAGTGTCTCTGCACTCACTGGGTACAAACAGTCGTCCTCTAAAGCGGATACCATGATCGGTGCCCAGCTCCCAACCCTCGAGTTCAACTCCATCCATCAACCTCTGCCGAATCTCTGCTGTCTCAGCGTCCTCAGTCTGTGCCTCTAGCACTCGAACAAAGAGCGTGGGCTGAGCCACTAAGGCGCACAAGGCCATACTCTCTGTGACCTCCTCCAACTCCAGTCTAAATAAGCTCAACTGCTCCAGCATGTCCCACTCTCGGACTGCTATGCTGGCCACGCAGTGATTCGACTTCCTGCTCAAAGCGTCGGCGACCACGTTCGCCTTGCCCGGATGATAGAGCAGCTCAAAGTCATACTCTTCCAGTAGTTCCATCCATCTCCTTTGACGCATGTTCAGATCACGCTGCGAGAAGATATACTTGAGGCTCTTGTGGTCTGAAAACACCCTGAACTGCTCACCATACAGGTAATGTCTCCAGCTCTTCAGCGCAAATACTACTGCTGCCAGCTCGAGATCATGGGTGGGGTAGTTACGCTCATGCACCTTCAACTGCCTCGAGCCGTAAGCAACCACCTTTCCACCCTGCATCAGAACACAACCTAATCCTTCGCCCGATGCGTCACAATACACGTCATAGCCCACTCCCCGCTCTGGAACAATTAATACCGGGGCGGTAGTCAACCGAGCCTTCAGCTCGCAAAAAGAGTGCTCGCACTCATCTGTCCAAATGTACTCCGCTCCCTTGCTGGTCAAGGCTGTCATAGGTGCTGCAAGGCGAGAGAAATCCTGAACGAAGCGCCGGTAATAACCTGCCAACCCGAGAAAACTCCTAATCTCAAATACACTGCTGGGTCTCGCCCACTTCGACACTGCCTCAACCTTGGCTGGGTCGACCAAGATGCCCTCCCGAGATACCACGTGCCCGAGGAACTTCACCTCTGTGAACCAAAATTCGCACTTCTCCATATTGCCGTACAACTGGTGAGTGCGTAAGAGTGTCAAAACGGTACGCAGATGCTCCGCATGCGCCTCCTCACTGGGCGAGTAGATCAAGATGTCATCGACGAAGACTACCACGAACTGGTCTAGATAAGGTCTGAAGATGCCATTCATCAGGTCCATAAAGGCGGCCGGCGCGTTCGTCAGACCGAACGGCATCACCAGAAACTCGAAATGTCCATAACGAGTACGGAACGCTGTCTTCTCCACGTCCTCAGCCCGGACTCTCAGCTGGTAGTACCCAGATCGAAGATCTATCTTCGAGAAGTACTTTGCTCCCCTCAGCTGGTCGAATAAATCATCAATCCTAGGCATCGGGTAGCGGTTCTTCACTGTCACCCGGTTCAGCTTCTTGTAGTCGATGCACATTCTCAAGGCTCCACCCTTCTTCTTCACGAAAAGGGCGGGCGCTCCCCACGGAGATACGCTCGGGCGGATGAACCCCTTCTGTTGCAGTTCCTCGAGTTGTCGCTTCAGTTCGACCAACTCGGTTGGCGCGAACCGATACGGCGTCATCGAGATCGGCGTCGTACCCGGGATCAGATCGATCCTGAACTCCACCTCTCGCGTTGGTGGCAAGCCTGATAGTTCCTCCGGAAAGACCTCCAGGAACTCCCGCACTACTCTCGGTAGCTCACTGCTACCCCGTACGATCCCCGCCTCAGAACCCGTAGTCAAGGCGGATAAGAGAACCCCGCTCTTGCTACCCAGAACACACGTGATCACCCTATCACCTGACCTTACCGTCACCTGACGTCTGTAGCAGTCGATCGTCGCTCGGTACCTCGCAAGCCAGTCCATACCCAGAATCACGTCAAAGGCGTTCATGTCAAGAACGAGTAAGTCACCCAGAAATGGGCAATCTGCCACCCTAATCGCACAGTCCCTACAAACGGTGCTCAACACCACCGCACCCGTAGCTGGGGTCTCCAAACAAAGTGGCTGACTCAAAGTCTCAACCCGTAAACCCAAAGAAGAAGCAATAGACGAAGATATGAACGAATGGGAAGCTCCCGTATCAAACAAAAAGGAAGTCCACGCATTATAAAGTAAACACGTACCCTGGGTGGCCTCATGGCCGGCGTACGGCCTCTCAATCCTGGAATCAGTAACTGCAAATACTCGGCCCTGCCGTGCCGGTGGTCCTCCTCTAGGTGGTAGGGGAAGTACCACTCGGTGCTCAGCTCTCGACTGATGCCTCTGCCCTGCTGCTCCCGCCGCCTGACGCGGAGCTCTCTGCTGCGGTGCCGGACGTGGTCTGCCAGGTGGCGCAGGGCGAATCTGAGTTTGCTGGGGCCTCGGTGTAGGCGCTCTGCCAGCTATCTCAGGGCATGTCCGGATGAAATGATCAGATCGGCCACACTGGTAGCATCCTCTCTGCCCTCCCTGCTGTGCTAACTCAGGACACGCACGCATAAAGTGGTCGGCACTACCACAGTGATAACATCCCCTCGGCTCACTAGGCTGTCTAACACCGGTCCCCAGGGGACGACCATCATGACGCTCCACCGGTCCATTGCCCCTCGGGCAGTCCCGTGCCAGGTGACCCTGCTGTCCACACCGAGGACACAGCTGTGCCACCGGGGCGGGTCCCACTGACGCGACGGCCCCTGCTCGGCGTATGCCATCCTGATGAAACTGAGTCTGAAAGTGTCCTGCAACTCTCTGTCTGCGTCGGTCTCGAAGGTCAGACGGCTGCAAAAAGCCACTCGGTCTAGGTCTGGTCTCTCGCACCCTGACAGTATCTCTGAAGTGTCTCTCCATGGCCAAAGCCTGATCCAAGAGTGTGTAGTAATCCGAGGTCCTGAAAGCGATAACCCTGTCGGCTATCGACGGGATGAACCCGCTCTCAAACCTCCTGCAACGGTCATCCGCAGTCTGCACCAACTCTGGCGCGAAGCAGGCCAAAGAGGTGAATCTCACTGCATACTCAGAAACGCTCAAACCCCTCTGACGCAAGTCCGGGAACTGCTGGCGTCGATCATCCCGAATGGAGCGAGGGAAATACTGCTCCAAGAACAGTCTGCTGAACAACTCAAAATCACTGCCAACCCTCTCCTGCACTGAGTGCCACCAGTAGTAGGCCTCTCCCTCAAGTTGGAAAGTGGCGAACGAAACCCTCAAGCGCCCCTCCGATACCCCAGAAGTATCGAGGTTGCGGGTAACCCGCTCCAACCAACCCGAAGCTGCCTCGGGGTCCGCTCCCCCGGAGTAGGTCGGCGTGCCAAGTCTACGGAACTCTCTGAGTGACTGGGCCGTGAGGCTATCAAACTGTCCTGGCCTCTCTCCAAAATCCGCTGAAGCAACAGGCACGGGCTCTGGTGCCGGTGCGGTAGTCCCCTGCTGCGCACTCAAGGCTGCTAGCACAGCGCGAACCACCTCCTCGAGAGAGGTCGCCTGAATCGGCTCTGCGACCGGAGATGTCCTGTGTGGCGGCCCTGTCGGTCCCTCCTCAGAGTGCTGATGCTCTGTGGAAGCAGCATCCCGGGCCTCAGCTGCCCCCTCCTGCTCAACTGCACGTGTCTGCCTCGGACCCCCAGCTGGGCGGCTCCGGGTACCTCTAGGAACATACGTACGAGCCATGTCGCCTATCCGCCTGCACGGATAACGCACATGTTCAGCACTTAGTTCAACAACGGTTCTCACACGTTACAAGGACGAACACACACGCGCCTACACCAGTCACCACAGATACGCCCCTCACACTAGTAGATATATATACTCATATAATATAGTACACAGTTCGCATCTCTATGCGTCACACAGCAACAACCAGCGATTTAGCAACCAACACCAACTCTCACAGGAGGGTTCAAACCAGTCCAAGAAATCCACTCCCACAGGAGGATTCAATCAATCAAAGGGATCCACTCCCACGGGAGGATTCAATCAACCAAAGAAATCCACTCCCACAGGAGGATTCATTCTCAAACACACCACACAAAAGGCACAACACACAACAGGCATACCCCTTGCTCGGGTATCCTTCCACAAAGAGGGGTTTAGAACCCAACACAAATCAAACCAAGAATCACCCTTACCCTTTCCTTCCCTTCCATGAATTCCCATTTCTTAACTTTTTATTCAAATCTTTTCATGACGATCTCATGTTGTTACAATCTGATTCAGGCGTTCCCGAATCTCATTGCACAGCTTGACATCAAACATCACGCTCGACCACAGTGGCGCCCCTGAGTCAAGCCGTGATGGTGTAAACATTTTAGTTCTACCGAAAATTCGGCATGACCCATTCGTATTTTCCCTTAACCCTCCGCTTAAGCGGGACAACCACCAATACAATTTCACAAGATAAAAGTACACAGAGTTCTCATGCTCTTACAAAGACATCACACAGTCAAATAAGGGAGTTCTCATGCTCCTAAAGTACACAATGCAATCAGTAAATGGAGTTCTCGTGCTCCCAAAATATTACGGGGTACTCGTGCCCCAAACTCGCCACCTCCACGGGCTTACGGGATTCTCGTGTCCCAAATTCGCCACCTCCACGGGCATAGGGGATACTCGTGTCCCAATTTCGCCACCTCAGCGGGCATAGGGGATACTCGTGTCCCAAAATCGCCACCTCAGCGGGCATACGGGATACTCGTGTCCCAAAATCGCCACCTCAGCGGGCATACGGGATACTCGTGTCCCAATCTCAACAATAATCCATGCTCGCAACTTACCGAGACTCTAACTCGTAAGCCAGCCAAACACAAACAATAACGCAACCACAAACACAAACAATAGCGCGGCTCTCATGGCCACCGAAATACAATTAATAGCACGGGCTCTCATGGCCACCCAAACACAAATAAGAACACGGGCTCTCATGGCCACTCAAGACTCAACAGTCAAACAAGGCTCTCATGGCCACTCAAACAGCAAAGGTCAAGACGCGGGTTCGACGACCCCACTCATAGTTCTCATACAACGGGTTACGGGGTTCTCGTGCCCCACCCAAAACACTTAACATCAACACACATGGAGTACTCATGCTCCAGACCAACAGTCAATCACAAGTCAAAACTTGAGCAGGACCAAGCTACAACTTGAAAATTTTCGAAGTAATACGCCAAAGGGCAACACCACCACCAACTGTTGGTTCACCCTACAATGTATGCATAACGGGTCGGTCATTGACCGTTAATCCAATTCCGATCTCAACCATTCGGCTTCACCGATCATTAGGGAGAGGATACCAATCAAGTAATGCAAACATTGTAGTGTACGGTTCCATTTAGGACAACTCTTGAAGCACTCAAGACTCAGACTTCCTAACTCTACCCACCTAATTGACTTCGGTCCGAGGTTTGAAAATCAGTTCAAAAGACACCTGTTTCAAATGCAACCAGGCTCTGATACCAAATTGTCACGCCCCAAATCCGGTTATCGCCCGGATTCGAGGCATGACGGGTAATAGAAGACGAATAAACAATAAAACAATATTTAGACCTTGAAACCCTCCAATAAGTACCTCAACCCATAAAATTTCGATACTATAGCTCGAATCCATCAAAACGTAGTTCAAAACATGAAATAACCCTCAGGGGGGTGTAATAATAAGTCTTACAAAAACTGTTCTTAAACCAAAGGGTATAAACATGAAGTCTCTACGGGACCCACACCGAGAAGCTCCCAAGCCTCTACTCCTCAATCAAACCTGTAGACACAACAAAGAACTCGCAGGGGTGAGCTTACGCTCAGTAGGGAAAAACACGTAACCAAGTGGATCTTCAAATCAACAGATCACAGATAAAGTCAACCACAAATATGTTAACAAACACAGGGGATAGAGAAGTCAACCAATGCCGTGGGACATGAAGTCTCCACCCTCCGATCCACATAACGTGTCCTCTCGGATTTTCCCTCAAATCCAGAGGAGACGCATAACATTGAGGCGACCGGAAACAACCCTTCGGGGCGCTTATCATCGGACTTCTCAGAAACGTCTCCAAGGGATTTTATGTCCTCGGGAACCAAGTGCATTACTCCCTAGAGAGTATACACTTGGACAATTTAATAACGAGCAGTTAATAATTGTCTAACGCACTCACCCGAAACACGACATAATACAAGCTCAACAACCACCAATTCAATACCACGCATGACTCACACATCACCAATTCGCCGCAACAAACAGTACACGAATCACGCAAACATAGTACACCAATCACACAATTCCAACTTACCGTTCACTTACCAGTTTCGGACCACCGGGGCATCGATCACCTGATTGCACCGCACGGTACAACCAGTCATACTCGATGCTCCAAACAAGCATTCAAGTAAGTCAAGTAATCAATCAAATACAACCAACGAGCAAGTACGAATACAATCAACCAAATATAAGAGCCTTCAAGGAGCACGCATACATGCAATTCTACTAGATCGTTAGACTCTTTAGCCTATCCCCTAAACAATCAACAACCAAGTATGTGCTCCTAACAAGCAACTAATCCAAGGGCTTTGCCAAGGCTCCTCTACCAGACAATCATATCCCAAATATTTAAAGCGAATTACATTAGTGATTGGCATCCTAATCGGTCACCACTAGACTCTCCGGTTATTAGCAATTGAAAGACGATTAAGCTAGTTATTCGCATCCTATATGCATGTCTAGGACCTTTTCCAATTTTATTAGCTTAGCATGCATACTAGGCATCATAAACGAGAGGTTAAGGCTTTCCCTACCTCAAGGTCCTCCTCTTCAACGCTTTGATGACGTCCGGTGATCACCACTTTGCTCCTTCCTCGGTTCCCGGCGTGATCCTCGCTCCTCTAGCTCGATCCACAACGTCTTGGACACAAAGAAACGCTAATTAGGCTCCACTTAGACAGTAAGAAAGACCCCCAAACCCTTCCAAAGTTCAGCTCAAAACCAAGATGCCAAAACCCTCAAGAACCCTCAAGAAACCCTCACCCTGGTGGGTCACGGATCTGGTCACGGATCCGTGACGCTAACCCTCACGGTTACCGTCACGGAGCTGTGACGAGTGCCGTCACGGACTCCCTCACGGAGCCGTGACGTCGCTCGTCACGGGATCCGTCACGGATCCGTGGCGCACCAGGGCAGTTTCGCCCTTCTTCAACCTCCAGCTCCAAAACTCCGAAAAACCACTCTTAAACCCAGAAATTTACCCCTTACAACTCCCAAAACAGTCCAAATCCTTCAATACTCCTCTACCCATGGTAGGAATCAACACACAAACAAGTTTCCAAGGATTCATCAAATCAAACCCACCTCAAAATCTCCAACACTATTGATTTCTCAACCAAAATCCAACAGGGTTCATCATCAACACCATCTCTCACCATCTCTACTCAAACCCAACATCATCTAGCACTTTTCACCCAAAACCCAAGAAAATAGATGAAGAGAAATGAGGATTAGAGAGTTCCATTACCTCTAGAATGATGAGATGAAGAGGGTGCTAGTGATTTTGAGGGTGGATGGTTGGAGGAAGACCTCAAATGACTCCTTCTTCTTTGATTTTCCTTCAAACCTCCATGGGAGCTCTCCTTCCTTGCTTCCCCTCTAAGTTTCGGCTACAACAAGAGAAAAATGACTTGATTTTGCTTCTCCAATCCAATATAATACCTAGAAGAAGTAAAGACCTAAAGGCCCTTGAGCTAGATTCCTTTGTAGTAGCTTTTGGGAGGGTAAAAGGGACAATGACCATCCCTTTTTCTCTCCTTCAACCAAAAGAGGGCAAGTGTCCCTCTAGCTCATTTAATTTTCCAAATTACTTTCCAGCACTTAAAAAAAAAAGAAGCTTTAGTCGATATAAAGTCTCGTTTTGACCAAAATTGACTTTATCCGATATTATACTCAAACGAAAGGGTTTTCTCCCCTGAAGCCAACTGTGATAATGGCTAATCCGTTTGAGTTCCGGAAAAGTCCCGAGTGACTTCCGGAGTCACCGGTAGACCGGAAGCGGGTCTTACAGTCACGGTCCCCGTCACGGATCCATGACGGGTCTGACAGTTCTGTCCTTCTTCTTCCTCCAGCTTCTTCTCCACGAAATCAACCCTCAAAACTCCATTTTTATCCTCCAAAAACCTCCAAATCAGTCCCATAAACCTCAATACTTCACTACCCATGTTGGGTTTCATCAAAACAACAAAAACCTTAATGATTTCTATCAAAATCTCCCACTTTTCTCCATAAATCAATCATCTACACAACAAAAACTCAAACCCATAGCAACCCAACCTAGCTCATGCTTTTTCTATCAAACTCATAGCTTAATCTTCACCAAAATGAGTTTTGATTGAAGGCTTACCTTAGGAATTAGAGAGAGGTTGAGGAATATGAAATTTTTGAGGAGATTTGAGATGAAAATTAAGCCAAGGTGTCCCTTTTCCTTCCTTTCTTCTTCTTCAAGCTTCAATGGTGTTTTTCTCTCTCTCTCTCCTCTCTTGGAATCTTCGGCCAACACTAGTAAAATGGGCTGAATTGTGCTCCAAACTAGCCTTTAACCTAAAATAGGAATACCCATATTGCCCATTTAGTCCCCTTCTTTGTTTAGACTCAACATGAGGGTAAATGAGTATTTCTAGGCCATTTTCTTCTCCTCCAAGCCACCATGGACAAGTGTCCATGTGGGGTCCACCTTTACCCTTAATAATTCCTGCCAAATAAATTAAATCGATTAAACCCCTAGTTTGACCCGCGTTTGACTTTTTCCCCAATTTACACACCTGGAAAGGAAACGACCCAACTAAGCTAACCGTAACGACGGCTAAGCTTTTTGGGTCCCGGAAAGGTCCCAAATGACTCCCGGAGTCATCGGTTGACTTTTTCGGTAAAAAGTCAACTTTTGCCCAATTTTACCAGTTCGATCGGGGTCGACTAGGGGCGGTTCTTACAATCTACCCCCCTTAAAAGAATATCGTCCGCGAAATTTAAAACGAACGTACTTCAACAGTCGAACAGACTGAGGTATTTCGCGCGAACCTCCTCCTCGCGCTCCTAGGTCGACGCTACGCGGTCCTCAACCGCTCAAGATCCGCGCGACCCCTCGGTCGTCTCTCGAATAACCCAGGACCAATCAAGAGTCAACTCTTAACACTCACCAGTGCCCCGCGTGGGAAAATGACCCGACCTACCACCCAATGTTTCGGACGGTGCCATCTTGTTACAGGCTTGGAAGCTTTATGGTAGTCGCACTCGGCTGACTGTTTCTGGACTCTTTCGTGTGGTGCTCTCACTTCTATTGTGCAATCGTAGTGGTCGTACTAGTCCCCGTGGGATGATGGCATTCGACCTTCACTTTATGACCAGTGATACGCCTCGATACAAACTCGGCATCCACTCTCCGCATCCTGCTCCACCGGGGATGCCACCTGATGTCGCGGTACCTCTCAGGCTTATCCATCTGCACCATGAGACGTGACTGATGTGACTCTCGTAACACATCGTCTCTATCGCTACGTGGTAAGAACCACCCTACTCGATCCGTTACATGCTCACAACCTTCGGCGTCTCCACCGATGGCACTTTTCTTCTAAAACTCTACTGAACGCCGACGCTCGTCACTGATAACAATCGATGAACACTTGATACCTCACAATTTGGCTCTCAATACTCTCTCATCACACTCAAAGGAAGAAAGTCCAGTACGAGAAGGTCGTCAAGGACACGACGGTTTACTATTCTAATTTCACACTCACGACACGACTGACACTATTCGACACCACTACACCCCCAGCTGGCGTGCCAAGGCACGGGGTGGGTTCAACGGCTCTAATTTCAGTTCTAACATTTCAGCAACCATGAAGAAGTAAACAAGCGTGACACTCTAGTATCAATTAAAACAACACTCAAAAGTTATATGGTAAGCACGTACCCTGAGCGATCTCACGATCAGAATCATGTCCCTCAGCTCGGGAATCGGCAATCGCATACACCCTGTCCTGCGGTGCCTGAGATCCTCTTCTCGGGGGTGGTGGAAGGGCCACCTGCTGCGGAGCTCTCTGTTGCTGTCTCGACGCTGGTGCACTCGCTGCCTGCCGTGGAACCCTCGACGCCTGAGCCTGACGCAGATGGAACTGAGTTGTACCCCGATGTTGTGTGATCCGGGAAGATATCTAGGTCGAGGTTGTGTGTTCCGGTACGATATGGTGGAGCCGTGCTATGGAAGCCGGTGAGGGGGGGACTGCTGTACGAGACTTGTGGTCGTTTTACTGTGTGTTGGTTGCTTGATGATTGGGTAAGTGATGCGATTAAGCGTGGTTATAGTCATGTGAGTATGGTTTGTGATTATGTGATTCATGTGGATGTCGTTAGTTGTTGTGCTTTTCTAGTATGCCCTAATTGGACGGTTACCCGTGGTGGTGAGCAGATAGCTCATTCCCCTTAACTACTTTTTCCTACTGAGTGAAAGCTCACCCCTCTCCTTTACTGTTCTACGGCTTTTTAGCGGGATTTGATCTAGAGGACGTCTCGGAGCTTGGGAGCTAGCGAGAGTCTTAGTTTTGTTTGGTCTAGAGACGTATTTTCCTCTCGTTATTAAACATTTTTATTACTTGGTTTTCGAGTTGTTGACTCGTATTGTCAGAACTATTGGTTTGTAATGCCTATAGTTTCCCTCTTCCCTCATTTGGTTCTCCAACTCCGCTTTAGCCAATGCTACCTCCTCCTTCACTCTCTCACCGAGTTGCGCCCACACTCTTTCTGCTATTTCCTGATAGACTTTGCAGGAAGCGGCGACGGTAGAGGTAGACGCCATCGACTTCCGTGTTGGGATGACGACTCTTTTGCCACATCATGGTTGCACGCTAACCTTCCTCTTTATCTTTAACTTGGTAGCTATTGCTTGAGCCTGAACCAGGTCTGGGGTGGGGGTAGAGACGTCAGTCGATCGTCGGACTTCCCAAATAACAACAACGACTTTAATTTGAGCAGAAACAAACCAGGATTTAGACAAATAATGGAAAATCAACACTAGTTATAGACACTTTGTAAATATTTGGCTCAACAAGAGTTTGTGAACTATTTTCTACAACTATACAATCATTATTTACATCTAAAAAATCAATGCATCAAAACTACATGGAGGTGGAATTGATTTTATACAAGAGGGATAAGAATTTGCTCCATTTGTGTCACATAAGTGGCCGGAATGATCATCCTCAATGTGAAATGATTGATCATCTAAGGTCATCTTATTAATCAATTGCATGAGATAATTGAATTAAGGGTTAATTACATTCACCCACCTCGAACTATACACGGTTAACGAATACCTACGCTAAATAACGTATACATACCCCGAACTAACAACTATAACAACATCCCCTATTCCATCCACATTTCCGTCCATTTACTGTTCATTTTTTCGGAAATTCCGAAACTACTCGTAGTGTTACAATCCTAAAACCAACTCCAACCCTAGATACAACCCTAAATCTCTCTCCAAACCTAAATCTAACCCTACAAATGAATGGGAAAATGGGTGGAAGGGGGGGTGTTGTTACAAACTGTTAGTTTGGGGTATGTATATGTTACGAAATAACTTTGGGGTATTTATCCGTTAAACGTGTATAGTATGCGGTAAGTGAACGTAATTAATCCTTGAATTAATCTTGAAGCTCTTGGACCACAGATGTTGTGTCCTATTATTTTCTTCAAAATTTGCATTAGCAGCTTACCCATCTCATCTTGTTTCTTTTCCTTCTCATCTTCTTGCTCTTCTTTCTCAAAAAACAAGACAAACTTCTCTAAGTGACGACTCCTCGTCATTAGGCAATTGCGGTTAAACATGATAATCTTGCTCAAAAGAGAAAGCCCCCCCCCCCCCCCCCCCCCCACTTGAATGCACATAATACTCACAACTTTAATTAGAATGATCATTAGCTCCATATAAATCACAGTACACATTACTATAGAACCAATTCTCCATAAAAATTATGTTCCAAAGAATTAATTAGAAAGATATATATAGAAAATGTGGCCTTAATTGGTCCACAACAACGGTGCCATTAACTTGACGCCCTGTGGGTTTAGCACAAAAAGGGCATGACAAACGTACCGATCGTCAAGTTGTATTTTGAAATTTAAGTTCCGGATTATCGTACCCAAGGGAGCACAAGAAAATCATTCACTATTTGTAGTTCGTTATTAATTTGTTTCTTTAATAAAATGGTATGGGTTAAATATTGAAACTTACCCTTATGTTTTGGTCACGAACACTACACTACCCACGCTTGAAAAATCATATTTGCACTACCTAAAGTATTGGGAACGTGATTCAGTTAGCAAAAACTAACAGCAGAATATAAAATGACCATTACCCTACTGAAATTAAATTAACCTATCTATATGTGTTGAAAGACTATTTTACCCCACTTCATCTTAATAATTCATTAATTTTTTTATTTAATTTTTAATAATATCATTAATTTATTATTTAATTCATAATTATACATCAATTCTTATTTATTTTTTTAAAATTTCAAGAAAATAATTTTCTCTCACTTTTATTATTTTCCGAAAAAATCATTTTCTTTGAATTTTATAATTTTTTTTAGAAATGTTTCTTACGATTTGATCTTATTTGTATCAAATCTCTTTCAAGTCGAGAACCTCCAGAAACTAAGCAAACAAGATTCATTCAGCAAAATCAAAATTGCAGATGTTTAAAACTGAAATTGTAGAACCACAATAGAACTGAAATTGTAGATCTTCATTGAGCTTAGGTTTATTCAGTTTACGAAATTACAACATAAAGACCTAACCTTTTTCCCCAAAATCTCAAACCTTTCTCTAATATGGGTCGCGCCTCGCAATCATCGAAACTGTCTGCAACCCACGGTGGACGTCCGAACTGCCTTCCGAGCCCTCTCACCATTAACAACGCCATCGGTGCAAATGCAGCGACGGTGAGCTTTTGACATATTTACAAAAATGAAAAAAAAAATTATAGATCTGACAGCAAAAAACATTCCAGACCTTGTCCTTCCGTTTCCCTTTCGATCTACACGACAAGATTTGTGTTCTGGAACTCTTAACCAGATCTACAAAGCCAGATCGAAGATGACTATGAAGCTCGTTGACACCAGGCTGTGGAGAACTACGACTGAGTGTCTTGGATAAGCGGCGGAGGAAAGAGGACCATGACGTTTCTGAAAGGTTGGAGTAACGAGCGAGTTGCGATGACGGCTGATCCGAAACTCGAGTTCCGACGAGAACTCGTAACCCCGACGAAAACGCCCAAATCGAAGGTTCTTGTTTTAGATCTTCAGTCAGGTTTCGAACTCGGTCAAAACCCCTAACTCAAAACCCTTGGAAATCAATGTTGTCGTTGCTGTTGGAGAAGAAGAGGACCTCCGTCGCCAGGTTGTGGGTCGCTGAAGGTGGTCGGGAGAAAATATGCACACGAAAGGGATGAGGAACTCGGTGGAGGAGATAAAGATCTCTCTGGAATGAGCTCGTGCACAGAAGAGGCCTAAGGAGATGAAGTGGATGTAGATCTATTATGGTTTGACGATGAAGCTGATGTATGATTGTTGTTTTAAGTATATTGTTTTTATTTTTATTTTTAATTTATTTATAATCATATTGTTTTTTAAGCTGATGTATGATGAAGGATGGCAAAATAGGGTTTTAAAGTCCTTCAAAATTAAGGGTCAGGATAAGCAAGGGCAGTTTTGGTATTTAAAAAAATATGTATGCCATGTCAGGCCAAAAATTAACGGAAGTGGTATATTCTGTTAGTTTTTGTTAACTGAATCACGTGCCCAATACCTTAGGTAGTGCAAATATGATTTTTCAAACATAGGTAGTGTAGTGTTTGTAACCAAAACGTAAGGGTAAGTTTCAATATTTAACCCAAATGGTACTGGTTTGTAACACATAATGTAAATAAGTATTTAAAAGACAAGGCAAGTAAAATGACGATTAAAAAAGAGTTTTTACGTTAGAGAAAGAGTATATCGGGGCATGGTTTCATAAAGATCATTTCACAATATTGAACACTGATAGTATTGAGAAGTTGACTATCTTAGGGGCAAAAAGTTATCTCTAATCTAGTCCTAAATTCGATCGCTGATGTAGGAAGACCAAAAGCATTAAATTTATCGATAATTTATAGATTTCAATATAAATATATGGCTATTTCAATTGTGTTAACCTAGCTATCCCTAGTTTATACTTATATGCAACTTATTATTGATTTTAGACTAATTACGATCCTCATCTCTTGAGTATTGGATCCTAATTCACATCATCTATCAAGCATACACGGGAGATAGAGCTTGAAGCATAAATCAACAATAAACTTTAACCTAGATTAAACATTCACAACATTAAAGCATTCAATACATAGAAACTTAGATCTCTTATTCCTTAAAATTCTAGATTATGGGGGGTTAGTTATTCATAGTGAGAGAATACAGAGATAAGAAGATATGAGCACTTTTATTCATGATTTTCACCAAGATTTTGATCCAAATACCGAATCAATCATACAAGAGTTATTCTTTAATCTACCCATTTTTTTTCTAGCTCTTTACTCTCTTCTCTTTTTAATCTCTCCAAAATACAAGTTATTGTCTCTCAAATTCGATCACTAACTCTGAATTTCGTGGATCCCCTTTCCTACCTAATTTTCTTACTTATAGGCTTTAAAAATGCTGAAAATTATATATGGGCACGCGTCACGGGCTGTGGCATGGCCAATTCCTGGGAGAGCACTAAAATAATGTGTTCTCGACTTTGGGAGGCACCGAGGCACAATATGTTCCTAGGTCCGGCCTTTCCTTGGGTCCAGCCTACATCAAAATGTAGATCTTTGAATTCCCTTCGATTTGATATCTTCTTGAGAAATTCGAAGCTATGATGAGAGAGTTATGCCCTTCGCAAATCAATCAACCTCCAATATTCCCTAAACTGATTTTTACTCCATTTAGCTCCAAAACTCCTTATTTAGCTATGAATTCCTGAAGACCTCTGAAGAGTAACCAATTTCACATATATATAGAAAATCGCATCAAATCATAAAATCCTGGACTGAAAAACTCAAGAATGTGGGGTGAAAACATCCAAAACTTATGCATTTTATATCCACAACAAAGGCTCTCGAGTTTTCATATTAATTCCTTCAACTACTTCATAATCTAGTTTATCTCAATGGTTGTTTCCACTAAATGAACTAGCATTTCCATTTTATTTTCTTCCTGCCAATCATTATTCGACATGAATATATCTATGCTCTCATAACATTCCTCCATCATGTTCTTCATGAATGAACCTCTAAATGAAGCATCTAGTTCTTCCTGACGGGCACGTTGCAAACCCATGTCTAACGTCTGTAACTACTACCATAACACCAGACCATGATGGGGACACTTGTAGGAGTCCTTGAAATCTTTCTCTCGTTTCCACTAGAGACTCATGATTTACTTGGACAAATTTGTGAATCTTTCCCCTTGTTTCTTCCGTCTTCACTTCACTAGGGACCTTTGAGCAAGGTCATCCTATGTCTTGATCGCATGATGAGATAAACCGTTGATCCAAATGTAGGCATCATCCTTTAAAGAAAAAGGAAACAACCTCAGTTGTATTGCATCATTTGTCATTCCCTGAAACATAGAAGCTGAAAAAATATCCAAAAATATAATTAAATGAAGTGCGAGATCAAGGTTATCAGTTGTAGGGCCATTGAATGCATCATGCTTTAGTAGGTTGGTCACCGATGTCTTGATCTCAAATTGGTTGGTAGCTACGATTAGTGCTTGAATGCTTGAATTGAGGACATTGGTATGTGGGTCACCAAAATCACTCAATAAATGCCTCGACATATGTACAATGTTTCATTGATATGGGCGGGTAAGTGGATTTCGTTGATTGTTACATCCATCCACCTCATTCTCGTCTTCAAATATATAGGAATAGAACTATGACGTGTTTTTTCTGCTACTCTAATTACTTTTCTGGTCACTTTTTTTTTGGGATTTCCTCACCCTCTTGTCAGACTCCCTTAATTTTAAATTGGTGATTAACTAACTAGAAGAAGGCTTAGAATGGATAAGCATAAATCACCGCAAGTGATGGGTTAGTCTAGATAATCAAAATAGATAAAAATGAAGAAAAAAAAACGAAAGCACAAATAAATGTGAGACGATCTAAAAACAAAGGGGATAATTGATTGTTGCCTCGAGTAGTTTTTCCCCAACAACGACCCCAAAAATTTGACACCCTGCAGTTTTATACGCGGAATGGGATCACAACAAGTGCACATGCTGTCAAGTAGTAATTAGATGGTAAGTCTGGATATCGAACCCAAAAGAACAAATAAGCATACACTCTTTATCTATAGTAATAAGGGTCGATTATTTTTCAGTCGCATCGATTTGAGGTACTTGAGATTTATAGTTGTAGAATTCAATAGTATAAAATTAAGAATGAGAAATGAATGCAAAAAAAGTTTTAATTCAAATAAGAAACTAAGTCAAGATTATAAATTCGAGAGGTATTTACTTGTATCATTGAACAATCATAAACACATCCCTCTACAAAACCTATATGACAATGAATATAAGAAGTACACAAAAAAAAAACAATTAAATAGAAAAAAACAAATGAGATATAAGCAATGCAAGAGGTGAAATCGGCTACAAACTACTCTCAACCTAAAAACTAGAGAACCAATCCTAGCCACACAAACCTAACATCCAACATTCCCCATGATGCCACATCATCACCCCAATTTCACCCAAACTCACGCCACTTTCATCCTTTCTCACACAAGCAAGGGCATAATTGTAAAAGCATGGTGTCATGTGGACAAGTGTCCATTTTTTTCTTCACCAATTCACTAATTTAATATTTCCCAATTCGTTTGAACTCCGATTAGCTTCAAACTTACGCCAATATTTTTATTTTTTCAAGGGCTTTAAATCAAGATCAATCATGAATATATTTTGAAGCACGAAAATAAAAAGGTATATCGGAGTGATAAAAAAATGTTGAGTGTTGATAAATCTTCACTAATAAATGTTTTATATCGGAGATATCAAACTAGTGCTAAATGTTGATAAAAACATGTACTGAGGTGATAAAAACCATGTTCAATTTTGATAATAAGTGTGATAAACTAATCATGATCAGTTTTGGAGAATGAGGTCATAAAACCAGTGTAGAGTGTTGATAAAACCAGTGTAAAGTGTTGATAAAACCAGAGCAAAGTGTTGATAAAAATTAGTCAGATATAATTTCTTTAAAAACCAGCCCCGAAAAAAAAATATGTGCTTCAAAAAAACCATGTGATGAGGATGATAAAACACACGTAATTGAATTATAAACCTAGTGTTTAGTGTTGATAAAACTAGTGTTCATAAAAAGCACGCGATGAGTTGATAAAAACATGATCAGTTTTGGAAAATGAGATGATAAAAACAGTGTACAGTGTTGATAAAACCAGTGTAAAAGTGTTGATAAATCCAGAGCAAAGTGTTTATAAAAATTACCCAGATTTTTAAAAAAAAAAAAATCAACACCGAAATAATTTTTTTTCGTGCTTCAAAATATATTCATGACTGATCTTGATTTTAAGCCCTTGAAAAAACAAAACTAATGGCGCAAGTTTAAAGTCAATCGGTGTTCAAACGAAGCGGGAAAAATTAAATTAGTGAATTGATTAAAAAAAATAACATGATAGTTTTACTAAAAAGCCCTTACCACTTATTAAAAAGTGTTGTTTTTTTTGCAGTCAACAAGTCAACTACTCAATTCCATCTCATCCGTCCATTATTAAAATAGATGGCTTAGATTGGTTCTCTAGTTTTTAGGTTAAGACATAGTTTGTATTTGATTTCTCCTCAGCAATGCAAAATTATGATTCAAATATAACACATTCAAGTACTCAACATGCTTGCATAATTTTGGGTCGTCATAATTGATACAATAGGATTACTAAAAACTACAATGAACATGTTTTTTTTCTATCTATAAAAACAATATTATATACTGCAACGTGTTTCCTTTCTCTATGTAGAGAAACCCTAAAGTTCCTTATTTTGAGACTTCGTCGTCGCCACCGGCGGCCACAGTGGCTCCGGCCACGGAGTTGCCGGTGGGGCTCTCCTCTACCAGCTCTCTTTTCTGCCCATTCTCCTTAGGTCCTCGTCGCCGTCACACCCCTCCACCGGCCGCCGCCTCTACCCTTTGTTCCGGTCGCCTCGGGCCCTCCTCTGGCCAGATCTGGCGGTTGAACCCTCCTCCCTGCCTCCCACAGCCGCCGGTCAAATCCCTCCACCAGCCGTCGTCTGAGCTCTGTCCTCGGCCGGATCTGTCAGCATATCCGCCACCCTCCACCACCCCTCTCCCCCTCTCTCCCATTTTCCTTTGTTTCCATCCCCACCGCCCCTACCGGTCGTCCCAACTTCCTATCGCCTCGGACTTGCTCCTCACACCTTTTATCCTTCCCCAACCATATTCATCCCAACTCCAGCCAGTTCCCCCAGCTCGACCTACCTTCACGCCCTCTACCCCGACCTGCTTTCCAGCCTCTTCCCCTGGCGGCGAGGACGACCAACTAGAGTTTCTCCGTTCGAGCCTCTCCGTCGTGCTCCTCCGGCCAAACAGGTAGATCTACTCCCAGTTATCGCCAGAGCTCTGCAGTCCGAGCTGCTCAGTCGTGCTCCTGCATTAGACGATCTCCCGGCCAAACTTGTGCACCCGCCCCTAACGGACCAGATCTGTACCCGCCGGCGTCGTCCATCCTCCCCTTTCGCCCCGTTTTCAGCCCTAGACATAGGAGGTTCCCGGTCAAGTTTCTTGTCACGACAACGACGACCTGAAATCCCTTGGACTTGTCTCTCAGCCCCGATTTGCATCCGGCCTGACGAACAGGTCTGTTCCCACCTGTTGCCGGAGCTCTGCAGTCAACAATTTTCTGCTTTACCGAGCTCACCCGACCCGTCCCGTGCCCTTGCCCCAAGCGGACCAGATTTGTATCCTCGGCGCCATCCATCTCCCCCTTCGTTTCGATCTCAGCCCCGACCTTCAAAGACCGAGTTGGAGTGTTTCAGCTTCGCTGTTGTCGTTGTGTTGTTTCGTTTTTTCGGTCTGTGTTTTCCTAAGTCCCCGCTCCGGATTCCCGCCATCAAAGACTCGTCTTTGACCGAAAGATCTCCGAGAGATGTGGTGGTCACCATTGGTGGCGTTACCGGTTGGCTCTCTCTTTTGATGGATTTTTTTTGGATTGCTGAAAAGAAAAAACGATTTGGTACTTATTTGTCTAGGCGCTGTGTCGTCCTTAAATGAGAACTATCATCGCACTGATCGCTTTCGAGATCGATCGGTGGATACACCGCTTGTATTATCTTATGTGTAAGATTTATTAAATTTAATGAACCTTTTCTTTAAAAAAAACAATACTATATAAATTTAAAAATATTTTTTTAATTACAACGCATTACAAAAATACAATACACCGTGTAGTCAAAGAACCTAATAAATAAAATAATATAACCTGTCAAAAAAAATAAGGGTATACCTTCCCTATCTTCATTAATAAAATATTATTATTATTATTTTAGAAAAATATTTTTAATTATGATTAGCCCATTGACAACTGAAAGGCCGCATAAAGCCATGAGCTATCGTGTCCTAACTTCATAAACTGTCAGGCTAGATATGTTGACTTACACTTAGACACCAAACGTCCCGTATATTGTATATAATGGAAAGGTATTTTTTTTACTAAAAGATGGGATTCTTATTAGGAGTAAAACATAACAAAACTGTACATCAAAGAACAATCTCTTTGACCACTCGAAAGAAACAAACATAGAACAAACAGTTTTAAGTTCTTTTTATCACTATAACCATCATAGATAGTTTTGAAACTATAAATAAAACTTTAGAAACAGGTATCGGGATACCTCGTCGACCGTCATAAAGGCATGAAGGAGAGGTGGGGGGGGGGAGGGGGGGGGGGGGGGGTGAGAAGATGGAACTAGAAGTCCTGCTCAAATGTTCGAGTGTGGACTGCATCAGTTGTATTGGGAGGTTATACGTGACACAGAGTTCCCTCCCAAGAAAAGTCCCTGAATCTCTGCTCACTAGGGTTCGAACCTACAAAAATGAAATCAGAGAAAATAAAAGGACCCACTCGATTAGCCAAAATCGAGAGAGGGGTCGAGGAAGGTGCGGTGGTGGAGGTCAGGGAGATGGACGCGCCAACAGTGCCTTCAGAGACAGCGGCGGCTTCAGAGGCGGCAGTAGAGATGGCGGTGGCTTTAGAAACGGAGAGGGTCGATTAGAAGACGACGGAGATTGCTGAGGCGGATGAGGCGCAGTCGTCGGAGATCGAGGAATTACCAAGAGACTTTGACGAGGGAGATCGCAAGGTTCAGAAGAACACCATGACGGCGGAGTAGAGGAATCAGAACAACGCCGGGAGGACCATGATCGGCTAAGCTGGGATGGCTCGCGAGGAGGCAGCACCAAAACCCTAGCAGAGCTCTCACACATATTACCTTGGGGATCAGAACACTGACCGAGACTAGGCCAGGAGTCGGAGCACAGAGCAGGACTAGGCCGGGAGATTGGATCACACCGAAGATGATGACACCGCGAGGAGGGACAAACCCTAGCAGACAAATAAAACTTACTCTTACATTGTGTATCATTTTTCATTAGGATGTCATTTTATTTTACTCATTTTGACGCGCTTATATGGAAAGGTATATCATTATGTATGGTTTATTTTTTTTTACAATAATATACTTTTCTAGTTATTTGTTTAAAGAAACCACTTGTATATCTTGGATTTTTTTTGAACAGGTAATGATTTATATTATATTAAACAAAAGATGAAAAGTACAAATACCTTTATCTCCAAAAATAAAATACTACAAATACAAGGCTGATAAAAAATAGAAACTGATAAATAGTAGTCTGTGACAACCATAAATCTGGCTCATTGATCGAACCGCTTCACTGAGACGTTCAGAAGGAGAGACTGCGGTAGCGTCCACGGATGCCGATACAAAAAATCTAATATGGAAGCTAGGGTAGAGTGGACTCATTTCCGGAGTGGAGCTGCGGTGGACTAGATACTCGTCATCCTCCCTTGAATGATAGAAGTAGGGCTCCTAAATGCGGAATACTGGCCCTCGAGAAGGTAGAGGGGTATTTTGCCAGATCTTGGTGGAACCTCCTCCAGCATACGTCCAGTGGGCGGTGATGCCGACCAACCCCCCACTAGACCGCCTTAGACCCATTCTGTAAGGTGAGGGTGCTTAAAGCCCCCCGTCGATGCACTGTCTCGGATAGGTCTCGGGTTGTTGGTCGACCAGGTCGAGCCCCAGCTCTTTTCGGGTATGGTCTGAGTTGACCTGGCCCGCCCACATCGGGTCTCTACCCCTGTCGTAGCTACGACCCGAGGTGAAGGGAGCCCAGGCCCAGGTTGGCCCGAGTTCCAGGGCCTCTTCTTATTCCGAGGTGTAGCCTCTCTCAGCCTACCACATCGGCTAAACTCGTCTCCTCTTTGGTATCAGACAGAACCCTAATGGGTTCCTTCCCTTCCCAGCGCTTCCAGGTCATCGTCGGCCCTTTCCCGACCCGACGGTCTCCGGACTCCACCTGGTCTTGGACCACCGGTGATTCCGGTAGTCTCCCTCCAAACGCCGTCAGCATGGCGACGTCGACTTCATCCTCCATCGGCTCGGAGACCTTCCCCGGCTCCTTCTCCGCCCCGACCTTCGTCGTCCAGTGGGTACTGTCCATGGCAGCCAACCCCGTCAAAAACTTCCTAGGGGGCGAGCGCGACGATGATAACACCCCTCGAGCAAGCCCCATCTTCCTCGCCCTCGGTCTCGGTCCCTTTGTCGGCATTCTCCTAACGTTACTGTAGGTCTGTCCAAGAGAACCCCTTGTGATCTCCGCCCCCCAGAGATCCAACCACTCTGGTTCCCATTCTCAACCACCCTGCTTGCCGAGAACGTGATCACCGGTCCACCCATCTCTTTATCGCCACCAGTCACCGGTGAAGACGAATCGGGCGATCATGATCCATCGCGAGACAACGCTGGAGGAGACCACGGCCGGGACAAGCTCACCGTCCTGATTCTCTCCTTATCGCTCGATGCATGGCTGCTGGAGTTCGATCCGATTAATCGTGCCACCGCCTCCATGTTCTCATAGCCTGAGTTTGGTTTCTAAGAGAGAAAAAAACCTAGCAGTTGCGGTGATCAGAGAGAGGGCCCTAGAATAGGATTATATAAATTACATCATATATCTTGGTAGAAAAGCCCTAGCAAAAACTTTGTATATCATAAAACAATTATTAACCTTTCTATAAATGCTTCGAAGTTAGTATTATATACTTTTTTTATCTCATTTTATATGTATATGGGAAAGCCTTAGTTGTTGCTTGGCGAAGGCGTGTGTAGCCTATTCATTAACGGATCTAGTTTTTTGAATAAGAGGGAAACCAGTTTTTTTATAATAATATTTGACATTTTTTAATGACGGACACCGATTTTTTATATAATAATAATTGACATATAAATAATATAAAATAATACTAAAACTATGGATATTGTATAAAAAAAATAATAAATACTTAATACGAATCATGTTACATGCACTGCTCTGCTAGGATTTAGAATTATCTGCTAAGGTTTAGTGATTTTCGAGTCCGACACCACTAACTGATCATGAATACGGAGGGGAGAGATGTGGAGTTGCCGGTTTTGTCCGGCGTGATATCAGACGGAAGTGGGGAAGGGAACACGGTGTCCGGCGTGGTTCCGGACGTGAGCGGGGAAGGGAACACGACGACTTCAGAGTGGGAAGGAGGCGCGACCAGAGTGTTTGGGACGGGGTCCCTGGCGGTGGGGGAGAGTTGGGCCAGTCCAGCGCCGTCAAGCACGGACGGGGGGCCGGCGATTTTCTCCCGTGGCTGGTCGCCGAGTGAGGACGCGGAGCCTGTGGAATTCCCGGTGACGGCGGAGGGTGACGCTGATCCCGTGGAGTTCGCGGCGACGGAGGTGGTCGGCCGGGTGTCGGAGCTAAGTCGCGTAGGGTACAGGGCGTGGGACCGCGGCCGAGGAAGAAGATGGCTCGACGTCCGATGGTGCCGCCGGTGGAGCAGACGCTGACGGGCGCGGGGGATGAGTTTGATGAGCCACTCCGTGACAGGGTGGCGTTGATCCCGATTGTTATCTCATCGGCGACGGACTCGGAGGCAACAGAGTCGGAGGAGGCGATAGCGTGGAGGCTACGGAAAGGCAAGGCGCCGATGGAAGCTACGGTTCCGGCGAAGGGACACGATGCGAGGTTGGGCCCGGGCTTGATGGTAGACGCCCGTTAATCGGGCTGGCAGCCGAGGGTGAACACAGGTCCAGAATTGGGAGGGAGATCGCGTACGGGTTGGACCCGGGCTAGCCATACAGATGTGGCCCATTGGGCTGCCAGGCACGGTGCGGGCTCGGGTCGGGCCGTGCAACCGGGTCCGGGGCAGGTGGGTCGATCTGGGCAGCCGGTTCGGGCCCATGTGGGTGGATCCTTGCAACCGAGTCGGCCAATCTCGGGCCGGCAGGATCAGTCGGAACCGGGTCGTGGAACGCGGAAGCCTTTATCCGGATCGGGCCAGAATGCTATGGGGCGGGACTTTATCGGGTTGGACGCGGCTCTGGCTCTTGGGGAGACGAGTTTCAACCCGTTCGACTCTCGGGGTTCGGGGGGTTTGGACGACTTGACCAGATGGGTGTCCTGGACTCCTAAATGGGATCGATGCGGATCAGGGAGGTAGTGGTACCAGTACAAGAGGTCACGGGAAGGGGTAAGCTGTACCGTTTTGCAATGGCTGCCAAGGTCCTGACATCGAAGAAGGTCTATTGGAAATCTGTGATAGACTGATTGGAGGACGCTTGGGGAATGAAGGTTGAAGCTAAACCCCTGGAGAGGGGTCTTATAGCGTTCTTCTTCAAGACAGAAAATGAGAGGGAGAGGGTTCTACTGGGAGAGCCCTGGTCATTCATGGGACTCTCTAGTTCTATTTACAGACCTTCGGGCTCACATGCAGGTTCAGGACCTGCGATTCCATCACTTCTCGGTCTAGGTGCGGGTCTCAAATTTTCCAGTAGGGCGTGGACAAGGGATGTGGATTTCCGCGTGGGAAATGCCTTGGGGTATGCCAGGGTTTGGATGTGGATGAGGATGGCTTCTATTGGCGCGATTTCATGAAAATCAGGATCAGAGCGGATATCAGAGTCCCCCTGCAAAGCCAACTCTAGTTTCGACTATCGGTGTCTCAGGTACGTACCCGATTAGTGATCTCTTATGAACATTTGCCTGAACACTGCTTTGGATGTTGTTGTGCGGGCCATCTGTTCCCCGTCTGCCCAGTGGTGGGGGGAAAACGAGGTCCATCGCTAAAGGCACCAGCGGATCCCAGGTCTGGATTCGAGAGAGCAAAACATGGAAAGGCCAAGTCATGCACAAATTGGATGTACCTTCGAGACTATAGGAATGGGGGTGGCAGGAGTGGGGAGCCAAGTACTCCTCCACATGCTAAGGAGGTAGGGGTGCAGGGGCAACAAGATTAGTACAGGGAGGAGGAGGCGCCGACTGGGTGGTTCCCCAGGGAAATGTCGCCATCCCTATCGGGGAAGAAGCGAGGCGAGAGGGAGGAGGAACCTGAAGAGGAGACATGATCCACAGACTCGGGGGAATCATCGAATGTAGTGGTGGGGGCGGCAAGCACCCCCGCCTCCAGGAATGAGAGTCTGGGGTCCCAGGAAGGGGTTGATCGACTGTACCCCCTTCCTGGCAGATTGGTGGCAATGGTTCTGCCAACAGTCGATGAGATACTCCCCTACCACTTCAGGGTCAGCAATCTCGCGTTCAGGAGCCCTACACTTATCACTCAAAGGAGGACGACGCACGCTGACATACCGGGGGAGATATCAGTCCACCACTGTTCGTTATTTAACTGATTTGCTCGATTAGTACTTTTGGTTGGAGCATACTGTATCGGTGTCCCTGGATGCTACCGCAGCCAACCCCCCCGACCGCCTCTATGCATATGAGCACAATTTATTTCTCAGCACTTCTGGTTATTTACTCTTGAATTATTGCTTTGTAAGGGGTTCGTCATATGACGAACACCCAGGTACTTTTACTTATTAATGATATTTCCAGTTTCCTCTAAAAAAAACATGACGTTTGAGTTTTATATTTTGAGAATGTTGTAAAATATTTTTTTGTCAATTCAATAAAAAAATATTTTTCTCAACATAAAGAATACTTATTTAACTCTTACTCGATTTCTTCTTCTTATAAAAAAATTGTGGAGTTCGATTTTCTGTTAAAATAACTCTCCATGGCATAATAGTTTTGTAGATAACTAAATTCAAATAATAATAGTTAAAACCCTTGTATAATAACTAAATTCAAAACTTATAGTAATAATAGTCGTTAATTTTAAAACAACGACAAATTAAAAATTTACACAAGTTAAGAAACTTAGATAATGCCAGAAACTTACTCATTCTCTCTCATGGTAGTCGGCCTTACTGTGCCCATGAGAGTTCGAGCATCGATTGCTCTCATACTAGAAGTTATAGCCGACCCTCGTGTATTAGCAATGGTGTCGCAACTCGTTCCCGTCGTTGTTGTCGTGCAATGTACCATTGATGGTGTCTGGTCATGTCTCATAGGCTTCATCATGTATCCCAGTCCATGTGGGCATGTCTCCTCTCCGATGTCGTTCCCAATGTTTCCGCCCTCCCCTACAATTCGATCATGACGTAACAACACCGTCCCAACCGCCACCGCCACCTCTGTCACCATAGTCGCTTATACCCCCTTCTCTACCACTAGAGCAGCAACCTTCCTTACCTCGTCTGCCACCAGAACAACCACAACCACCGCCTCCTCTACGACTAGCGTCACCTCGTGCGCCGCCTATGAAGTATGCATGCTTACTGCCCCTCTACTATGAATCAGTTGGGATGATGCACTAGTGATTCAGGGAATTCGTGTAGAGGTGCACCATCCCCATCCGCTGGATCAGGACCCTAACACCCCCGCTCGGAATCAAGGAGAATGTAATCACCATTTTCTCATGCGGCCAACAACAGGTCAAACTCGGTGATCCAACCCCATCTCCTGAATCGGGATTCTAATACCCTCGAGGTGTGTAGGGGGATGCACACCTCATCCTACAAAGGTCAGTGCAAACCCGATATCCCGATTCCCCCATTATCCAAGGTTTTCCCTAGATGCCCGGTATCCCCTTGAACGTATCAGATCATTCATAACGGGCATGTTCAGGTCGAGTCAGATAATGATCTTTTTGTGCTACAACTGAGTAGCCACCAACATGGAGTCTATCCACCATTAAATTGTCTCTGGAATAGTCGGGTATCTAGTTATAAGGTTTTGCGTCTGACACCTACGGGCCAAGACTTCATTCTTATCCTTTTCTTTCGAGTTTCTTTCGATATTACTGTTTTTCTTATGTTTTATGTTTTTGTGTCTGTAATTTGGATTTCTAAGTAATAAAATAATCTATATGCTCAAAAAAAACTCAGATAATATAAAATATAAAATATAAAATAATTACGAAAATAAAAATCAATATAATAAAAAACAATTTAGAAATGTAAGTAATTACAATCAAGAAGATAGAAATAATAATAATAATAATAATAATAATAATAATAATAATAATAATAATAATAATAATTGGATTTTATTGAGTAAATGGAAAGAAATCAAGTAGATAGTATTTTTTTATTGGGAGGGACACTTATACTAAAAAAATAGAATCATATAGAAATAAACACAAAGAAATAAGATAGTATTGTTTTTTTAATTGAGGGGATGTGCCCCCTAAAACCTTTAAAGGTCCGTCATTGGACATGCTCATTTGTTTTGTGCTTTCGTATTCTAAGAGCGTTCAACATTGATGTGGAGTATTTGAATCGATCATTCCCTTTCAGAGATTTAGGTTTCGTTGATCGCAAAAGTTTCTTGGTGTGCGGGTACTGGAACATGGTGGGTCTAGGGGTTGGTGTGAGTGTTATTATCGGTTGGCATAGATCTAGCCAAGTGTCTGTGGCAGCTTCGATTGGAAAACTCTACATATGGTAGTTCTCCTTGGCATCATGTTATGCTTTGGACCATGGTTGCAGAGGGGGCAACCAAGTTCTATAGTGAAGCACCCACAAAGCACAACGACAACGACAGAGGCAATGTGGGTGTAGGTACTGTCGGCGTTTCAGCAAAGCGAAAGGTTTTCTTGGGATATAGATTTGGTACGTAGGTGAGGGACGAGAGCAGGCTCTTTTCCCCGAAAATGGGTGGGTGGCGAACCAGGATTCTCAAGCGTTGGGGCAGCCACTAAAGGAAGGCTTTGCAGTGGTGACGACGAATGGAGGCCATCGTCGATGGTGGTCCTCTCCATGTACCCTGTTGTGCTATGGAGTATGGCTAGGGTTGGGGCTATTATGTACTGCAATAATAAGTTGGATGATGGGGGTGGTATAGAGGTGGCAGTCTAGTCGAGGGTTCTAGAGTCTCTGACGCACCCGGTTAGGGTTGTGCCTCACCTTATTTTTAACGGTTAGGGTTACACATAGTGCTGGTGAAATCGCGAGAAGAGTGATGTCGATAGATGTCAAGGATATGGTGGCTAGAGGTGTGCACGATGAGGGTGGAATCGCGAGTGAAATACAGTTGAATGAAATCAAGGATGTGGTGGCTGGATTTGTGTGTAGTAGCGCTTTATGGAGTTTGATGGGGCATCAGAAATATTGATGAGAGGCGGCAAGCACCCATGCCTTTCCCAATGAGTGACTGGCGGAATGAGGCATTCACGGGTACTCCCCTCATCGATAATAGAGTGGCATCGTTTCCACCAAGTAACAACATGATATTCTCCTACCAGATCGGGAACCAATACTTTTACGTTTCTAAAGGACCACATTATCATTAAAAGGGGGGGGGGGTGACGTCAACTGGTTCCTCAAGAGAATGTATAGTCCAATTGTACCCTTTCAATCCTTTGTTGCAGGGTGATCCAAGCTTTCTCTATCAGGCTTCAGCGACTCTTTCGTTGGTATGCACCACTAATGCATCATCTTATTAGACCCCATCCCAAAGTCACAGGTCATCTTCTCCGGTAATGGGTATGCTCAACTCTAACTTCACATCATCATCAGCTGTATCGATGGTTCGGTCCGATATCTCAGCATCTCTCTATGGAATAATTCAGTAAATAAGTATCTTTTTCATTTTCTCTTTAGTTCCATGATGTTAAGAATTAATTTGCGCTTATTTTTGTCATGTGTTTCGTTTGTTTTAATTAAATATATAAATGGTTGAAAGTTCAAAACATATATATATATATGATATAAGTGATAATAAATCAGTTATAAGTTGAGTGTTCACATTATTTTATAATGAATTTATGATAATTTAAACTTTTTGATTGGAATTGAATACCGCACCAAAGACGAAGTGGCCTGCCCTAACCTAAATACAACGGTCGGTGATTGCAAATGTTTCAACATCTACAAGTGCAAGAAAGTTTGGTTCGTGGAGAATACATGTTATTGGGTGTCGTGATGGTTGTTGGCAACGACTATGGAGACTCATATTTTGATGATACTGCGGCTAAGGTTAATAAAGCTTTTGGCAACTACATGCATTAGGAGGCTAGGATAGCGAAAAAAAATAACGTCCCTTTAGATCGAACTAAGTGTGATGTCATGGATTACCGTCTATGTTATGCATTTATCATCGATATAATTAATATTTTACTTCCAAAAAAAACATTTTATGATTATACTATGTAACTAATTAAGGGGAATGATTGTTTTAATTACTTTATATTATTTTTCGGGACTCAACATTGGTAGTAGGAAATCCTAGTTACTCTCTTTTGTATGTCCTAATGACTCTTCTACCACCCTCCTCCCCCAACCCTATGCTCACAACTATCTCCACCACGTTACCAACTACCCCCACCCCTCCGACGTGTTTGGCAGGCTCCCTATCACCATTGGCTCTCCCCCTCTGCTCACCCATGGCCTTCACGAAACTAGTTAGAGAGATAAAATCCTATAAGAAAACCTCTTTTTCCCCGACTTCCACACTCCCTCTGTCCTCGGCTATGGCGCCATTTCTTCTCACGGAGAACCCTACCCTTCCCATGGGAAGCCTTGTTGTGGTACTGCTGTCAGCCTCGATCCACCCTCCTTGATCGCCTCAAGACGTCATCCGTCGTAAACATGCGCCTAGGATGTCTAAATAATCCCCCCCCCCCCCCCCCGCCGTGTTGGCCCTAGGATCCAATGCAATTCCCTCACCGCAGCTTCCCGCTCTATTCCTAAGCACTATGTAGGTTGCAGCTCATCCTCCTATTGTGTCTCTCCCGCTGATGGTCTTATCTCAAGGATCAACTGCAACTTTGTCGTTGTAACTTCTAGTTTTGTCGCCTTGCTCTATACATGTTGCATCTCCTCTTTCCATGGCGTCCATCCCGATGATGGTCTTCTCTCAAGGCCCGACAGGGGTTTTTTCCAATGTCGTACTACTAGAGTTACAAGAACGTATGCCTCAGAAATGGGCTCCTACACAGGTGAATACCCATGCACAAGGGCTTATTTTGTTGACGGATATTTCCTAGGACACAACCCTGGGGACTATGCCAACCCCACCCTCGTCGACTTTCTCTGCGACAATCACCAATCATTAGGAGTTGATTCTAGGGATGGAAGTCCGCTAGACTTCACATGGAGGGGGGGTCGTTGCCTCCACTAGTGACGGCTATGCTCCCGTCTCTAGACGATATCAGAGCCTCTTCTTTGGAGACATGTACACCACTGTCGTACGAGGATGTTATTGTCTAAGTACTTATATCGCAACTGCCATCCCAGTCTACGTACGCTTTAGGTTGGTAGGGAGGTTCCTCTCTCCCCTCTCACCTACGGGGGACTTGGTGCTGAGGATTATCCTCCGTGGATGGGGGTCATTGACAGACGTACTGGTTGTCAAGGATCTCTCTTGGGGGGTTTATGCATTTTATTTCGCCTCTCAGGTGGTGATGGAGAATATTTGTCAGGGAGATCCTTGGTGCTTCCGACGTGACCCTCTCATTCTGATTGAAATCCCACCTGAAGGCCTCCCTAGGATGGGACCCAAACGTAGTCATATGTGGGTCCAAGCATGGGGCTCCTTTAGACAGTCTCCATGGTTACCACCGGTACTAGGGTGGGCGATACTCTGGGAGGATGTGTGACGGTCTAGGTAGACAAGTGAGGATTCTGCTGGGGAGGAAAGGTGTCGGTGCGCTTTTGGCACTCGATTGACCAACCCCTTCTTCGGTCGATGTATGTGGGCTTTTAGGATTTCCCTCAACCGATTCAGGTCAACCTAAAGTATGAGCGGCTCCCAATATTTTTTTTCAACTAGGAAGGATTGGTCATGCGACTGTTGACCGTGTACTCGCCCTACCTAGAATACCTAGGTATTGTATGTCCTTTTCAGTGGATGGTTCTCCAACGATTAGGAACCATGTACAAGGGAATGTTTGGCACTACCCCCAAGTCTGTCTCTTAGGGCTCTTCGAGGATTGACATAGGGTCAACCGTCTCGTCTACGTCGCTTGAATCAATTAGGACTTCTAATCCAGCCCGGTTCGCGCCCTACCTATGGGGAGACAGAGAAGAGTTTGGTGACATCCACTGTCTTGCCTAACCATAGGCCAAGACGAATGCCAACAGGTTTTCCAGGAGGAGGTATGTTGGAGCTCTTTGGGAGTATTGAGCCGGAGAAAGCCTTGACTCGGAAAAGGGTCGGGGATAAGCAAATGGAGCTTGAGAAGGCGAGGGATAGGAAATAACTCCGCTTGGGTATATGAGGCCTCTTGGCCCTAGGCTATCCTAGAGGATTGAGAGCCCCCTGGCTCTCGGAGTCTTCCACCACCTCACATGATTCCTCCCCGTACTAGCTGCATTCTTCTGTAGTTTAGTGATTTCTATGGGAAATCTCATTGGCGTTCAGGCCATAGTGGTCGGGTTCAGGTCGAGCCAGAGTTTGTTTTGGTTTTCATTATTGTTTTCGCTCTAGTTCTTCTTGTAGTTTAATTTCTATCTTAGTTCGTTTCCTTTTCACTCCCACATCTAAAGTCCGTCTATGCCTCGAGTTCTTTTTAAAGATTAGTTGTAGTCTGTTTACAGAGAGACTACTCCTCCCTTATTTTTCTGGTACCATATCTCAACTTCAATCGATCTCTTACATTTAAAAATAGAGTAAGTGGAATGGTTCATGTAAATTTATAAGTGAAGATAAATGTTCAAAGTTCACACATGTAAAGGGAAAGTGATCGATCCATGAACGACCTACTCTTGTATAGCCAACCCTAAGAGCATGTACATTGAGGGACTCACATATGAGACTCATGTGGTGATTGTACTGAATTGTGATGTGAACCTTTTAAATTGAGTAGTGTTCCATATTGCTATACTTATGTATGAGACTTATGAGTTGTAGGGATGTTGACTGGATATTGAATTGATATTTTGCTAAATTTATTGAATTCATATTTAAAACAGTAAAATTCAAATAAAATTGACAAAATTAATTAATAAAATAACAAATTAACTAAAATGCAAAATTAATTAATAAAAAAAATAATTAACTAAATAAAATTAAACTTGAAATTTTATTACTCCTCGAATAATATATAACTAAAATTAATTGACAAGACAATTGGTGCATAGAGAAATCATCTCACTCGTCGTCTGATTGGTAAGTCTCTCCAAACCGATCCCATATGTGCTCAACAAGGTCCTTTGGGAGTTTCCGGTGGGTCAGATCATTTGGGACACTGAGTCGAGCGGCCAAGCGTTATTGGTAGGACAAGGTCCTTCGTTGATGCTATCGTTCAGGTGGTGACCAATCTGGTATATCCAGAGGTGGGTCGTAAGTCAAGACGTCATCTCCTGCTTCGTACTGGTCGCGTTCATCCTCTACAATCATGTTGTGTAGAATGATACAAGTGTGCATGATATCAGTCAAAGTCGTCCTCTTCCGAACACAAGCGGGATGAGAAATTATGTGCCACCATGCTTGGAGGACTCCAAAATCCCGTTCAATATCTTTCCGAGCACCTTTTTGGACTTTAGAAAAGAATTTGTGTTTGCGAGTATGAGGAAGGAGAATCGACTTCACGAATCCACTCCATGATGGGTAAATTCCTTCAACCAAATAATAAGGTCGGTCATACCGATGACCATTGATCTCGTACTCCACGGCTAAGTCACGACCATGAAAAGCGTCCTTGAATAAGTGGCCGACATTAAGGACGTTGATGTCATTGTTCGAGTCAGATATCTCAAAAAACGAATTCCAAATCCACAAATCACGGGACACTACAACTTCCAGCGTAACGGTTGGATCCCCGTGGTGGTCTCCCCGGCCATAGGCTCCTTGCAATGCGGTTGAAAAATTCTTTCACCCCTAATGCATGCAGTCAAGACTCCCAATCATGCCGGGGAACCCTCGGTTGTACCACGATTCGAGTAATCGGGTCAAGTCCTCCGTTGTTGGTTTACGCTCGTATTCTTCGATGAAAACCTCAACAACGACCTTACAAAACCGTTTTCCACATTCGAGTATGGTACTTACCCCAATACGTAGGGATTCGTCCAATGAATCGGTCGAGCACCCATACACTAGTATTCGTAACACGTCGGTGCATTTCTGGTGCATTAATAACCCCATACGTCCTGCACTATCCGGCTTATGAACGAAATATTCGTCATGCTCCGCTACCTTTTCCATCACCTGCTGAAAGAGTGGTCGGGACATACGGAATCGACGCCTTATCGGGCCCATATGTTGGGTTCTCGACGAAATAATCCTGCATCAGTCGGTTGTGGGCTTCGACACAACCTCTTTTATTCTGTCGTTGGGAAGGTTCACCACGTTTAAGCCTTTTCCTCAATGCGTTGATCTTTAGCATTACTCTCTCTATCATTCTACTAGTTGTTCGCCCGATTCGTTGCTCCATTGCACGAAGGTTGGTTTCCAACTCCTCCCTCATTTGAGCCTCGTCATCTGACATTTTTTATTATCGAAATATGTGTGAGAAATTTAGGATTTTGAGGGGGAAAGTGAAGAGAAATTACAGAGAAATATTGGTGGTTTGATGAATGGGGTAAGGAGTATTTATTGGTGGGAATTTTTTTTTTTTTGTGTGTTTATTTTGTATTTAATTTATTTTTTACAAAATATAGCCGTTATCGAACCGTTGCCCCAACGATCCAATTTTTTTTTCCCTCTCACGCCATGTATCGGCGTCTGATTGATCCGTTCACGATTTGCGATTCGCAAACCAACGACTCACAAATATGAGTCGCGGTTCACTCTACGAACTGTTATATAATAAATCCCGAACCGCAACTTCTAAATCGCGATTTGCAATTAGTAAATCAAGACCTGATTCGGACACTATATACTCTAATAACATCAGGACATGCATCTTTCAAGCCATTGGCCCTACTCTACACCACGAGTAATAACAAAAAAGAAAAGAAAAAAAGGCACATGGTCGCGCAAACCTACCCAACACACAAACAACCCACTTATGATTCATTTTAAACACCCCAAAAAAAAGATAGGTTAGATATTCTTTTCTTTTAATGATGGTTTGTATATGGCATCAACTTATAGATATTAAATGGTGGGTTAAAATGAGAAGTTATGAGTGCACCTTATTGTCACCTTTTGTGATGATATAATAGAAGAAAATAAGAGATTTGGTGTCAAAAGATGCTTGTGTGTTTTGGCGTTAGTGTGCACATGGTTTCACCAATCAATTATTCTTGTCCACTACTGAGGAATATTTCATTTCCCCACCTGCTCTGGTAGTTCGGTGGTGATTGATAGATAAGAGAGGCCGCTTATAAAATATACTCACTAGTCACTACTATATATATATTGTTGTATCTATATACACGTTTTCTTCTCTGTACATATCATTGCTGGTTTTGATGATAAAAAATAGTGGTTAATTAGGATTTTTTTGAAACGGGTAACCGGAGAATAGTATTAATACCCAAAGATAATCAAACAAGGAAGGGCGTAAACGTCCAGGGTTCCAGATATATGTCCGGACCGACTGTAGCAAGTCCAACGCTCATGGACCCATAATAATAGCCTACTTGTAATCGTTGGCAAACACTCAAGACAACTCCTTACCATCGTCTCAAAATAGTGAGACATAAAATAAAGGTACCTAACAAAAGTAAACGATAAATTGTTCTAGAAATAAAGCAAATAAGCATAAAGCAAATAAGATAGATGAGTTGTTGGTGCAGGCTGCCCGGGACCGCCCAACACTGGCTGTCCCGGGTCTGTAGGTATAGTCTGACATCGGCTCCACCCACCCCTACCGGGTCGAGTCATCCCTGCATTGGAGGCTGTCCTGCCTCCGCCTGCTTCTCTTGGTCCCCTACAACGTTGACCGGCTTGGTGAATTCTGGTGGAGGGGCCGGATGATCCAACGATCTCTTTGGCACCAGATGGTCCTCCTGATGCATATGATCGGGATGAATTATAGTGGCTGCAACATAATGCCGGCACGGGGGCGCCGACGACTGAGGCTCATAGAGGACGATAGTGTTAGTCTTAGTGCCCGTAGCTCAATCATAAATGTCCAAATGTATATATCATCGTTAGCAATAAAATTAAAGCGGCTTTATATTACTTATGTGTTGGAGTAATATATCGATGTGTGCTCTGATCTATGTCCACCATGCGAATAGAACCATAGATCGAGATAGATCACACTCGATGGGTCCCTAGTCAACAAAGCTTCACTAGAAGCGACTAGTATGAAAGATGGCTCTTTATGGCTTACGTTCTGTTAGTCATTGGAATGGGATTCCGGAGTCTGATCATAGATATCATGTGGGACATGATATTGGACGACCCGCCCTGAATATGTGCCATAGATTAAGTCATGAACATATTCAGTGTTGTAGCTTGTCATGTATCCTTAGACCAAGGAGTCTTTGTGATCGCTATGTAGTCAACAACTGAGTTTGACCTGAGCCTAACGTTGTCCGTAACAGGGCTTCCATAACGGCCAGGATTGGCTTGGGGACGGGCTACATGAGTGACACGAAAGACGGCTAAGGGATTTATCCCTCATACTAAGGTATGAGAAAGATATCGGTTCTCGGCCACTTGATCGAGAGTGACTGGAAGAATAGCATGGACATGCACATGATACTGGGTATCATATCTTCAGTCATCTCACATATCAAGGAACGGTGATTGAGAATAATAAGGATGACGACTCTATGCCTTATCTCAATCAGGATATCGGAGATAAAAGGATAATGACAGGGACGACGGAAAGGTTAGAATCGACAGGGTCGATTCGTTATGTAGTGTCAGGCAATACTAAAGTCTCGTTAGTTGCCACTTAAATAGGATCAAGTAAAATGGGATTTTACGTTGATCTATTGACATGCATAAACCTAAGGGTCACACCGGAGGATGAAACTCATTGACACATTTATGGAGAATGGCCAAAAGGGAGTTGTCTCGGGACATGACCAAAACTGGGTTTTGGGTCATGTGCCCGTAAGTGAATAGGACTTTACGGATCGAGACAAGGCTTGGAGTCTTGGGATTGATCGCGTCGGATAATGTTGGACATTTCCGGTATGGAAGGCATGGAGGCGATGAGCGAATCACGGGACCTCGTTGGAAATGGTCACGGGCCATGTTCCAAAAGGCCCATGAAAGGCCCATGCAACCAAGGCCCATTGAACTAATTAATCAAGTCTTGATTAATTAGTACTAAGTAAGCAAGACAAGGATTAAGGTGTTGGTGATTCACCACCTAACCCAATCTTGTCTTGCCATACTTTGTCCTATTTACACCTTACTTGACACCATACTTGTCCCATGCCTTTAGTTGGACAAGTATGGGTTTTGTTATGTTTAAGTCATCTTTTTTCAACATAACAAACACAAGACAAGAATAGGAAACACATTTTCTCTCCCTCTTCCATGGCCATTTCGGGTTTGGCTAGTTTCCTCCTCCATTTTTGTGTTCTTGAGTCCTCAAAGAGAAGAACTACGTGGCTTTGATTCCCATGTGGATACGTAGGCATCTTGGAGACTCAAGCCAATCATTCGTTAACCGGTGTTCTTGTTTTGGTAAGAACTAGTGCTGAATTTTTCTCTTGTTAATCCATTCTTTGTTAGTTGTTTCATGGTTCTAATTGTCTCTTGGTTTTCATTGATTTTCCGCTGCGAGTTGGTTCATCTCCAACCCTACCTCGAGACCCAACAGTGGTATCAGAGCCGTGCTACCTTCGGGATTCACAAGACGGTGTTCAAAGTTTCGGTTTTGCTTGAAAGTTTCGTTTTTGGCATGTTGTTTTGCTAAATTGTTTGATAACATGTTTTAAATTATTGTTTATGGATTTAATGCATGTAAAATGAATTTTTGAAAATTATTTCAAATCTGGAAATTTTGAAAAAAATTTGATTTTTCGGGTCTCGGGAGCGGGACTCTCGGGGAGCCGAAACCGGGACCGAACGGGGCTCCGTTGGACGGAGCTAGGCCAAGCATGACCATTGGATGGTTGATATGCCAAGGCTAAACAGTTTTGTTAGTTATGACGAGTTTGGAACCGTCATGATGAACTCGAAGATCAAATGTTCAAAAGTTTCATTTTTGAACGGTTTCGATAAACCGAGCATCAAAAAATTTCGAAACTTGGCTATTAATTAAAACCGGAAAATCACATGATGTTTGATAACATTCTTGTTTGATAACACGATGTGTGATGTGATGTTGGCATGGTGTACATAATAGCCTCGAGCTCGATTTATTTATTTATTCCCGACCTGCGAGTCGTGTATTAAATTGTAATATTTTACTCAAGACGAAGAAAGGGCGAAAAGGTCATTTGGTGGCTTTTCGGGTGTTGGCATCGGCTTGGAGTCGGTGGAGCTCAAGAAGCTAGTGGGAGTTAGTTTAGGGGGCTATTATGTGCACATTTATCGCTTTATGCTTGGTTTAGTTTATGCATGATTAATTCTATGTGTTTTAGAATTGCATGCTTAACTTTATTTACCGAGCATATCACCTCACATGCAAAGATAAAGTTGGAATTTTAATCCTTGTGTGTGAACCCTTAGAACCGTCATTGCATTGGATGTAGTTGACGGGTTCAAAGGAAGAATTACATTGGATGTAATTTGAGGCATCATTGCATTTGGAATGTAGTTGATGTGCTCATCGCATCTAGGATGTGCCAAAGTTTTGAACACAACTGGACAAGTAAAAGCGGGTCATGTCCGATACCTCCCAATCATCAACACCTTACTACCTCCCCGTCCTATGGTTGTCGTGCGCATTAGCGGAGCATCCATGGGGAAGCGGGGTAGTAGGTTTGGACGACATATGTGGGTGTCGTGCGCATTAGCGGAGCACCTACATAGTGACGGGCCATAGTTGAAAATTGGTGGACCCGACTACGATTCTCAGCCTGAGGTTGAGCTAGGCTAACAGATAGGGTAAGCCGTGTACATAAGTGCATACCCTAGCCAAGAGTCACATTGGATGTGATTGGATGGAGTCCTACCTACATAGCTCGATTAAGTGGTGAGCATTAGTTCAGCTTAATCGAGTGAATCAAGGATCTTGGTTTCAGATTCTAAAGGTTTAGAATTGATTGTTGGTGTTTAAGCTTGATCTTCATAAAATTTATTCAGTTTACTGATTGAATTTTATCTGTTGTAGATCAAATGGCAAATTCAGCGAACATTAATAGTTTGTCATTAAAAACCATTCTTGACAGGGTCAAGCTAAAGGGGACAAACTATTTGGACTGGTACAGAATTTTGAGGATAGTCCTCAAGTATGAACGCAAAGAATATGTCCTTGACAAGGCTGTCTCTAAGACCATATCAGAGTTACATGAAGTGTCATTAACTGCTGAGAAGAATATCTCAGGGATCTGGGATCCAAGGATATTCTGATGGTCAACAAGGGAATTGGAAGTGGCAAGGGCTGGGCCCATGCGCACTTGGCAGGAAAGATGAGACACCTGAGAATGTCTGCTTCTACTGCCAACAGCCTGGTCATTGGAACCGGGATGACAGGAAGTTCACGGCTGATCTGAAGAAGGGCAGTGGGACTGTGCCTTCATCAAATAGCCTGGATGATCTGAAGAAGGGCAATAGGACTGCGCCTTCATCAGGAAACCTGGATGATCTAAGGAAGGGCGGTGGGACCGTGCCTTCATTCGGTATTAACTCTATAGAGCTACATCTCTCTACTTCCAAAGATTCATGGGTATTAGATACCATGACTGAATCTCACACATGCACTAATATATGGTGGCTGAAAGTAGGAGAGATTTGGAAAGCACGAAATGGACCTCAGAGTTGTGGCAACTGTTGTAGGATCCATGAGTCTTGCTTTGCCAAGAGGTCTTGTCTTAGTATTGTATAATGTATATTGCATAGCTACTTTTAGTAGGAATATTATATCTGTATCCGTGTTTGACAAGGAAGGATATAATGTTAATATTGGAAATGGAGTTTTCAATGTTCTATGCAATGATATGTTTTATACCAGTACTGACATGGTTGGAGGATTGTACATATTAGATATGGGTAACAATGCCTCAAGTTCTATATATTCCGTTAATACCAAGAGGTCTAAATCCAACGATTTAAACCTAACTCTGTTATGGTACTGTCATTTGGGTCGCATAAACAAGAAGCGCCTATCAGCACTTCAGAAGTGCGGGCTTTCAGGTTCATTCGAATTCTATTCGATCGATAGGTGCAAGGTTTGTTTGATGGGCAAAATGACTAAAGTGCCCTTTATCGATCTCGATGAAAGGGCGGGTGAATTATTGGGGCTGATACACTCGAATGTGTGTAGACCAATAAGTTCACTTGCCAGGAGGGGTTTTAGCTACTTTATCACATTTATTGATGATTACAGTAAATATGGTTATGTCTATTCGGTGAGACATAAGTCTGAAGCTTTTGATAAATTCAAAGAGTTTAAGACTATAGTAGAAAACCAGCTCGACAAAGGTATTAAGGCACTTCGATTGGATCGAGGTGGAAAGTACTTGACCACAGAGTTATTAGATCATCTAAAAGAGAATGGGATCCTTTTGGAATGGACTCCTCCTAGGTCACTGTAGTTGAAAGGTGTAGCCAAACGGAGAAATCGGACATTGTTAGACAATGGTCTGTTCCATGATTAGTTGGACTGATCTCCCAATCTCTTTTAGGGGTTTTTCTCTAGAGACGACCGCATTCATAGTGAATCGGGCTTCGACGAATGGTGTGGAAGGGACACCATTTTAAAAATGGTACGGGATGATGCCCGCTTTGTCCTTCCTAAAGATTTGTGGTTGCGAGGCTTATGTGAAACATTTGGTTTCGACTAAGCTCGAACCAAGATCTGAGATATGCACCTTCGTGTGGTATCCCAAAGCAACAAGGAGATACTATTTCTACAATCCCAGTGAGAACATGGTGTTCGTCGCTTGGGGTGGGGTCTTTATGGAAAAGAAGTTTTGTTTCCAAAGACGTCATTGGGAGGACTGTGCATCTCGAAGAAATTCAGGATGGTATAGATCTGTCTAAACCAATTGGCAACCCAGTAGAAAGGAGCCAGAGATTGTCGTAGAGTAAGAACCAATTCCTGTTACAATTCCGGAAGGTCCAAGGCGATTTGAAAGGATCAATCTTCCACCTCCAAGATATGGTATCCGGAGGTGACAATGAAGTCATGGTGGATCACGATGATCCAGCCACCTTTCAGGAAGTCGTGGATGGGCCCAACTCCGAGTTATGGTTGGGAGCCATGAGGGAGGAAATGCAATCCATGTCGGACAACCGAGTCTGGGAACCGGTTGATCCCATCAATGGGGTAATGACCATCAGATGCAAATGGATCTTCAAGGTGAAGATGGACATGAACGGCAACCCTCTGACCTACAAAGCTCAACTGGTGGCGAAAGGTTATAGGCATGGATTGACTATGAGGAAACCTTCTCCCTAGTGGTTATGGTCAAAATCGATCCAAATTCTTCTTGACATAACTGCGTATCATAATTACGAGATATGGCAAGTGGATGTCAAAACCGCTTTCCTAAATGGAAATTTGACTGAGTACATTTGTATGTCTCGGCCCAAAGGTTTTGACGATCCGAAGAATAAAGGAAAGATTTATAAGTTGTTGAAATCCATATATGGATTGAAACGAACTTCTCGGAGTTGGATCCTTCGTTTTGATGAAGCTGTAATTGGATTTGGCTTAATCAAGAACGAGGATGAATCTTGCGTTTATAAGAAGGCTAGTGGGAGCAAGATTACCTTTCTGGTTCTCATTGAAAACGACATCCCAACCTTGCACGAGACTAAAGCTTGGTTGAGGAAGTGTTTTTCAATAAAGGACTTAGGCGATGCTTCTTATATCTTAAGGATTAAGATATGTAGAGATCGCACCAAGAGGGTCTTGGATTTAAGTCAGGGAACCTATGTGAAAAAGGCATTGAGTAGGTTCTTAATGCTCGATTCAAAGAAAGGACTCTTACCCACTAGTCATGGCATTCATCTCAGCAAGACTCAGTGCCCTAAGACACCTGATGAGCTGAAAAGGATGATGAGAATCCTATGCGCCTGGGGGCAGGATCGATCATATATGCCATGACATGTATGAGACCAGACGTCTCGTACGCCTTATGTTGTACCAGTAGACATCATTCTAACCCGGGGGAAAGATGATGCTGAACTAGTCGTCGAAGGATGAGTAGACACTAGTTTTCCAAGACAAATCCAGATGACTTTAGAAGTCAATCAGGATATGTGTTTACGCTGAATGGCAGAGCTTTAGCTGGGAGAGCGTAAAGCAAGACATCATTGCCGAATCTACGACAGAGGCCAAGTACATGGATGCTGCAGAGGCAGCTAAGGAGGCTATGTGGATTTGGAAATTCATGGCAGGGCTGGGTGTAATTAAAAACCCATCCAGCCCGGTGAATCCATCTTGCGACAACACAAGGGCCATTGCGCAAGCTAAAAGCCTAGATCGTATAACAAATCCAAACATGTACTGCGGCATATCCACCTCATCAGATAATTACTGAACTGAGGTGAAGTGAAGATAACCGATATTGCAACAGATGATAACATAGCCAACCCTTTGACTAAGGCAGTGTCACTGCCTGAACATGTTAGACATGTAAAGTCGATTGGGACATATTGGAGTTTAGATTGGAACTAGGGCAAGTGGGAGATTGTTAGTCTTAGTGCCCGTAGCTCAATCATAAATGTCCAAATGTATATATCATCGTTAGCAATAAAATTAAAGCGGCTTTATATTACTTATGTGTTGGAGTAATATATCGATGTGTGCTCTGATCTATGTCCACCATGCGAATAGAACCATAGATCGAGATAGATCACACTCGATGGGTCCCTAGTCAACAAAGCTTCACTAGAAGCGACTAGTATGAAAGATGGCTCTTTATGGCTTACGTTCTGTTAGTCATTGGAATGGGATTCCGGAGTCTGATCATAGATATCATGTGGGACATGATATTGGACGACCCGCCCTGAATATGTGCCATAGATTAAGTCATGAACATATTCAGTGTTGTAGCTTGTCATGTATCCTTAGACCAAGGAGTCTTTGTGATCGCTATGTAGTCAACAACTGAGTTTGACCTGAGCCTAACGTTGTCCGTAACAGGGCTTCCATAACGGCCAGGATTGGCTTGGGGACGGGCTACATGAGTGACACGAAAGACGGCTAAGGGATTTATCCCTCATACTAAGGTATGAGAAAGATATCGGTTCTCGGCCACTTGATCGAGAGTGACTGGAAGAATAGCATGGACATGCACATGATACTGGGTATCATATCTTCAGTCATCTCACATATCAAGGAACGGTGATTGAGAATAATAAGGATGACGACTCTATGCCTTATCTCAATCAGGATATCGGAGATAAAAGGATAATGACAGGGACGACGGAAAGGTTAGAATCGACAGGGTCGATTCGTTATGTAGTGTCAGGCAATACTAAAGTCTCGTTAGTTGCCACTTAAATAGGATCAAGTAAAATGGGATTTTACGTTGATCTATTGACATGCATAAACCTAAGGGTCACACCGGAGGATGAAACTCATTGACACATTTATGGAGAATGGCCAAAAGGGAGTTGTCTCGGGACATGACCAAAACTGGGTTTTGGGTCATGTGCCCGTAAGTGAATAGGACTTTACGGATCGAGACAAGGCTTGGAGTCTTGGGATTGATCGCGTCGGATAATGTTGGACATTTCCGGTATGGAAGGCATGGAGGCGATGAGCGAATCACGGGACCTCGTTGGAAATGGTCACGGGCCATGTTCCAAAAGGCCCATGAAAGGCCCATGCAACCAAGGCCCATTGAACTAATTAATCAAGTCTTGATTAATTAGTACTAAGTAAGCAAGACAAGGATTAAGGTGTTGGTGATTCACCACCTAACCCAATCTTGTCTTGCCATACTTTGTCCTATTTACACCTTACTTGACACCATACTTGTCCCATGCCTTTAGTTGGACAAGTATGGGTTTTGTTATGTTTAAGTCATCTTTTTTCAACATAACAAACACAAGACAAGAATAGGAAACACATTTTCTCTCCCTCTTCCATGGCCATTTCGGGTTTGGCTAGTTTCCTCCTCCATTTTTGTGTTCTTGAGTCCTCAAAGAGAAGAACTACGTGGCTTTGATTCCCATGTGGATACGTAGGCGTCTTGGAGACTCAAGCCAATCATTCGTTAACCGGTGTTCTTGTTTTGGTAAGAACTAGTGCTGAATTTTTCTCTTGTTAATCCATTCTTTGTTAGTTGTTTCATGGTTCTAATTGTCTCTTGGTTTTCATTGATTTTCCGCTGCGAGTTGGTTCATCTCCATCCCTACCTCGAGACCCAACAGATAGCCCCCTCCGCGTCCGAGCCCGACTTGTCCTTCAACGACGAGGGCTCGTTGTCGGCACGTCCTCGGATCTCAGGTGAGGGCTGGTTGGATCTGACGGCAGGCGGCGACGAGAAGTTGATGTCGGGAAGGAAACCCGACGGGGGCGGCTGTGCATCGGCGGGCCAATTCTGTTGGTCGGAGTCCATGGAAATGATGCAGCCGAAGCAATCGAGTCGGGGGAGATGTCGAAAGGGAGAGCCACCAGCATTGGCGGAGGTGCAGGGACAATTTGATGCGGAAAACAGATTCGGCGGTGCAGAGACGGTTGAGCGAGACCGGGAGGAGAACGTGGGATGAGATGGACGATCGACGGCGGCCAGCGAATGGTGACCGGCGATGGAGAAGAGTGAAGATGGAGGCTGAGTGGAAAAAAACCCTAGAAAGGGTGTTGTGTACCTCGAGAGGTTTCAGACCGCAACGAATGTTTTGTTCCTGTCAATGGTTAATTAGGATTTAATGGCCCTAATTACTAGTGAAATTCAGATTTATTACTCCGTTGAAAAATATGTTTATTTTTTTTATCATCAAACTTCATATAAAACCCAACTCTTTTAATCATAAAAAGAAGGACAAGGCAATTAGAAAATACACTCCTCACATATAGTATACACCAAGATAATGGGTGAACAACTTCCAAATTAACCCAAACAAGCGTATATAGAAAGGCTAAAGCGACCTTTCAGAACAAACTAGGCTCAAACTAATCAATTAGCAGAAGCAACAAAGATCAGCGATTTGTTTTTGTATTAATCCAACACTTTGAAGACATAAAGAGAAGACAAGAGCCTAAAAGCTAGTACTCGACCCATACCAAAACTGGAACTCTGCAACATCATAACAGTGTAACAATAGAAGTAAAACACCACACAAAGTTCACAGTATCAACACTTTGGACTCAGCTTAGACATCCCTTTTAAAACTCTTTACCCTAGGCTCTATCTTTTATCTCAAACCAAGAAATTGTTAGTATCTGATGCCTATTCAAACTCCTCATGGGTTTTAAACTTCAGAAGATCTCCAAGAGGCAGGGATAAATCTGATTGGATGCTTCTTCAATTCATTCTAAATGGGGTACATCTTCAAAACAAGCAGGACACCTAGGTATGGGCTGGTGATCCGAGAGGTTTTTCAGTTAGGAAAGTATATACATTGCTGCAGCAACAAGCAATTTCCTCCTCTACTGATTTCAACTGGACAAAGCATATATGGTCACCAGGAATCCCACCCAAAATCTCAGCATATTGTTGGCTAGCATGCCATGAAGCAATCCCTTCCAAATCCTTCCTTGATTCCAGAGGTTTAAATCTCTCCCTTCAAGAGCAACTCTGCAAGTTTTGTAATTGGGACTTTGAAGATGGTCCACACCTTCTCCTTCATTGCTCTAGAGCTTGGCAAACCTGGTGTCTGATCATGCAATGGTGGGGAGTCCATTGGGTAATTCCGGCCAATCTTAAGATTCTATTAACCTCTTGGCACTCATTCTTCTCCTACAGAAATAGAACCCCTTGGAAAAACCAAGCCCAAATCTGTTGCTGGCAATTATGGCTGGCTAGGAATGATCTTTTATTCAATGGTGTCTCAGCTCAAGCTTTAGAGATCTTCCTAAAAATCAAGCATCAGGCATATAGTTGGGAGGTGGCCAAATTCAGAACTTCAAAGATCTATTTCTCTTTCTTACAATGGGAATTATCTCCTCTTCATTGCAGTCTTTTGAGATCATCTCAGTAGGGTTTGAGTTGTTTCTTGGGAGGCAAGTAAATTACATTGGTTCCTTGGGCTGCAAGTTTCTCCTGACTGGTGTTGTCTTCCAGTTGCTGAGTTGTTTCCCTTTCTGTGGTGGGTTTTGGGTTGGGTGTTTGGGTGGTTTGGGGGAGAGTGGTGAGTTTGGTAAGGTAGGTGTAGTTGTTGTTTCTCTGTTTGGGAGTGTGGTTCTTCTCTCTTTGCTCTTCGCTCTGTATGTGTTGGGTAGTATCCTTCTAGGTTGAGAGGTTCTTTGGTCCTTTGGCTCTTCTTCTTTTGCAGGTCACTGTTGCTGCTACCTCGTCTTGGTTGGCCTGGCTTCTTTTCTCTGCTTTTCATGGGATCGACTTTCTTTCCCCTTGCAGTGTTCTTTCTCGCTGTGCTACAACAAGCTAGATTCTGCGGAGGCTCTACTTCTCCTTTGATTCTCACTCTTGCCAGCTATCTTTTTGAATTCATCATAGCTTTGATTCCATGACTTCACCTCAACTTCACCTTCAAAATTGAGCAACACTCTTCAGTTTTGAGGTTCCTTGTTCTGCAAGTTTTCACTGTTGGTTGGTTTTCTCACCAAGTCTTGGGTTCTTCTATTATTGGGGTCTTTTGATCTTGGATATCTACTTAGCTTTTTGGTCCTCCTGTATCCCCTATAATCGGCATATGACTGATTAGGGTTTGTTTTTGTAGCTCTGTTCTCTTTTTCTCCTCAAAAGAGGGTTCTTAATGCATTAGATTTGCCGATCAAAAAGAAAAAAAAACCAAAAAAAAAGAAACACTTTCCTAGCTGCATAATTCAACTAAATGAGTCAAGTGTTTTGATGTTCCCATGTGGAATGTTTGTAGGTTGTACTTGTTTCATCTCTATATTCTTTATTTCAAAAAACCGAAGTTTTTAAATATGTCTTTGCTTATAAAAAAAACTTCAATTTTAAAAGACCACCTACAATAACTTTGTTGGTCTTTTGAATCTAGCACAAAGTCATGGATTGTTTATCCGATTTTCAAATGAAAACGACTGGATCCTAAAGAACAAGGCCCAGTCTTGATTGAAAGAAAAACTTTGGATTGTCAAAGCTTTTCCAATCGTTATAACCTAGCGAATTAAATTGACTTAGGCCAATTTTTTCTTTCTGATCTTATGATTAGGTTGTTGTCAATTAAGTTTAAAGGACGAGGCAACAAGCCTGAGTCCCTAACCAAAGATTCCGAATCAGCTACAAATTACTTCAAAGAAGCGGATTCAAAGCCAAACTGATTAAACCTCAAATTTGAGAACACGACAAAATTTTTTCGACAAAGTCCTCTCGGAAAGGGATACAGCCGACAACGAAGAGGACTTTTTGGGGCAACTTATCGGAAACCAACGGCACATGCATCTGGGAGAGGACGAGACAGTCTCGACGCCATGCGATAGTATGCTCTCCTCACGAGGAAGCGCAACTGATTTTCCTGAACAACCAACATACTCGACCTATCCTTCGGACCATGAGATTTTTTTTTGAGCGGAAGTTGTAATTTTATAAATGTTTATATCAGAACATTAGGGTGCGTCAAGAAACATGCTCCCGGGCCACTAAGATCAGACAAAAAGAGCAATGACTCATTGAATCTTTTTTCACCCGTCACAGACGGTATTTGAACGCCATATAGGAAATGATAGAATACGGGGATGAGAAGGTGGTACTGAAATTCCTGCTCTGAAAACTGGCCAAAGAACTCAACAGTAGTGGTAGGAGGCAATACATGAATCGGGGGTTCACTCCCTGGAAAAATCCTTGATTCTCTGTTCCCTAGACATTGATCCTGCAAAGACAAACTTAAATAAAGTAAATAGGACCTTTTCGATCAGTCATCTCCATACTCAGGAAGGGGGTCGAGGCGGTTGCGGCAGTGGAGGCCAAGGAGAAGGATGCACCGGCTGCGGCTTCAGGGACGTCTCTAGAGATGACGGCGGAATCACAAACCCTGACGACATCAGAGACGACGGTGACTTCAACGACGGAAGCGGTAGCATCAGGGACGACAGCCTCAGAGACGGAAACCCTTGGAGTTGCAGAGGAGGGATCGAAACAGGTCGGAAGACGCTGCGTTGGTGGTGGAAGAATGTTAACGCCACGGTGGCTAGAGGCGGCTCAAACAAAACCCTAGTAGAGAAAACTTTCGCATGGTCCCTAAGGAGGGTACAAGGGAGAGATGTGTAGAGGAGAGAAGCATAACCATGGCATAAGCCATGGTATAAACCATGGCTATAACCATGGCTTTGGGGTGTTGCGGCAGAGAACTCCTAGGATTTAGAGAGAGTTTTGCTTATATTTGATCATGGGCTGGAAAATAAATTGAGATTTTTCTTTTTAATTTGAAGACCTATGTGATTTCCAGAATATCTATAAGGAAATTTTTTATTTTAACACCCGACCAAACATTTAATTTTGTGACATAATTTATTTGCACTTTCATACCTAAACCAAACATTTAATAACAGTTTCATATCCAGCCGTTAACTTTCCGTTATTTTGGATGGAGAACATTCATGTGCATGACCCTTATTTTTTTCCAAAATATCAAAAATACCCGTAACCTTATCTTCTTATCCATTTATTCTCTTTCCTTTCATTTTCCATTCCCAAGCTCTGTTCTTCAACCCAATTTTTCGCGATTTGCTTCTCGAATTAATGCGTTTCCTCTCCATTTTGATATTTCCCCATTTTTTCCTGTCGTTGTTGGTTTTGGGGTTTCAGTGAAGGTTGAAGAGAGAAGAAGATATAGGTCAGTGTTGTGGATCTGTTTTGTTCTTAGGATGGACTGAGAGAGCCCAAATCCTCGCCGGACTCAACCAAACCAATTTAGTTGTATGTGAGAGCGTTCTGGGTATTTTTTTTTGAAAATAAGACTGAGGGGTTGTAAATTTTTCTGGAAGTCCAAGCCGATTTTTTTTTTGTTTTTTCACAGACCTGATATTTTTTTTTGTTTTTTCCCATGTTCATCTAAATTTGCAAATGGAGGTCATGTATAAATGGTTTTTCCTATGTATTGGTATATCAATCAAAAATGTGTAAATTCATATTTGCAAATTGTAATAACCACTCCCGGTCAACGCCAGTCAAACCTGCGAAAAACAGGAAAATTTAAATTTTTTGGTCAGGCACTTAATTAAACCTAAAATTGACTCTGAGGGTCATGCCGGACGTAAGTTTACCCCGATATCGACCAAAGTGAGTTCCGGGGGACTCAGGGAAACTTTCTGACCAATTTGGGAAATGTTGACTTTTCGCTCGAAAAGTCAACTGAACGACGTTTTGGTCTATTCGAGGACCGTTTGGGATCCAAAAAGCTTATCCGTCGTCGCAGCGGTCTTAGTTGAGCCGTTTCCTTATAGCCCGTCAAGTTTCGTAATTTCTTGGAAAAAGTGCCCGTTCGGGGCCCGAGACGGCCGAATTTCGCGAATCTGACTATAAAAATATCTACAAAGATATTTTAAAGAGAGGTGGGACCCACTTGCCACTTGTCACACAAGTGGTGGTGTTAGGTATTTTTGGCCCATGAGCTAGGCCCATTTAACCCAAATTTAAGCCCTTTTAGTTGTCTTATATGGGGTACAAATGGTTGAAATGGGTTTGATCTGAAAATTTGGCTTGGGCGGCTGCCTTGTACAGAGAGAGGAGTGTATGAAACAGAACATGGTGAATGAGATCTACGTGGCTTCTACCTTTTCTTTTGAGATCAATTAAAGATTTGAGCATCAAGACATGAAGGTTTGACTTTTGCTTGGTCTTGGTTCAACATTAGCATGATCTCATCTCAATGATGCGTGTTGCGGCTTTCAAGGTGAGAATGAAGTCCTTTTCATTTGTATATTGATTGGCAGCATCATATATTGAAGAATTAAATGTTCTCCTGCTCTTTTAGCAACAATAACTCGTGGTTGAGTTATAGGAAGGGAGATTCAAAAACTGTCAGTGGTCGTGCAAGCAAAGAAAGAAGTCAACAAAGGTTAGTTCAAAGATGATTACTTTCAACCCCTTTCTGTTTAGTGGTAACAAGAGATCGGAGTGGGTCTTTTTTTTTTAGATTACCGTTTTGATGTGAGAAATAGGGACTTAAGGTTTATAATTCGTGAGAAGTCGGAAATTTTGTTTAGAAACTTTAAACGCAAATTAAATCGCTCGGAAGTCGGAATTTGATTCCGTCGATTGCGTTGGAACCCTTGAATTATTCTAAGACCGTAGAAACGAAAACGGGAATTTTCGGAGCCCCGGAAGGGCGTTCTCAAAACCCGGGCAGATTCGCCGAGCCGGGAAAATCGGGCCTTTCCGGGTCCTTTATCGACAATGTCGAGTAATTGGGAAGTTTGGGGAGTGATCGACATTTTCGGGGTTACTTTTAGGCGTCAAGTGTATTAAAATTCAGCTTATGCCTGCGAACTTAAAAGTATTTGAAATTGTGTTCTTATTAGATCGTGCCGCCGACAGAGGAAAGGGAAAGCTAGGCGAGTGATCGAGATCACGCCAGAGCTTGATTGTGAGCTTTTGGAGAATACGCACGAGGTAGGGAAAAGTAGCCAGATCTCGGCCCTGATTAGGGAAAGTTAATAGTAGAATTGCATGTGACACCAGGGTGTCGTGGGTTGAGTAGATTTATATAAATATTAGAAAAGCATGACACGGGAACGTAGCGAATACTGGAAATGCATGTGACACTTAGTAGTGTCGTAGGAGCAGAGAACTTAGCGTTAGTAGAATTACTGGAGGCATATGACCATGCCCGGAGGTTGATTGTGAAACTGTTGATAGTAGGACTACTGGAGGCATATGACCATGCCCGGAGGTTGACTGTTTAATTTCTGTCTTGGGTGGCCATGAGGGCCCGTTGGGTTGTGAACCCTTACTTTACCGTTGGTGTCTTGGGTGGCCATGAGGGCCCGTTGGGTTGTTGAACCCGTGTTACTTTAGTATTGGTGTCTTGGGTGGCCGTGAGTGTCGTTGGGTTGTTGAACCCGTGTTACTTTAGTATTGGTGTCTTGGGTGGCCGTGAGTGCCGTTGTGTTGTTGAACCCGTGTTGCTTTATTGCTGGTGTCTTGAGTGGCCGTGAGTTCCGTGGGGTTGTTGAGCCCGTGAGTTACTGTTGGTGTGTCTTGAGTGACCGTGAGTGCCGTGGGGTTGTTGAGCCCGTGAGTTACTGTTGGTGTGTCTTGAGTGGCCGTGAGTGCCGTGGGGTTGTTGAGCCCGTGAGTTACTGTTGGTGCGTCTTGGGTGGCCGTGAGTGCCGTGGGGTTGTTGAGCCCGTGAGTTACTGTTGGTGCGTCTTGGGTGGCCGTGAGTGCCGTGGGGTTGTTGAGCCCGTGAGTTACTGTTGGTGCGTCTTGGGTGGCCGTGAGTGCCATGGGGTTGTTGAGCCCGTGAGTTACTGTTGGTGTGTCTTGGGTGGCCGTGAGTGCCCGTGAATGGTTTGGGGTTGTTGAGTCCGTGTTTTACTGTCGGTGTCTTATGTGGCCATGAGTGCCTGTGGAGTGTTGAACTGGTCTTGTTATTGGTTGTTGAACTTGCTTGTGATTGTGATTGTGATTGTGATTGTGATTGTGATTGTGATTGTGATTGTGATTGTGATTGTGATTGTGATTGTGATTGTGATTGTGCTTGTGATTGTGGTTGCGGATCCCGATAGGTTGCAAGCATTCTTTGGCTAGCCTGACCAAGTTTGAGTATCAACAGGTTGCAAGCATTCTTTGGCTGGCCTGACACAGTTTGAGTACCAACAGGTTGCAAGCATTCTTTGGCTGGCCTGACACAGTTTGAGTATCAACAGGTTGCAAGCATTCTTTGGCTGGCCTGGTCCGAGTTTGAGTAGCATAGGTTGTAAGCATTCTTTGGCTAGCCTGATCCGTGTTCGTGTGAGTGGGGGAGGTTACTGAGCAGCTGGTATGCGATCCTTCGTGATCTTTTTTGGTGTGCGATCCTTTGTGATCTTGTTTGGTGTGCGATCCTTTGTGATTTTGGGTGTTGCGTGGTGGTCTCTTGAGTCTTTGGAGGAGGTCGTCAATCGTTGTGTCGGGTCTACTTTACGTGTCAAGTGTCGAGTCATTCGAGGAAGGTCACCGTGGGTGTGTGTCAGTCGGAGTACTTGAGTTGGGGACAGTGATCCCCGGTGTTGAGTTTGTTGTTGGTGTTACCGGCATTGTCTGCTAATTATGCCGTAGTCAGTCTGTTATCTGTGGTGGTGAGCGAACACTCACCCCTAGCTGCTTTTCCTACATGTACCGGTCGTAGGTTGGACTAGGTGAGCTTCTGAAGCTTGAAGAGCTAGGAGCGGGATTCTGGGTTTTAGTTTGAGTCTAGTGACGGATACCTTGTTTTGTCCACTTGTTGGGACTGATTTTGAGTTGTAAATATTATTTTGTTGAACTAAACTGGTATTTTACAGTGATCTATGAAAATGGTTTCGAAATGTTTTATTATTTTTTTTAAATGTTTGCGTCCCTAGTTCGGTTTACTGAAATTGGGGCGTGACACAAATGGTATGGACAGTAAATCGACACAGCAAATTGACACAACAAATTGACAGAAAAAAATGTAATGAATATAAATGGTAAAATGAGTAGCAAAATGTAAGAAAAGATATAATAAAACAGAAAAAAGAAATATAAAAATTGGTTTTAAAATTAAAAAAAAAGTGATTATAAAACAAAATAAAAAACTGGTTTTTAAACTAAAATCTAAAATTTATATATTTTTAAAACTAAAATATGATTTTATTTCTATTTTTATAAATAAAATATCACTTTTAAAAAATAAAACAGATTTTTAAATAAAAATTTAATTTTAAAAAAATAAAAATGATTTTTATAAATAAAATTGTTTTTAAATAAAAATTGATTGTTTTTTTAAATAAAAACAGAATTTTAAAAAATAAATTGATTTTTTAAAATTAAATATGGTTTTTATTAAAAACTGATTTTTTTTATAAAATAAAAATAATTTTCGAAAATCAATGGCATGAGTTTGAAAATTTGAGTGATAGTTAGGGGTAATATGTCCCTTATTTTGGATGGAAAGTTAACAGAATATGACGGTTGGGTATAAAACTGTTATTAAATGTTTGGTTTAGGTATGAAAGTGAAAAAAAAAATTATGTCTGGGTATCATTATGAAATTAAATGTTTGGTAGGGTGTCAAAATGAAATTTTCCCTATTTTTGATGATTCTAGTCTTACAAGTCGTCTTATTATTTCTATTTTTATTCGATAATGTATGAGATATCATATATGAGATTGTATGTGTTGACTTGAGGACCGATCAACTTATCAATTTATTTCTCTTCATGCAACTTTCCATCAATAGTTATAATGAAGTGTGATCATTCATCACATGACATGCCATTAGACCAACAAATATTGATCATTACCTTAGATATATCAATATTGAGAAATATAATTCTTAAATTCTCCAACTTGATCAATATGTAAATGTCACAATGCCCAAAATAAGAAATCAAACGCATGAATCATGACATTATGTCCTTTTAATTGTAAACAAGTAACGTATCACAATGTATGTGTTTCTCAAACTTTATGAATAAACCCAATGTTCATTCTTGGTCCAAACTTAATCGATGATTTATGATTAACCAGCTTAATCATATAATAAAGAGTTTCAGAAAGACAAACATCGTTCTAACAATGAAAAGTTTACATATGGGAAACAAGTCTCATACTCTTAACATGATCCTCAAGTTTTCTTGATGGTATGCCCTTAGTCAGAGGACCTGTTATCATTAACTCAGTAATGATATGCTCAATGATAACTGTCTTGTATTTCCCTCGCTCTCTTATGGATAAATACTTGATGTCAACGTTCTTACTTTGACTTCCAATTTTACTGTTCTTAGCCATGAAGAGAGCAGCTAAATTGTCGCAATATAACTTCAAGGGTTTACTGATCGAATCCATGATTCTCAATTTAGAGATGAAACTCTTGATCCATACACCGTGAGAAGTAGTCTCGAAACAAGACACGAACTCGGCTTCCATGGTCGAAGTAGCAGTCAAGGACTGTTTGACACTTCTCCATGACACAGCTCAATCAGGCAACATAAAGATGTATCCAGAAGTTGATATCTATTAATCAACACAGCCAGCAAGGCCAGAATCAAAATAGTTGGTCATTTCCAGATTTTTTGCTCGTCTGCATACTAGCATGTAATCTCGAGTCCCTTTAAGGTAGCATAATACCTTCTTTGCAGCTTTCCAATGCTTAGTGCATGAATTACTTTGATATCTCCCCAACATACCCACAATGAATACAATATCTGGTCTAGTACAGACATGTGCATACATTAAGCTTCCAACAGCTGAAGCATAAGGAACATTCCTCATTTGTTCCCGTTCCATGTCATTTTTCGGATATTGGTTTAAGCTGAATTTATCGTATTTCACAATAGGAGCTACATTAGGTGAACAATCTTTCATCTGAAAATCTTTCCAAAACTTTGTTGATGTATGTCTCTACAATCCTAGTGATATGAGATGGACAATATAATTTGTATCCGTTGGATTGTTCCGTATATTAAAAAAACCCCGTTAAGGGTTATAGGATCCAGTTTCTTTTCTTGTGGATTGTAAATCATCAATTCAGACGGGCATCCCCATACGCGTACATGGTGCAAACTCGGTTTCCAACCCCTAAATAATTCTAAAGGTGTCTTTGAAATAGACTTGGTTGGAACACGATTTAATATGTACACAACCGTCTTAAGTGCATCAGTTCACAAGAATAATGGGAGATTCACATTACTACGCATACTCACCATCTCCATCAAGGCCCGATTTCTTCTTTCTGATACACCATTCTTACTAGGAGATCCTGGATTGATGTATTGAGCAACTATTCCATGCTCTTGAAGAAACTTATCGAATGGACTTGATGCTTGACCACCTTCGGTGTATCTACCGTAATACTCTCCCCATCTGTCACTCTTAAGTCTTAACAATCTTGATTTGCTTCTGACATTTTTTTTCAACTTCCTCTTTGAAAATCTTAAATATGTCTAATACTTCGCTTTTGTGGTGAAACATATACACATACATATACCGTGAGAAGTCGTTAATAAAGGAGATAAAGTATTGTCCACCGACTTCCGTTAGAAAACGTACAGGTTAATTGTCAAAAAACTACCCTAAAATATTGCCCACACAAACTATAAAATGCATTATTAATTGCCTACACAATTTTAGAATGCATTAAGTACAACCCACAAATCAATTGAATACACGAAAGAACTATCCAAATCATTCATTATGAACATTCATCACAATTTCTCTCTATTATGTTATTTACCATGTGGACAGAACTTTAGTGTAACTTGAAAACGTGATAAAATTTTAGGTAGTTTTTTACAATTATCCTTAGAATATATTATTATAACAAAAACATCAAAATAAGTGTGAAGACGATCTTTTCCCTCTTATTTAAACAGGTTCTCAAAGTTTTTTTTTGAGGAAACGTTATTTTTCATTCAATCAATTCCAAAACATTATAACCACAAGATCAAGGAATAAAACCTGAAACAAGCCGAGAGTTTGGCCGGTATCCTCCGTTCGCAAAAATAGGTGATCCGACACACTAGGTTGAACATAATAAAGGCTTCTATAACAACATAATAGAAGAGAGTCAGCATCTGGAGATAAACATAATACACTAGACCAAGAAGCTAAATACTCGTCCGAGTGGTTGTCTTGACTTGTGAGACGGTGATCATAATCAACCCAAGTAACATGACCCCCCTTTTAGAGAGGACCATGTATAGATTAGGAGGTCGAGAAGATTCATCCATTTCTAGGCCCCATGGGTTTCCATCCCCCATTAGGCCCCGACTCTTGAGGGTCGGGGTCAGGGTCCTCGTCGATACTGTGGGAAAAGCACTGACGAGCATTAGTCCCCTAAGCCTGGTGGTGCTGACAGATATGGGACAGTACCCTTGAGGACCAAAACACCATGGTGGGAAAAAAATGGCATTCCGAGAGCACTTCGAAAATAACCGAGGGGGCACAAGATCGTCCAAGATTGGAAGGCCTAGCTACAGGGGACGGGAGCCAGATAGAGACTTGCAAAGATGAACATGCTCATGAGATCCTAGAACGTAAAAGAAGATATCTCAGTCCCCGCGAGAACGACTACATCTCTGGCCCACATGGAGGCGGCCACGACAAAGGCCTAGTTGGAGGCGGCTACGATGACGACCCACGTGAAGGCGACCACGACAACAACCCACATGGAGGCAGCCACAACATTCTCGAACCTCGGTAGTAGGAACCGCGTCAATGGGGAGAGAAGAGGAGGAGAAACCCGTCCCTGACCGGGAGTAGCCAGTGAGCCCAGAACAGGGGTGATCTGCTTTGGTCGGAGCTTATCCCTTCCCGATGAACCCTGATCTGTGAAAAAAAAGGCCAACATAAAGAAGTCTGGTCCCCACGGGCTAGCCGTCAGCCAGTTTGGAAGAGCAACACCAGAGGAGAGGCGGTGGCGATTGAGGGACGATGAGGACTTGCCAAGTCAAGCTGGAAACGTCCGGAGAAGAAGACCGACGAGTGGTATTATCGACTAGGGCGACGAGGAAGACAACCGACGACAGGGGAGTGCTTCGGACTATGAAAGTAGGGCAGACGCAAGCCCCACCGACAACCTTTCTAACCGGGACCAGTCCAATCGTCAATAACAACGACAGGAGGAAAAAGATGAAAGGGAGCCGTAGAGTTAGACCACAGTTTTGTTTAAAGATAGATAGTTTTAGCACAAAAATGAAGTGATAAATAAACCTTTAGATGGCAAAATTGACATAACATTTACTCAAAGCAACAGAATATTCAGTAAGAAAAAAAGTAGAGCTCACACATTCGAAGCATCCGCCAATTATGGCGATTACGACGACGACGACGATTCTCAAAGTGATCGCACCCAAGGGTTTCCTCCGACCCCGAATCTCTAAGCTGAGAACAAGCTCAACACCTCTCGCCCTCAGCCCAATCTCCGCTTCACTGTCAGCTCAACAACTGGTTCGCCAATTCAATCCCAGTATCCCCATCGAAGAAGCCATCACCCCACCAAGCTCCTGGTACACCGATCCTTCTTTCCTCGCCCTCGAGCTCCATCGCGTCTTCTACAAAGGATGGCAGGCCGTTGGTTCGTTTCAATTCTTTCCTATCTTCTTCTTGTAGTTTCGATTGTTTTGTTTCCTGATTGAATTAGACTCTTTTTGTTCCATATGAGCTACAAATTTCTCGTGGAAATGGAAGTTAGATGAAAACAAGTATCAAATTGGGAGCTATTTTAATGACTTCAGGTTCCTTTCCTTCTGTGGGATTGTTTAATTGGTGATAAAGAAAAAGTGCCTTGTGTACTGTTTGATTGATGAGAAAATACAGTGAGGGAAATAGTTTGATAGCTATTTACTGGATTGATCAAAGTTACTGCATAATTTATTGTTAGTCTTAAGAATTATGCAACTGTTTTTGTATACTTGGTATGCATCGTGCATTTTGTTGTGTTTTAGTTGTTTCATGAATCATCGTCACCTCTTAAGAATTACTGGGTCTTTGATCTCAGGGTGCACTGAACAGATAAAAGATCCTCACGACTTTTTCACTGGCAGGTAGGTATTATTAAGCCTCTCATGATAAAGTATCCTCTCAATCTCAGACATTAACATTATAATTAAATAGTCTTTTTGTCTTTGACTGTTTTCCTTATACCCTTTTAAATTATAAATGGTGCTAATAATTACTCACCATCTATTTGGAAAAGGATAAGGAAATGCTTAGAAACAGGTTGCTTCCATAAGCATTCTGATTATTAACCTTTCCTTACTCTCCTGTTTTTTAATAACTAAATGGAGGATAAACTATAACAGATTGGGAAATGTAGAGTTTGTGGTGTGTCGAGGTGATGATGGGAAGGTTCATGCTTTTCACAATGTCTGTCGCCACCATGCATCTCTCCTTGCATGTGGAAGCGGGCGAAAATCTTGCTTTGTGTGCCCTTATCACGTGAGTTTACTACTTCCCTTTTCATGTTGACTCTAATGAAAATGAGGTCATGCATGTCTCTTGAGAGTTTATATGGTCATTCAGTCTTACAAAATTGCTTCTGTTTGGGACATCGTAATTGAAGCTGTAAATGCTTTTGTTTCTGGTCAGTCTTAGTATGTAGGCGTTGTACTCACTTGGTGTAATTGCATTCTTGTAAGAGGAAAGGGTGAAGGAGTAGTCCATTTTTCTTTACCACATTGTGTTAATGATATATAGTGTCACTATATGTAACATTTACATCTTCATATAGCAATTGGCTTTAGATTGTTTTAGTTTACCTAGTAGCAATGTGGTGGACATACGTTTCTGGAAATTGCATCAATTATTTCCCTTCAAAAATCCTTACTTAGCAAAGAAGGTGAGCTAGGGTTCTTGTTGATGCATAATAGCTTAGCGATTTGTACCCTACTAACTGGGAATTGAATATTTTTACTTGTGCAACTATCAAGATCAGTCGGCATTTGAATAATTTGGTGGCAAACGGCACTTTGTCTATTCATAGTGATACCTCACAATGTGAGGAACCTGAGTAATCTTCTCTTAAAACTTCTTGGCATGGAATACATCGTATTTTAATCATTATTCGGCGGAATACAATTTGAACCCACAATATAATCCATGTTAGTAATCAATTACAATCAAACTTGTGGTTCAGACATTTTGTAGTACAAACGTGCATATTTGTCGGTGTTGTTTTCAAGTGTACTGTTTTCATAGAACTTCTTATATCGTTTTTTGATAACAAGCAACCACTAATGAAGGAAAGTATAACAACTTGGATAGCCAATGTATTGGTCAATATAGTTTTATACTTCAATCCAATTGTTTTGCAGGGATGGACATACGGTCTTGATGGAGCACTTCTCAAGGCTACTAGGATAACTGGAATACAGAATTTCAATGTAAAAGTATGCTACTATATTAGTACTATAGAAATCTTACACCCTTGTGTTCCCAATTAGAGGGTAATTTGTTTGATTTATTTGGGCGTGGAGAATAGGATTTTGGGCTGATACCAATAAAGGTGGCTACCTGGGGACCCTTCATTCTTCTCAATTTGGATGAAGAGACCAAGTATCATGAATTTGATAGTGATACGGTGGCAAATGAATGGCTCGGTAGTTGTTCAGAGGTGCTGAGTACCAACGGAGTTGATTCTTCACTTAGTTATGTTTGTAGACGTGAATACACCATTGAATGTAACTGGAAGGTAATTTTCCATCCAAATTTACTCCTTACGTCCTTTCGATTCTAACAATATGCCCCTTTAACAATTTCTAATTTTGTCAACAAAACGTTGTCTCTTATCCTCTTCTTTTCTGACGGTTCATTATCTTTTCTATCAAAGACCACTGGCTTTATGTTTGATGTACATAGTCTATGAAACAACACACTGAATATATTAGTTTTTTTCTTCTTGCAGGTGTTCTGTGACAACTACCTAGATGGAGGTTATCATGTACCGTATGCACATAAAGGCTTGGCTTCTAGTCTTAACCTTGAATCCTACTCAACCATAGTATGATTTACTTCCTTTCTATTTTCTACTTTTTCTTCCGCTTGCTAACTGCTATTTCAGTTTTGGTCTAGTATTTTTGCTATCTACCAAGTAGTATGTTAATTTATAGCTAGATAGCCCTCCTTATACTGAATTGTTACGGTGTTGGTTTGTTTTGCTATTTGCTCTTGATTATCTTTATTCTTAAACTCACGCAATTGGTATTATTGTAACAGTTGTTTGAAAAGGTCAGCATCCAAGGATGTAAAAGTGGGTCGAGCGAAAACAAAGACGATATAGATCGACTTGGATCTGAAGCCTTGTATGCTTTCATATATCCAAACTTCATGGTTAATAGGTACTTGCTTGTTTTTAGTTATTGTGCTGAAATTGACTTTTTGATACTTCTATTTGAGTTCTCTATCTTTGGCTCCGGTGATATATATAGGTATGGACCTTGGATGGATACTAATCTGGTACTCCCTCTTGGACCTACTAAATGCCATGTGGTATTTGACTACTTCCTCGAAGATACTCTTAAGGTAATTTCTAATTTTGTTCATCATGAAGACATTGCATCTAAAATTTGGGTTTAAATGTTTGTATCTGTCTACAAATGGGTGTGTGCATACAGCACATATGCACAAAGTTATCATTGCGACCCTCTGTGTTTTGCATACATACTAGGAGCGCTGATTTCACTAAGACCTAACCTTTCAGATTTGATGTCAGGACGATGAGGAATTTATCGAAAGAAGTCTGGAAGAAAGTGAACGGGTGCAGGTGAAGGAAACCTAATATAGCCTTTAGTGAGAAGTTGTTTTCCCCTTCATTTCGAAAACTCCTAATGTTTTGGTAACAATATACATGTGCAGATAGAAGACATAACACTCTGCGAAGGAGTTCAAAGGGGTCTTGAGTCACCAGCATATGGTAGCGGAAGATACGCTCCTGCCATTGAGAAGCCTATGCACCATTTCCATTGTTTGCTTCATGACAACTTACAAGGATGATCATCCAATGGTTCTCATATTGCTTCTCACAATACTCTTGGCAAGCAATCCTAGCATCGCCAATTGTATGATATGAAATGAGACCTATACAGTGCTGCTGCATAGGGACTGGATTGATAAACCTTACACTATTTATGGCCTAAACAAATATCGGAGGTATTGAAACAAGCCAGCACTTCACTCTCCAACTCTCTAGCCTTTCAGGTATCATTTTGGAATCTGTGGCTACTAGACTAACAATGACACTTGCTTGTAAAGCCCATCCAAATCCTAAAATATGTTACTCTTATATCCAATTCATTATCGGACCCATTTGGGTCAAGTAAAACAAAGAAAAACAGCATAAAATAGTAGAACAGAAGCCTCTACTTCCTTTGTACACAAGACACGGTTCTTATAGATTGTAAGTGTTTATATCACTGTTGAACTGTGCTTCTATTGACTACCTGAAAAATCAACATACAATAACAATTTAATCTTCTATCGACTACCTGAGAAATCAACATATTAACACCAGAAGATAATAATTGCTCAAAATCTAGTAAATGAAAGCTTGTCTTACTTTGAGACCTTTGCCGGCAATGTCTTCGGGTGAAAAACTTATGGAATGGAGTTTTAGCAACTGGAATCAATTTTCCTAAAACTGCAAGCGGCCAACTGATTCAAGACACAAAAGAATGGTTACGATACAACAGAAGAAGTATTCAAGGACACAACTGACCGGTTATCTTGCTAAGGCTTGTTATATAAATGACATATAAACTGACCTGATAAAACCAATAACAATGCAAACAATCCACTGCCACCAATTAAGCCTGGTAGTGCTGGTAAATTTCCCAAGAAACATCACGATGACAACCTATAAATAGCATATGTGTGAGATATAAGATCATGCAACATGCACAACAATCTAAAATTCCAGCAATTATACGAGCTCGCTCTACCTGAAGGATGAGAGTTATTCCAACGATTCCCATAAAGAGACGATTTTTGGTTATCCCTCTGAACACATTAAATTCGTCTGGCTTCCGAGCATTGAACTCATTAAAAATCTGCAGTTTGAAGATTTAGTTATATTTTAACACTTACTCATATGGACTAACATGGAGATTTCTATAGAAAAGCGAAATCATGAAATGCCCTTCACAAGAGCAAATCTCCACAGAACAAATTCAATATAGTACAGGGTATACAATATATAGGCAGGTCTAAATACAAAATTATTACATTAAATTTGTTCGGGGAAGTGGACTTACTTGACAAAGAACGAAAGCATTGAATATCAATGTATTCTTCACTTTGTTAGCGTGGTCACTGCTTTCATGCTCCAAATGAAGTAGACTCTTACCACGGAAGTTAAGGACCAGCAACACAGTAATTTGATATAGAGCCTGAGATTTCCCAAGACAGTGAGATCAAATTATATATATGGTCACTTAAACGCATTCTTTATCTGAAACAACACCAGGACCACCAACTAATTAATGAAACGAACATGAAATACTATATATACCTGTATGAGTAAGTTTCTCCACATGATATTTGTAATGAGGGGTTCTCTGGAACAACCGTGCATAAGATAGTCATCAGTATGGTGCACAACATGATTTGTTTATCGATAGCATAAAGCAAACCACACAAAGCATTCATTCCAATAGCAATGCTCTATGATTCAGTTTTAGCCATGATTTAGTTAGAATGACATGTTAGCAGACTACAAAGCATTTAACAACCTCAGCCCTAAGGCCATTCTGAAATTAACAAACTAAACGTATCATGTTCTTTTTAGTTGATTAATTAGCCATGAATTGCCGATGATATCCTACGATAGATTAGTTACAACAACTGGAGCAGCGGAAACAAGCTTACCTACGACCAACTGGAGTCCTATGCATCAGGTGATCTGTTGGTGGTTCAGTGGCCAGTGCAAGTGCTCCAAGAGTATCCATAATGAGATTGACCCAAAGCAGCTAGATGAAGACCATGGAAATTAGAAACAATGCAGCAAGCAACACAAGTAAACACCAACACATTGCGTGTGCACGTACGGGCACACAACACCAACCTGCACTGCGTTAAGTGGAACATCACCGGAGGAAATCGCAGCCACAACATTTATTACAAGGGCTGCAACATTAACTGTCAACTGAAACTGAATAAATTTCTGGATATTTGCATATACAGATCGTCCCCATCGAACAACCTATAACCAAAAAGAAGAAAAAAATCCGTATTACAACAATAAATATATACCCTGTCTGGTTTTCTCATCAAACAGTTTTTATAACTTTAATAGTAATAAAGTAAGCTTGTGTCACTATCCGTGTGCTCTATTTTCATCGATAGCAAACATGACTACAATTCGTCGGTTCAGCACATGTGTTCTATTTTCATCAATAGCAAACATGACAACAATTCGTCAGTTCAGCGCATATCGTTCTTGACAACATTTATTCATAAAGGTAGCCAATCATGCAGAATAAATAAAAATGTTAGCTAGAAGACAATAATTGTTCTGGAAATTCATTTAGTGCAACTAACCTTCACAACTGAAGCAAAATTATCATCCAATATTATAATATCTGAGCTTTCTTTGGCAACTTCTGTTCCCGCAATACCCATTGCAAGACCAATATCCGCCTAAGCTCCGGAGAGTAGAATTAAAAACAATTCCAGTAAGATAGTTTGTGTGAAAATAATTCTTAAATTTCACAACCTAATCAACAATCAAAAGGACAATAAACAAACCTCATGCAGGGCAGGAGCATCATTTGTTCCATCTCCGGTGACAGCAACAACATGACCCCTCCTTCTCAATGCTTGCACAAGAAGAAGTTTGTCATTAGGTGATGACCTCCCCATGACCTACAGATTTTAACACGTGTACTTAAAAATCCAATTGAACACGCACAAAAGTAAAGTAAAAGAGAATCAGTCAATTAGATACACATATTACCGATATCTTCTCAGCAACGTCTTCTCTTTCAGTATCTGATAGTGCACGAAATACTTTCCCTTCAATGAGATATGGCTCAGTTGCATCATCACTTGATTTTAGTATCCCGCATTCTAGCGCGATAGCTTTAGCAGTTTGAGGATTGTCACCAGTGACCATGCGTACCTATATGACAACAAGAGTTAAGTTCCATCCAACATAATTCATGCTGATACTGGTTGGTCTAAGAAATTAACTAGCAAAAAAGTGATTCCATGTCTACTAAAAATATCATCACCAAAAATAAGGAAATTAAAAAAGATAAATATAACCATTTCAACAAAAGGTGGATGGCCTGAGATCATGAAAGTCATAAAGGAGGAACAACATATTATCGCACTAACATAATGAAGATGTAACTTATCAAGATCATGTCACATCAATTATGATTCGTTTTACACAATAGATTGATATCTTGAGATCATCAAGGTCATAACGCAAAATAGTACTTCCTATTGCACAAACTCCATCAAACTAAGCATGCCTCCTCAAAGTCTGAATCATTTGAATATCTCTACTTCTCAAAACATTTCTCAAAGCTAACAACTAGCACAACTATGAGTCTACGAAAGAACTTTACCACAGTCAATGTCCCCTTAAATCAGTAAAACTTAAGTTGTATATTTAGAAAAACAATTTGAATAAGTATTAACATAATAATGTTTCCCAATTCATATAGCATAGACCATATAATAAGGAATTACCTTAACACCTGCATTTTGACATAATTGTACTGCTTCTTTTACACCCGGGCGGCAAGGATCCTGCATTGAAATAATATTTATTTTTATATTTCATTAAAAAAATAGCAACAGAAAGCAGCCAAAACTAATGGTGTAGAAGTGTCACACGTTGGAAGAATGTGGGTTTACTGACTACTTTATAAGCAACTAAAGCCCTTCACCAACAAGTTCAAGCTTGTGGGTTGGATCGGGTTTTAACATATCAAGGCTTGGTTTGGGTTGGGATCTTGAGGCCTCCAAGAGCTAGGAACTCAATTCTCCTTATAAGTACCAAATATACTCGGAAACAAGTCAGGTGCACAGTTCTCATATGTACCACCTACCCAATATGGTACCTAACCCTTGCATAGGAACACCTTGGTTGATACCCGGTGAACGGCATGAAAGGTGGTAGTTGACAATTCTTTCTAGATACCTAATTTATATATATTTTTTCTTCCCGCTTTTTATTCTTAACCTTCTCTAGAATCATGGTTTAAACTTAAGGACATAATCTGCATTGCTACATCAAAAATTTGAAACCATAATAAATTTGAGCACACGAAAAAATCTAGTTTGGAGGGTTGTAACAGTTTTTTTCCAAGACCATAAAATTTCTTTTGGTGCAAAAATCTACTTTGGAAAGAATATGATATGGGAAGGGTGTGTAACAGTTTTTTTTTTCCAAGACCATGAAATTTCTTTTGGTGTACGTGCTAAGACAGCCTTGAAAGATTGAAGATTGAGAATTTAATGCAAAATTTAAGTTTGATATCATTAAAAAAAGAGCATTAAATTTATATGGCTTTCTTATGGAAGAGTCAATATAAATGTTGTAACATTAAAATAAATTCAGGATGTATACCTTTATGCCAACAATGCCCAACAAAATGAGATCGTCTTCAGGCAATACCCACTTAGATAGTTCTGTTTCATCAGTTGGAACTTTTTCCATGGCATATGGTCTGTAAGCAATGGCTACACATCGCAAACTGGTAGTGGCCATGTCCTCAATAGACTTTCTGAAATACATAGTCTGCACACAATGAAAACTTTCGTTAGAAACTCGGAATTAAAAATTAGAAGAAAACCCTGGAAAAACATGTAGCAACTTTCTACACAATACTTGTTAAGATGCTCCAAAAATACAAAGAACTACATGCTTAACAATGTGTATTACAACCTCTACCACAGATTATGTCACATTGATTTTATTCCAAGGTTCCAAAATTTGAAAAGATTATCTTCAGTAAAAATGAAAAACATGGAAGAAAGAAAGGAAATCATTCTTAGCAAAATAGTGACATCCTGGTTTACATATATCGAACCTTTTTTTCATCCAATGGTACCACTTCATCATTTGCATCTATGTAAGATGTACATGAAGCTAGGACTATTTCAGCTGCACCTTTCCAGTGTATATGAACCTGAGCATCCGGCTGTTGGTATGATAAAAACATCAAACAAAAGCAGCAATGATATTATTAAAAATGTAACCCATAGTATTAAGAATCTGAATCTATAGTGAGGATATTTCTGGAGACATAATGATTATTAAAAGTAACCAAATATATAATTTGCAAGTAGAATATTACAATGAGGAATATTTTAGTACAACTTGCCAATAGTTTTTTTAAAACAACGAAAAATCTTTATTATATCATTTCATGTTTCTCAAACAGAACTCCAATGCATAAGAATCCAACTCTCTATGCATCCCGTGAACATCTTTTTTATACACATATAGGTCATACTTGGGTAAAAACCCCTCTTAGAATACAAGAGCTCGTATGGGGCTTTCAACTAGTGAATCCGACGGCCAATGAATTTTAGGGGGAGTGTAAAATAAATTTCAGTTTTGTATATTTACCATTCATGATATTCTTTTTAATATGAATTTTCCATCTTGACGGTCTAAGGGTTAGGATTGGTTCCTATTTTGTATTCTAAGAGGTGGTTTTCACCTAAAACCTATTTTCTCTCTATATGCATATACAATTGTTCATTAACGTTTCTATGCTTAAAATAATACTAATATGCATTGACATTACCAGTTGTAGTGCCATGCCGCCTCGTTTTTTCTCTGAGTTGAAGGGGAATACATGAATTATCGACGACGCTGATCTAACAGCATCAAAATTCATCCCAAGCTGTACGAAAATTACCAAAGCAAAATTAAGTAGAGAGTAGAATTTAAAGAACTATACATACAAATTCTTAGCTAAAACAGACCTTGAGCCCCCATTGAAGAATGGCTTTCTCTGTTGGTGATCCAGATATCTCTACATTTTCATCTCCCTGAAGTAGAACATCAACAACAGCAATGATAATATTTAATGAAATTCTAAAAATTATGTATTAATGTCATACTTTATAATCCCTCAAACTAACCTCAGCTGTGAAAACACTTCCATTTGTATTTTGGGCGATGCCTTCAACAAGCAATGAGCATTGATTAGGAGACAATTGAGAACTACTGTCTGGAGGATCCATTTTCTTCCCACCAACATAAGCCTCAACCACAGTCATCTTGAAAGAAGAAACAATGTGAGTTAAGCGATGGGAAATTTTCACCTTTACACTAACTTCCCACCCCAATCATATACATATATATAACAATATCTGAACCTATGTACAATTAATAGCAAACATATGGTAAGATGTGATGCTATCCATACAAATACAGCATATTGCATCATATCAAGTATCAACCCATTACTTTAATGAATCAGCGAAAAAGTACAACAAAGTTTGGGAAAGTCCTAAGAAGGAAATCCAAAAAGAAGCAAACCTTATTCAGAGTTAAAGTTCCAGTCTTATCACTGCAAATGGTTGTGGCTGAGCCCATAGTTTCACAGGCAGAAAGCCTCCTCACCTACAGTTAAACTTCATTTAGCTAAAAGAATATATACATAATGATGATTGTGTGTACAGACCCCACAAAAGGTAGTTTTGGTATCAATGATTAATCCCACTATAAGAATTGGAAGTTGTATCATACATACCAATGCCTTGTCTGCCATCATTTTTCTCATTGAGTACGCAAGCCTGCAAATAAACCAAACAGTCATATCAAGATAACATGTTTCACGTAGAGGAGAGAACTTGGTAAAATTGTTTCTAGCCAACCTTCTTTTACACTATTAGCAGCGGATAAAAACCAAATATTCACCTGATGATAGGACAACTAGAAGGAATAAACTTTTACTATTCAGACGCCAAAGATTCCAAAATATTGGTATCCTTGAGTCATCATGAACTCAATTTGATAGAAGTAATACTTCACTTCATCTCACCGGTTAAATTTCCCACTTCCATGTTGAAGGTCTCGTGAAAACATCATTCTTAGTTTTTAAAAGTTAGACCTTAGCTATTAATTGTATGATTTATGATGCTCTCTACTTTTAGGATTAATTAGCCTCTCATGCACGGACAAAATGCAAAATACATTGATTCAAGGCCGTAATTGCAATTTCTTAACTGTTTTCCTTGTCTGACATGGTATCCAAGACAAGGAAGTTATAACTAACCTTTACCCTGTTAAAATTGGTATCCTTGAGTCATCATGAACTCAATTTGATAGAAGTAATACTTCACTTCATCTCACCGGTTAAATTTCCCACTTCCATGTTGAAGGTCTCGTGAAAACATCATTCTTAGTTTTTAAAAGTTAGACCTTAGCTATTAATTGTATGATTTATGATGCTCTCTACTTTTAGGATTAATTAGCCTCTCATGCACGGACAAAATGCAAAATACATTGATTCAAGGCCGTAATTGCAATTTCTTAACTGTTTTCCTTGTCTGACATGGTATCCAAGACAAGGAAGTTATAACTAACCTTTACCCTGTTAAAATGGTTAAACTAATACTAGCAATAATAATTCCAAACATAAACGATATACACTTATGTTCACATTGCACCAGCAGTTGAGAATAATATAATATGGAAGCTCAAGGAATAAGTCTACAAGTGTGGTCAAAAGGGAAAGAAATGAAGCATCTAATTACAAATTGAAAACATAAATGCACCCAAAGTAGGTAGGTAGAAGTCGTGTATATATGTAGCACATCTGAAAGTTATTTTAATTCCAAAAAAACGAATAAAATGATATCATAACCATCACCAACGGAAGAGAAAAGGTTAGAAACTTACGTTAAAGTAACTGCTAAAGGAAGTCCCTCAGGTACAGCAACTACAACAATTGTGACCTGGAATGTCACGGAATTAGTGTAAAATCACCATGCTTAGACATGCAGATGAACCAACAATTATTAGTAATAATTAACATACTGCAACAGTGACTATTTTGATAGCTCCATCTACAGCATCACCAATCTTTGTTTTGCCTGCAGTGAATTGAACACTTCCATCTGCATTTTTGCTATGCCCGGAGAAGTACCTGTACAATAAGTAAACTCATGTGGTTATCAACCTTCCACATGATCCATGTGCACAGGTACTGAGAGAGATCTAATTTACCTGGCCAATAAGACAACCAGTACAACAAATGCTACTATAAGTCCAACAATACCAATGAAAGTTGCTACCCCATTTAAGCGAACCTGGTTCAAGAAAGAGAAGCAAATAAGAAGAGAATAAAAATATTAGATGCAAAGCACATACTTTAAACCAAAACCGAATGCTGTTATTATAACCTGCAAAGGTGTCTCTTCACCAGTATCTTCTGAAATACTAGCCATGAGTAATCCCCACTCGGTATTTATCCCAACACTTGTTACCTAGTAAAAAAAATCTTGATCAAGCAATGCAAGAAGCCAAGAAAGTTAACCTAGACCATTTCTTTGAACAAATTTAAACATATTGATTTGAAGTTTTCAATGAAGTTGTAGTACAAGAATGCAACTAAGGTCTAAGCACAGTTTGAATTGCTTCTTCATGTGTATTTAATCATATAATTAGGTTTTCCTTCATAGAAAAGGACAAAATAACATATACGAACTCTCCTAAACCCATAATGCAATTATAGCAACACAACTAGAACATAGTTAAAAAATATCATAACCCTGTACATAAAATTGGAGGTCAAGATTATGGGTATAATGCAAAAAGTTACTATGAGAAAAAGAGATGAAAAAGTAAGCGCCTAACAAAAAATTGCAGGGCAAAATTCAAAATATTAATATAGATGTTTCATCCTTAGCTAAATGCACATTTGTTAAATTTGGAAACAAATTCAACACAAAAACATATTCTGTGCCCATTTTCTTTCCAAATATACTAGCATAGTTCAAAAAAAGGAGTAAAAAAGCTCTAACCACCTACCTAACAAGTCTATGTCCTAGGCGATTAAACAGGGTATATTTGCAATCCGGATTACTATGTATAATCATATCAATCTATGATACGTGGTTCAAAAGTTGAACCAAAACAAGGGTTCAAACTAACATTCACATAAACAAAGGAATAATACTATTTAGTGTATATTTTGTAATGAATATTAGAGATTGTATGTAATGTTATTCAAGAAATGTATTATTGAAGATTGTATGTATAGTTGCACATTGTTGTGACTATTCAAAAAATGATAAGATAGGAACAAAAAACAGAATGTTAGAAGTGTACCAGCATGGTACCACTACCATCGGCTATTTTGCAACCAGACATTAAAAATGGCTCCTTAGAGTCCTTGTGCACCTGCAAAAAGGAAACATTGTTTAAAAGAAAAATCAATAAAAAATGTCATTCTATACGGAAGGTGAGAGAATCTTACAATTTTGCTCTCTCCAGTCATGCTTGATTCGTCAATTGCAAGGGAGTGGCCAGAAATCAAGACTCCATCAGCAGGGACCTAAGAGAAGATGTCCAGTTAGTGATTTTTGTAGAGTAATACATAGTAGAACTTCCAAACTGAATCACTTACCTGATCACCAATATTAAGGGGTATAACATCACCGACAACAATATCATATATTGAGACCTCGACTCTTCTACCTCCTCTTATCACCTAACCATGTGCACTTTCAGATGTAAATTCAAACATATATATATATATATATATTAAATATTTATCTAGCAATCTATCAAATGTAAACGGAAACTACACCTCCATGTGTATATTCCTCTTCTCCTCGTTTAAATTTTGGAACTGGAGAGATTGTCTATAATCACTTATAGCTGCAAGAAAACACAGGAAAAGTGAAATCCAGTAAGCCACAAATCACGGCTCAATAGATAAACAGCTATTAAGATAGTATCAAAATCCCATATAGAATGATGTATTGATACGTTGTATAGCGGCCGACCTGACATTTAAATTCAGTACCTGTAACAAAGATAACAAGCATAACTGCAAACGCAATGCTCCCACCATCGTACCATCCTTTTTTAATACCCTACAACAGAAACGAGTAGTGTATATATAAGAACTTCTATTTAAATCAGAATATGGTTCAGTATTAAAAGGGTAGCTTTGGTAGTTTTACTTGGCCGGACAAAGAATTAAAAGCATATAGAAAAGGAAATATACGATAAGTTTTGAACAACATGCCATTAGTAAAACAAGGACCTATGACTATGTCAGAAGATATGGGGTTCACTAAAGTGATTATTCCTCTTCTCCTCGTTTAAACTACACCTCCATGTGTATATTCCTCTTCACAAAACCACATGCAATAAGCCTAAATATCTCAGAAGAAGAAAAATCATCAAGTATACTATTCTACAACCTGAAAAATGAGGTGACAATTGCCATGAAGCTCACAAGCTATCCAACAATAGCCCAAATAGAGCGACCATCATCGGCTATATTTTTTAGGCGTTCTAAACACTTGTTTACGCACACTTTAAACAAAGTTGGTGTATGCACAAAATTAGAGCTCACCTCTGTCTTTATACCCAGTGCTAAAGAAGCCACAGCAGCTACCATCAAAATGATAAGGGTAAGATCCTGCCATGCCTCCCAGAGGAACATCTAAAATATCACCAAAAACCAAGTAATCATATCATATTAGCAGAAACTCTAATCACCAACATAGTAATATAGAAAAGAACTAAAACTTGTAAAAGAGAATAACAGCGTAAAACTTTTCATCATAGTGATATGTACCAAAAAACTACGTCCTTGTTTTCGAGGATACGTGTTTGAACCAAAAGTGGTCCTCCGATTTAGCAAATCATTGTCATCACCATGAATACCCTTCTCTATATTTGTTTTTAATATTTCTGCTAGTCCTTTAACCTGATAAAAAGGCAAGACAAAAATATATGTAAGAATATTTTTTATAAATAACAAAGACTAAAATATAAATTTATATGTTTCTATGGTTAACTTGCCCCTCCAGTGCGCTGAAGAACAGAAAGATTATGATCCCTTGAAATTGAAGCAAGCTCTTCTTGTCCGATTGCAAAATCACCCGTGGGGGAAGAATGTAATTCTGAGGTTCCTGACACACAAAAGAACCAAGTCAACCAACACTGCAATACCCTAATATTTATTAACGACCAAAACTGCCCTAACATAACAAGGAAAACAAATTATAAAAAAACTTCAAAGTAGATACGATTATAGCTAATGGTTATAAATTTTTTTAACTTAAAATATATAGTGATCAGACTTCTCAAACAAAAATTCACAATCATTGATAAGAGCAATTTCTACCCGGTCACAACTCATATTCAATCAAGCAATTAAATGTTGAAATCATCAATATGCCCTCAACTTATGCTTGTGGGACTCAAGTCTTGCAGAGTTCCTACTAGCATACTATGTTTCAGCACAAATGAACAAAAGAAGTAAGAGAAGACATATCTTCGCTACCAACTTTAAAGAAGTCATCACATAGAGCACATTGACGAGTAAAAAACTAACAACAAACATCTTATCAAGCATGCATAATCTAATAAAAGATAATATGTATATTTATACATAAGAGGATTACCATTTTCACGCTCCCCAGCAGCTTTAAAAAGATATGCGGCCTAATACATCAAAGATTGTAGATCAGAAAACTATAGAACATACATTACCAATATAAAGAATTGCTCGGAGCAGAGGGAATTGTAGGTACTCGTATAGCTTGAGCATGAGCTCTAATTTTCCTTAATATATTCTTGTTCTCCTCTTCTTTTTTTAAGTCTAAGGTATATCGGAATCTTCGAGAAGCATTTAGCACCAGTGCCGCTTGCTGCCAAAAAAAAATGTGTTAACACAATAACTGGAACCATCTAACCTTCAACATAGGACAATTAGATCAAGTAATCATAATGGTATGTCTTAAATAGAACGATTTAGATTTCTCATCGGCTACAGAAAGGCAGCAATACCAATATTGTAGAAATATATTTTTTTTAAGTACAAAAGATGAAAAATTGCAATATGTCCACCAAATTGAAAATGTTGGCCTGTGGATCACAAAGTAGTACATACTCTTTCATTCAGGTTTACTAATATGTTAGTGAAAAGAGGTCCATCAAAATCTTAATTGGTTTGCTCTAGAAAAATGCGGCATTAGACATTACACTATTCATTACCTCTTCAAGCCTGATTATTCTATGATTATAGAAAGGGTCATGTCCTTTATAGATGACATAATATTTATGTATGCAAATCACTTTCAAGCACCCAAATAATCTTTAGAGGGACTTAGGACTGAGTAGTGACAAAAAATACCAATCCTTCTCAGTATTGGCCAGTGGGAAAATTCTAACCAAATTTCAGATCCACAGCTTGGAAATTTATAGAGTAGAATTTGTTCTCATGCACATTTTACAGAAAATGGTAATCCCCTCCGCAATATAGTCACAACAAATAGACAAATATCTATATATTTTCTTATAGAAAATACTATAATTCATGGATGTGCTAACTGTACGCTTGAACCTAGGTTTAATTTGATTCAACCCTCACCTTATTGTAATGAAGTACAAGTTATTAGAGTTTAGTTTATTTCCAGTTATCAGTATTTCCGGTTTCTCCGATCTTCCATTCTAATATACATTATTACTGTTCAGAATCAGTGTTCATTATTAATTACTCCACATGATATTAGAGGCATGAGCTCTTAATTTGTGAATAATTATAACACATGTTCATAATCATAGACGAGGACTACTCATTGAGAAAATTCCGTGCTACTTTTACTAATCAATTATTAAATAGACAATGAGGAATGAGGAAGCTAATTCGTGAAGGGGAAGCAAATAGGGATCTATCCTTGAAACCATACAGTTTCCAGTTTGAAAAAAGTTGCTCCAGGATTCATAGTACATAGAGTTCAATTTGACAAGCATGACTGAGTACTGGAGCCATAAAGGTGCAGATTGTTATCCTCCAATTTCTGCAATTAATTATGAATATTACTACATTATTCTTTTTAACGCATTTTCAGCTAGTGACAATAGAACCAATGTTACGCTCATTATTCCACAATCTTTAGTTTCATCTGAAAAGAGAACACTTGAGCAATAAAATTAATCCTAAACCAAGACAACCAGGCTAATATAGTAACTTAGAAACATGACAGAAATACCCCTACAACTGAAGTATGCAATAAAACACCGGTAAGAATTCATACATCCACGTATACATATAGGAGTGTAAATTTGGAAATTACATGGAATTGAAACAAAAAGCTTACCCTCCAGCGCCTCAGTCTGTCAATTGAAGCATTCTTAGTACTGGTAATGTTGAATGGGTCAGAAGACAAGTCTTGGTCTTCTTCGTCATCAGAATGGCGGGCGGCCTCTACATCTTGGTGGCGCCTGTAAGGCGAGCCAGAACCTTTGAATATGTTACTCATCACTGTGGCAGGAGAGATGCACGGTTAGTTCAGTGTTGACTACTTGGCAAAGCAGTATACAATCACAGCTACTTTCTAAAAACACTCTCCCCAAAACTAAAACGATCTCGAGTGAATATCCAGACAAGTTTTGCTTCAATTTTGCATCCTATAACACAAGAGAAAGAGCAGCAAATAGCTAGCAACAGAAGAAGAACAAATTTAGCATAACAGCAGAGTTCCATGACTCGGGATAGGTGTTAGGGTTTCAGTGAGATACTTTACGGCTACGGCATTGATAAAAAGGAACGCCAAAACTAGATAGAAAAACATACCAAGCTTTTTTTGCGGGACGAGAGAGTATAGCCACACCCAAACAACAAACTTGTCTCACTGTGCTCTGTCCTTCCTAGAAGAAAAGAAAATAAACAGCGGCTGTTCGGTATTTATTTACAAGAGTATTTATTTATAATAAATATTGGGTTACAGAATACGGAAGAAAAAAAACGCTTTTGGTGTGAGGGAGGGCACGATAGGTTGCTTGTTCGTTCGGCGAGCAATGCATGTCTTGCTCATTCAGAAAATTTAGGGAAATATTTATGGGTTAATTACTTTTCGTACCCTTTTTCCAATCGGTAACATATCTTTTTGTATTCTTGCGTTTTGTAACGTTTAATAACAGTCCCTTCGTTTTGGTAACTGTCATTTAGTACCTTTTATGAATTGGTTACAAATCATTTAATACCTCTTATATATTGATAACCGAACATTTAATACCCCTTATGAATTGGTCACATATCATCAAATTAACGTAAATTTAACAAAAAAATTGTCCAAAGCGTTACCAATACAAGGTACTAAATGGGTGTTACCAATACATAAGGGAACTAAATGTAATTAACCCAATATTTATTTCAGAAGATGTTACCAAAATAATGGAATAAACAGGAATTGGTAATATTGTATATCACAGTTGGTCAACAGAGTTGCATGTGGAAAAGGATGGATGGATTGAAGAGCAAGAAAGGGAGGGAGAGAGGCATGTGAGCAGATCTGGAATTGGGTTTGACTTTATAAACTGTCACTGTACGCTTGGTTTAGTATTGAGTACACGTCATCATAGTCCTCTGCCACAGGTGGTGCCTATGGTGGAGGTCATATTTAAAAGCTTTTCTTCATTTTATAAGTCAAAAGTATCCCCAACTACTACCAGCAGCCTAGTAAGTTCACTCTCTACAGAGAAAGCATATACATTCAGTACTAAGTGTAAATTACACACGTGATTACTCTGAAGTTTAAAGTTAATTGATGCATACCTTGAAGTTACAACTTGTAACTAAAAACCTTTCTGTCAGTATGATGAAAATACCCTCAGTGATTTTTTTAAAATATAAATGAGGTGATTTTTTAAATAAAAATGAAGTCATTTAATAAATAAATATATATATATAACAAAAGTAATTTTTAAATAATTTTTTAAACATAATTATTGAAGTGTAGTTGAGGGTATTTTCATCATTTTAGTTAATGGAGGGGTTTTGGGTTACAACTCGTAACTTCAGGGTATGCATCAGTTAACTTTAAATTTCAAGGTAATCATTGGTTAAACATAACAACTTCAGGGTATGCATTTATATTTTACCCCAATAATAAATCCAAACAACCATATGAGGAAGGATTGAGGACCTGACATTATTTTTCAAATTTCAGAAACTAATACATAATAACTTGGACGATGAGGATTAAGGTGACGCTGCACGAAATAAAATTTAGTTGCTCCAAAGCTTAATAAAAAAATGCTATTGTATCAATTCAAATTTCAGGGTTTTAGTAGGGATGTTTGGAAAATTTTGAAGTATTTAATTAGAAAATAAAGCTATAAGTTTATAATAAAGGTACATACCAGAAAAGTTCAATCGGGGTTGCCTTGAGCAATGAAGAATGATGAACAGTGCCTCTCCTTATTTCCTCTAAACCCTTCAATAAGGAAACCCAAATGACACTGCAGACTCAATGACTAAAACTAGGATTTTTTTAATGAAACAAACTTAAGTAGAATATAAATAGAATCTTTATTATTCACCTGGGAAATAAACGAGGGGGAGATTGATAAGTAGCTATGAGCTTTACAGATTGTTTAGTAGATGGGAATTAATGTGGAGAAATGAGCTGCTCCAACACCCGAATTCGAATTCATCTGTGCAAGTGCAAGCCAAGAATATACCATTAGTTATCTCAATGGATTGAAGTTTGTGTATAGGTCATGATTCATGAGTTGTCTTGTGGCTTTACACACTTTCTTCCTCGTTTATTCTAGAGACCGTGCTTCAAGTAAGGTATAGGGATAAAGGGTCTTTGGTAATGTTTCTGCAAATTAGAGACAATGGTGATCACTAGAACTGCCTTTTATCTTCTTCATGACCTTTGTTCGGTCATAAATACATGTAATGTGGGTTCCTTTGCCTTTTACTTCTTTTGAAGCATGCATTCTATAAGCAACATATGCCTTTGCTTCTTGGAAGGATCTTCTATTCTCTATGACACACAACTTTAACATCCTTCAACTCCAAAGCATGCATATTTTTCAGATGAGGTTGTATCATTTCTCCTTACTTGCTTGTCTGATCGACATTTGGTATCATATCATTACTCGATAAACATTTGAGCCTTCAACTTGACATTATGCATATTTTTCTAGTGTCTTATTGGAGTCTCCCATCTCATAAAGCTCAGAGATTGTAACGTCTAACTATCCTTACATGCATGATCGAGAACTGATATTATATATCGTTCCTTAATAATTAAAAATGAACATTAAACTTAACGTTTTAAGCGAATCGAGATTTAACATGTGTAATATACTTCAGAATTCCCACATGAAAATAAACATTAACAAAATTAATCAAGGAGTTGTCCAAATAGAAAGGCTTGATAGTTAATATTAGGCAGATTGGATTACTGTTTTGGCACATAAGCTTGATAGGTGTTTTTGAGTCTGTTATTTTACGGGCTACTCTAAGTTGATCTTTGGACTGGGACATCTATAAAACTTCGTTGATTAGAAAAAAAGTTAATAGTAAGCAGAAAGCTAGTCCATGCATGTGGAGGAGGAATTGGAGCACTTGGAGCAAGCATTCATGGAATAAAAAGGTGTGTTTTGCAGTATCATTTGGAGATGTCCTTACTAAACAGACATGTAAGCAGCTTTTCGAGGAACAAGCAAATCATGTTTACTACGCTTTTGGAAATAACAATAATAATCTATTTTTCACAAATATTTTCGGCTGTATGTTATGACAAGTGCATGAGATAGAGATTGCATACCAGAAATCGGCAGAAAACTTGAATACAGGGACAATCCAACTTTCTCTGCTCCACAACAGAGGAAAAAGAAAAGAAAATGTGTTTCTACCACTAGTTGGAAATTGGAATAAGATAAATTTCTTAGTCTTTAATAAATGTATATTCGAGCATAATAGTTTTTCCTATTCCATGGATTCGACCGTGTCTTTTTTAACATAGTTTTAATACGCCCATTATGATTTAAAATTTGGTCAATCAATATTGATTGACCAAATAAATTTTGGAACACATTTTTTATTTATCAAATTTGTAGTTTTTTTATATATATAATGGAGTAGTTTCATTAAACGTGTAATTGAGACATACGTAGACAAAGATAAGATGAAATGGAAAAAGGCGAGTCATAGTTCGAACCCGTAGATACCAAACGTTAACCATATTACAAGATGTCTGGCTATATTAGTGAGAATAGTTGGGAGACAAACGCTTGTTGCTACTTGGAAGGCCTTGTCTTGATGACTTCTGGAGCAACTGTGTCCTTGGCCGGGAGTGGGACGTCAAGACTTCTCTTCTTTTGTGCTGGAGAGGGCGGTCACTCTAGCATCCTACATGTAGAATTTGGTGGTTCCCTTCCAAGAGTGGTGGACCGTCAGGACTGTAGGTGTGTCCGCCGAGGAATGTAAATTCCTTGTACCAACCAGAGGTAGCCCCTAGTATAGACAGGAAGTTCTGTATCAGAGCCGCCTCGTTTGGTCTTATGACCCGAGTTCTATCGAAGGACGGGTTGGAAATAATGGACACAGGTTGCTGACTCCATGTTGGTGTCGGTGCTTTAGATAGGAAGTTCTGGACCAAACTTGGTCTTGGGAGGGCCACTGGGGCGAATTCCGGTGCGATGGAACTACGAGTCACGGAAACGAGGGTTTGAGGATGTAGGTCTCAATCCTTGTTAGTGGTTCTAGGTGGTGAATCCGTATGGTCGAGTTGGTTTCCTCCCAATCCCTTCAAATCCTCGCCTTAATATTGGGTCTCTCTGGTTCCATGAAGGAGGGATCATAACTATGTGTAGTTAGGGGGTTGTTAAGGTCCCTCCGAAAACACTCGTTCTCCTGGTGTCCGATGCACCCGTAATGGAAAAAAAAATCGGGAGTCTAACATAGTGGAGCCAAAGCCGTGTTGGTGTGTGATGGCCCTCAACCATTATCCGGGCTATGGCGAGGTCCTTCTAGAAGAGGGCGCTCATGGTGCCACCCCATGCCATCCCAACCTTGTCGGTATGGACGTCCATAAAGCCCTTAGTGCTTCCCCTACTTAGAAGCCAATTTCCTCTATGAGGCTATCCCATGGGAGGTCAGAGAATAATACCTACATTTGGATCTCGAGAATGGAAAAGTGGTCAGGTTAATGCTGGGGCAGAGTTCCTCCAAAACTAGTGGTGCTCGTTTAAAAGACCAAGGCTCGTTCCGTCGGGTTCCCTTCTCTGTATGGGATGTGAAGTAAAATCCCGAGATGCCCCTCCTAAGTTTTTGATAACAAGGTTGGCATGGTGCCACACCATTGTCGTGACTCCCTCCATCGAGTCTCGGTCGCACTTCCGGGTGGTAAAGAGTCTGACAGGTTCTGTGGGAAGCAGATGATTTGGTCCTCCTCCCCATCCATCTTCAAGGCGTCAAATCCCTCTTGGAGAGCCTCCATCGGAGGTCACTGAGTCTCGGTGTCGTCGTCTTCATCCGGGGGCGACTTGACTAGGATTGGCTGCATGATTGGTATGGGTCCTCTTGCGGGTGCTAGTTCGTTCTAGTCAGGTTTAGGGTGGCATTGTCGGGAGACCACCGTAGGCAGGTGCAAAAATGTCGTCCGGTAGCAGGCCCACCGGGATAGGGAGCATGATGGCTCATGAGAAGCCAACGATGCCGGTAAGTTACACGGGATGGGCGGAAGCAGGGTCATTGGTGAAGGTCCCAGCCAGACGACTAACAGTAGCACGGTGATCCCCGTGGATGGAAGCAACGTGCTAGAAGGCGGCTTCAGATCTGGTGCTTGGAAGGAGCATTGCCATGGCCGGAGATCATGAGTGGTGCAGAGAGGGGCGAAGGGGAAGAGGGATCGGTCTCCCCTTCTTCTGGTATCACGCGGGCTTTATGACCGTCGAGCTCAGTGCTGGGGCTTAATCCGAAGTGACAAGCCACGTGGGGGTAGCATCGGTGGAAGCGTCGGGAAACAAGTGAGAGATTGACGGATGGACAGCTTCTCGTGGGTGGGTGGATTGACGTCCTACACGAGGTGCGTATGGGTGGTGGGGGCCATGAATGTAAGCGAGGTCTCGATAGGCTCAGTAGAGGTGATGGTTACTAGAAAAGAGGAAGGCGGCATGTAGAGCTTCTACAAAGAGAGGAGATATGGAACCCTACAAGATGATTTCAAATATATAATTTATACAACAACTTCGTTCACTCAACTGTTAATTATGTATTTAGATCCTCAAATTGACAGCTATGACACATTTCGGTTTTCTAAAGTGTCTGCTACGTATTAACATTAATTTATGTAAAGATATTAATACCCTCTATCAATTAATTAATTTTTCTCTAAATTTACTAAAAAATATGATTATTTTCTTGTATTAACATAAATTCTATTGTGTTTTTATTGATTCAATCATGTTGGAATAGTTTTTTTTATCGGCAAAACATATTGAAAGTTTTATAAACCCTCTTTTGAGAAGAAAGAGGAAAACGGGTTTAGCTACAAACCAACAAAAAAGACCCCCAAGACGCTCAAAGTCATCTTTTAAGAGAACAAGTGAAGCCAGCGCTGGCATGTCGCTCAACCTCATGAAAGATATGGATGGGTACATAGACCCTGAAGCCCCACACCGGGGAAGACCAACAAACACAATGAATGGGCATGCAGACCCAGAAGCTATGATTGGGTACGCAGGCCCTGAAGCTATGAGTGGTACGCAGACCCTGAAATGAATGGGTACGCGGACCCTGAAATAAATGGGTACGCAGACCCTGTAGCTAAGGAAGCAAAAAAGACAGTGAAGGTCTAAGAAACCAAATTTTACCACCATGAAGCGTAAGGAACGAAAAGGGGAAAGTACCTAACACCCGAATTTTTCAACCATGAAGCTCAGAACAAAAAAAAAAGGTCTTAGTACCTAGATTTTCCAGCCATGAAGATCTAAGAACACGACGATCCCAGATGCAGCAAGTCCAAAGAAAATCCAGCGTCGACAGCATCCAAAAGTCAGCTCTATTGCGGATGAAGGAGCTCGAACTCAGTCCTCCATGACCAATTCCGGCCTACACCAAGAAAAGACCCAAAGGGAGGGACCGGTATTTCTACCAAGTACGAGCACAAACTTCTGAAAAGGTGGTGACAAGACATCTCTACCGGGTATCCGGAGATGGATTCAAGCTGAGCGTTCTGAAACCGCATGACGGTAACCCCTCGCCGGCCAACACCAAGCGAGGACCCAAAGGGGAAGGCCTGTAGTTATACCGAGCATGAACCAACCAAGACCCGGACAGATCTGAAACCAAAGCCAATCACGAACGCAACGCCACGACCGAGCATACAACCAAATACTCCAACAAACAAGCAGTAGCAAATCAATACTTTCAGGAATCAGAGCTAGACTTGAGCTGAGCGTTCCGATACCGAGACCGGTAACCCCTCGTCGGCCAACACCGAGCGAGGACCCGAAGGGGAAGGCCTGTAGTTATACCGAGCACGAGCCAGACTAAACCCGCAAAGAATTGACACTAAAGCCTGCAGGGAAGCAGAACACCACCACCAAGCTTCCGACCATCCGCGATGACGAGGGACGAGATCAGATTCGCAACGAATCAAAGATCCAAAAAATCATGAAACGCTTCCCATAGAAAATCTGAAGCAAGGCGCCTGAGAATCATCACGATAGGATCCGAAAAAGCACAGCAACCCTACTTCCACCACCACACCACCAGCCAAACACTAGCACTCCACGATCTAGGGAACCGAGACTAGAGCTCGAGCTGAGCATTATGAAATCGAAGTCGATAACCCCTCGTCCGCCCATACTAAACGAGGACCCGAAGGAGAAATCTTGTAATAATAACGAGCCCGAGCAAAACCAAACGAGAAAAGAGACCAAAACCAAAACTAACTGTTAAACAAAACCGGCGAGCGAGGTTGATCTCTCCCAAACTAAGGGCCCGAGAAATAGAAGAGTCAGTCCGGCAAACCGAAAAGCACCGACGAGGAAGAAGGAGAAGACCACCCGAACAGCCCAAAACAGCTGACCCGGAACCACCCGGCCCAGGTCCAACCGACCCTAACCACCCGACCCAGATCCAACCGACCCGAATCCAACCGGTCCGGATCCTACCTGCCTGATTCTTGCCGACCCAGATCCAAACAACCAGGTCCAGCCCAAACCATAGAACACCCGGCCCACCAAAGTCCCGGCCCAAAGAGCTCCGGCCCACACTCGGCATGAAAGACGCCTCTAAGATGGCGACTTGCAGAACCCCGGCGACCTAGAACCTCAGCGACCCCGAGCAGCTGCAACCAGACATATCCCAAGCAACTCCGGCAAGCCACCGAGCTGGCCACTCGCCATCAGATTCCGGTAGAAATGGCGACCTCCGAAGGCCACGAACCACAACCGTACCTCACCCGGTGCACCAGGTCCGGCGAGCACGAACCCGTGGACGAAGAGCCATACCAAACACACGAACCCAACCCCACGAGCAGCCGCGACCGGAGAAGCCAGTAAAACGTCGAGAGGAGCTCCGACGGATGAGCCTGTAGATTTGGCCGCTCAGAACAGAAGAAAACGACGAGGAAAGGGGGACGAGAAGGAAGAAAGGGAAGGCTGGAAAGGAGGTCGTCGCCAGCAACAAGCCAGGCCGAAGGCAACGGCCATCGCCAACGAAGGAAGGGAACACGGGAGCGGCGACTTCAACAAGGGGGTTTTTGAAAAGGAGAGAAAAGCTACAGTAACCCTATCTTCTCAAATGTTTTTATGCCGGAATAGTTGTCATGTAAGGATATGAGCTCGACAACATTTTAACTTTACTAATCAAAAAACATAGAAGTTTCTTCATAGAATCTACAACATAGAAGAAAGTTACTTTATGGTGATTTGAAACAAGATAGTCAAATCATTTGACTTGTCCTAGTGGATGATAATAATGACCACAACAGTTTCCTAGTATTCTGTAGACGAATCAACTGAAAAGAAAGTAAGGGTTATGGATGGAATGAGATGCCCAGAAAAATGAACATTATCTGAACAGCTTACCTGTAAAATGTTGTGTTGATGCTTGTTCCATTGACTGAAAAAAGGCAAAATAGAATGATGATACTCTTCCTTTGCATCGAGTATGAAACCGGAGACGAACGCGTATTCTAGAACACGGCTATTACTCTTTTTTCAGAAACGAAAAAGAAGCTGAATCGTTAGTTGGTGAAATCTATAGCAAAACGATATAATTGAAAAGGGAATTGAGGTAAGGTAAACAAAATTGTAGCTGTTTTGGAGTCAGCTATTGGGATGCTTTGCGAGGACATGAAGCGTTATGAACAAAGTTAACATGTACGTTGTTGTTGTAGTTAAGGAATATATGATAATCGCTTCACGTAACTCCAACCAAGGAAATTTCCACGAAAGAGGCATGCATGTGACTGTTGGGGAAGAGATTATTGAAAATATTATGGGATGGAACTTTACCGATGTTACCATGGATCAATCTTTTGAGTGTCTTTGGTAATCAGTTTGCTATCTAGAGAATTTTTAAGACTAATACCATATCCATTTATATTGAGATAAGTTTCCAACTAATGGTAAAAGCCTATAATTTTTTTGATAGAAAACATCCGCAACATTTGTCTCGCCTTACATAGATGGGTTCACAATTATATAGAGCTAGTTCTCCATTGTATAACATGTGGACCATAATTATGACCTCGTACGATTTCCATACGTAAGAACAAAGAGTTTAACATCTTCGAAAGTTTAACATGTTTTTTGGAAAGTGTTTGAACGAATTCGTGAGATCGTTAATCTATTTGTTGTATATTTTGTGGGCAAGGGGTTGACACGTATTATAAGTTTTTCTGTTGAAAGTAAAGATTGTGAGCGGACCTTTAGTAAGAGAACTGTGAAAAGGGTTGTTGCCACGCCCCCAGTTTTAGCATACCCCACTACTGCTGATCTTGACTTGGGTGACGGATCCGTCGGCCAGGTCTCGTCGGCCAAGTATTTTTGGCCGACGGATGCGACAATCCATCGGTAGGCTGAACAATGGCCCGACGGATCCTATCCGTCAGCCAAAAATGATCACCTTAGTCACGGATTCGATCCGTCAGTGTGCTTCGGTGACCTTGTCGACGGGTATCATCCGTCATGCAAGAATTTCCACCTGACCGACATATCTGACCCGTCGGCAAGGTGTAACGTCTTGCCTGACGGATGATACCCGTCGGCAGGGTGTTATGGCTTGCCTGACGGATCACACCCGTCGGCAAGGTGCAATATCTTGGCAGGCGGATAACTCCCGTCAGGCAAGTGTTTACACCATGCCGACGGGTCGTATCCGTCAGGCAAGTGTTTACACCATGCCGACGGGTGCCATCCGTCAGGCAAGACGTTCCATCCTGCCGACGGGTGCAATATGTCGGGCAAGGTTTACAACCCTACCGACGGGTGCCATCTGTCGGCCAGGTCTAAACCTGTCCGACGGATGTAGATGCTTGTATCCGTCAGCCTAGTTTGAGTAGAAAAACAAAAAAAAATGTTTCAAAATTCATGCACCCAACCTTGCATTAAAATGTACCTGTTCCTGTACCATCCAAACCGTAATAACATCAAGCACACATACAAACCATAAACAAGGCAACCAAACATCCAACCGACATTATCAAATATAGTAGTTCTAAATAAGTTTATCAGTGCACAGAACAAAAAAAAGTTATCAGTTCACGTATCCAAATAACATAATGTTCATAGGAAAAAGGGGAGGACTGACTAAGGTAAAGATGGCGGGGCTGATGGCTGGGTCTCCGAAGCCAGAGTCGCTGATGTAGGAGTCGCTGACGGTCTGACAGAAGAAGGCACGATGGTGTTCTGCTGAGTGGAAGCCCAAAAGTTGAACAACTCCCGGAATTGAGCTTGTTTCGCAGCTTGGGCAGCAATCCTGGCCTCCATTTCTAGGCGCTGATCCTCCATCAACCGGCGTTGCTCCTCCAATTTCCGAGCGAACTCAGCATGTTGATCAGCCAAGCGAGTCTTCAGGTCTTCTAGCTCCTCAGATGAGCTGACTGAACGCGCACTCGAGCACCCACTAGCTCCCACATCCCGTTGGGTTGGGAGCTTGACCGCCTTCCTGATGCCTGATTGGAGTCTGCCCTTCTGGTGTTTACCCGTGATAATCTGGATGAGGGGGAGCTCTTCCTCCAAAGTCAATGCCTTCGCAACAGTAGGCGATGAACCCTCGCACTCTGTCACCTGTGACTGCGATAACCGCTCACGGGCCTCATCCACAACAGATTTTGCATGTGCCTGAGATACATAAAACACCAATATAATTTACAGTTTTATACGATACATGATAGAAAAACCCATAATCGTATTACCTTAAAAATAAGTGATGCAATAAATGTAATTAAAACAAGATATACCGCTCTTTTCACGTTCTCCTTGTTGAGGTCATTTGCCTTTGTTAGACCTCGACGTAGGCGTCGCAACGTGGAAGGAGGGAGGATTTGGCAAGAAAGCATTTGGCCCGTTTTGCGAGCAGCATACTACCCCCGTGGAGGAGGGCGTTGATTTTAGCGAGGACGACGTTACCCCGGAATGGAGTTCAGAACACTCAACTCCTGTTTCGGTCTCTAATCGATTTCTTTGCGTGAATCCGGACAGGAAGTAGGCAAGGAGGGCGGTGCTCTGTTTGTTTCACTTTTCTGTTTCAGTTTGGTTTTAGTATTGTTGTTTTCCTTTGTTTCGGTAGGGGAAAAAGGTCCTTTTAAGGATTGTTTTTCTCGCATCGTTTTACTTTTTGTAGAACGTTTGCCTAATAAAACTTTTCGCTTATCAAAAAAAATTAAGAGAGCATCTCCAACGGTAGTCGGTTTACTGACGGTTTGTTGTTGGCGTAGACGAAATATTGGCGGCTCACAGACGATTTGACGTTGGCGTAGACTATCGACGCTGACACAACCGTCAGCACCATGCGCCGGCGGCTACTTCTTGTGTGACCAATAGTTGACTCTTGAAAAAAAAATGTTGAAAAAAACAAAACTAAATGCTATAATTTTGTATAAACTCGGCTTTTTGCATAAAAAACACACCTTCCAATCATCTCCAACAAAATTTAAACTGTTAGTCTCTCTATTTTGTCATCGAAATGGAGAACAGTGTTGATGTCCATGCCAACGAGCTTGTGCTCAAGCGAATGTTGGAATCAGCACTCAAAGATTGCATGTTCAGCGAGGTCGTTCAAGGTTTGTTAGACGAAGCCATGGTCGCAGTACGACCACGAAAAAGAAGTTACATCAAACGAGACTGGGAAGCTGCGAACGAACGTTTAATGCGCGACTACTTCGACATGAACCCTGTGTACAAGGGTGTTCATTTTCGTCATCGTTTCCGAATGCCAAATGATGTATTCATCCATATTCTCCGTGCATTGGAGGATAACGATGTGTGCTTTAGGTAATGGTCTGACGCTGTGGGGAAGGTATCATTATCTCTGTATCAAAAATATACTACGATCGAGTCGAATGTGGATTCCCTAATCCCTCGGCATAGTCATGAATGCATGTGTTATCATTCACAATATGATTGTCAAGGGAGAACGTCATACATATGATGGCTTCACTGAACCAGCAGATGAGGGTGAGCCAAGCAAACGAACATTCACACGAGGAAGCTTCGTCCCGTCCCATGTTATAGTTGGAAACACCCAAATGATGTAGGATGAACGTGCAAATTATCAATTGAAGGACGACCTCGTCGAACACATTTGGAATAGATATGACGACACTTAAATGTACTTTCATTTTAGTTATTTTGAGGTCAATGTTGGAATTTAAATTATTTAATCAAAATGTCATTGTCATTGAACTTTTATGCAATATAAGTTGTTACGAAATATACAATATCCGACAAAATATCAAACAAGTTAGTATTCGAGTAGGTGGGTTCACTTGTTTTGTTCAGACATTCTGTAGCTAGAGTGTTTATATTTTTTTGTCCCCTCTGCTACCTCAGAGGATTTTAATTCAATTTGTTTTCCCTGATAAAAAACACACAAATGCAAACACAAAATGCAAGACATATCCAACCTCACACTATAAAACTAAGCAGTGTTCCTAGTACGACTCAATCCTACACATATTTATAATCACATAACGAGAAACCCAACACTTATCCAAAATAATCAAGCAATTTATTTATTTATTTTATTTTTTATTTTTTTATAAGCAAAACAGTATTATAAATCTCTCCCTTTTCAGAGGTCGGAAAGGAAGGACAAGAAAGGTTCTAGCTATAGATTCCAACAATACAAACTAGAGCGCTGGCATTCAAAGCACAACCTCAAACAAGAAACTAGATCGAGACACACCTCGTCCTCAATCGACAACCAATCCCTAACACCAGGGGATGAAATTATAAAGGGGGTATGCAAACCCAAGAAACACCACTGAAAAGAAATAGCAATCCTATGCTATAAACCTACACTACCCAACAACCTGGAAGCCAACCGGAAAACAAAGTCCTGAAGACCAGATTTTTCAAACATGAAGCACACTAAAAAGGAAAAAGGTCTTGGAACTGGATTTTACAACCATTAAGATCACCAAATTAAAAAAGTCTATCACCCAGATTTTTTTATCAAGAAGAGCAAACAAGACTTATTACACCTAAATCACCGGAAAAAGAATGAGGAGCTCCCTGTCTCATTAGGACCATCAAACTATCACAAAGATAGGATAATGACCTAACCAGCCGACAGTCAACACTGTAAATGGAAGAGACAAAAATGATGGACAAGACCCACAAGAACTCACAAAACCTTATAACAAATCTGAAGCAATCAATCAATAGGCAAACATGCACTAACTACTCGTCGGCGGCCAACACCTATAAACCGGCGAGTCCTTACCATCGAAATGGAAGGAGGTCAAGTAACTAAACAGACCAGCTACAAGGAAAGCGAGTGGAACCACATCCCTTAAACAGGAGAATGGGATAACAAGTATACCTTTCCTGAAACGATGTCGCACCAAAGAAAACCTCCGACGAGCTGGGGCCAATACCACAACAGTCAACGAAAGGTTCAACTCAAACATGACCCCAACGATCTCCCATAGAAGAAACGATTCCCACATAGGGCCTAAGATGAGTCGTCAGATAAACACTGAGGACAGAGAAAGGAGTTGGATAGCGACGAACTAGAACTCTCAGAGCAAAGAGAACCGAACCGCTACAATCTACAACTGAGAGTTGAGAAAGGAGTCCCACATCGGATCAGTAAATGCACTCCCAAAGCTCTTTCGTGGACAAAGCACGCCTCAACGAATTCGCCGTACCCATAAGTACAAAGCTTCCAACCCAACACGAACAGTCCTGCCCGAAGCCGACCCGGTTCAGAACAAGTCCAAAGGACCCGGCCCAAACCAGAACAGGCCAAACCGACCTGGCCCAAACCACATCAGACCCGAACCGATCCGAACTAAACCCTACCCGACCCAATACCCGTACCCGAGCCGACCACCGAAGGAACCTGCATATCTGCATATTCCGGCGAGCCAAGATCCCGTCCGGTAGACCCCACGAGCAACAGCTGTAAGAACCGCCCCCGGTCGATCCCGGTCAAACCGGTGAATTGTAAACAAGTTTGACTTTTGACCGGAAAAGTCAACCGAAGACTCAGGAAGTTATTCGGGGCCTTTCCGGGGCCCAATAAGCTTAGCCACTATCACAGTTGGCTTATTTGGGCCGTTTCCTTCAGTTTGACTGTAATATTAGTTAGGTCAACTTTCGGTCAAACTTGGACTTCTTATCGACTTTTCCGACTTAAATTATGGACAGCTGAAATTAATTTAATGGAAAGTAGCTCCTGCAATGCGACATGGCATTAGAGCCTTGGATGAGAAGAAATGGAGTTAAAATTACTCTTACACCCTCCCAACTTACCTTTAAAGGGATAGGACCTTAAGGGTCTTTTGGTATTTGGACAAAATAGGTCATTTAAAGTAACATGAGCACACAACTCAGCTCATTATTTGTTGTAGCAGCCGAAATTCACCAAGGGAGAGAAGAAGAGAGAGCTTCATTTCTTATGGAAGAAGAAAGAGAGGAAGGCTAGCATTTTGGAGCTTGTTCTTGGTCATTTCTCCTCCATTTTCCTTCCATCTCCATCATCTCATCTTCCTAGAGGTATGGATGCTCTTAACTTTCCATTTCATCCACTTTCAAGTTTTGGGTTTTGTGGGTTTTTGGCTTGAAGTTGAAGAACTAGTTATTTTGGTTGTTGCTTGGAGAAGAAGTAGTGAAGTTAGGTTGTTTTGATTGTGTTTTGGATGAAGCTTTGATGAAAACATTGAGGGTGTTGATGATTGGACACTTTTGATGGTTATTTTAGAGTTGTTTGGAGCTGGAAATGGAGTTTTGGGTGTGATTTTCGTGGAATCCGAGTTGGGGAAGAAATGGGAAGGCTCTGGTCAGGTTTGGCACGGAACGAGACCCGGACCGGGCCATGTGCCGGCACGGCAGGCCGCACGGAACGGGTCTGGTACCGGCACGGTACGCGACACGGAACGGGCGAGAGTCCGGCACGGTACCTCACACGGTCCGTGTCAGACTCCGGGCCGGTCTGTGACGCGGTCCGTGCCAGGTTCCGGCACGGCCAGTCACACGGTCCGGACGGCATTCCGGATCAGATCTCCAGAACCAAAACCCTTCCTTTTGAGGCCATTTAGATTCCTAGATCATTCCTTTGATGTTGTTTCTATTCTTGGGGACTGTTCTGTATTTTTGGTTGAGGAGCTTTCCGTTGGGTTACTAATTTTGGTATTGTTGTGGTCCAAGACCGTGAGACCGAGCTCGGAAAGAGGAAAGGCTTTAGACCCGAGCTAGAGAGACGAAGACCACTCCGGAACCCGTGTGAAGAACGGAGGAGAGGCTACCCGTCTTTACAGTAGAGTATTGTTAGAGGAAGACCACTAGGTAGGGGAAATACTAAACTACTCGTGCAATTCAATACTTAGTATGCCTATTAGGTTAATAAAATCGGAAAGATCCTAGAATTGCACATAGGATGCGAATAACTAGAATAACCGTCTTTCAATTACTAATAACCGGACGTGTCTAGTGTGCATGCTTAAGATGTGAATAACTAGTATAATTCGCTTTCAATACTTGGGAATTGTTTTACTGGTAGAGAGGCCGTGATGAGCCCTCGGATTATTTGTGTGTGGTTGCCTCACATGCTTGCTTGCTTAGTTCAGGTTAATTTAAGAGTCTAATGAAACTAGTTAAATCGTATGCTTGAATGATTGATTGAATGTTTAAATGAATGGTTGATTGATTGAATATTTGAATAATTGAATGCTTGAACGGATGATCGAGTATGACTGGTTGTGCCAAACGGTACGATCAAGTGATCGATGGACCGGTGGATCGTGACTGGTAAGTTAACGGTAAGTGTAAAGGGGTAATTAGATATCTTTGGTGTGTTGTGGTTAAAGTGTGATTAGATAAGCATTGATTGGTTGATGTGTTATCGTGTGTTTCTCTATTTCTTGCTCTTAAGATGATTGGTTGTTCGGCATGGTACTTACACCGGGGGAGTGGGGGGGGGGGGGGGGGGGTAATCCGGTAGTGTTACAGTTGTTGGTGTTTGGTAGACCCCGCGGGGTAATGTTTAGCAGATCCTGCGGGATAATCATTGGTAATTGAGCTTGTGGGAAATGGTATTGGACCCTACGGGGCATTGATTATTGGAGCCTGCGGGCATTGGTATTGGACCCTGCGGGGCATTGATTATTGGACACTGCAGGCATTGGATATTGGACCCTGCGGGGCATTGATTATTGGAGCCTGCGGGCATTGGATATTGAACCCTGTGGGGCAATTGGATGGTTTACCCTGCGGGGAATAGATACTTGTGGTTTCACCCAAGTGTATGCGTCCTGCGGGAGCACTACCTTGGTTCCCTATGACATATGGTCATTTGGAGGCATTTCCGAGAATTCCGATGATAAGCGCCCCTTTGGGATTGTTTCCGGTGCCCCGATGTATGTGCCTCCTCTGGACCGAGGGAAAATCTGATATCAAAATGGATACTCTGGTGGATCAGAGTATGGGACCGAACGTGACACCAGAATCTATCTGTGAATCGGAAGCTTGAGAAAGCAAGAGGTTGGTGTGATATTACTTGCTCCCATGTTAGTGGTTATGAATTATTTATAGTACTTTTCACGTAATCTTTTAAAGTTACTATTATCTTTAAGAATGCGTTACTATTCTTAGTCATACTGTTTCCATTGCATTTCTTGATTAATAGTGTTTAATTGTAAATTGCGTTGCCATGCTAAGGCAGCTCCATTACTAAACTGGTGGTTAAATTGTTTACGATTTTCCCTACTGAGTGCAAGCTCACCCCTATTGTTTTCTTACTGTTTTTACAGGCGTACCTGATGTTAGGGGGTTCGAGGCTCGGGAGCTTCTGGATATTTTGAGGGTTATTCTAGAGACATGTTGGTCTTTTGTACTAAACACTATTTACCTCGCACTTCATGTTGAGCTTTGACTCGTATTTGAGATTTTGGATTATTTTATTATGAGGATTTTATGGAGTTTAGTTGAACTTTCAAAGGTTTATTAATTGTTTATTATTTGCTATTATCAACTCAGGTCACGTCTTGAGTCCGGTCAAAACTGGATTTGGGGCGTGACATCAGCAACCACAACTGAGTTCGACCACAACACCTCTACCGGAGTACGCGATGCCAGAGATTCTAGGAGGCTGTAGATATGGACAAGGAGGCAGATCCAAAACCCCGAGCCACCAACTCTAGCAGGAACGAGGCACGCGCGGCGACCGAGCCTTCACCAACGTAGAAGACGGATCTAAACTCACCGACGAACTCGAGAAGTTGGACACAAGCAGTAGAAGGGAGAGGAAAGGGGTGAGAGGACTTTGGATTCGGGGGAGATTTGGATTCAGGGGAGACAGGACACCACCGACAACATCCGAGGCCGGACACTGTCGACGAAAAGGAAAAAAGAAAGGCGGCAGCCAGGTGCGGAACTAGGAAGAGTCTAGGTTATTCCGTGGAATACCCTAACCATGCAAAATTATAGCTTAATGGTTAAAGGCTTCCACTAAATACTGTCCACCCGAGTTCAATTCCTTGTCTTGGAATACCCTCTTTTTTCTTGATCTTTTGTGTTGTAATTGGGCTTGGGTTGGGCCTTCTTTCTCTTGATCTGTGAAAATGCTTAGTAAATTGTCCCGCTGAATACGACCACTTTACCACCACTTTTGATGGACGGTCCCTTTGTAGATAATACATAATTAATATAAGTATTTTATCTAAAAAAAAGACCCTTAAACATTCTACTGTAAATATATTTAGGAATGAAGATAATTTAATAATATTTTAAAGAGCTATTATATGTAAATAAGTAGAGTAGATTATAGACGGGATAGATCCAACATTTTGGTCCATATAAAATATACGATAGATTCAGGCTTGAACAATCAAATATCAAAAACTTGATATCCGATTTCTACCACCCACGTCTCAACTCAAACATTTCTTGATTATCAATTCTGCGTCTTGGGCCTTCCAAAAGGAGGTATGCTAGCTGCACAAGGAGGTACCCGTGGTGTGGCAAAGAAGTAGGATCGGTTGAGGCCAACCTCGAGGGGGCGAGCGTTCTTCCTCAAAGACGTCCCGATTTCTCGTTGGAGCTTCCTTCGATATTCTGAAAACCAAACTCGTCGGAGGACCAAACCATAGTAGCGTAGACATGAGGATATACATACGAATTATTGAACGCACAACACAAAAAAATCCAGTTCTCTTGAAAAAAATTTAAAACTACATTTCTAAAGTTCTAAGAGAACTGGATTATTTTGTGTTGTTCGTTCAATAATAGTTATGTACATTCTTTTTGAAGAGTGTATAATAAATAAAAAAATCGAGCTAATAAAAAAATATATTCCTGATATATTTAACAATTATCGACGGAATACCCTTAAATATATTTCTGGTTCCGCCCCTGACGACAACGACTAGAGAACTAAGATGCATAACCTATCAGTACAATAAATCAAGTGCTTAGTACCCACCAAAAAAATTCAAAATTTACAAATAGATATTAATCAAACATGATAAATAAAAGAGAGATAGAGATTTTTTTTTTGAAACGGAGGATCAAGATTTTATTATCTGAAATGTTGTAAAATACACATCAGTGCATCTGGAATAGTGAATCCGGACCACGAGAGGACAAGCATAGAACGGGCTTCCCGAGCTAGCCAGTGGGCTACTCCGTTCGCTGACCTAGAGATATACTCGAGTTTAACATCCTCGAGAGTAGCTAGAAGGGTCCGACAGTCATCCACCAATCGGCCCAAAGGGGAGAAGACCTGATGAGACCCTTAGATCAAGTGCACCAGATACTGAGCATCACTCTGGATAATTATTTTGGAAAAGTGTGAGGCTTGAATCCATTGCAGGGCTTGCAAAAACGCCATGGCTTCAGAGTATTCAGGACCTAGCATACCGTTCTCACAACCATTTCTCCCTTCCAGGACCCCACCCCTCTCTGTTCGACAAATCCATCCCCGGCCAAATTACCATGAATCCGCAAAGGTCGCTCCATCCACATTGATAGTGGACCAATTCTGGGTGTTGGAGTCCAGCTCGTTTGCCTGTAGTGGGGAGTAACAATGGGTTTCGGTCGACCGTTCTGGGCTTCCGACCAGCTACACTGGTTGCTAAGGAACGTGGCAAGGATATCCCGCGGTTTAGATGTAGTATGATCCCAGACCTTAGCATTCCTCGCTTTCCAGAGTTCTCAAAGGAAGAGGCAGGTTTTACTCTTTATCTGCATATCAGGTAGTTGTAGCAAATCAGATAGACAGTCATGTAAAGTACTGGACAGGGGGATAGGAACCTGCAGCCCTGCTATATCCCATACAAAACTGGCGAAGGGATAGTGGAGGAGGAGGTGATCAGTAGTCTCCTGGTTGTGCTGGCACATTGGGCAGGTGTCCAGAATCGGAACAAACTTTGTCCGAAGGTTGACTGCGACCTGTAAAGTACCAGAGAGAGCTCGCCAGAGAAAAACTTTGATGCGCGGTTTAATGTCCAGGTCCCAAATGCCCGTCCAAACTATCGTACCTGTCGAGATGTGCCAATGCCCATTCTCTCGGGATAACGCCCTGTATCCTTCCTTTACCGAATAAATTCCCCGAATATTGAACTTCTAGGACCATTTGTCTACATGTCGAGGAAGGGGCGGGGCACCTGCAATATGTCTTCCACAATAGCAGGAGGGAGATTCTATTGAAGTTTTGGAACGTCCCACGAGTGATTGTCCGTGGCCAGATCCGAAACCCTCATAGCCGGGGTGAGACAGGTATGAAGTGGGATGACCTGGTTATTCCCTAGTAGCCAGGGAGATCCCTCCACCATAGTCGAGCAGTCATCCCCAATAGTCCGAATCAACCCCTGCTGAAGTAGATCCTGTGTTGCACAAAGACCCGTCCAAGTCTGACTGAGGTTATTACCTCCTTCCGCGGTCAGAAAATCACCCTTCGGGAAGTACCTCGCCTTAAGGACACGGGCGGCCAAGCTATCTGGCTGGGTTAGCAACTTCCACCCAATTTTGGCCAGCAGTGCTATGTTCATGTCTCTTATATCCTGGAAACCCATTCCCCCGTCCTCCTTCGGTCTACATATGATCGGTTTGGTGCCTCTAGGGGTACCCGTCCACCAATACTGAGCTAAGCGACATGAATCTTGTTGATGGACTCCCTTCGTAAAAGGAAAACACTCATAGCGTAGATCGGCATGGCTTGGAGTACTGACCGAATCATTACCTCCTTGCCCCCGGCAGATAACATTTGGCCATCCCAAGTTCCTATTTTGGCCACAATCCGGTCACACAGAATTTGAAGACTTTGACCTTTGCGCCGTCCCAGCATGTTAGGGACCCCCAGATACTTCGTCGGGCCTGAGATCTCCTGTATCCCTAAGATACCACAATAAGCCGACCTATTTGTCGGAAATGTATTTGTACTGAAGAAAATAGATGACTTACCCTTATTGATGACCTGACCCGATAATCGGCCAAAGGTATGCAGGATTTGATTCAGTTGTTCCGCCTCCTCCGGGTCAGCCCTGCAGAATATATAGCAATCATCTACAAAAAGATATGAGAGACTACCGAGGCTCCTCTGGCCACCGAGACCCCGTAAGGCGTATCGTCCCTCTCCGCTTGATTGAGCATACGGGACAGACCTTCCATACAGAACAGGAAAAGGTATGGGGATAACGGATCACCTTGTCGGATTCCCCTCCCAGCTGTGAAAGGGGTTGTATGCTTCCCATCTGAACTCACTGTATATTGGATAGAACACATACATGCTAGGACCAAAGATCTCCACCCTACATCAAAACCAAATGCACCCATCATAGATAACATGAAGGACCATTCCACTATGTCGTAAGCCTTGCTCATATCCAGTTTCAATGCCATGAAACCCCTCTGACCTTGCGTCCGGCGCCTGAGTGTGTGTATAATTTCATACGAGATAAGAACGTCATCCTGAATATGCCGCCCTGGCACAAACGCTCCCTGATTTGTGGAAATAATAGGATCCAGGAGCGGTTTTAGACGGTTCGCCAACACTTTAGATAAAATTCTAAAGATGACGTTGCAAAGGGCTATGGGACGTAGTTCTGCGATCTTCCTCGCCCCTGGTATCTTTGGAATCAGGACCAGAGTAGTCGTGTTGATGTCCTGGTCGATGGTTCCCGTTGCTACTGCGGTTCAGACAAAGCCGAAAACTTCCGGAGCCAAGGTATCCCAACACTGTTGGAAAAATTTTGGGTTGAGACCATCTGGGCCTGGAGATTTCGATGGTCCCATCTGAAAAAACTGCCTATCGCACCTCCGCGACCGTTACCCGTTTGGTCAACTGTAGATTTTGAGCCGGAATGATCATATGGGGGACTGGCATAGGAATATCATAGTCCTCAATATCTCATGATGTAAATATTTCAACAAAGTAAGAATGAATCAGTTCCTTCATCCCCGTGTGCCACTGTAGTTCCACTGTCTACCCCTACTCATCTAACGAGTGTCCAATATCCTTGATGTGGTGCCTTATGTGATGGTTTCCCGGTTGTCCCCATTCAGCTTGGACCAGGGTACCACACTCAGGATGCTCCAACCACATATTCTCGAACCTGAATTGTTGGGGCCGTTGTTCCACTGGTTCCTTTTGGATCTGCAGTAAAATGGGCATATGGTCCGAGGTCGAGACCCCCAGATTCTACAGAGGCGCATCGCGAAAGCGGGTTCTAGCCTGAGAAGACATGAAAGCCCTATCCAGTTGACTTTCAACCCGCGTCTCTGGATCATGTACCCGGGACCACGTAAACTGATAGCCCTGTTGGAACCTCTACATGAGTCCTATAGGGTACACCTGGCCTCCCTTTTTTTCGAAGGCCGAAGCATACCGTTGAAATCCTCCATTAGCACTCATTCCGACGGAGCCGAGATTGTAGCCAACTGTCGCAGATTATGCCAGGTCCTGTGTTTGTTCTCCCATGCCGGTTCCCCATAAATTCATGTAAAGCGTAATGGCCGCTCTTGACCAATACGCACCACTACATCTATATGGGATTGTTGGACCGATAGTACATCTACCACACACTTCTCAGACCATAACATCATAACCCCTCCTTTGTTCGACGGGGGGCGAATACCCGGGGCTGCCAGTGGGACAACACCCGGAATCCCTGTGCCGCAATGAAACCCTAATGTTCGTCGTAGAATAGCCATTTTAGACCGAGCGTTCTGAGCGTCGACATGGCGGGTCTCGATGAGGAACACCAAGTCCGGTTTAAACCGGGTTACCAAGTCTTTCAATTGACGTCGGTTATGATCCGTACCCAAACCCCGACAGTTCCAAGCCAGGAAAATCGGCATTCAAAATCACAGTAAACAGATAACCAGAACAAACGTAGTAACCGTAGCATGTGCAGATCGATCAAGTACCTGATTGATCGAGACGTCCGGTTGAGCGTCCGGCGTCCGGCGCCGGCACCACCCTAGGGATGAGGAGCACCGCAGCGCCTCCTCAACTGGCTTCGTATCAGCCGGACATCGCCAACGTCCTAAGCAAGTCGTGACGAACGGCCGAAATACCCAACATCGATATCCAGATCCGAACAGATGGGCGGTGTACGGAGCGAAATCAGGTCCGAGATCGAGATGAGTTGCAGGATCTGGCAGGACAAACTTAGTGCAGATCACGATCGGAACAGACAATCCCTACCGAGAGGAACGACTGAGGCGAACGTCCGAGCAGAACAGAGGCGTTGGGAAGACCGACTCCGATGAACGGTGACGGTAGAGATGAAACCCTGGGGTTAGACGGAGAGCTTTTTAGTGTTCTTCATAATTAGTAACTAATAAAGAGAGATAGAGATAATATCCCTTTATCGAAACTAGTTGTACCTGAATAATATAAATTTTCTACGTGCATGTTAGATAGAATACTGCTTCGTTCAAGTGAGTTCTTATTTGACTACTACACTTCAGCTTCTATCAGATATCCCAAAGTTGCACATATAGCTATTAAAAGAGAAAGACATGACGTATACAAAACGAAGAGGATATGGATACAGAGTTACCTCCCTACCACTACATGTGTTTAACGTTATTGGAGAACTCATTCAAGAACCGAAATCATAGTTAGAGATTATAAGGTTGTTAAGTCACTAGAGAACTCATTTGTCCACCATGATTTATTGCTAGGTCGTGTTACCCATCACAGTCTCAGGCTATAGGACGTGGTGATTGTGATCCACACGGCCACAACCTAATTTGGTTTCCGGTTCTTGATTGAGAAAGGGACTTGTGTATTTTGGTTTGGTTCTTGATGCTTACCTATTTTAATCATATATCTTTATAAAAGGAACGTTGGGCTTGGGCTTACGTGGCACTGTTCACTGTCCTGAATCGCGTCTTCTCTGCGTTCTCGCTCAATCGACTCCCATCCGCAACCTCTCTCTCGCGTAAACACCCCTGCGTTACATTGTTCATTCATGATTCATGAATCCGTCGGTTACCTTGCGATGATTGTGCCCCTCTTTTACTCTGTCGGTTACGTTGACCTGGTACTCATCATGTTGCAGGCACCACCATGTTCTTCAATTGCAGTGATTATGGCGGTTTTAGCCGTTTCTGCCCGAGGGCTTTCACTTCCCGGCCACACCAACACCCTATAAATCAGCCACGACTTTCCTCTCCTTACTCATCTCTCACACAGGTCTTCAATTTCGTATCTCTTTTTCTCTGATTAGTTTTTGTAAGTTTTCCTCTCATTTGCTTGCTCATCTCGAGTTTACGCCTTGAATTTCCTGTCAATTTGTGTCTGTTTTGTTTATCTACAACTGAATGTTTGTGATTTTTTTTGGGTGTATGTTTACAATTTTCGTGTTTTCTTCTCATTTGGTATCATCCTCTCCCCTATGTCATCATCACTTGTGCAAAACAATTGAAGTGTGTTAAGACTGAAACCCAGTATTATATATGTAATTTTGATTCTCTTAATTCAGAAAAGCTAAACATGTTTGTCGTACAAGACATTTGCTGGGGTTAGTGTTTATGTATTCAGAGTGATCAAAGTTTGCTAATAAAATGAGATATTATCGCAGTGTTATATTTGATACTCATTTTCTCTACATATAGATTACCTCATTGTTGTTTTCTTTATCCGATTTCTTTTCAAATTTCATTACCTCAATGTGGAAACTGGTATGACTCGTGAGCTTTTATCTATGCACTTTTGTTCTGGGATCTAAATTGAGATTTGAGGAGATTAATAGGCTTGTCTGACTTTTGTTATAACTGTCCTGCCACTTTGTCTCTGTTTTTGTTTATCTACAACTGAATGTTTATGATTTTTTGGGTGTATGTTTGATGATTTTTACTGTGTGTTTTTGTCCTTCTTTTTAGCTGTATGTGTGTGACTAAAAACGGGAACAGGGAACCAAGTCATCATCACTTGTGCAAAACAATTGAAGTGTGTTAAGCTTGAAACCCAGAATTATACATGTAATTTTGATTCTCTTAATTCAGAAAAGCTGAGATCTACATGTTGTGCCTTGATGGTGGAGACTGCACAATGTCCTGCATTCATTTGAGTCCTCATATGGCACCACATTGTAGCTCTTGAGTATATTGTTATTATTACCAGTTTTGCTCCACAGCGTAAGTGTAGGGCATTGCTACGTTCTGATAAACATGTTTGCCCCCCTTTTTAGTTGTATGTGTGTGACTGAAAATGGGCTATGTTTGGTGTACTGATTTGTAATTTCCTCAGTTCCGTTGCCATAGGAGTCATGTTAAATTGTTTTTTCCCCTGTTTGTGTTTAAACCTATTTCTTTCACTTTGTCACGGTTATGGCAACAATGGCCACCAATTTGTATGCTATCAGTAATAGATTTGGCATTCATGATGACTTTAAGTGATTGGTTGATAAACACATCGTTAATATTCTTTACTGATTCCTTTTAATATCATACGCTATAAATGGATTGTATTAAAATTGATACCCAATTGTGTAAAATATTTTTATTCAATTTTTCAGTTGGTCTCAAGAAATTATTAATGTTAGATTACATTAACATTACGTATACTTAAATATTATTGTTCCTTATTTGTCGTTTGGGATTAAGACTTTTCATGCAATTGATTGAGTATGTATGGTACTGAGAAGAAAAACATATTATAATAGTTCTTTGTCTTCATTTTACAGGTTTATTCCGCATCATCCTTTCGCTCAAACTGTTACAGCAGAGCAAAAAATTTCTTACTGCTCTACTTTTTTATTGTCTGAGAACTTCTACTTATACTAATGGAGTAATGGAATTTTAAAGTTTTATTCTTTGGATAATACTGAAATTGTACATAAACTTCTTAATGTTTAGGGAAGGACTTGTCATGCACATTTTATAACTCATCCGTGGAGAATTTCCTAAAAAAATTATTATAAGTTCATATGTACTTGGTTATGTTTGCTTCTGTGAAATAGTTGGATATTTTTTTTTTTCATTTTCTCTTGCGGGGTTCAGAAGTGTTTCTGCCATCAGTCCTCAAACTTGATGGTTGATGGCAAGCAAGATGTGTTTTTTGACAGTGATGATGAAGATGAAATTGAAGCACATCGATGGGAATGAGTTGGTACAATAAAATGTTATTTTTATCCAAGCCTGTTTATTGCACTGCTATATATTGGCTGATTTCAGTTTCTGATCTTGATACCTTTTTTTGTGTTTTTTCTTCACAATTTAGGATTCTCCTCTCTTTAAAATAAAACTATTCATTATTTTTTGATCATATATATTACCAATGAGCGAAAAGAGGTCAATTTAAGGCATGAAGGTTTTGAATGTCAGTTTGGTAGTTTACCTACACCTCTTAAAGACTAAGTTCTCTCAATCGATCTTTTGAGCTCAGCTCTCTGCTCTTCAGCTGGGCATTTTTTGCCTTAACTTTGCAGTTAGTTGCTTGGGTTGATAAGGAGTATATTGAGGATCCTATTGATGTCAAGCCACATGTAAAACAATTTGGCGTTTTTCCAAAGAGAAACATTGATGTGCCATTTTGCCACATGAAATAATGGCATGTGATGAATCTTGATGTTGCAGGGATATGATTCAATTCCAAATTTTCAACAGAGATTCCAGACTCAAAGGCTAAAGCGGTTTGATGACATGTCATGTTGGGTAATCTTTTTTGTCTTTTATTATTTATGTTGTCCAACTTACCATATATCACTAATATGATGTGCTAAATAAAGTGCATGATTCTTTGCTTCTCATATTGTAAATATATCACTATTTGATTGATGGGTTGTTTCCTTCTGATAGAATCATCAGTCAAAATAATCAAGTAATTATAACTCCTAAACTGATGGTGACTTTAACATGTTGCTAATTCTTCTTCTTCTTTTGTCCTTTTGCTTAGCATTATGCTCTGTTCCTGGCATTTGCTTCTCAGTTGTTCTCGGTCTTTGGAAACATAACAAGGTATACCATCAAATCAATTGGGTTAAATTGGGGTTTTGATGGAAGGTCGGGTAGATCACATGTGTCCAAAGCAATATATTTGTTTAGTCTAATTTAGCAATATTCTTAGCTCCCACCCGCAGATTCTCTAATTGAAGCTGGCAAGGAGATTTATTACAGATCCTGTTTGTTGAGGTACGGATGCAATTAAATTAATTAATTCCCTGTTTTACTATGCTGCATAACTACCTATGGTCGTTAAATTCATCGTACCATGCTTATTGTTTATCAGCTCTTTTCTTTGTTTTTCCGGTATGCGACCCTCACAACAATTACTTGAAACAAGAGGGTCAGTGTATAACATTGGAATGAGATTAGTATTTTACCTTTGTAGGAATCGAACTAAGATAACCTTGCATCCACGTCGAAAGCATTGATAAATAGAGCTGTATTGGGTTTACATTGATGAAAATATTTATAGGTATGCATGGTGGAATTTTGTAGTTTGTTATGGAATATGACGGGCTTACCTGACCCATTTCTTGATATTTGGGATGGAGTTATTGATGGATTACATCTATATGGCCTATCATTATACTGAGTTGTTCATTTGTAATTTACTTGATTTTGTTAGGGTTGTGCTACTTTATATAGATTTAAGCGTGGTCATTTAGTCATTTAACTTTAATGTGGAGGTAAGTTGCGTAACTTCACAAATACTGTTTCCAAAAATCCAGTTTTATCTCGCTAATCATAGTGATTTACTATAAAGAAATTCCTTTCCTGAAATGCAGTTTACCGGTATTTGAAAATCGGAGAAACAATTCCTTCCTACTTTTTGGGGAGCTGAACATTACAACTGCAATCGGACTCTATGCATTGTCTTCTCATTCAGAGTTTTGTTTGGAATTAGATGAAGCTCTAATCAAGAATCCCTTTATGGGTGTTTGCTTGGACTTACTCATAGAATTTAAATATATTTATTTTACAACACAAAGATATATATGAATATTTGTATGTTTTTCTATCAGCTATGAATATTTGTATGTTATATGTAGAGTTTAGTTTGTTAGCGATTTTAGCCAACTCTATTTTATAGCATATACATACATGACATTTCCTATGTCTTATGCTTTGCTTGACTTCATGCAATGTGTAGTTTGTACAGTTAAGGCTGGTAGGCTTCAATTGAGTAAGAGCACCCACAGTCGTGGGCGATAAGCTGCTGGCGAGGAGAAGTCGCCGGCGAGGAACTGGCGAGGAGCAGGCGAGGAGGAGGCGAGGAGATCGCTGGCGAGGTCTGCTGGCTACGTGCTTCACGCCGGTGAGATGAGATGAGGATCTTAAAAAATATTATTTGTCCAATTAAAAATGCTTGGTTTCAATGCTATTTGTTTTGAAAATTAAACCCCACCTATATTATCCAACAAATATATGTACGTCCAATCGAATAACCTTGATCGTCGATCACCATAACTACAACATTTATGATAAACCTAACCTAAAACCTTATATAAACCCACCCTCACAAACTAAAAATGCACACACTCTCTACTATTCATCCTTCTCATACACTATCATAAATGAAGCTTTCGGCGTACTACAAGCTCGGTTTCACATTATCAAACAACCGAGCCGGTTGTGGGCTCCCAAGTCAATCGGTTTGGTAATGAATGCGTGCATTATATTGCACAATATGATAGTTGAGGCTGAACGTCATACATACGACGGGTATCGTGAACAAACAGAAGAAGGTAGTCCAAGTCAACCACCCATTGCACGAGGAGGCTTCGTCCCGACCAATGTCATACTTGGAAACACTCAGAGAATGCAAAATTAACGTATGCATTCCCGTTTGAAGGACGATCTTGTCAAACATCTCTGGACTAAATTTGGAGACGCATAGTTCATCCACTGGCGTCTTTTGTGATCGAGATGTTAGTTTCCATTATTATGTGTTCGTTTCCTTTATTCGGTGTTAGTTTCCTTGGTGTTAGTTTCTTTTTATCTATGTTCGTTTTCTTTATATCTTTTTATCTAAGTTATCAATATTTGTTGTTTTCCATTTAAAATCTATTTTTAAAAAATACATTTAAAAAAATTGTTTTTTATTCATCTCGCCGGCGCCTCCTCGCCAGCCCACTGCAGAACTCGCTGGCGGTGAGCCGACGAGATGAATAAAAAACAATTCTTCATATCATCTCGCCGGCAGTCGGCGAGATGACTGTGGATGCTCTAACAGTGGTAAAAATGATTCAGATTTTCTTGAAATAAATTAGTTGACAGTGTATAATATAATTGAGAATTATAGCATATTATATACTGTTGTTGTTAACATTCAAATGTAGCGATTAGATATAAAATGTAATAGGTTTCGACACTTACAAACAGTAGCCAAAACCACTTATAAAGAGGGCAAGAGAAATAAAGCACATCTGACAAAGTACAAAAGACCGTAACTTTTTTATGCAAATTTGAACTATATGATATTAGATGTCAAATGTATTTTTGACGACATACATCATGTGTTACGCTGTGACTCCACCTAATATAAATTGAAATCTTTGTGATTGAATGAGTTTCTTATTGGGCGACCCTTTTGTTATTTACACATACATTATCAGGATAACAATAAGATTGTTGGCTACTATAACCACTATGTACACACAAACATTTGTAAAATATTATCCTAAAAAACAAAAACTAACAGCGTTTGTATCCACCACCCAACGTTCATCGCATGGTTTTAAGATATGTTATATAGTAGATATAAAATATATCTTTGACGCCTGCGCGGTGCCCCCACCTAGTGATACATTATGACTAACCAATAGGGAGATTTGAAGAACTAGGCAACATGGCTTATGTGCATGCAAGCCATCCCCACAAAGTGCTTTCTTTTGAGCAGGGGAATATATCACAATAACATCTGGTGTAGCTTTTGCCAAGAGGAACCAGAGGAGATTGATCATTTGTTTATTGGTTGTCCTGTGGCCTGGAATATATGGTGCTTGTGTCTGGAATGGTGGGGAATCAAATCAGCATGCACTGCAACTATAAAGGACTGGTTTTTGGCTTGGAATCAGTTAGGAGGCAAGAAGAAGAAGATTCATTGGAACATGTTATACTCTATAGTACTGTGGAGAATATGGTTGTGCAGGAACAAGCTTATCTTCAAGAATACTTTTGATCATCCACAAGAAGTTCTACAAGCTGTTCAAAGTGACTCATTCCTTATAATGTGGGCCAAATTTAATAAGGAGCACTCTTTCTCCTTTCTACAATGGATCACCTCCCCTCATTTATGTGGTGTAAAGAACCCTTTGGCCACATACTGAGGGGATCATATTTTAATCATCAACATTGGTTTTGGTACACCTTGGGTGGGATAGGGAAGGGATGGGTGGTTTTGGGTTTTCTTTTTGTGAGGTTAGTCAGTTCTTGACTAGGCTGGGTTTTGCATCATTGTTTTCTGTGTGGGGTTTTTTTTTATCAACTTCAGTTTGATATGTGTGAGGGTAGATATGACATTTCTAGGGGAGAGGAGAGGTAAGGGTTGTTAAGTCATTGTTATCCTAACTGTTGCCATTTCGATGGTTTGGAAAGTGCAGATCAAACTTGGATTCACACAGGTTTGGGACTGCATAATTCAGTCATTTGTTACAGCTAAAGGAGCTTAAGGGGTCACAAACTACAGACACTCACAACTGTCCTCAAGACTTGGAAGATCTAAACTGAAACTGGTTTGGAGGTTTCTGCAGAATTGGGGTTCGATAGGGTTTTAATTGATTAGCCTTCACTGATCTACATCAATGTCTTGTATTCACATCCATTATTGGAGGATGATTACAGTAGTGTTGGGTTTCAGTTTGGGGAAAGTAGGTTGGTTACAAAATGATGTTGGGGTTCATAATTTGGTTGGGAAACTTGTGTCCCAAGAAAAGGGTATTAGTTGGGAATGTAGGGTGGTTTCAATTTGCTGTTGGGGATTAAATTACGGTTGGGAAACTTGTGCCCCAAGAAAGGGGTATTAGTTGGGGTTGAATGTATTAGTAGGGGTTGAATGTTTTGTTACTACCTTTAAGGGCGAGTCCCTTGGCCTTGGCTTTTAATCGAAAGCTAGGTCTTAATAAATTCAAAAAATTGCCGATCAAAAAAAAAGAATTAGGCAACAAAATTATTTAGAATTTATCGTAAATTAAATCCCAATATAGGAGATATAGGAGTTTAATGTAAACATACTTAAATTATTTACTCAAATGTTTGCTTACGATTAGTCATAATCAAATACACTTTAATTTGTAGAATTAAATAAAACACGTCCATTTGATCTTCTTCTAGCCTTCAAGTAACTCTTGTTTTTTTAAACGAAAGTTGTGATAATTTATTAATAATAATAAAAAAAAGAGTCATTATAACGAGCAGGACGGCAAAAGGTTTTTGTTGAGATAACTCTGAGACATACTGATTGAAGGTACAGACGGTTGTTCCCATAGAGAGGACTCTTTTTGCCGTGAGGAGTGCGACCGAACTTGAACTCAATAGTAGTACCGGAAGAATAGGCCTGAGCTAATGACCCCTTCATACGTAGGTCCCTAAAGCCTTGGGTGTCTAACATTCCTTCTGGCGGTGCTGCTTACCAGCCTTCGCTTGGTCTTCACAAGGCTCCTCTACATATTTTCTCTTCTATCCCAACATCACAAATGAAACAATCTATGAAGAGCGAGTAGACCAGGTCCCTGAGGTATGGCATTCCTCTAAGGATCGCGCCACGTTCGCCTCAAGTCCAATCTCCCTTACGTGAAGGTTAGGTAAAGTGTTTGTGGTTACGATTGGTCTTAGGTAGAGTGTTCGAAGTCAACGGTGCAAAGCCTATAGGACTTAGTTGTCACGCCCCAAATCCGGTTTTGGCCGGACTCGAGACGTAACTTGAGTTAACTATTAAATAATAATAATAAAATAATAACATCTCCGATTCAAATGCTCAATAGGTTCCAATTAAATATTCAAATAACATGTGTTCCAAAAAGTAATAAGGAGTCAAGCTCCATAAAGAGTATGTAAAAACATAGGGTTCGATATAAAGACCCACAACGTCTCTAAGACAGAACACCCAGACTATCCCGAAGCTCCTGAGCTTCGAATCCACTACTCATCAAGCACACATGTACAAACAATAGATAAAACAAATAGGGGTGAGCTTACGCTCAGTAGGGAAAATCATGAACAGTTTAACCTCCAATTTAATAATAAACTTCTTTATCTCGATGGTCATATTGTAATTAATGCTTTTAATCCAAAATAATGCGGTAAAATAGAAAAAATAATATCAATATCGCATTCTCAAAGATAACAATAACTTCAAGGAGAATAAATGAAAAGCGTTGTAAAGATTCGATAGCTACTAAAATGGGATCACGTGAATATCACGCCAACGGCTCAAATCCTCAATACTCCGATCCACGAATAGGTTCTTGTGTCATATCAAATCCCATACTCCGATCCACAAGAGTATTCATGTCATATCAGATTTTCCCTCGGTCCAGAGGAGGCACATGCATCGGGTTACCGGTAACAATCCCTGAGGGGCGCTTATCGTCGGGATTCCCGGAAATTCCCCCAAAAGACCATATGTCATAGGGAACCAAAGTACTGCTCCCGTAGGACGCATACACTTGGGTGAATCAATAAGTAACCATTCCCCGTAGGGTAAACCATCAATATTCCGCAGGATCAACCAATGAATGCCCCGCAGGGTCCTCCAATCAATATCCCGCAGGATTAACCAACCAATGCCCCGCAGGGTCCTCCAATCAATATCCCGCAGGATTAACCAATCAATGCCCCGCAGGGTCCATAACCAATATCCCGCAAGATCAATCTACCAATGCCCCGCAGGGTCCTCCAATCAATATCCCGCAGGATTAACCAATCAATGCCTCGCAGGGTCCACAACCAATATACCGCGGGATCAATCTACCAATGCCCTGCCGGGTCCTCCAATCAATATCCCGCAGGATTAACCAATCAATGCCCCGCAGGGTCCACAACCATTATCCCACAGAATCAATCAACCAATACAATCAATATCCCGCAGGATCAATCAAACAAAGCCCCGCAGGGTCCACAATCAACATCCCACAGGATCAATCAAACAATACAATCAATATCCCGCAGGATCAATCAAACAATACAATCAACATCCCACAAGATCAATCAAACAATGCCCCGCAGGGTCCACAATTAATATCCCGTAGGATCAATCAAATCAAGAGACAGATTCACCAATCACACATCACAAGGGATTCATACCCACAATCACGCTTACCTGCATACTTACCAACCACGTTCCATCGGTCTATCATTCACCCGATCATATTCTTTTAGCACAACCAATTACACTCATTCATTCATTCATGCATTCATTCATTCATACAATCATCTAAGCATTCATTCGATCACTCAAGCATGCAATTTATCTAGTTTCATTAGACTCTTAATTCACCTTAAAACTAAGCAAGCATTGCATGTGAGGCAACCACAACCAATCCTATGGCTCATCTCGGCCTTTCTACCAGTAAAGCAATTTCCCAAATATTGACAGCGAGTTTAAACTAGTTGTTCACAACCTACGCATGCATACTAGACACGTCCGGTTATTAGTAATTCAAATACGATTATTCTGGTTATTCACATCCTATATGCAATCTAGGACATTTCCAACTTTATTAACCTAATAGGCATACTAAGCGTTATTTAACGAGGAGTTTAGTATTTTCCCTACCTCGAGGTCTTCCTCTAATAATACTCCCAGCTGTTGACGACCGGGCCAACTCCGTCTTCTCCACGAACGAGGTCCAGCCTGAGTTTAACAAAAAAGGACGGGAATCAGTCCTGGTCCAGTCCGAAGCGGTCCTCTAAATATTAATTAAGTCCATTAATCGGTTTGTCCAAACGTCCTTTAAAAATCCGATTTTAATTAAATTAAATTAATTAATATTTTAATCCAACTGGTCAGACCCGGCCCGACCCGAACCTAGGCCCAACCTGGATCCAGATCCGTCTGGACCCGGAACCAACCCGGATCCAAGCCTAACCCGACCCGGACCCAAGCCTGACCCGACCCGGACCCAAGCCTGACCCGACCCGGACCCGAGTCAGACCCGGTCCAACTCCCGGTCTGAGTACTGGGCCTGGCCCAATGGCCTGGTCCAGCCCGAGTCTCGTTTGTCCCAATCCAGACTAGCCCAAGGCCCGGTCACGTCTGAAGCTCGTGCACGCGAGCGGTGCGGCGACAGTCTTGCTCCGGCGAGTCCTCCGGCCTCGACGGGCGACGAATGGCGGCAGGGAGGTCCGGTAAAGGGGCGGCGGAGGTTGGGCGAGGCGTCAGGGAGGGAGAAGTTGTCCATCGCGCGGTCCAATCGCTTCGTCTACCATAGATCTGGCGAGACGAGTCGTTTGCCGGTTGCTTTGGTTTCTTCTGCGAAGGACAGAGACGGCGTGGGTTTGAGCGGTGAGGGAAGAAGGGTATGAGCGAGAGAGAACCCGGAGCTCTGGCACCGATCTGGATGATGCGTGGTTCGGATTTAGACCGGAGCTCAAGGTCGTCGATGTTGATTTGGTGAGAGGGAAGAGAAACACTTCGCGAGAGAGAGAGACGCGTTTTCGAGAGAGAGAGAGAGAGGTTCCTCGAAACGCGTTTACGGATCTGAGGGTTTAGACACCCCTCGTTGGGCCTGAAGCTTGTTGGGCCTGGCACGCACTGGGCTCGGGCTCAGTCCTTCTGATGGGCCCAGGCTTGGTCCAGCCCAAAGGCTCCTTTCTTTTCCTTTTTTTTTTGATTTTTCTCTTTAAATTGCATCCTTTCAAATTTTTCGATCCAATTTCTAACCTCGTCGTTTTAAAACCGTCAAATTAGACAATTAACTTAACGGGTCTTTACAGCCAACCCCCTTAAAAGAATTTCGTCCTCGAAATTTAAAAACTGAAGTAACTCAAAGGTCGAGCAGGTAGGGGTTACTTCGCGCGAATCTCATCCTCGGGCTCCCAAGTTGATTCAGCTCCTTGGCGCTTCCATTACACTCGTACCAGTGGGGTACTTTAGTCCCGCAGGACCTTCTCCCGCGTATCCAACATTCTGACTGGCTGCTCCGAAAATGAGACATCACCAGCTACCTCGATGTCCGTCCACTTGATAACGTGGGAAGGGTCCGCAGTGTACTTCCGTAGTCGGAATACAAGGAAGACATTTTCCACTTCCCCGTGCTGTAGTTGTAATGCAAGGCTATAGGCAACGGCTCCAGCTTGCCCAAATCTCAAAAGATCCGATAAAACGCGGGGATAGCTTGCCTCCGCCGCAGTTGAACCGCAATAGTTACTTCTTCGGGCTCACCCTCAGAAATACGTGATCACCAACCGCAACTCAAAGGGTAGACATAGTCTATCTGCGTAGCTCTTCTGTTAGCGCTACGCGGTCTTTAACCGTCCCGAAACAACGTAACCTTTGCTTAAATGCTCAACACTTGAACATACTAGTTGCTCAAACGCCATACTTGGCGGTGAAAAACAGTCTTTCTCAACAGTTCAGAACTCAAACGTGCAACGTCTCACATCAACTCAAAGAAAAACCGAGCAAAAACACAAGCCGAATAACACTCAAACACTTAAGAACCTCAGGTAGCGGTCCAGATATCCTATACCGGATTTTTCCGTCGGCACATGTATCCTGCCGGGACGCTCTGTAAGTCGAACAAAGTCGGAACCACACACCGACGTTACTTCTCAATTTCCTCCTTAGCAACCGTTACAAGTCTACAGGGACTAACCCCAACAGAACTCAAACACTGCCAAGTCAAGACCAACCACAAACAATTTTACAAGGAAGTGATACCCAAAATCAAACTTGGCGTTGACAAACAGGATTACTTAACAGTTCACAATTTCAACGTGAAACACATTAGATCAACACAAGGAATCAATGAGTACACACAACAAGTCGATTAGCCCTCAGACACTGAGGAATAACAGGTAATGATCTTGGTAACCTATACTGAAACCAATGTCGGTGAAAAAGGCGGACCGTCACAAACAACCTCGATGTAGATACCTCTCACTGGCACTTAGCCGAAAGTAGGCGTCCTTCGGGACACACCTAAACCAAACGTTACGATAACCACACTCGACAGTAGAACACAATTTAAGATCGATCCGTAAAGGTTATCCCAACCGGTGGTATTCCTTATACCGTTTGACACTCGCTCACAAGCTCTCGATCAAACCAACTTATAAGTAAGTTCACTCAAGTTACCACTTAAGGAGTAATCAACACGCACTGAAATCTCACGGATTTGAACAGTTCAGAAAACGAGCGCGGTTCCGTCAATCGTTTCTCGAACAACTTAGAACCAACAACGGTTAACTCTTAACTTCCCCTGTGCCCTGTATGGCACAAGACCCGACCTACCACGCAACGCTTCGTTCAGTGCCATCTTGTTACTGGCCTGAAAGCTTGTGGTAGTCGCACTAGGCCGTCTCTTTCCGGATTTCAACGTGAGGTGCTCTCACTTCCATGGCGTAACTTAATGGTTATGCTAGTCCTCACGGGACGTTGGCGTTCATTCTTCTCTTGCTGATGGAGATATGCCTTGGTACTCGGTTCGTGTTCTCCGTGTTCTTCTCCGCTGGGAAAGTCGTCTGATTAACTCTCGGTGTTATACATCTGTTCTGTGTGGCTCGTGCACTGGCGGCAAACCGATTTGTCCCTCTGGGAAGAACGTAGGGAACACATTCTAATCTAATCTCTCACGTACGGCACACACTCGTGCAACCTTTTTTGCTCGTTAACCGGGATGTCGAAACAAAGTCGTCTCAAAGGTTCGAATCTTATGACTTAAATCTTCTAGCGGGGGTAGAAGAAGCTGGAGATTACGACTCTTGTGGGTTATGGGTCCACCACGCTTCCGCTGCGCTACTCTGATCTTATCGTCACTCGTTCATCTCCGGTGACCGGTCGGACCGTTTATTGGTCAGGCCGTAGTCTTTCACTGCTCGGTTATTCGCTGCTAATAGCATTCGATGAACGCCTATTGTTTCGCCAATCGGTTCTTAAAACTCGATCCGCACTCTCGAAGAAGGACAGAACTTCCCGTACTACTAGGTATGTTACTCCTCTTTCAAATTCATACTGATACTTAACAGTAATACAAACTCTCATCCGGTGTGTTGAGACACGGGTGGCTTAACGGTCCTTACAATTTCGTTCCCACACAAAACAGCCACGGAACAAACCAACACGCGTAAAACTCAAGTGTCAACAACGCAGTATCCAAAATAAATAGTACACAGGTACTCTAAGCGATCTCATGATCGAAAAATGTGTCCCTCAGCTCAGGGACCGACAATTACGTACACCCGGCCCTGTTGAGTCGGAGGTCCTCCTCTCAGTGGTGGTGGAAGAATCTGCTGTTGTGATAGCATGTCCTCTCATCTGGACGTGGACTCTCCTCGACTCTCGCCGGACGATCTGTAGAGTGGTCTGCTAATTCACCACTCAATGGGCACTCCCGGCCTAGATGTCCCAACTGTCTGCAAGAAGGACAAAATTGTGCTACCGGGCAGGTCCAACCGACGCTACTACCCCAACCCGTCGTGTCCCACCGGACTGGGCTTGTGTTGAACGAATTCCGAGGTCCTCTGTCTCCTAGGATCGCGACTCTCTGACGGCCTTAGGAAGCCACTCAGCCTCAGCCGGACATCGCGCGCCCTAGCGGTCTCATGAAAATGTCTCTCTACAGCTAATGCCTGATCTACCAGTGTAGAGTACACCTCAGTCCTAGGGGCAATAACCCGATCTGCAATCGATGGAATGAGCCCTCTCTCGAATCGTCTGCAACGACTCTCCTCAGTCTGCACCATCTCAGGTGCGAACCGGGACAAGGATAATAACCTCAATGCATACTCAGAGACGGTCATCCCTCTCTGTCGCAGCCGCAGGAACTGCTGGTGCCTATCATCTCGAACAGATCGAGGAAAGTAGTCTGAACCTCCGGAAAAGATAGGTGTACCCAACCTACGAAAATCCTTGAGAGCCTGGGCCGTGCAGCTGTCCATCTGGCCTGGCCTCTCGGTAGTGACTGCGTCGGCAGTAGACACAGACTCTGGTTCCGGTACAGTAGTCTCTTTCTGAGCGTTGAGCGTTGCTGGTACTTCGCGGACCACCTCCTCTAGAGGGGCCGTCTGAGTCGGCTCTGCGACTGGAGGAACTCTAGGTGGTAACCCTGACGGTCCACCCTCAAAACTCTGGTGCTCTGTGGAAGCAGCACCCTGGGCACTCGCTGCCCCTGCCTGCTCAACAGCTGGTGTTTGGCTCTACCCCACAGCTGGGCGGCTCCTGGTCCCTCTCAGGATGTAAACACGGGACATCTCGTGTACTCGTTGCATTTATAACGTATATATTCATATTTTAATTCAACTCAAGTGGTTAGATTTATCATAAAGGGACGTTCTCATGCATCTTATAGGGATCCTCCTTGGATCGATAGTACGTAGTATAGTCATATATAATACTTATATAGACAAAGAAATCCGCACCTTGTGCGTCTCACAACATCAAGCAAGTAAATCAATCAAGCAAGTAATTCATCCAACTCCCACGGGAGGCACAGTTTCAAACAGTCACACAATCGACATACCAGACCGGTATACGTCTCGGTCGGGTATCTTCCCATCACGTGGGGTTCAATTCACAACTCAACAGTTCCACCAGATTATATCCTCAATCTCTTTCCCATAGATCTTAACTCTTTTCATAAATCTCAACACCTTACTTTTCTCTTATAACATTCATGTCGATCTCGCGTCGTTACAACCCGATTCAGGCGTCCCCGAATCTCGTTGTAACCACTTGACATCCCTCTATCACGCTCGACTACAGTGGTGCCCCTGAGTCAACCCGTGATAGCGCAAACATTTCAGTTCTACAGAAATTTCGGCATGACCTATTCGTATTTTCCACTAACCATCCGCTTAAGCGGGACATTTGCTAATCAATTTCACACGGCATTCAGCACACCAGGTTCCCACAATCAATAAAGGTACACATAACAGTGAGATGCTGCCAATACCACTCGGGCTTCTACCCTTTACTCAAATAACACCCAAATCATACACACAAGTGAAGCAATAGCGATCACGCAATAGTTCATTAGCAATACACACATAACAAGACTCCCTTACCGCGTTGGACCTCACGGCTATATCACTATTTACCGACACTCGGTTGGAGGGAAGGCGCACCCTACCACGGTTTATAGCTCGTTTTACCGACACTCATTCGGAAGGTAGGTACACCTTGTCACTGGCAATAACACGGTTTACCGACTCCTAGTCGGAAGGTAGGCACCCCTTATCACAGAATCACAGCACGTTCTACCGACACTTAGTCGGAAGGTAGGCATACCTTAATACCGTCAACAACACGTTTTACCGACTTCCAGACGGAAGGTAGGCACACTTTATCACGAAATATGAGCACGTTTTACCGACTTCTAGTCGGATGGTAGGCACACCTCAACAATTCAACACTTCAACAATTTAACACTTCACATTTATTAATCAGGGAACGGCCAACCAAGGTGGCATTACACTCAACAAATGATTTACTTAACAACCAATTTATAACGGCTCGATCATTGCTCGTTAACCCAATACCGATCTCAACCGTTTGGCTTCACCAATCACTGTAACTTACAGCCAATATGGCAAGGATACCAATCAAGCAATGCAACCATCGTAATATAAAAGATTCAAACTTAAACAAACATTGAAACAATCAGGACTTGTGTCGTTCCAACTCTACGCTTCAAATGTTTACAACTTGCGTCACTGAGTACCATGACTTAGACCACCTAACTCTACCCACCTAATTGACGTCGGTCCGAGGTTTTGAAAACAAGTTCAAAATGAAACCAGGCTCTGATACCAAATTGTCACGCCCCAAATCCGGTTTTGGCCGGACTCGAGACGTAACTTGAATTAACTATTAAATAATAAAAAATAATAACATCTCCGATTCAAATGCTCAATAGGTTCCAATTAAATATTCAAATAACATGTGTTCCAAAAAGTAACGAGGAGTCAAGCTCCATAAAGAGTATGTAAAAACATAGGGTTCGATATAAAAACCCACAACGTCTCTAAGACAGAACACCCAGACTATCCCGAAGCTCCCAAGCTTCGAATGCACTACTCATCAAGCACACCTATACAAACAATAGATAAAACAAATAGGGGTGAGCTTACGCTCAGTTTGGAAAATCATAAACAGTTTAACCTCCAATTTAATAATAAACTTCTTTAGCCCGATGGTCATATTGTAATTAATGCTTTTAATCCAAAATAATGCGGTAAAATAGACAAAATAATATCAATATCGCATTCTCAAATATAACAGTAACTTCCAGGAGAATAAATGAAAAGCGTTGTAAAGATTCGATAGCTACTAAAATGGGATCACGTGAATATCACGCCAACGGCTCAAATCCTCAATACTCCGATCCACGAATAGGTTCTTGTGTCATATCGAATCCCATACTCAGATCCACAAGAGTATTCGTGTCATATCATATTTTCCCTCGGTCCAGAGGAGGCACATGCATCGGGTTACCGGTAACAATCCCTGAGGGGCGCTTATTGTCGGGATTCCCGGAAATGCCCCCAAAAGACCATATGTCATAGGGAACCAAAGTAATGCTCTCGTAGGACGCATACACTTGGGTGAATCAATAAGTAACCAATCTCCGCAGGGTAAACCATCAATATCCCGCAGGATCAACCAATGAATGCCCCGCAGGGTCCTCCAATCAATATCCCGCATGATTAATCAACCAATGCCCCGCAGGGTCCTCCAATCAATATCCCGCAGGATTAACCAATCAATGCCCCGCAGGGTCCACAACCGATATCCCTCAGGATCAATCTACCAATGCCCCGTAGGGTCCTCCAATCAATATCCCGCAGGATTAACCAATCAATGCCCCACAGGGTCCACAACCAATATCCCGCAGGATCAATCTACCAATGCCCCGTAGGGTCCTCCAATCAATATCCCGCAGGATTAACCAATCAATGCCCCGCAGGGTCCACAACCAATATCCCTCATGATCAATCTACCAATGCCCCGTAGGGTCCTCCAATCAATATCCCGCAGGATTAACCAATCAATGCCCCACATGGTCCACAACCAATATCCTGCAGGATCAATCTACCAATGCCCCGTAGGGTCCTCCAATCAATATCCCGCAGGATTAACCAATCAATGCCCCGCAGGGTCCACAACCATTATCCCACAGAATCAATCAACCAATACAATCAATATCCCGCAGGATCAATCAAACAAAGCCCCGCAGGGTCCACAATCAACATCCCACAGGATCAATCAAACAATACAATCAATATCCCGCAGGATCAATCAAACAATACAATAAACATCCCACAGGATCAATCAAACAATGCCCCGCAGGGTCCACAACAAATATCTCGTAGGATCAATCAAATCAAGAGACAGATTCACCAATCACACATCACAAGGGATTCATACCCACAATCACGCTTACCTGCATACTTACCAACCACGTTCCATCGGTCTATCATTCACCCGATCATATTCTTTTAGCACAACCAATTACACTCAATCATTCATTCAATCATACAATCATCCAAGCATTCATTCGATCATTCAAGCATGCAATTTATCTAGTTTCATTAGACTCTTAATTCACCTTAAAACTAAGCAAGCATTGCATGTGAGGCAACCACAACCAATCTTATGGCTCATCTCGGCCTTTCTACCACTAAAGCAGTTTCCCAAATATTGAAAGCGAGTTTAAACTAGTTGTTCACAACCTACGCATGCATACTAGACACGTCCGGTTATTAGTAATTGAAATACGATTATTCTAGTTATTCGCATCTTATATGCAATCTAGGACCTTTCCAGCTTTATTAACCTAATAGGCATACTAAGCGTTATTTAACGAGGAGTTTAGTATTTTCCCTACCTCGAGGTCTTCCTCTAATAATACTCCCAGCTGCTGACGACCGGGCCAACTCCGTTTTCTCCACGAACGAGGTCCAGCCTGAGTTTAACAAAAAAGGACAGGAATCAGTCCTGGTCCAGTCCGAAGCGGTCCTCTAAATATTAATTAAGTCCATTAATCGGTTTGTCCAAACGTCCTTTAAAAATACGATTTTAATTAAATTAAATTAATTAATATTTTAATCCAACTGGTCAGACCCGGCCCGACCCGAACCCAGGCCCAACCCGGATCCAGACCCGGTCCAGACCCGCAACCGACCCGGACCCAAGCCTGACCCGACCCAGACCCGAGTCAGACCCGGTCCAACTCCCGGTCTGAGTACTGGGCCTGGCCCAATGGCCTGGTCCAGCCCGAGTCTCGTTTGGCCCAATCCAGACTGGCCCAAGGCCCGGTCACGTCTGAAGCTCATGCACGCGAGCGGTACGGCGACAGTCTTGCTTCGGCGAGTCCTCCGGCCTTGACGGGCGGCGAACGGCGGCAGGGAGGTCCGGTAAAGGGGTGGCGGAGGTTGGGTGAGGCGTCAGGGAGGGAGAAGCTGTCCATCACGCGGTCCAATCGCTTCGTCTACCATAGATCTTGCGAGACGAGTCGTTTGTCGGCTGCTTTGGTTTCTTCTGCGAAGGACAGAGACGGCGTGGGTTTGAGTGGTGAGGGAAGAAGGGTAGGAGCGGGAGAGAACCCGGAGCTCCGGTGCCGATCTGGATGATGCGTGGTTTGGATTTAGACCGGAGCTCAAGGTTGCCGGCGTTGATTTGGTGAGAGGGAAGAGAAACACTTCGCGAGAGAGAGAGGTTCCTCGAAACGTGTGCACGGATCTGAGGGGAAGGCAACGCGAAGCTAAGGTTTAGACACCCTTCGTTGGGCCCGAAGCTTGTTGGGACTAGCACGCACTGGACTCGGGCTCAGTCCTTCTGATGGGCCCAGGCTTGGTCCAGCCCAAAGGCTCCTTTCTTTTCCTTTTTTTTATTTTTCTCTTTAAATTGCATCCTTTCAAATTTTTCGATCCAGTTTCTAACCTCGTCGTGTTAAAACCGTCAAATTAGACAATTAACTTAACGGGTCTTTACATAGTGGTCCTTTTGCAACCGTCCCCCCAATCTGTGTCATAGGACTTCTCGAGCTTGCCTTAGTTAAATTCCAGGAGGGAATCATCAAACCTAGGCATCCCCAGCATCTGTATATCACAATCACAGACCACATGGCCGATTCAATCGCAATTGTAATAGAATGTGGGGAGCCGATCATAGGTTATGGTGACCCTTATCGGTTCCGAGAACCCTTGAAACCTCATGACCATAGTCTGATGAAAGGGACGGTGGAGCTCCATCCAAAAACTAACTTTAACAGTCCCTCCCCAACACAAGCCCCACTGGTCACACGTGACATCCGCATAATCCCCTAGCGTGCATCCGATGAATTCCATAGTAGCCTTCGTACGAAACGATAGCGAGAGACCCCTTGCATGCACCCATAGTTGGATAGGATCCAACTTGGGGAGATCACTAGCTTTTGGGTCCACTATCTCCCCTAGCATCAGCGGGTAGCCATTGAAGCACCAAGGCTCGTTTCTGCGAACCCAAGCCCTAGCCTCTTGAGAGTCAAAGTAAAAACTATAGGTCCCAAGTTCTAGGTCCTTCACCGACCCAACGTCGAACATCCCCATGCTCGCGTAATGGTCTTGAGCAAGTCTTTCTGGGGCGGCTTTGGTGCCAACAACCTACCCACCATGTTGTATTTTTGACGAGCAAGGACTGTTGGGTACACCGAAGTGTAGGCCACCATAACCTTCATCTCATCTTCATCAATAATGGAGCAAGCCAAGAGGCCATTCTAGAGGGTTACCATTCATGGCGGAGGGTCCCAAGGAGGCGGCAGGTCCCAATGAGGCGGTGAGGTAAAGGAGCCATCGACCCTCGACGTCCCCGAGACCAAGGAATTAGGTCCCTCCTTGGTCGGTGGTGATGCAGAGGCATGTGATTGTGTGTGTGAGGAAACCCTAGTAGGGCGTCCTCGCTTGGGTTTGACCGGTATAGATTCCGGTGGTGCATGTTCTAGGGAAAAGACGACCAAAACCGAGCCCTCCATGGATGAATGGACAATCGGGGGTAGCAGCATCGACGATAGTGTAAAAGGTAACGTAGAAAGATAGTTTTTAGGGTTCCACTTCTTCCTAGCCTTCACCGGATGAATGAAATCAGATGAGAGCCGTGGGGGCATGATTATGGGAGTTGGGGAGACAACAATCACAGAGGAAGGAGGGGACGTGGCAATCTCCATTGGTGGAGAGATCGACAACACGAAAGTTGAGATTATAGAGGAGGTCGACACTGACGATTGGTGACTAGGATAGTTAGGACTAGAAATCTCTAGAGAGGTCGTGTTCAATTAACTCTTTTTTAAACGGGTGCCGAGGAATTGCATTACTAATGCCAGCCAAACACTACAAGTAGGGCTAAAAGCCTTAGGGGCAACATACTATCCGAGCCTCTCGTAGGAAACTCGACGCGTGTATGAACCCGTTGAAATAGCCTAGTTTTGATCATAGACAACGAAATATATTCCTACGTCCTACCCTGAACTGGTAATGTAAAGTAGTGAAAATAACATAAATTACATGCACCAAACTAAAACAAAATAAACTGTAGAACCTCCTTGATGTAGACACGCTCCCCCAAGTCACATCAGGTAGCATTGATCCCGGGTCGTGAGGTGTAGAACACCAGCATTCTACCCCCGAGCTCCTTGGTGACTCATGGCTCCTAGCGGGGCTACTTGAAAATCGTCGCCTGATCATCGTCCTCTTCCTCCTCATCAATAGACCGATATGTGGAGGTCGTGATCGGGAATATGACTACTTCGTCTTCTTTGTGTCATCTTTAAAGGATAAGCCCCTAGTCGGTTGAAAAAGGAATCCACAGTCCCTTGAGAAGCCGGAGGGACGGGCAGTGGCTGGCTTGACCCGAAAATGGTGCTCGGCGGATAGATCCGTCTATGCATGGCGGTGTCGATGGAGGGCACCGCCTATGGCGAAAGGCCTTGGCTAGGGAGCGGTTAGGAAAACAATTCGATATCCGCTCGGGTAGAACCCAACGCAACGATGAGGTCGGCGAGACTCGGTGAGATGATGGCAGCCGACGAGGGGATGGGTGGACAGAAAAACCCACGAAGAGGCCTGATAAGCTTGTCGGTAGAGTCCTACGAAAAAACGGAACCGTATCGCCTATGACCGCATATTCATGAGAGGAGGAAGAGGACAAGCGTCCGAAAATGGATATAAAAGCATGAAGATGTACGACAATCGTGAAAAAGAAAGGAAGAGAGAGAAACTCTATTCCGTGAATCTCTTACGACGAGTTAACGTAGTATATAGTTAAAATAAGTAACTCTTATTAATTTTACTTGGAATTAATAAGAGACCAAATTGTAGTTGCTCATCATTTCGGTTACAAATTGTTACAGATAATATCTTATTCAAACTCTATTGTTTATCTATCGTCACGGACAACATACAATCTATCTACTTCTCTATGTTAATGACATCATTTTTTCCTCTTCGAATGAATATCTCAAACTTACTATTATGTCTTACTCAGCTCGGAATTCGCTATGAAGGACCTGGTCCGTTGACATATTTCTTGGGGATTACAGTTACTCGTCATCCCGGGGGTATGTTTCTCTCCCAACAGAAATATGACACTGATATTATTGCTCGTGTCGGCATGACCTCGTGCTCTTTCTCGGCTACTCTGTTGATACTCAAAGGAAACTCAGTTCCTCTGATAGTTCTCCCTTTGAGAACCCGATATTGTACCGTAGTATTGAAGAAGCGCTCCAATACCTTACTTTTACATGGCCAGACATTTCGTATGCAGTTCAACATGTTTTTCGTCATATGCATGATCCGAAAGTCAGCCACATGAGAGCACTTAAGCGAATCCTCCGCTACCTACAGGGCACCAGTCATCTTGGCCTCAATATTTACTCCCCGCCCGCTTCAGGTCTTGTTGCTTATACTGATGCAGTTAGGTCGGGTGCCCGGATACTCGGCGCTCCACATCTGGTTTTTGTGTATTCTTGGGTGATAACTTGATTTCTTGGTCATCCAAACGTCAGCCGGCCTTATCTCGTTCCAGTACTGAGGCTGAATACCTTGGGATTGCCAACGTTATTTCAGAGGCTTGTTGGATTCGATATTTACTTCTTGATCTCCACTGTCCGGTCTCCCGAGCTACTCTTGTCTACTGTGACAATATCAGTACAATATACCTGACAGGTAATCCGATTCAGCACCAGCGCACCAAACACATTGAATTGGATATCCACTTTGCCCGAGAGAAAGTTGCCAAGGGCCATGTCCGAGTTCTGCATGTACCCTCTCGTTCCCAGATTGTTGATGTTTTCACTAAAGGCTTACCCAGATTCTATTTCTTGAGTTTCGATCCAGTCTAAACGTTCGGGAACCTCCCGTTCAGACTGCAAGGATGTGTTAGAAATAATATCTTATGTAAATATAGTTTGAATAAAATCAAACTCTAATTTAGAATATTGTATAGTTTGAAATCCCTTGATTATCTGTTGTAAGTCTGACTATATATTTGGCATTCCAAATCAATGTACAACAAGGAATCAATTCTATCTCAAATATAACTTACGTATAAAAGTATAGGGTTATTTTCATCTCACTACCCTAACTATTTTTTGTGGCACCTCACTACCCTAGAATGCATTTTTTTCACTTTCATACCCGCCGTCAATTTTCCATCCATTATTGGATGAAAACACTTAAAAATTCCATAATACCCCTCACTAACAATCAAAATTTCAAAAGCATGCCATTGGTTTTCAAAATTTTATTTTTAAAAAAAATCAGTTTTTAATGTCACAAAAATGCATTCTAGGGTAGTGAGGTGCCACAAAACTGCATTTTAGGGTAGTGAGGTGCCACACAAAAAATAGTTAGGGTATGAAAGTGAAAAAAAAAATGCATTCTAGGATAGTGAGGTGCCACAAAAAATAGTTAGGATAGTGAGATGAAAAAACCACATAGTTAAAGTAGTGAGACGAAAATAACCCAAAATTATATCACTTGGTATATAAATGTTGATCATTATTTAGTCATCTTTGTGTCCGGAGTATATAATGGTTGCTAATACAATTTTCATAAATCTTTATTATAATTTGGTCATTTTTGTGTCTAGATTATACAATGGTTGCTAATACAATTTTTTTAAGGATAAATTGTATTCTTGGATAAAGTACGGTACGGAACATCAAATGCACAATTTTAAGGTCCAAAATATGGTACTTGACGCACCACAGGTAAGTGTGTTCTGAACCACAATAGTTTTGGTTGCTTTACAAATCAGACGATAGAAAAATAAATTTAATATATAAGTGAATATAAGAGTCTAAAATCAACTATATTGTTGTGATTATTTCTCAAACGATCAGAATCGAAACCGAATGATCGAACTTCCTTTACTTTACTAAAAGATCAAACTCTCTTTACTTAACAATTTACTGAACCTTTTGTGTTTTTGTGTTACAAACATATAAGATACTAGCTATATATACTACCCATGCATTGGGTGAGTCATTGTCCACGTGTAGAACACAAAAAGGTGGTGGCCATATTCCTTACATGTGTTTTACAACACTCCACCTTGGACACCACCATTTATGAATATATCAAAGCGCCTTAAGTTGTCTCGTTAAAAACCTCCTCAAGAAAACCCGATGGGACAAAATCTGTAAGGAAAAGAGTGCAACACGCAAAACGTGATTGATGTTGTGCTTGATGCTGCCTCGTTAAAAACCTCTCCAAGAAAACCCCGTGGGACAAAAACTTGGATAGGGGAAAAAGAGTGCAGCGCACAAAATTTATTTCCCCCTGACTTCAGGCAGGTTACTTTGGTTGTTCGGTTGAGTCAACGTACTCTGATCTTGAACATTAATTTCTCAACAAGTGGATGTCAGGAAAGCCATACCGAGTAGAGTGTTTCTTCCATTTACTCACTTTTGGTGAGTTGGACATGCATAACAGCTGCCTCGTTAAAAACCTTTCTAGGAAAACCTCGTGGGACAAAACCTGAATAAGGGAAAAAGAGTGCAGCACACGGAAACATACTCCCCCTGACTGTCGCTCCCCCTGAAGACCGACTGAATAATCTCGGTTTCTTGCAAAGTCGACTCATATTATCTTGTACACTGACTTTCCCAAAACTGATGTCGCTAGACTTCCAATGAACAAACCTATAGGATTTTCACTTCATGATTCTGATTGACGTCAATCTCTCATGACTCTTCTGGAGTTCATGATTATATCATAATTTCGTACGAAAACTGATCAGTTGCAACTGAAAATCGTCTTTCCAAATTATAATAGTCATGAGACATGATTAGCAGATCTGCTTCAATCTCAAAACCGGTAAGTAGTTTTTGAGCTCAAACTAGCTAGCACATTTGCTGCGAATTTTCTGTCAGGCCTTGTACATCATAACGTCTCAAATTTAGATATGGTACTTCAGGACCAAATATCTTTTCATTTCTTTGAAACAAATGAGATCCTCTTTAGGATCTAAATATCGATCAAGTAGAACACGCTTCAGGCGTTTCTTAACATATGCATATTTATGGATCCATTTGAAGTATGTCCGATCTTCAGGCCGAGACAATACTTCATCATTAAAACTTTCATTTGAAAGTCTTTCTTTAGACATACTGCAGTTCAAGGACCTCTTCAAGAGTCAATATATTATCGACTCACACTGCTTACTGAGTATATGGTGTCTAATACCATGTCTCATTGCCTCATGCAAACTAAACCTTTTAGAGAGTCATTTCTCAAGATAATCATAAATCCTTTGGGAAATGACATTGCTTCTGGAAATTTAAATTTTAAAGGGATTTGCTTCAGGCAAGTTGAAATGCTTTAGGCAATGCATGAGGTTTGCTTCAGGCAAACTGCAATGCTTCAGGCAATGCAAGTCTTTCGGGGACTTTCATAAATATTGGCACTCAAAGTACCATTAGCAGTGGCTACGTATATTAAACATACCATGGTGATCACACATCACAACTTTATTAAAAATTGGCTTCAAGTTATTTGAGAAAAATACCTTTATAAGGTGTGCTTTTATTCAGCATCTTTGTTTTCTCATTCATATATACCCAGCTGGGAAAACATTCTTCGATGTTTTGATCATGATTTTGAATATTGGACATTATGCCAATAAGTCAATTCTTCTGGATTGACATTTTCTCCTATTTGTCAAACATGTCTTTAAATGACATTAGTCAACACCACGTGGTTCAATGTCAAAATCATCTACAATTTCAATCATGGTAATAGTAATGCCCTTATCAATAGAAACCAATTTTCTATTCCATTATTTTTTTATGTGTGAGTAATTCATTTGAATTTCCTCATTTCTTTTCTATTTTAACTCTTCAGGAGTATTAGAGCCTTTTTGGTACTTCTGGAACCGGCTCTGTTAGTTCTTCTGGAACTAGTTCTGGTAATGAGGCTTTTTCATCGGCTGGTTCTTCTGGAACAACCGTTTTCTTATCCCTTATATTCGTCTGACATTTCCGCTTCCGGGGAACAATGTCTTTTGATCCAACTGGTTTCCCACGCTTCAGGCGTGCACTAGAAAATCGATAGCTGCTTTTGCAGTATCACCAGTGACCTTAATTCTAGCTGGTACATTGATTGCACCTATATAAGACCTTGTCATCTTTGACGTGTCTACAAATGCATCAGGCATTTGATTTGCAACATTTTTCAAATGAATTATTCTCTGTACTTCTGTTTCACACTGTGATGTGTGTGAGTCTAAATGAGACAACGAACTCACTTTCCAAGAAAGTTCATGCCCAACTTCAGGAGGCTTATAAAAGAGTTCAAGCCTTACTTCAAGAGGCTTACCTTTCTCACCTAAAGGTGGAAATGTTGTCTCATCAAAATGACAACCTGCAAATCTTGCAGTAAACAAATCACCCGTCCGAGGTTCAAGATACCTTATAATGGACGGTGAATCAAAACCAACATATACTCCCAACCGACGTTGGGGGTCCCTTTTTTGTGCATTGAGTAGGTGTGATCGGCACTTTGCACTGCGCAACCAAAGGTTCGCAAATGGGATATATGAGGTTGGTGCCCACACACAAGTTGTACAGGAGAATATTGATGGTATGTAGTTGGTCTTATACGAATTAAAGATGCGGCATTGAATACAACATGTCCCCAAGCAGAAATAGGTAATTGTGATTGCATTAGCAATGTACGTGCAATTACCTGTACACGTTTAGTAAACAATTCTGCTAAACCATTTTGGGTATGGACATGTGCAACGAGATGTTCAATATCAATCCCTAAAGACATGCAATAATCATTAAATGCTCTTGATGTGAACTCACCAGCATTATCAAGACGAATTGACTTAATGGGATGATCAAGGAAATGTGCCTCAGCTTAATGATTTGTGCCAACAATTTAGCGAATGCAACATTTCGCGTTGACAAAAAGAAAATATGAGACCATCTGCTGGATGCGTCTATCAAGACAATGAAATAACCGAATGGTCCACTAACTGGATGTATAGGGCCACATATATCTCCCTAAATCCCCTGCAAGAAAGATGGCATTTCAATTTTAATCTTGGTTTGCGATGGTCGGACCATTAATTTTCCTTGTGAACAAGCTGTACATGATATCTCATTGGACATCAGGATCTTCTGGTCCTTTAATGAATGCCCACATGAGTTTTCAACAATCCTACGCATCATGGTCGATCTCGGATGACCAAGACGATTGTGCCAAAACAAAAAAAAAGCATTTGGATTAACGAACTTCTGGTTCATTGTTGCGTAGGTTTCAACGATTCTTATTGTTGTATAATACAAACCTGATAATAGAACCTGTAATTTTTCAAGTACACGCTTTTCATTACACTTATTAAAAGTGATACAGAGAAACTCAGTCTCATTTTCACTTCTGGTCTCGACATGATATCTGTTGCCACGAATATCCTTGAAGCAAAGTAGATTTCTTCTGGATCTACTTGCGTATAAAGCATTATGGGTATTTAACCTTGTTCCATTTTCTAATATCAAGGTAGCTCTTCCAGAGCCTTCTATCAAATTTTTAGTACCCATAATTGTGCTAACATTTGCTTCAACCAATGTTAGATAAGAGAAATATTTTTTATCTCTTAATATTGTGTGCATCGACGCACAATCAACAGTACATAAGTCGTCATCATTTATGCAGATACGTGACCCATAGTTGGGATCCATATCCTTTCATAAAAAAGTATTACGTTAGTTTGTAAACTTAGGAAAGGATTACAAAAAAATTATATATATGTATATTTTTACATTGACTAAGAGAAGGGGAATACATAAAAACACAGGTTCAAGCCACATGTTCATCACGGTCCACATCTTCGTCATCATCTTTAAAGAAGTCGGAGACTGTAAGCTTGATCGGAGCATCTTCAGGGCTCACATGATCAATGAAATTTGTCTCATCAACCTTCTCTTTTCCCTTGATTGACTCTTGGTATAACTTTACCAACTGGTTTGGCACACGACATACACGTGACCAATGATCAGCCCCCACAACGGTAACATATGTTTTCGACATTTCTGGTAGTCGGGTTTTGTGGGCCTTTTCCTTTCTCATATCGGTTCCACTTCTGGTGGTACACCTTATCATCTCTTCTATAAGGTTGGAAATTGTTATTGCCCATAGCCCTGACTTTGACCACGTCCACGACCTCGACCTCGACCTCTAAAGGGTCCTCGGCCACGTCTGGGTCCAGAGCTACCATAATATCCTGTTACATTCGCTTCAGGGAATGGAGCACTACCTACAGGGCGAGTTTGATGGTTCTTCATTAATAATTCATTGTTTTTCTCTGCTACGAGCAAACAAGCAACCATATCTGTAAATTTCTGAAACCCTTTTTCTCGATATTGCTGCAGGAGCATATTCGAGGGACGAAACGTGAAGAATGTTTTCTCAAGCATAGATTCATCAGTTATCTTCTCACCACAACTGCGAAGCTTGGAATTTTTTTTAAACATAACGGAATTGCACTCATTTATATACTTAAAGTCCTGTAACCTGAGGTTAGACCAATCATATAGGGCACGAGGGAGAGCTATTGCTTTCATATGCTCAAATCTCTCCTTGAGCTGAACCCATAAACTAAGGGGGTCTTCGTCAATTATATATTCAAGTCGTAGGTCTCTATGCATATGATGACGGATTAATATTGTGGTCGTGGCTTTGTTTTTAACTGATTCGTTATTCCCCTCTTTTATGACGTCTCCAAGATTCTGAGATCTCTAGTGTAGAGTTGTGTCTAGCGCATATTCACAATAGTTCTTCCCGTCTAGCCTAAGGGGTGCATAATTAAGCTTTGTCAAGTTATCCATCCTGAACATTGATCAAAATAATTGCATGTCAGGATCATACTCGACTTCAGGTCGTTGGTATTTTATTTTGGAACTTCTGGTCCAATACATATCGGGTCGCTGGTATTATGTATTTGGAGCTTCCGGTCCAAACGTTTCGATTCCAACGAATCTTAAATTCAAGTATTAATGATAAAATACAAGAATACGGTAAATATCAAATTTCTGATGTGAAAGATCCAATTTATATTGGCAGTCACAGAGCATACTTATTCTAAACCGTAAATAAACATATATAAATGAGCATGAATCAGGTATAAATAAATTAACGATAATTTGAAAATCTGATACCTGAACAGTAGAACAGAGCGTTCGTACTGAATAACAAGTTGAAAAAACTTGGCGATTAAACGAAGCGGAGTCGTGCTGATAACGTGTTGTGATTATTTCTCAAACGATCAGAACCTAAACCGAATGGTCGAACTTATTTTACTTTACTAAAAGATCAAACTCTCTTTACTTAACAATTTACTGAACCTTTTGTGTTTTTGTGTTACAAGCATATAAGTGTTAGTCTTAGTGCCCGTAGTTCAATCCTAAATGTCCAAATGTATATATCATCGTTAGCAATAAAATTAAAGCGGCTTTATATTACTTATGTGTTGGAGTAATATATCGATGTGTGCTCTGATCTATGCCCACCATGCGAATAGAACCATAGATCGAGATAGATCACACTCGATGGGTCCCTAGTCAACAAAGCTTCACTAGAAGCGACTAGTATGAAAGATGGCTCTTTATGGCTTACGTTCTGTTAGTCATTGGAATGGGATTCCGGAGTCTGATCATAGATATCATGTGGGACATGATATTGGACGACCCGCCCTGAATATGTGCCATAGATTAAGTCATGAACATATTCAGTGTTGTAGCTTGTTATGTATCCTTAGACCAAGGAGTCTTTGTGATCGCTATGTAGTCAACAACTGAGTTTGACCTGAGCCTAACGTTGTCCGTAACAGGGCTTCCATAACGGCCATGATTGGCTTGGGGATGGGCTACATGAGTGACACGAAAGACGGCTAAGGGATTTATCCCTCGTACTAAGGTATGGGAAAGATATCGGTTCTCGGCCGCTTGATCGAGAGTGACTGGAAGAATAGCATGGCCATGCACATGATACTGGGTATCATATCTTCAGTCATCTCACATATCAAGGAACGGTGATTGAGAATAATAAGGATGACGGCTCTATGCCTCATCTCAATCAGGATATCGGAGATAAAAGGATAATGACAGGGACGACGGAAAGGTTAGAATCGACATGGTCGATTCGTTATGTAGTGTCAGGCAATACTAAAGTCTCGTTAGTTGCCACTTAAACAGGATCAAGTAAAATGGGATTTTACGTTGATCTATTGACATGCATAAACCTAAGGGTCACACCGGAGGATGAAACTCATTGACACATTTATGGAGAATGGCCAAAAGGGAGTTGTCTCGGGACAGGACCAAAACTGGGTTTTGGGTCATGTGCCCGTAAGTGAATAGGACTTTACGGATCGAGACAAGGCTTGGAGTCTTGGGATTGATCGCGTCGGATAATGTTGGACATTTCCGGTATGGAAGGCATGGAGGCGATGAGCGAATCACGGGACCTCGTTGGAAATGGCCACGGGCCATGTTCCAAGAGGCCCATGAAAGGCACATGCAACCAAGGCCCATGGAACTAATTAATCAAGTCTTGATTAATTAGTACTAAGTAAGCAAGACAAGGATTAAGGTGTTGGTGATTCACCACCTAACCCAATCTTGTCTTGCCATACTTGTCCTATTTACACCTTACTTGACACCATACTTGTCCCATGCCTTTAGTTGGACAAGTATGAGTTTTGTTATGTTTAAGTCATCTTTTTTCAACATAACAAACACAAGACAAGAATAGGAAACACATTTTCTCTCCCTCTTCCATGGCCATTTCGGGTTTGGCTAGTTTCCACCTCCATGTTTGTGTTCTTGAGTCCTCAAAGAGAAGAACTACGTGGCTTTGATTCCCATGTGGATACGTAGGCGTCTTGGAGACTCAAGCCAATCATTCGTTAACCGGTGTTCTTGTTGTGGTAAGAGATAGTGCTGAATTTTTCTCTTGTGAATCCATTCTTTGTTAGTTGTTTCATGGTTTTAATCGTCTCTTGGTTTGTATTGATTTTCCGCTGCGAGTTGGTTCATCTCCAACCCTACCTCGAGACCCAACAATAAGATACTAGCTATATATACTACCCATGCATTGGGTGAGTCATTGTCCACGTGTAGAACACACAAAGGTGGTGGTCATATTCCTTACATGTGTTTTACAACATATATCGGTTTGTTTAAAAAAGACTTTGGTCCCTCTGTGGAGACTTATAACGGTTGGAGAGGGATACACTAATGCTGGGTTAGCATGTGTCATTGGGGGCAAGTTGAGATGCCCCTTCCTAGGGTTAGAGCAGAGGAGCCTGGTCGGACTTGGTGTAGGACGATCCCCTTCTCATCCATTATATACCTTCACTTAAGACTCATGGGGCCTGGTAAGGTTGTTGAGCAATCCTCGCTTGAGTTGGGTGATTGATATCTATGTTGGTCACCCTCGCCTATCAATCATCACGACCCCATTTCATTCCTCGGAAAAATCCGAGCCCACTAATTTCGATCCCATTCTATCACCTTACGCCAGATCATCCAACGCTTGGTCGCCTGTAGGTGGCGGCTATCCGCCCTCTTTTGATTCCCGGTCTCACATCTCGCAATCGTTAAATCGACCTCCAATCATGGTGGACCATCGTCGGCGCTGACCTTATCTGTAGATATGAATATTTAGAAGTAAAGAAACTGAATTTAATTTCTTATGTATTAAATTGCATTGCTATTTCAAGTCATTAATGAGTTACACTTTCATTCTTCCTTAACCCATCTTGTTTATGATCTTCTCCTCACAACTAGTAATTCATGTATGTTTTTTTTTTATGATTAATAGGCTCCAATTATGAATGACGCGATTGAGTTCTTCAAACTGATGAAGATCACATACAATTGCGGGGATAGAGAAATGAAAACACCCAAGCCAGATACATAGGTCCTTCCTCCACTTATGGATCTTATGGAGGATGACGATGACATTTCCACTATCAAAGACAACCCTTTTCCGGATACACATGCGAAGAATGGTGTTTTGGGCTTGAGCCGTAGAACAAAGCAGTTTGGCGGGAGCCAAACGCACCTCTGATAGAATCGTAATGGAAGTGAAACTGGTAACTCCCCTTTGAGGGTTTTGTGCATGCTCATTTGGGAAAATTTCACTTTAATGCCCTACCAAACATTTAATTTCACTTTGATACCCTGACATAAATTTTTTGCACTTTCATACCTAAACCAAACATTTAATTTCAGTTTAGTACCCAATTGTTAACTTTCTGTTAGTTTGGATGGAAAAAGGTAAAAGGACCATAATACCCCTAACTATTACTCAAATTTTCAAACTCATGCCATTGGTTCAGAATTTGAAAATAAGTGAAATGACAATAATACCCTTCATTGTTAAGGTATTAAAATGAAAATTTCAATATTTTTAAGGGAAAATTTCAGTATAATACCCTGCCAAACATTTAATTTCAGTATAATACCCTGACATAAAATTTTTGCACTTTCATACCTAAACCAAACATTTAATTTCACTTTAGTACCCAACAGTTAACTTTCTGTTAGTTTGGATGGAAAAAGTTAAAAAGACCAAAATACCCCTAACTATTACTCAAATTTTCAAACTCATGTCGTTGGTTCAGAATTTGAAAATAAGTGAAATGACAATGATACCCTCCATTGTTAGGGTATTAAAATGAAAATTTCACTATTTTTAAAATAAAATCAGTTTTTTTTTTATAAATTCAGTTTTTTTATGAAAATTATTTTTATTTATCGAAAATTCAGATTTTAATTTAAAAATACATAAAAATCAGTTTTTTTAAATTCAGGTTTTATTTAAGAAAATTATTTTTATTTTCAAAAATTCATATTTTAATTTTAAAAATACATAAAAATTAGATTTTTTTTATAAAATACATAAAAATCAATTTTTTAAAATTTAATTAATATCTTATTATAATTGTTTTTTATTTTATTTTTTCATTTTTATACCTAAATTTACTCTCTTTCTCTCTCCTCAATTTCGTCTCTCTCTCCTCTATGATGAATCCATGAATCAATGACAATATTCAATTTACTACCTCTTTGATGAATCCAGAGAAGAAGACATGGTTTGTGAGAACATGTGAAACACGAGAAAATGGACATATGAACATAGATCTAAAATATGAAATAAGTTGCAGAAACGAATCTGAAGTTGTAGAAGACATGGCAATATTATGTGATGAATCTGAAGTTGCAGAAACTGTTTTTTTTTTTACTTTATTTTTAACTCCTAAAAATCAAATTACTCGTTTCATCTTCCTATCCATTTCCTCCTCGTCTTCTTCAAACACCATAGGGTCAGATCTGCAAAAAAAATTCTTGCCGGAGAGGACCTGTTGGGTTGCAGTAGAACCAAGTGCTAGGTACCTGTTGGGTTTTTCTCTACTCTTTTGTATCAGATCTAGAAATATAATGTCGGGGAGCAGAAGAGGGAGGAGGAGCTCATGGCAGAGGCGGAGAGCAGAAGCGGGAGGAGGAGCTCCGCCGCTGCCCACCGGCGCCGTCGAACCCGAGCTCGTTTCCCCCATCTCCGGCGAAGCTCTTGCAGCGGCGGCGTAGATCCGACGGAGCTCTGGCAGCGGCAACGGTGTAGATCCAGATTATGATGAAGAGATCTGCAACAGAACTCTCTTCCTTAGAACCCTCTTCCTCACCAAAATTGGAAGAAAAAAAAACAGATCTACAAAAAAAATCAGATGAAAAAGATGAAGAGGAGACGTGGTTGGGGAATTGAATTTGGGTATTGAACTCTGCAAAAATTTGGGGATGGAAGGGTATGAAATTGATATATGAATTAAAAAAAAAAGTAAAAAAAAACAATAAAAAATATATAAAAAAAACAAGATTTTATGTATTTTTTTTTAAATAAAATCTGATTTTTATGTATTTTTTATATTAAAATCTGAATTTTTATAAATAAAAAATGAATTTATAAAAATAAAAACTGAACTTTTGAAAATATTTTATAAATAAAAAATGAATTTATAAAAATAAAAAACTGATTATTTGAAAATAAAAATATTTTTTATAAATAAAAAATGAATTTATAAAAAGTAAAAATAATTTTTATGTTAACACCCTAACAATGAAGGGTATTATTGTCATTTCACTTATTTTCAAATTCTGAACCAATGGCATGAGTTTAAAAATTTGAGTAATAGTTAGGGGTATTTTGGTCTTTTTACCTTTTTCTATCCAAACTAACAGAAAGTTAACGGTTGGGTACTAAAGTGAAATTAAATGTTTGGTTTAGGTATGAAAGTGCAAAAATTTTATGTCAGGGTATTATACTGAAATTAAATGTTTGGCAGGGTATTATACTGAAATTTTCACTATTTTTAAAATAAAATCAGTTGTTTTTTATAAATTCAGTTTCTATTTATGAAAATTATTTTTGTTTTCAAAAATTAATTTTTTATTTTAAAAAATACATAAAATAAGGTTTTTTTTAAATTCAATTTTTATTTATGAAAATTATTTTTATTTTAAAAAATATATTTTAATTTAAAAATGCATAAACATCAGTTTTTTTTTACAAATTCAGTTTTTATTTTAAAAAAATTAGATTTTAATTTTAAACTACATAAAAATCAGTTTTTATTTTCAAAAATTCTGTTTTTATTTTTATAAATTCACTATTATTTTCAAAAAATATTCTTTAATATTAAAATCAAAATTTAATCAGTTTTTAATATTAAAAATATATATAATCATATTTTAATATAAAAATATATAAAATCAGATTTAAATAAAAAATCATACTATTTAATTCTTTTCTTATATTTTCATTTCTTTTAATTATTTTTTAAATATTAAATCTTCTTCATTTTAGTACCCACGCCTACTCCAACAGTACTTCCTTCATCATCACCATTCCCACACCCACACTAACTACATCATCACCATTCCATACAAATCAAAATTTTCAGATTTCAGAACCAGACATGTGTTTAGGTTCTCTCTCTCGTTGGCTCCAATTTTCAGAAGAAAACAACAGATAAGCATTGATTTTAAACAACTCAAAACCAAACAAAAAAATTCAGAAGGGGACGCCGGAGCAAGAGGTTCGCTCAACCCCCGCCAGACCAAAAAAATTCCGGCAAGGCAAGAGGTTAACCCTCAAATCACTGCGATTAACTCACACAACCCAAACCAAAATAAAAATCACTGGATTAACTAAAAGAAACTCAAAATCAAACCCTCAAATCCAAGCACGACTCTGATCAAAATCGAACCCTCAGATTCAAACAAGTCTGATATGAAGATGAGGAATGAAAGGTCGGTCAAGGGAGGTGGTGGCGGTGATGTGGGTTGAGGAATCCGTGAGGTTGCTTCTTGGTGTGACAAAGAACAAGGTCGTGGTTGCCGGATTTGCAGAGAGGTCATGGTCGCCGGTGAGGTCCGCTTACTTTGCAGAGAGGTCGTGGTCACTGGATTTACAGAGAGGTCGTGGTCGCGAGGTTGCCTGAGCGCAGGGTAGGGGATTTTCAGAGGAGGCTGTGTCTTTCAGATTGTGAAGGAGGAGAGTCTGATGGTGGCTGAGAGTTAAGGATAGAGGATTAGGGTTAAAAGGGGGTTAGGGTTACTGTTTTTAAAAAATAATTAAAATAAGTTTTTAAATAAAAACTGAATTTAAAAAAAAAAACTGATTTAGGTAGAAAATTTAAAAAAAATACATTAATTAAATAAAAAACTGATTTTTTTTTTGTATTTTTTAAAATAAAATCTTATTTTTATGTATTTTTTAAAATAAAAATTGAACTTATAAAAAAAATGAATTTTCAAAAAATAAAAATAATTTTCATAAAAAACTAAATTTATAAAAAAAACTGATTTTATTTTAAAAATAGTGAAATTTTCATTTTAACACCCTAACAATGAAGTGTATTATTGTCATTTCACTTATTTTCAAATTCTGAACCAATGGCATGAGTTTGAAAATTTGAGTAATAATTAGGGGTATTATGGTCATTTTACATTTTCCATCCAAACTAACATAAAGTTAACTACTGGGTATCAAAGTGAAATTAAATGTTTGGTTTAGGTATGAAAGTGCAAAAAAATTTATGCTAGTGTATCAAAATTAAATTAAATGTTTGGCAGGGTATTAAAGTAAATTTCCCCTTCTCATTTCAATATATAAAAACATAACCAATGTACATTAATGATACAATATGTAAACGGAAATACAATTAATGCTATATAATATGGAAACAAAAATCAAATTAAATCATTATAATAATATACTCTAACACACTCCTATAGTCGAAACGATATGTGGCAAGACGTTGAGACTGGATCGAAAATCATCAAAAAGAGCTGACGAAAGACCTTTGGTGAAGACATCCGCGAACTGATAGGAAGATGGCACATGGAGTACACGACCTGTCCTAAAGGAACTTTCTCGCGAACATAGTGTAAATCTAATTCAACATGTTTAGAATGTTAGTGCTGGAAAAGGTTAGCGGACATATACACAGAACTGATGTTATCACAATATACAATGGTAGCAATGGATAATGGCCAGTGAAGCTCTAAAAGGATATTGTGTAACAAACAAGTTTCGACAACGACATTAGCAACTGCACGATACTCAGCTTCAGCACTAGAACGAGAGACAATGTGTTTGGCGTTTGGACGACCAAGAGACAAGGTTAGAACTAAGAAAGACACAATAACCAGATGTTGAACGATGAGTATCGGGGCATCCGGCCCAATTAATATCTGAATATACTGTGAGAAAAAAAGAAGAAGGGAGAAGATGAAGACCAGGAGACAGAGTACCTTGGAGGTAACGAAGAATGCGCTTGGGAGCGTGGAAGTGAGATTCACAAGGATCGTGCATGGCCAAACAGATTTGTTGAACATCATAAGAAATATCAGGTCGGGTGAAGGTGAGGTATTGAAGAGCACCAGTGAGGCTACAATATAAGGAAGGATCAGAAACAGGAGGTCCATATGAAGAAGACAATTTGGATTTAGTGTCAACGGAAGTACGACAAAGATTGCGAGAAGACATATTTGCTGGAGCAAGTATTTCACGAGCAAACTTTTCTTAGGAAAGAAGAAGGCCAAATTGGGTACGAGTGACCGAGATGCCAAGAAAATAATGAAGGAAGCCAAGATCCGTCATTGCGAATTCGGAATTGAGGAGAGATATGAGTGAGGCAAGAAGAGAGGAAGAGGAAGCAGTGAGAAGAATGTCGTCAACATAAAGGAGGAAGACACTATGAGGGCCACACCAGTATATGAAAAGAGAGGTATCGACCTTGCTACTAACAAAACTAAAAGAGGCTACGTAGGTAGTAAAGCGTTGATACCAAGCACGATGGGCTTGTTTGAGACCATAAAGAGCCTTCTTGAGACGACATACATGATGAGGAGAAGAGGACTCGATAAAATCAAGGGGTTGTTTCATGTAAACCGTTTTGAGTGGGATGAACATGGAGAAAGGCATTCTCAACATCAATTTGGTGAATAGGCCAAGAAGAAGGAAGGGCAAGATTGAGAATGGACCTAATAGTGGCAGTTTTAACAATAGGACTGGAAGTATCACCATAGTCAAGACCGGGTTGTTGAGTGAATCCTTGAGGAACAAGTCGAGCTTTGTACCGTTCAAGAGAACCATCAAAACAAAACTTGTGACGAAATATCCATTTGGAGCCAACAATGTTAGCACCAGGTGGACAAGTAAAGAGATCCCATGTTTCATTGGCACGAAGGGCATTCATTTCGGAGTGCATCGCATGTGTCTAGTGAGAATCAGAAAGGGCATGAGTGTAAGAGCGAGGGATAGGCGAGGGAGGAGAAGATGTGACAAGAAGATCAAGAACCTAACGTGGTCGGAAGATACCGTCTCTAGCTCTAGTAATCATAGGGTGAGAGGGTACAAATGACGGTGGAGGTAGTGGAGTAGGAGAGGGTGGTGTGGAGGATCCGTGGGTGAAAACGAAATAGGATCTGAGGGAGACGACAATATAGAAGAAGGAAGAGATGTGAAAGGAGGAAAACGATGCGAGAGAGGGAGGTCGTTGTGGGAGGAAAGAAACTTATACGAAGTAGAAGATGAGGAATAAGGAAGCGAGGAATAAGGGAAGGTGGACTCATCAAAGGTAACGTTTCGAGAAATAATGACATTTCCGGTAGCAAGGTTAAGACATTGATAGCCACGATGGTTAGAAGGATAACCGAGGAACATGTAGGGTGTAGAGCGAGGGGCTAGCTTGTGAGGATCAGTAGAAGATAAATTGGGGTAGCACAAACATCAAAAAATGCGTAAATGAGAATACGTAGGAGAAGTGTTATAGAGAACTTAGAAGGGAGATAGAAATGAAAGGGTAGTGGTGGGGAGGATGTTTAAAAGATGAGATGCCATATGTAAGGCCTCAACCCTTAACGAGGGAAGGAGATGAGCTTGAAAGAGAAGTGTCTGAATAACGTTGTTAGTTGTGCGAATCATACACTTAGCCTTCCCATTTTGTGGAGATGTATGCGGATAAGAGAAGCGAAAGAGAATGCCATGAGATTGGAAAAAAAAGATTGAAAAGGAGTGTTGTCAAATTCACGTCCATTGTCACACTGGAAAGATTTGATGGGAAGATTAAATTGAGTTTGATCATAAGAAAAGAATGAAGTAAAAATATTATAAACACCAGATTTAGCACAAAGAGGAAATACCCAAAGAAAACGAGAGAAATCGTCCAAAAACAGTAAATGATAACGAAAACCACTATTGCTCAAAACTGGGGAAGTCCATAAATAAGAATGCACAATTTCAAACATATGAGTGGTATGAGATGTAGAAGAATAAAATGGAAGACGAACATGTTTGCCTAATTGGCATGCATCACAAAGATAGTAAAAAATGACCTTATTACAACCAATAGAGTCTTGAGAACATAAAAACTTAACAATATGGTCGCTAGGATGACCTAGACGTCGATGCCAAACAATAGAGGTGTCTGCAGCGGAGAGAGTGAAGGATGAAGGGGAGTAATGAGTGGATGAAACTGAGTAGAGATCTCGAGTACTATCACATCGAAAAAGAAGAATACCCGTCTTGAGATCATTCACCAAGAACCTAAACGGATCAAATTCAACGGAACAAGAATTATTACGAGTAAATTTTCTAACAGAGACAAGATTTTTTTATTATATGACGACTAACAAGGACATTATTTAAATGTAAACTATGGGTAGGTGTGAAAATATGAGATTGTTCAATAAAAGAGATAGGCAAGGAAGCACCATTTGCAACAATAATAGAATTAGTATTATTACACGAAGTAAGAGATGAAAGCATATCTAGATTAGATGTAGTGTGAGACGTGTCGCCTGTATCCATGTACCATTCCTGTGACGGTTGATGCAATGGCATGGTAGAAAATAAAGCTGATATATCTGTAGATTGTTGGTGGGTGGGTTGTGGAGAGGAAATGAGCTTGTGTGAGAGAAGCTATTGGAGAAGAGGCCCATCCGTAGCTGCTGCAAAATTTGAAGGGAAGTCAGTTGTAGTTTGGTGCGCCGCCGAGCCGAGGACACAAGCTGCATCTTTGGAGTCGTGCCACTTGAGTGGAGCGGAGGAGCCGAGGAAGCCAACGAAGCCAGAAGGAGCTTACGATCCGGGAGGTCCTGTGTGGTGTACGGTGATGTGCTAGGCTGAATGGAGCTGCTGCTTAGGATACGAGTGTCACGCCCCTATTTCAGTAAAACCGAACTAAGGACGCGAACATTTTAAAACATAAAAACACTTGAAAACCTGTTTTCATTAAACTCTTTAAAAGTACCATTTGTTCAAAAAAATAATAAATACAGTTTAAAACACGTCCTAACAAGTGGACAAAAGTACACAGTATCCGTCACTAGACTCAAAAGACAAAACCCGGACTCCGCTCCCAGCTCCACAAGCTTCGAGAGCTCACCTAGTCCGTCCCACGAACAGTACCTGTAGGAAAAGCAGCTAGGGGTGAGCGTTCGCTCACCACCACGAACAACAGACTGACTACGGCATAATTAGCAGGCAAAGCAAGTAACACCAATAACGACTCAACACCGGGGAACACCATCCCCAACCCAAGTACTCTGACTGAACAAACACCCACGGTGACCTTCCTCGAACGACTCAACACTCTGACACGTAAAGTAGACCTGACACAACGATTGACGACCTCTTCCAAGGACTCAAAAGAACGTACGCAACACCAAACATCATCACAAGGGATCACGCACCAACCAAGATCACAAAGGATCGCAAACCAGCTGCCAAGAACGCCCTCCCGGGACTCTAACCCGGTCAGGCCAACCCAAGAATGCTGCAACTTACCGGGACTCTAACCCATAAGCCAACCGGAAAATGCTGCAACTTACTGGGACTCTAACCCATAAGCCAGCCGGAAATGCTGTAACTTACTGGGACTCTAACCCATAAGCCAGCCAAGGTAACCTCACAAACCCAAACCACACACGCGCGGCCAGGACCCCTTTATTGGCGGGCGGGCCCCCCTACCCCGTCTGAACATGCAGACGCGTGTGCTCGTGGACCCCCGTTTCAGGAAGCGGGCCCCCAACCTCCGGTAATCACAATCACAATCACAATCACAAACACAATCACAAGCAAAATCAACAACCAGTAACAACACAGGTTCAACACCCACGGGCACTCATGGCCACCAAGACACTAACCGTAAAACTCGGACTCAACAACCCCACAGGCACTCACGGCCTCCCAAGACACACCGACAGTAAGACACGGACTCAACAGCCCCACAGGCACTCACGGCCTCCCAAGACACCAACCATAAAACACGCTTGCAACTTACCGAGACTCTAACTCGTAAGCCAGCTAAAGAAAGTTTGCAACCCCCGAGACTCTAACTCGGTAGGCCAGCCAAAGTCACCAACCTTAGTACACGGGCTCTCAAGGCCACCCAAAACACCAAAGGTAAAGACACGGGTTCAAAAACCCCACGGGCACTCATGGCCACCCAAAACTCAACGATAAAACACGCTTGCAACTTACCGAGACTCTAGCTCGTAAGCCAGCTAAAACACCAACAGTAAAGTACGGGCTCTCATGGCCACCCAAACACGATTAACAACACGGGCTCTCATGGCCACCCTAGACTCAACCATAATAATACACGGGCTCTCAAGGCCACCCAAGACGCCAAAATAAACAGTCAACCTCCGGCCATGGTCATATGCCTCCAGTAAAACAATTATCGCTAAGTTCTCTACTCCTACGACACTACTAAGTGTCACATGCAATTCTACTGTTAACTTTCCCCAGTCAGGGCCGAGATCCGGCTACTTTTCCCTACCTCAACTGAAGAGCAACCGCTACGCTTCCGAGCTGCTGACGTTCTGGCTCGCTACCTCCGGGCTTCACTTCGATCGAAGCCGGACTCTAAGGATAACACGAAAGCCATAGATTAATAACGGTTCCACCGCTAAATTAAAGGTTACGATTAATCCAGTCTAGGCCCGACAATTGTCCTTTAAACTCGAGCGGGCTAAAGGCGGGGTCACGGCGAATCGGGTTTGAGTACCCGAGCACCGAAACCGGTGCATGCGAGGCACGGTCCCAATGCACGAATCCCGAGGTCCGATTCAGCGGTCCGCTTTTGTTCCCTTTTAACCCAAAAAGCAGTCCACTTTACCCAAAAATCCCGAGTCGTTCCCAATTCTGATTAATAACCCTTTTTCAAAACAGAACGGTTTTTGTTTTAAATCAAAATCCCTTTTATTTCAAATCTGTTTCTGTTCCGATCTTTTGAGCCAAAAAAGAATCAAGTTCGGTTTTTGAACAACCGTCCCTAAATCCCGTTTACAAATTCGATTCTCAACTCCTCGATTTAAAACCGTTTTTAAAACCGAATTGATTTTAATTCCTTTTTATTTTAAATCCCCTTTTTCTTAAATCGGATTTTCGTTTACAACCTTTTCTTTCCAAAACCTTGATTCCGATTCCAACCAAAGCAGATCCAAAAACCGGCTTTTACTCCAATCTGATTTTTGATTCAAATATTTCCCTTTTTAAATTAAAATCACTTTCCTTTTCCTTTCTCGTTGAATTAGTTCCAGTCTCAAGACCCATTTTAAATCCATTTTAAATCGAAACTGAAATCAACTTTCTTCTGTTTCAATTTCTTAACTTTCAGTTTAAATTCGATTTCGCTAAACCTCTATCAAGAACAAAACTAGATACAATACTGACAAAGCTTCAGTTTATAGATTAAAAAAAACAACACCACAAGAACAGATCCATGAGTTCTCATTTCAACAAGAACAAAAACAACAGAAACTCGAAGTACAAATAAAGGGAAGATGGAGGGTTGTTGGTCAGAGTCCGACCACCGGCGGTGACCAACCCGGCCGAGGCTTCACGGTGTAACGCTCACCGTAGGAAGCAGAAAGGGCGGCGGCGACGGCTGCCGGAGCGGCGGAGCACGGCGGTTCAGCCTCGGATCCGGACGAGGCCGACGATCCCGTCCCCAGACCTGTCGCGCTCGTTGGCGAGTTCGTCCGGACGGCACGAAGACGGGACTCAGGCGTGGGGGTGGAGGTCGGCTGGACGGTGCACGACGGCGGTGGCCTCGGACGGCGACGCTCGAGAGTCGGGAGGAGCTCGGTGTTGGGAGGCGTGGCGGCCGTGTGGTGGCGACCGAAACGACGAGGCAGAGAGGACGAGGTCGGGAGAGTGGGTGGTGGCCGGATGGAGAGGGAAGGGTGGTCGGAGGCGGCGTGGGTGAGGGGCTCCGGCGAGAGGATCGGGACCAGAGAGGGAGAGAGACGGCGTGGGTGAGGCTCGAAGAAGACGAAGCAGAAGGAGGAGGGAGGTAGGTTCGGCGTGAGGGAAGAGGAGACAGAAATTTTAGGGTTTCAACCCTAAAATTTCGTACTTATACCCAGGCCGGGCCGGGTCACCACACTGGGCCGGGTCGCCAAACGGGTCTGGCCCAGCCCGATCCAGTTTTTTTTTTTTTTCTAGACTTTTCGAACCGCTTCCCAAACCCGTCAATTAAAACCCGTAAAAGACAATTAAATTTTCAGAACTTTACAACGAGCCCAACAAGGAGTTCTACTGATGAATTGGACCCAACAAGGAGTGATGTTGGTTGATTGGGTTGCTGACCGTATGAGCTTGATAAGGATGGCCCTGAATTGTATGTGGCCAGAATGGTTGTTCAGGCTGAACGTGCTGCTGGCTATGAAAATTACTACCAAAAGAAATACCATGAAAATTAGATTAAAAGAGGGACGATACATACCGTGACGACCTCGTCCTCGACCACAAGGTCTACCCCGACCATACTGTGAGAACTACGGATGGTTGTTGGTGTATAATAATGTAGAAGTATCTGAGGGGGCATGAATGAAACGACTTTGACGTTCTTCGACATGAAGGAATATGGATCGAACTTGAGAGAATTTTGGAAAATAAATTTGATTTGGGATAATTTCAGTAAGAGTGGAGAAGGATTCTGGGAGCCCATGAAGTGTTTAAAGCACTAGTTCTTGATCGGTAATAGGTTGGTCAACATCAGTGAGTGAATCAAATAAAAGATGAATTTGTTCACAATAAGCAGAAATAGTAAGGGTGCCCTTTTTCAAATTACGAAGCCGATTTTGAAGATGAAGAGTGCGAGACATTTTTTATTTCGAAAAATAGCCTCAATTGAATTCCAGAACTCAAGAGCAGTGGCATCAATTTTAAAAATGTCAGCGATGAGATCAGGGTGAACAGTCGAGTAAATCTAAGTAATGGCAAATGCGTCGATTCGACGTCATAAAGGAGAAATAGGTGTAGGAGGTAAATCGGTGATATGATCAATAGTATCATGACTATTACAATGATTTTTAAACATTTCACGCCATTGCTTGTACATTTGATCTTTGATAGTAAATTTGATATGAGCCAAATTAGATGGATTTGTGATAGAATAAGAGGGGTGATACGTACTTGTGGTGGGAGGCGAAGATGTTGGTGTTGTAGTAGAGGACACAGTAGGAGAGGTAGACATCGAGACTCCAAATAGGTACGAAGAAAACAATAACGAAAAGGTTGAAACGAGATCGTGTGGTTACAACTCTTTCAATGGGAAAAAGAGTAACTGTTGAAGGCCTTTTTTGTGATGGTAGCTGTGGGGTACAACTTGGTGCTATTGTTGTAAAGTGGTTTAGAGCATAAACAACGGGCCGGCGCTGAGGCTCGGCTCATGTTTTTGCGGGCCGTCCCATTGTGGGACGGCTTTTACGCGGCCTGCATCCCGCAAAAGCGCGGGCCGGGCCGCAGCCCGCGCCCCTCGTCCCGGAATCGCGGGCCGAGCCCCATCCCTCGCCCCTCATCCCTTGCCCGGCTCCCGTACAGTCGCTGGCGCCACGTGGCATGCGTCAGAAAAAAAAACCGACGTTTGAAAACGGTCGGAAACGGTAATATATTTAAAAATAAAATTTAAATCTACTACAATTTAAACCCTATATATACCCCAACCCCAACCTCACTTTTTTCACTCATCACTCACCCATTATCAGATTTCACTCTCCCATTCCCACATTTTACTCTCTCATTTCCAAAATGTCTGACGATGAGGTTCCGAAATATGAGGAGATGGCAACCCAAATGCCAACATATGAGGAGTTGGCAGCCCAACTACCGACATATGAGGAGATGGCAGCCCAAATGCGGTAGTTGAGCGACGACTCCGGCAGAGGATTGAGAGGAGCATGTAGAGAGCAATGCCAAGGATTGAGAGGGCCGCCCGTGGGGAACCAATGCGACGAGAGATTAACAGAGGTCGTGCAGAAGCCCACGACCAATTAATGAGGTACTATTTTGTCGATCAACCCATATATGGCCCAGATATGTTTAGGCGTTGGTTCCGTATGTGCAAACCACTGTTTCAACGGATTATGGACAAGGTCAAGGAACACGACAATTACTTCGTTCAGAAGTATGACGCGGCCTCACGCTTGGGCTTATCAACGGAACAGAAGTGCACCGCCGCGATACGGATGCTTGCATATGGGTGCTCGGCCAATTCATTGGACAAAACTCTGCACATTGGGGTAAGCACTATACTTGAATGTTTATGTAAGTTTTGCAAGGTCGTCATTGAGATATTCGGCGTCGAGTACCAGCGTACACCCACACCAGTTGACATGGAGCGCTTACTCCGAGAAGGGTACAACCGAGGGTTTCCCGGAATAGCGGGGAGTCTTGACTGCATGCATTGGAAGTGGAAGAATTGCCCAACCGAAGACCAGGGAGCTAATGGACGGGGAAGTCACCACGGGGTCAAGACGGTTATGCTTGAAGTTGTAGCGTCCCGTGATTTATTGATTTGGCATGCGTTTTTCGAGATGGCTGGCTCGAACAACGACATCATCGTCCTCAACAACAGTCACTTATTCCAAGACGCTTACTACGGTCGTGAGCTGGGAGTGGAGTACTATATCAACGGCCATCGGTACGACCGACCTTATTACTTGGTGGACGACATTTACCCAACATGGGCACGGTTCGTGAAGACTATTCGGGATCCCTACGAGCCCAAAGAGAAGTTGTTTGCTAAATGCCAAGAAGGTGCTCAGAAAGATATTGAAAGAGCTTTTGGAGTACTTCAAGCAAGGTGACACATCATTTCCCGTCCCGCTCGTACTTGGAGCAAACACAATTTGGCTGATATCATGCACACTTGCATCATTCTACACAACATGATTATAGAGGATGAGCACGACCGGTACGAGTATGGGGATGAGGAGTTATTGTACGAGCAACCTCCAAAAATGCCGAATTGGACACCACCAGAACGATGGCACCGAGGAGGGCCATTGGAATACCAGCAACAAGTGGATTGTCAACATAGTGTCAGAAGTCATCAGACACACATGCAACTACAAAATGATCTTATGGAGCACTTATGAGGTCTATATGGAGCTGGTTTCCATGACGACGAGTAGTCGTTTGTACTCTTTGAACTGGTTTTTGGGTTGTATTAAAAGGGGATGAATAAAAGTTCAAGTTCATTTTTATTCGTGTTAAATTTATTTCTTATTTTTTTTATTGTCATTAATTATTTTTTTTCACATTTGTTTATATTTTATATAATTTAAACAATTTCTGATAAAGAATTAAATAAAACAACAAAATATCAATTAATTAACAACTCAGCATCCAGTCAGCATCCGCTAAAACTGTGAGAGCATAAACAACGGGCCGGCCCTGAGGCTCGGCCCGCGTTTTTGCAGGCCGCGGGACGCGGGCTGTCCCATTGTGGGACGGCTTTTACGCGGCCCGCGGCCCGCAAAAACGTGGGCCGGGCCGCAGCCCGCACCCCTCGTCCCGAAAACGCGGGCCGAGCCGAAGCCCACGTCCCGCGGCCCGCGTTCGGCCGGCAGCCACTCGTGGCTTGCCACGTGACGATGCAAAGTTTTTTTTTAAATAAAAAATTAAATAGAATATGTAAAAAATTTATTAACTTATGACATTTATACCAATATTTGGATTACCAATAGAAATATGATTTTCAAGCTTCTTTTGTCCCCTTTTATAACTAGTATAGGAGAAGTTTTTTTTTTGTTGTTTACCGGTGTGGTACTCTCAACAAGTGCACTTGAGAATTTTGTTTGGCTTGGACTTGGGAATTCGTTTCATATTGTCTCATCTTCCTTGATTTTACAATATGTGCCAATGCCTTTTCTTCACATGTCACCATCTTCCTTGTCATGCTACATCAACAATAACTAGAACCAGTAAATCTTGTCTCTCTATACACCATTGCAGTAAATACCAAGTTGCTAACATGAGAAAATTATAGAGGAATAATCACACTATCAAACATGATACAACTATCTGAACTATCCTAACATAGTTTGCCTATAACTGCAATGACTAGAAGTCCGATGCTATCCTCTTGTCTTACACTGCTCGTTTAACCATGTAAGTTCCCTTTATCTCCCATAATTCTTGAGATTAAAAAAATGCTTCTAGAATTTGGTCAACAACAATATAATATATCAATAGCTGTAAACTTTAATCATCAATAAGTGTACAAATCACCTGTCATTTTTGTTTCTCTATACACCATTGCTACGTCTTTTCTAGGCAATGATGTTGACTTGTTTTTCTCACAATTTTATCATTTTTGTGTGTATTTAGTTTATATCCAATCCGACTCAAAGATTTTTCGTTATAGCAACTACTATGAATATTACATAGTTGACCATATTATTCTATACACATATATTTTATTGTCATTCTTTATTTTTTTCACATTTGTTTATATTTTATATAATTTAAACGGTTTCTGATAAAGAATTAAATAAAACAGCAAAATATCAATTAATTAACAACTCAACATCCAGTCAGCACTAGGGACTCAGCCCAAGGGACTCACTGTGAGCCTCATTGCAAAACACCCAATATTATGAGTCCCTAGTCCCTCGATTTTGTTCAGTCAGCACAAGGGACTCAGGACTAGAGACTCACCAAGGACCTTTCCATTGTACATGCTCTTAGTAGTGGTTTGGTGGTGTATGTAGAGAGAAAAAGAAAAGGATGAATTGTAATAGTTGTGTGAAAGCAAAGAAGAGAGAGAAAGAAGCAGTGGCACAATGGAAATAGAATAGCAATGATACTATGAAATTGGTAATTCCTATTGGAGGGTTTTTTTTGACGAAGAAGTGGGAGGCATCAATATTATATATCCATCAAGTGACATACATGAATCAATGAAAGCGCCCAAGCGAACGATAAAATACAGACTCCAGACTAGCTAGCCTATAAAATTACAAACTCCGGACTGGCTGGCCTATAGAATTACCGACTCCCTAACTGACCCAGAACGCAACAGAGTACGTCCCAGAACGTGCAAACAGCTTGCACGTCAGAGGTGCAGCGAAACCGTGCACCCCTAAAGTGTCACTAAGGACACGCCAAACCGTGCCACAATGGGCACACCAACCGTGCAACAAGTGCACACCAAAACGTACAACTAGTGCACACCGAAACTGCACCACGTGCAGTTATTGAAAAAGCAGTAAAAAAAACACCCAACCAGATCTGACGGGGGCAGATTTCCAGCCGCGGACAACCGGTCGTCGGAGGGGAAAACCGGGGGAGTGGGGGTGGACGGTGGCCGACAGATCCGGTCGTCGAGGCAGCAGATTTGGCCACCGCAGCGGGAAAAGTTGAGGTGGAGTGTAGAATAGGTGAGGGTGGCGCGTGATGAGGCTTTGGCATGAGACAGGTAGGGAATAAGGTGGTCGGAGGGGCGGAGGAGGGTAGGTTAGGCCGGAGAAGGACGGGTGGTGGTGGAACGGGTCGGAGGAGGGTTGAGGATGGCGGAGAAGATTGGATCTGGCGCACGGAGGAGGCAGGCGGTGGTGGACGACGGCGATACGGACGACGTAGTCCGGTCGGAGTAGATCTACGGCGAGACAAGGAGCCCCGACGTTGCTCCGACCAGACACACGGCTGTACGACTAGGAGCACCGGCGTTGCTCCGGCCGGGCTGCACAGATGAGATAAGAAATGGAGGGCGAGATGGACGTGAGGAAAGGGAAACCAAGACCGGACAGGGGCGTGCAAAGGCCACCGGCGGCACTCGAGGCCGGAGCCAAGAGCGCCACCGACGATGACGACGCGATGAAGAAGAAGAAGCTACAATAGGGTTAGAGAGAGAGAAGAGACCTCTCTAATATGACTAGGAATAAAATGAACCCTGTTGGCGGGTTATATGCATTCTCATTTCAATATATTGAAATATAATCGATGTACATTAATAATACAATATGAAAACGGAAATACAAGAAATCAAATCAAATTATTATAATAATATACTCTAACAGGAAGCTCCCAACGTGTCCGGACGTTTCGTACATGCACATTAGAGCATGCACAACGGGCCGGCCCTCGCCCCCGACCCGCACGCGCTCGGTCCGCAGACCGCGGTCCGTTCCGTTGTGGGCTGGAAAAAAAGGCCCGCCGTCCTGAAACACTCGGCCCACTCCTCGCTCATCGGCCCTCGTTTGCTGGCCGGGCGCGCGCTCCCCGCTTCGCGCTCCTCGTCTCGCGTGGCCTTCTGTCGTGCCGCCACGTGGCGTCCCCAGCTGACCGTTTGACAACGGTCGGGTAACGATTATTTTTTTAAATCAAAATCAGCAAATTCGAACCCTATAAATACCCAACCCCAAACCTCATTTTTTCCACACCATTCTCCACTTTCACTCTTTCATTCTCACTTTTTACTCTCTAATTTCCAAAATGTCCGACGGCGAGGTTATGTCCGACGTTGAGGTTCCGACATACGAGGAGTTGGTTGGCCGAATGCCGACGTATGAGGAGATGGCAGCCCAATGCCGACATATGAGGATATGTCAGCCCAAATGCGGCCAGTTGAGCGACGATTCCGGCGGATGATTAAGAGAAACATGCATAGAGCAATGCCAATGATTCAGAGGGCCATCCGTGGGGAACCAATACGACGAGAGATTAACATAGGTCGTTCTGAAGCCCACAACCAATTGATGAGGAACTATTTTGACGAACAACCCGTATATGGCCCTGATATGTTTAGGCGTCGGTTTCGTATGTGCAGACCACTTTTTCAACGGATTATGGACGCGGTGAAGGCTCACGACAGGTACTTCGAACAGAGGCCCGATGCTGCCTCACGACTGGGCTTATAAAAGGAACAGAAGTGCACCGCCGCTATACGAATGCTTGCGTATGGGTCCTCGGCCGATTCATTGGACGAAACTCTGCACATTGGGATAAGCACCATAGTTGAATGTTTACGTAAGTTTTGCACGACTGTCATTGAGGTATTCGGAGCCGAGTATGAGCGTACACCCACACCGACTGACATGCAATGCTTACTCCGAGAAGGGTACAGCCGAGTGTTTCCCAGAATGGCGGGGAGTCTTGACTACAACATTGGAAGTGGAAGAACTGCCCAACCGAAGAACAGGGAGCCCATGGACGGGGAGGTCACCACGGGGAGAAGACGGTTATGCTTGAAGTTGTAGCGTCCCGTGATTTATGAATTTGGCATGCGTTTTTCGGGATGGCTGGCTCGAACAACGACATCAACGTCCTCAACAACATCCACCTTTTCCAAGACACTTACTACGGCCGTGAGCTAGTTGTGGAGTACGAGATTAACGGCCATCGGTATGACCGACCTTATTACTTGGTGGACGACATTTACCCAACATGGGGACGATTCGTGAATACTATTCGGCATCCCTTCGAGCCCAAAGAGAAGTTGTTTGCTAAATGACAAGAAGGTGCTTGGAAAGTTATTGAAATGGCTTTTGGAGTACTTCAAGCAAGGTGACACATCATTTCCCGTCCCGCTCGTACTTGGGGCAAACACACTTTGGCTGATATCATGCACACTTGCATAATTCTACACAACATGATTGTAGAGGATGAGCGCGACCGGTACGAGTATGAGGATGATGAGTTGTTGTACGCGCAACCTCCAGAAATGCCGAATTGGACACCACCGGAACGATGACACCACGGAGGGCAATTGCAATGCCGAATTGGACACCACCGGAACGATGGCACCACCGAGTATGAGGTTCAAATTTGGCCATGTGATTCGGATCTAGACGATCGATTTGGAAGCTTGAAATAAGGACAAAAAAAAAACACTGATGTCATCCTCTCAAGCAAACCTATATATCACGGTTATGTAGGGATTCCAGCTCTCCCTTAATGACTTCAATCTCCAGCAGGAAATGGAGAGCTTTATTTCCGGTACGAGGTTTGATTTGATTGAATAGAATTTTGTTCAGTGGACGCATGTGGCTGAGGCCGTCAATTGTGGGCCGGCAATTCATGCTTCCTATCATTTTACTTAATTTCTGATTCTTTTTGGCCATCTACAAAAGTCGGAACAAGATAGTATAATATTCGAGTTCATATAGAATTCAGGCCCAAGTCACTGTACTTTGAATTTCGCAGCCCAATCAACTCTTATGTCCAAGCCCAAGTCAGTAGATGGGATGCTGAGCAGGGCCATTTCAGTGCAGCGAGGGTTTAGAGCAGATAGCGAAGCCATCTCTGGGTATCGGGACGCGAAGCGAAAGCCGCCGCCGACTTGCACCGGTAAGTTTCTTTCTTCTTCGTCCTCGTGTTAGTTTGTTTTTATTTTTTTTTCGAAATTTTTTCCAAAGCTTTAGATGATACAATTTATACAAGTGAATGGATTGGATTAAAAAAAATCTAAATACAAGTGTTTTCGAACTGTTTTTGCATTCCGCCTCAAATATGTACTTCGAAAATATGTTGTTTATGTGAAAATGGCTATTATGGACGTGAAAGTAACACATATATATATATGGTTTGGATTTTTGTTGAGTTTGATTTTGGTGATGTTGTTGAATCATGGAGGACTTATCTAATAAGCATCATCATGACCAATAACGATAGTTGATTCAAAAAAAAAATTGTCCTGTGTATGGTTTGGGAATGTTAATTAATTAGGGTCTATTTGTTTTGTTCAATGTTGAATTAATTTTGAATGTGGAGTAGGATCTTGAACGTTTATGTGGTTTACATTAGGATTTTGATTAAGTGTGATTTTATGCTGAATGTTGCTTCCTTGAGTTAGGTTTAATAATTGAATTTAATGTACTTTTCATACTTGTTTCGTTGGCTTAAATGTGCATAGTTAAGGTGGTATAAAATAGAGTACTGTAAATGAAAATGATTTGTAAAATATTCTGATACAAAAATAATTCGTAAAATACTCCACATCCCTAACCCTAACTAAAGCCAATGCATTCTCAAATTACCAGTCCCCCAACCAAAAAGAGATAAACTTTGAAAAGGGAATCCCTAGCTTCTTTTCCGCCAGACCTCACATATTCGATTCCGGTAAGACCCAATCTTGCTGTTTTATTTATGTTCTTTAATCAGGTTTGTTTGATTTACAGTTCATTTTGTATTATTCAATTAGATTGTTGGCAATTATGATACGAATCGCAAGACTAAAACCATGGACAACAACCGCCGATTCCCTGTGCCACCAGTTCCAGCAGCGATGCGCTGCCGGCGGAACCGCCAAGGGGAAAGCAAAAATCAAAGCTGGTATTACCCTGAAGCGATCCAAAATCACCACCAAAAAAGGTGATTCTGGTAAAGGCGGAAGAGCTCGGGGCGAGGAGAGGCAGCGATACGAGGGGTTGCTTGATCAGTGCTTGAATGGCCCTGCCCCTTTGAGGCACTTGACTCCTAAGATGCGAGCTCGAGAGGGTGAGAGGGAGAAAATGGGTCTTATCAGCAAGGAGAGACAGAGGGAGATTGATATGCTGAAAAAGGGTAAGGAGGCTTTGGGCATTCCTGAGAAGCCAACTATCCTTGGGACTCCTGGGATGGATTTGGTTACATTGGGAGTGGTTGATGTGGATGCCGTCCCCAAGTATCAGCTGAGGGTTGAAGATGGCCGCCACCTGGCCAAGGAGTATAGCAGAGTCTTGATGAGACAACTGCGGGCAAGGCAAGCAGCAGAGAGTGAGCTGCTGAGGTTGAAGAATGAAGCCATTCAGGCATTGCCCGAGCATTTGAAGGAGGCTGCGATGATGCCTGACTTAACTCCATTCCCTGCTAACAGGTTCATGGCCACATTGACGCCCCCTATTGAAGGATACATTGAGAAGGTGATGGAAGCCTCAAAGCAGAGTTCTGGGACGGAGAAGCTCAGATGATTAAGGGTTGGTCATTTTCTTATCTTGCTCCTTTTGTCTCGTGCGTTGAGCTTTGATCTGGAGTTCCATGGTTTCTGTGTTTTTATTTTTTATGGCTATATTTACAACACATAGTTCTCACTTTGCATATAATTATATATATCTGTTGCTTCCAGACATTTTTCTTTCCTTGAACTCGATTGATAGTCTGAAAATCTCTGTACCCATTCCCTTGGACTGAGATTTTGCTTAGGTAGGCATTTTATGAGATTGGGAAATCTTCTCTTTTTCATAGTGGTACTAAGAATACAACTACAGAAGGAGAGTTGAAAATGTGATTCACATCATCTCTAAAGGGAAGTATATGTAGCACTATGACACCACCAAGCAAAAAATTAATAACAACTATGGTCTGATCGAATACTTTTTGTAAGGTGTTATATCACCTTTTGCTTCTTTGCCCAATGACTATATGTTGTAGTGTTCAGTGTTATATGTTTTCTGGATCTCTTTGGTCATTCCCAAGATGGTAGCTTTTCAGTTGGTTTGTCTTCAGCTTTGGCTTGTCAACTGAATTTGATTCATGCTATATTAGACGGCAAGTTCTGATGAACTCTATTGTTTAATTCATGGCCTTAACCCTTTGCCTACTACATTAATACGCAATATAAGTGTCCAAACTTAACTTACATATGGAAAAGTTCATCAATTTCAGATAAACTTGCCTTTGAAGGTGTAAATGCATGAATAGTTACAGATCCCCATCTAATAGGATGAGAACATCCTCGAAAATATTATTTTATTTGCTTTTGTTGAAACTGAAGCATCTTTGTCAAGCCAAAAGACAGTATCATATATATATAATATAACATGTCACTCGTGATTGTTTGTTACTTTAATGTAAGGACCCCGTCCTTTTGAAAATAATGTGAACTGACAAACACTACTGGTATTGAAATTGATTAATCACCAAATTTTTATTGATGAGTGAGTTTATTCATATAGTTTTGCAATGTAAGTTCTTAGTTTTATTATGTAGTTATATGTATGCTACTTATTATACTTTTGGTATTGGTTGCCAGTTATCGTTATTGTTTCTTTGGAATTTGTTGGTACCTTCTTTTGAGGTATTTGGTTATTCTACTAAACCTTGTATGGTATATTTTGTTGTGCAGAAATGGGGATCTAACTATGCCTCAAACATAAGGATGCCTATTTAGTGTTGGTGGTCACTACTATAGCCAGAGAAATGGCTTTTGGATTGAAGAAATGAAGAAACTGTTGCTGTAGGTTTTGTTTAGTTCAGATCATTCATTGTGTTTGGTGGTGATCTAGATAGCTAGTATCAAATAATGTGAGACTTAATTTGCTCAAGTTTGATGCAGGAAATTACGAGATTAGCAACTCTGGGATTGAGCTCGTAGTGGACGGGTTGGGATCTCCAATTCATTTTTTTGAGTCATTGATATTTGACAATGGATGAAATTGAAGGATATGTGTTAACTGTCTGCACATACCTAGTTTGGATTCTTTATGAAACAATATTTCTCTTGACATGTAGTTGGATTTCTTACTATTTTATCGATGACATGTTGAAGCACCATGATTTATGAGTTAGATTGTCGTTCTCGATTATATCCAAAATACTTTTCTACTTTGTGGCTATCTCTACTTTTTCCTGTTGTAAATTTTACTGTCTTTCCTCTTGATCTCAAAACCTAATCACACAATTTATTTAGTTTCCCCGTAAAATTGTGCTCAGGTTACAACTTACCATATGTTACTTATGGGTTTGTGTCATTTCTTTTCTCCCATTGTTTTACTATTTTGTTTGTAAGGACTTCATGGATAGGGTATCGATCACTAAAATCTTAAATCAAAGATACCCAACCTAAAGAGCATCTAAGAGCTCTCATTTACAAAAGAGGGTACAGAAACGTGGACAAGCAGAGGATTCCATATGCCGCTGATGAACAGGTTTGAAACATGGTTTGAGAAATAGTTGCTGGTAATTGTTACAACAGTGACACGATTGCTTGCACTTGAAGCAAGTCCGAGGATGATTGAAACACACCGTTTCATTTAATCCATTTAGATGAAACGGTGCGTTGCGTGTGAAGAGCCGTTGGCCTTTTTGTCGTCTTTGAAGCCACGTGGAAGCAAGGGATTGAAGGTGAGAGTCAAAGCTACAGTTGTTGTCTTCCTCCGGTGAAGAGCAGAGTTGCATGCGGAAACAGAGCACAAGTTGCAGCGATCGCAGGAGTCAAGGAGCTCGTGTCTTGGTCTATCTATTTATAGTATTGCTCGACATAGGAAAAGGCTGTCTGATGAATTATGAGAGTTGTAGAATAGAAGTAGCAATCTTGGTTAATCGACTCTGTAAGAGTTTCAAGCTCCATTTCTCTATTTCAATCAAACCAATTCTATTGCAATTTCAGTTCCAAGAGTATTACACTCTTAACAATGGTATTAGAGCCTGCGATCAGCGACAGTGGGTGATGGCTTCTAGCGATTCACAAGAAGAATGCGCTACGCAATCAGGCGTCAACGAGTTTCAGCGGAGGTTGCCAACCTCAAGGCCATGGGAGAAAAGAGTCAGATGGAAATGAACGACCTGCACAGAGGGGTCAAAATTTTACCGGAGCGTCTCCAGTTCATTCCTCAACAAGGCACCACTAAACCTTTGGATGGATTTCCAACCTTTGACAGAGGTAAACCTTTGGAAGCAAGGGATTTCCAACCTCGTCAAAAATAAGGACGGAACGTGGCGTATGTGTGTTGATTATCGTCAGCTCAACGATCAAACAGTGAAGGACAGATTCCCCATCCCAACGATCGATGAGCTTCTCGACGAATTACAGGGTATGAACTACTTTTCCAGAATTTATATACGTGTTGGTTACTACCAGATTCGATTGTAGGAAGGGGAGGAGTTCAAGACAGCTTCCACACTCATAATGGCCATTACGAGTTCCACGTCATGCCTTTCAGCCTCACCAATGCTCCGGCGAGTTTCTAGGATTATATGAATCATGTCTTGAGCCAATTCCTTCGCAAATTTTCTCTTGTCTTCTTCGACGACTTACTGGTTTATAGCCGAACCTTGAACGAGCACATACATTACCTGCGACTGATCTTGCAGCGCCTCAAAGAACAAAGCTTGGCAAATGCGATTTCATCTAGGAGCGCATCTCTTATCTCGGCCACATTATCACCGGTGCAGGAGTCTCTATGATATCCTAGGCAACTTTGTATTTATCTTTCTATGATATCCCAGAGGACCAGAAGATGTGCTTGGCCTCGATCCATCTCACTGGGCCAGTTGAGTTTTGGTTCACGGAGTACGCGCTGGGAAAGGGGGTTATTTGGTCGGTACCGTTCTGCTACGATGCGATTTGGAAGTTCGAGTCCTTGGGACATGAAGACGCCTTGATCGATCTTAAGCAACTACAACAGAGAGCGACAATTCAAGACTATGAGCTTCGTTTTGGCGAGCTAAAGGTCATGGTAGCTACGAGAATCCACAGCTACCCGAGGATTTTTATGTTTCCATCTTCGTGGGAGGTCTCAAACCTCAATTCCGGCCTGGGGTACAAGTTTTTAACCCACGTTCTTTGCTGCATGCGATGTACGTGGCGAGGCATGAGGAATACAGACTGCACCAGTACCAGGCATCCACATCAAGACCTCCATCTCAACCCTTCTTCTGTCCTAGGAAACAAACTCTGCCAGCGCCGGCACAAGTTCCCTTATTGCCTGCTCCACCAACAAAACCTCAGCAACGCTTTGTGCCAATGTCCTTGGATGAAAAGAGAGCAAAAGGCCTTTGCTTCACATGTCCAACAAAATACAGTAGAGACCACGTCTGTCCTAACAAACAACGTCTCTATGTGATCTGCAAGGATGACGACGAGTCACAATCTGAAGAAAGAAATGATGAGACTCCTCCTGGACCTCCTCCTGCACCCTTGCCAGAGGGGTTTATCGACGATGACTTGTTCGAGTACGACTTATGTCATTTGCAGATGGAATATCCGTGTACCACTGAGGGGGACTCTCATTCCACCTCGATCCGCATCACAGGCAGCATAGATGGGAGACCAATATCAATCCTAGTGGATTCTGATGCGTCTAAATCCTTTCTCGACACCCTCACCGCCAAACACCTGGGCTTGAAACTCCATCCAACAACGCCAATCATTGTTCGCTTGGGGAATGGACATTCATATGTCTGTGCGACAGGATGTTCGTTGGATTGGATTATGGAGCAACATACCTTCCCCTGGAACTTTATGGTCATGTCATTGGGGTCCTTTGATCTGGTTTTGGGTGTCGACTGGCTCAAAACAGTCAACCCAGTTCTCCTCGATTACGAGGCTCGCTCGATTACCATCAAACATCAACAGGACCCAGTGGTCCCGCACGAAACACCTCACTCATCCTCATATATACTCATAAAAACCATCCCAGGTCCTCCACGAACTCAAGCAAGGTGAAACGTTATACCTTGGCCAGGTTTTTGCTCTAGAAGGCGATGACGTGTGCCCCAAGTTTCGTTTCGGGTTACAGGCTCTACTTTCAGAATTTTAGGATGTCTTTGCATCACCGACGAGTCTCCCTCCCAAACGTGCTCATGACCATTCTATTCCACTGATTCCTGGGTCTGCTCCACCATCCATTAGGCCCTACAAGCAGACGTTCCAGCAGAAGAATGTTATTGAATAAATGGTGAACGAGATGCTAGACTCGGGAGTCATCCGTGAAACCAAGAGTCCTTACTCTTTTCTAGTGATCCTCGCCAAAAAGAAGGACGGAACGTGGCGTATGTGTGTCGGTTATCGTCAGCTCAACGATCAAACAGTGAAGGATGGATTCCCCATCCCAACGATCGATGAGCTTCTCGACAAATTACAGGGTATGAACTACTTTTCTAGAATTGATTAACGTGCTAGTTACCACCAGATTTGATTGCAGGAAAGGGAGGAGTTCAAGACAGCTTCCGCACTCATTATGGCCATTACGAGTTCCGCGTCATGCCCTTCGGCCTCACCAATGCTCCAGCGAGTTTCCAAGCTCTTATGAATCATGTCTTGAGCCCATTGCTTCACAATTTTTCTCTTGTCTTCTTCGACGACATACTGGTTTATAGCCGAACCTTGAATGAGCACATACATCACCTGCGACTGATCTTGCAACGCCTCAGAGAAAAGAGCTTGTTCGCAAAGATTGGCAAATGCGATTTCATCTAGGAGCGCATCTCTTATCTCGACCACATTATCACAGATGCAGGAGTCTCTACAGATCCTGACAAAATCGAAGCAATGAAATCCTAGCCGCAACCTCGAAACATCAAGGCACTGCGAGGATTTTTATGAATCACGGATTATTACAGATAATTCCTCCGTAACTATGGGCTCTTGGCTCGACCGCTCTCGAATTTATTGAAGCGCAACGCTTTCTCCATGTTGCCTAAGGCACAAGCAAGCTTCGAAGCGTTGAAACTAGCGATGACGACTACCCCAGTCCTAGCCTTGCCAGATTTCTCGAAGCCATTCGTCATTGAAGCAGACGCCTTGGACTCAGGCATCGGGGGGGGGGGGGGGGGGGGTCTTAATGCAAGCTGGGAGGCCAATCGCGTTCATGAGCAAGGCTCTCAGTGACCGGAACAAGGCGTTGAGTACGTACGAGAAGGAGTTAATGGCCATAGTCACGTGTATTCAACGCTTATGGGTACAACGTACCAACAAAAGTGGCTCTCCAAGATTATGGGATTGGATTATTCCATAGAATACAAACGGGGGCGTGAGAACAAAGTCGCGGATGCCTTGTCTCGTATTCCCAGAGAGAGTTTGAATGAGATTTCTACCTTGATTCCGGTTTGGATTTCTGAAGTCCTGCAGAGCTATGCGGATGATGAAGAAATTGAAGGCTTGTTCCTGCAACTTTCCCTTGCGCCACACTCTCTGCCATATTATCCAACTCGCAATGGCATGCTTTTGATTCAAGGTCGCATCTGTCTGGGCAAAAGCCATGAGGCTAGGGAGAAAATCATGGAATTTTTTCACGGTTCTACGATGGGAGGTCACTCGGGTGTCTTGGCTACACAAAGTGCATTCACAAGTACTTTTTCTGGGCACATATGCGTTTAGATATTCAGAAATTCGTGAGTGAATGTGATACTTGCCAGCGTTGTAAAACTGAGAACTTGGTTTCTCCAAGCCTCCTTCAACCATTGGCAATTCCATCGATTCCTTGGTCCCAAATCTCCATGGATTTCCAATCTCAGATGGATTTTATTGCATTTGGGTTGTGGTCGATAGACTGCCAAAATATGCCCATTTTATTCCTCTCAGACATCCATTTACGGCGGCGACTCTGGGTAAAACGTTCTTCGATACAGTTTATCCACATCGTATCACCCAAAAATCGATGGCCAGACTGAGCGCGTCAACCAATGTTTAGAGAATTACCTTCAGGCGATGACGCATCAAACGCCACAAAAATGGGCTCAATGGCTCACCTTCGCTGAAGATTGGTACCATACAAGCTTCCACAGCTCGTTGCGCTTATCTCCATTTGAGGCCTTGTATGGTTATGGCCCGCCTCTGTTTGGGATGACAGGAGATCCTTCACCAGTTCCGGCAGTCGAGCAATTCGTCTGAAGTAGAGCTAAGCTCTCAAAGCTGTTACAGGACAACCTCTGAAAGGCCCAACATCGCATGAAGTCTCAGGCTGACAAGAAGCGTTCCGAGAGGTCATTTCAAGTTGGGGATTGGGTCTATCTCAAATTATAGCCCTACCGCCAGTATACAGTGAGTTTACGCCGTTCAATGAAGATCGCTGCTCGTTTTTATGGGCCATATCAGGTTATGGAGAAGCTGGGGCAGGTCGCCTATAGATTGTGCCTACCCGATGATTCAAAAATCCACCCTGTGTTTCACGTCTCACTCCTCAAGCGCCAATTGGACCACAAAAATCGTCTGGTGACAGCCTTGTCTCTAACGACGGAGGACGGCCGCCTGAAGTTACATCCTGCAACTATCCTCGAGACACGGATCATCAAACGAAACAATGGTGCGGTCGTCCAATACTTGATTCGTTGGGATCGCTCAGCTACAGAAGACGCAACTTGGGAGGATGCTTCGTTCATCCGAGCCGAGTTCCCTGACTGGATCGCCAACATGCAGGCTTGAGGTCAAGCCTGCTAAAGAAGGGTGCAATGTCACAACAGTGACACGATTGCTTGCACTTGAAGCACGTCCGAGGATGAAGATGATTGAAACACACCGTTTCATTTAATCCATTTAGGTGAAACGGTGCGTTGCGTGCGAAGAGTCGTTGGCTTTTTTGTCGTCTTTGAAGCCACGTGGAAGCAGGGGATTGAAGGCGAGAGTCAAAGCTACATTTGTCGTCTTCCTCCGGTGAATAGCGGAGTTGCAGGCGGAAATAGAGCACAAGTTACAGCGATCGTAGGAGGAAAGGAGCTTGTGTCTTAGGCATATCCAATGCTGACCGAGACTAACTATGGGACCTGGAGCTTCCAAATGACGGCGATGATGAATGGACTGGGAGTGTGGGGAGCGATCGAAGGCGACGAATCAGTCGGAGAAGAAAAGGATCAAGGCGCCTTAGCTGTGATCGCACAGTCCGTCCCTGAACTGGTTCTCAAGTCCATAACGCATACTAAGACGGCCAAACAGGCGTGGAAGGTGTTGGCAAAAAAGCACGTAGGCGAGGACTGGGTGGAGAAAGCAAACATCAAGTGTTTGAAGAAGGACTTCAACATACTTGAAATGGGAGAAGATGAAACCATTTCAAGTTTTAGTGGAAAATTGTCGAATCTCGTAAGTGAGATGAGAGCTCTTGACTTGGAGCTGCCTGACTCCCAGGTCGTTGAAAAACTGTTCGAATTGGTTCCTGACAAGTTTCTGCCAATTGTTGGAACGATTCAACAGTGGGGAGACATTGAAAGCATGTCCATGTCCGAAACAATGGGAAGGCTGAAGGCCTTTGAGTATTCACTCAAGGGACGAAAGTCTGAGCCAGAAGGAGGTGAGTAACTACTCACGAAGACACAATGGGAGGCAATGGCGAAGAGAACCGGTGAAGGTTCGAATAGGAGGTGGGAAAGTCCACCTAAGAATCAAGGGCAATGGGGAAGTCCATCGGGAGGAAGAGGAAGAAATAAACCTTGGCGCACGTCGTCTCCAAGGCCGAGGGTCGACAAAAGCAGAGTAAGGTGTTACACCTGCTCAGAACTCAGACATTATGCGTCCGAGTGCAAAAAGGGTCGCCGTGAGGAAGCAAATTTTGCTGCTGAACAAATTGATGATGATGAACCGGCGTTGTTCATGGCAGTCACAGGTAGTGAATTCATTTTTCTTAATGAGGAAAATGTGAACCCCATGCAGGATGAGATGAAGCATGGAAGAGGAGATGAATGGTATTTGGATACCGAGGCTAGCAATCACATGACCGGAAGAGAAGATGCATTTTCATTTTTGGACAAGAAGGTGAAAGGTGTTGTAAGGTTTGGGGGTGGATCGCTCGTTGAGATCAAAGGGTGAGGATCCATTCTATTTGAAGGCCTGAATGATGATCACAGAGCATTGACAGGGGTCTACTTGATCCCCAAGCTAAGGAGCAACATTATAAGTTTGGGGAAACTCGACGAGAATGATTGCAGAATCGAAATTGAAAAGGGCACACTCAGTGTCTTTGATCAACAAAGCCAACTTATGTTCAAGGTTAGAAAAGCTAGAAATAGGCTTTAAGCTTTGAAACTGAATTGTGTTGTTCCTGTGAGTCTGTTTGCCAGATTAGAAGAGGACCAATGGCTGTGGCATGCTAGATGTGGGCATGTGAACTTCAAAGCACTTGAAATCATGTCCAAAGAAAACTTGGTGAAAGGCCTGCCAAGAATTACAGCACCTGAGAAGCTATGTGACTTATGTCTTGTAGGAAAGCAAAGAAGGCTTCCCTTTCCTAAGCAAGCGTTGTTCCGAGCATAAAAGCGTTTGGAGCTCGTGCACACTGACCTTTGTGGTCCGATCACTCCAGCTACTATCGGAGGTAATAGGTATTTCATATTAATCGTAGATGATTTGTCTCGATTCATGTGGATTGCCTTGTTCAAAACTAAAGATGCAGCATTATCCCACTTTGAAAAAAATCATTAAACGCGCTGAAGTAGATGCCGATGAGAATCTCAAAGGCGTCAGGAGTGATCGGGGGGGGGGGGGGGGAGAGTTTCGATCAAGACCTTTTGAGAATTTTTGCAGCTTAGCAGGGATCAAGCATTTTTACACGGCTCCTAACTCACCCCAACAGAACGGAGTCGCTGAGCGAAAAAACTTGTCAATTGTGGGAACCACGAGAAGTCTCCTCAAAAGCAAGAACATGTCTGGGCATTTTTGGGGCGAAGCAGTGGTTACAGCCGTATACTTGCTTAATCGAGTTGTGACTAAAAGCCTCAAAACATGACTCTGTATGAAGCATGGCATGGACGAAAGCCCTCAGTTCATCACCTCAGAGTCTTTGGAAGCTTGGCTCACTTGAAGGTAACGTCTCCTTTAAAAAAAATTGAATGATCGTAGTACCACCCTGGTGTTTGTTGGCTATGAAACAGGTTCGAAGGCTTACAGGTTCTTCGATCCCAACACGAAGAAGCTTGTAATTCATCGAGATGCCGTGTTTGAAGAGAACCAATGCTTGGACTGGAATAAAGAAGCGGAACCAGAAGCGTGTCCAAGTCAAAACATATTTGAGGTTAGCTGGGAAGAAGAACCTGAAACGCAGCCCTCAAACTTCACCAGCAGCGAGCCCATTACCCCAACTCAACGTCAATTTGCAAGTACAGAGCCAATTACTCCAGTAGAACAAACTGGAGATGAAGGTCGAAGTCCATCAACAGAGAAACCGCTGCGTTTTAGAAAACTTGTAGACATATATAAAGAAGCTCCGATTGTGGAGCTAGACGATCAATGCCTCCTTGCTGCTGATGACCCACAAAGTCCCGAGGAAGCCATAAAAGACCCAAACTGGAAAGGAGCCATGGAAGAAGAAATCAACTCCATAAGAAGCAATAATACTTGGTTCCTGACAAATTTACCTGCAGGTCAGAAACAAATTGGCCTCAAATGGGTGTTTTAAACAAAGAAGGACCCTGAGGGCAACATTATCAGGTACAAGGCACGGCTGGTGGCAAAGGGCTACGTGCAAAGGGAGGGCATCGATTTTGAAGAGGTCTTTGCACCCGTTGCCAGGATCGAAACAGTGAGACTTATTGTGGCAATCGCAGCTCAACGAACTTGGAAGATCCACCACATGGATGTGAAGTCGGCCTTTCTAAATGGCGAGCTATCTGAAGAGGTATTTGTGACACAACCTTTTGGTTTTATTGATCCCTCTAATCCTTCTGGTGTGTTGAAGTTAAGAAAGGCCCTGTACGGTTTACGGCAAGCCCCACGGGCATGGAATGCAAAATTGGATGATAGCCTTACCAAGCTGGGTTTTGTGAAGAGCAAGCATGAACATGCCGTCTACATGAGACAAGAAAAAAGGCCAACTCTCATAGTAGGTGTCTATGTCGACGATCTCCTCATCACTGGAGAAGACCCAGAGAGCATAAGCGAGTTCAAAGAACAAATGAAGAACGTATTCGAGATGAGTGACTTGGGAGTCCTCACTTACTATCTCAGAATAGAGGTTGCACAGCGAACGGATGGCATAACACTGAACCAGGCAGGATACGCGATGAAGTTACTGAAAATCGCAGGTCTTGAGGAATGTAATTCATGTCTAAGTCCCCATGGAACACAAGCTGAAACTTAGCAAAAGAATGGGTGGAAAGTTCGTTGATCCTACCATGTATCGCAGCCTGATCGGTGGACTAAGGTATTTGGTAAATACTCGTCCTGACATTGCTTACTCTGTAGGAATTGTGAGTCGATATATGGAGGCCCCTGAAGTCGAACATTTAGCAGCAGTCAAGCATATTCTGAGGTATATCAGAGGGACGATTGATGTTGGCCTGCATTACGGAAGAACTGAAGTCGAAACTCTGACCGGCTACTGCGACAACGACTTAGCCGGCGACATTGACGACCGGAAGAGCACCAGTGGCGTGATGTTTTTTCTGGGAGCCAACCCAATTACATGGACCTCTCAAAAGCAGAAGACTGTGGCTCTATCTTCATGCGAGGCAGAATATATCGCTGCGGCTTCGACAACGTGTCAAGGCATTTGGTTAAGCAACTTACTTACTAATATAAATGGGGAAGAAGCAATCAAATGGAGGCTCATGATCGACAACAAATCAGCCATTCTTTTAAGCAAGAACCCTGTTTATCACGAGCGAAGCAAGCACATTGACACTAGGTACCATTTCTTTTGTGAGTGTGTCGAAAAAAACAGGGTTAAAATTTGTCACATTCGCTCTGAAGAGCAAAAGGCAGATATTTTGACCAAGCCGTTAAGCAAGATTATGTTCAAGGAGCTAAGGAGCAAAGTCGGACTTGAAAGAATCGAACGGAACAAAGATTAGGGGGAGAATGTTGGAATTTTTAATCTTTGTCTGTTGCATTTAGTTACTATGTTGAATAAGTCTTTCTCTATTTTTGGTTAAACCGATCCTTTGCCTGATTTGTAGGCACGAGATCGTTCCTTGCTGTTACTCTTATCTTGTTTAAGTTCCCTACTATAAATAAGACTCTCAAAAACCCTGAGATTATCGGGTTCCAATATTTGATCTCTCAGTGTTTCATTCTCTCTATACTCTGTTTTTCAAAGCTACACCTCCCACCTCCATTGGATTCACTAACGGCCTTGTTGGCTGCACCCTCGCCTGTGATGCTACCTGCAACTCCGCTGACAACATCGCAATATATAGTCGTGATACAAAGAGACTAAAAAGGAAGCAAAAAAGAAGCTGTGGCTGTCGCTTCATCCAAGAACAGAACAATTCAAAATATGAATGGGAGTAGTCATAAAAAAGATAATATTCTGTATTATGAAAAAGAAGATTACATTGTTTACTATTATTGGTTGAAACGATGAGATAGAGATAATATCTGTTGCACGTGTTGTATTCTTGTTGAGCTTTGAACACGGGAAAGCCACGTAAGGCTCAAAAGCTGAGCAAAAGAAGATAGAGCCTAGTTAAATAGAGGTATAGAGAATAATTAGGTGGAGAGAGATGGAAGCTCACAAGGAGAGAAAGGAGCAGTTGGACAAGGAAAGGAAGGAGCATGAGAGAAAAGGATGTGGAGAGAAGAAGCCCATCGTAGAAGAAGATAAGAGGTCATCGGAAATGGATTTGACGGCCAAGGCTGCCATAGACAACTCCATCGGCGAGGCACAAGAGCCGGAGGACATTCTTGCCTTCTCCCGATCGGTTAACCAGATCGACTCTTCACTTGACTGACTCTACTCACTACTTTACCTTTACCAACTTACCATTACCATCTATCATGTAGTTGTAGTTGTAGTTGTAGTTGTAGTTGTAGTTGTAGTTGTAGTTGTTTTACACTACTCTGCTCTACTGTACCCTACATGTTGGTTTTGTCATCACGTGTTGCGTCTATTAATAAATAAAGACATTGCCCTATGTATTTTCCTTTTTGTATCACCCCACACACATAAAAGCATCCGCAACTTGGCCTTTTCTTCTTTGTTAGGGTTTTATTTTTCGTTTTGAAAAACGCTCTCTTCTACTTCTTCGTGAGGTTCACTCTACCCTAGCCAAGGTCTCGCCGCCGCCGCCCTTGTCCTCGCCGACCACCGCCTGCTTCCTCGTCCTCGTCGTCGCTGCACCGACGCCGCCCTCGAGTTTCGTTCGCCGCCCCTGCTTTGCTCCCGTCGTCCTAGCCGGTCGTCGTCCCCATCTGCTCCCCGACGTAACCGGTCGTCTCCGCTGCTCTCGACGACATCCTTGCGGCCGTTCCTCGTCATTTCCGTCCATCCCAGCACTGGATCTGCCTACTCCCTGCCGATCCCAGTCGGAAATGACGTCCAAAGGTCATATCCAACCAGTTGCTGACGACTCTTAGCAGCACGTTGTCCTCGACCCGTTAGGTTTCCTCTCCGGCGACTTCGTCTCGCCGTCGTCTGAGGTAGATCCCCCTCTTCCCCTGCCGGACCCCCGGCGGCCGACGGGTCTCCTGGCCCTGAAGGACAAACCTAGTACGAACCAGGCAGCCTCCGAGGATCCGGAGGCTCCGGCGACCGGCTTGGAGCAGGGCGGACGCCAACTGGTAGTGAGGGAGGCTCCTCGGGATCTGCCGCCCCACTCTCGACCTGAGTCACCGACGGTGGTGCCTAGATACCGCCCTCCGTCAGATCGGATATCGGACACGAGCCCTCGGCCAGCCGGCGAACGGGGGGAGACGGTATGCCCACCTGAGGTCCACTCGACCCGTATCTCCCCGGTCTCGGACTGGGAGAACGATGATGACGAAGTGGTGGTCTCGGAGGAGGGGGTCCCACTCTTCACCAAGGCACGTACCAGTTCTACCTAGCAGCCCGGGTTGCAGGGGACCGGGTCTACAATCAGAACGTCGTCTGCATGATGATGCTACAGAAGTGGAAGGTGACTGGAATCCAGGTGGAATTCATGTCCCTGGAGGTCACAGGATATCATTTCCCGTCCGCCGAGACGATGGAAAATATCCTTCATAGGGGTTCCTGGAGATTCAAGGGTTTTCCCCTTCTGCTGGAGCCTCTCAGACAATATGTCCCGGCTAATAAGATTAACTTCCATCATGTGGAGATCGGTGTCCGGGCGCTCAATGTCCCAGTGGGAGCCAGGAACGATTACATCCGCGGTCTCATTGCAGATAGTATTGGCACTCAAGTTCCATCGGCTCCGATCCCGTTAGCTCGACGGGAGGACATGTTCTTATGGTTGCGGGTCCGAATGGAGTTGCACCGACCTATACGGCGAAGACTACGACTCAGATTTCCAGGTACCACAACATCCGCTGTGATTTATTTGCAATATGAGAGGATAGTGGATTTTGTCGCAGGTGTGGAATTGTAACCCACAAAATCTCGGGTTGCACGACTCAATTGCTAGGGATTGGCCGGGAAGAGATTCGTTACGATCTGTCTATCCTGGCCCCAAGGCAGATGGACGTGGATCGGTTGCTGAGGACGGTCTGGAATACACCCCCCGGTGACACACCCGACTATTACGTATCTCCTGAGTGATCTGTCCCTAAATCCGCTGATTCGATCTAGGGAAATCACTGTGGGTGAAGATATACTCGGCACAGACATTTCGAAGTCTGACAATCTGGCTAGGGTTACCCCAGGAGGGGCAACCAATGTAACACAGGAGGGGGGGGGGGCATCGAGTCTCTGGAGGGCCACCGGGCTTCACGAAGCCTGACAATCTGGCTAACGTCCACCCTGCTGCTGATACTATTGACCAAGTTGAGCTCGGAGCTATTGTAGTGACCCGGGAGGGGAAGGAGAAAGATCCCCTGGGGAAACAGAAAGATCCCTAGGCAGGACTAGGGAAAGGAGGGCCCAGCCGAGGAAAGGGTAAGCTGACCACCCTGAAGACTAGGTGCAGGTCTTCGTATGCTCGTCCGCCGGAGTCGAAGAAGCTGCTGGATGATCCGACCCCTCCAACAACACATCATGTGGCCGGTCTACTAGAAGGAGGAGAGGGAAGAGCAGACAGAGGCACATCAGCCTCCGATGCAGGAATGACCCGACCCGGCAGGGGTGGGTGGAGTCGTCCTCAGACTATACCTACAGACCCGGGACAGCCAGTGCTGGGAGGTCCCGGGCAGCCTGCAACATCAACAAAGTTTTTTTTATCTGCTTTCTTGTTATCTGTATTATCTTTGAAACATTTTATTTCCTGTTTGCTTTAGGACCTTTTACTTTATGTCTCGTTGTTTTGGGACGATGGTAAGGAGTTGTCTTGAGTTTGTGCCCACGATTTCAAGTGGGCTATTATTATGGGTCTATGAGCGCTGGGCTTGATACGGTCGGCCCGGACATACATCTGGAACCCGGGGCGGTCACGCCTCATCCTGTTTGATTACCTATTGGTATTTATGAAAGTCTCCGGTTACCCGTTTTAAAAAAAGGGTTTTATTTTCAAATTATTTACGATCTCCTACATACAGCGGCACAACTGTATGCCCATGACCTCACTATCACCACCACCACAATACTTGTGAGCCGTCCTCGGCTGCATGAGATCTCCTGCCTCCAACTCTCATGACTGCTCCCCGCACAACACGCCTGATTCGTTGATTCATATATGTGATAAGGCTTCTCGAGTGAAAGCATGCCTTCTTTAAGTAATTTGGAAATTGTCACAATTGAACGAAAATGGCCTAAAGAAAAGAAAAAACACATTGACTTGCAAAAATGCTTTATACATATGATAAGGCTTATGAAAGAAATAGGGCGCTTACTTCAACGATTTACAAACAACCAATCCTATACTTTTCGCTCAGCATCAGCTAAGGACGGCACGCCGTCAGTAGCATGATCGACATATGGAGAGTAGAGAACAATAGGTCATACAATGGCTCAAGGATTTAATTAATTGACGTGTTGGGGTCTGAAATGCTTTGCCACCATGATCTTCTACTTGAACTTTCCCAGCAACAAGTTTATTAATAAATGCAGTCCGTTTGCAAACTTATTTGATTTAATCCGCCTAGGTTTCCCGATCTGTTGATGAGTCGTCTCACGACCTTTCTTTTCAACTGCTGGGAGCTCAGTATTTGACAAAATGTGTCTTTCCCTAGTGGGCTTAGAAAATGGTGTAGGGATAGAGGGTTTTGGTTGTGAAGCTTCCTTAACAATAGTCGGGGCCCTAACGATTGGGTTGACGGTTGGGCGCTTAACACTTTGTTCTCCACGTGTTTCTCTGGGAAAATCAGGTTGCTCATCAACATCCCCACCACATGCTTTCCTCACGATATCTGCAGTGATAGCGAGAGGATCCACTTCACCAACCACTATTACATAGGGATCCCAATCACAACGTAGATTCAGAGATTCGCTAAAGAGATTCGTCGCGACATTTCCATCGTACAAATAGCTTGGCATAAAATCAGATTGAACAAGGCATGAAGATAGAGGTGGTTATGTAGATGCTTTCTTAAGAGGGAGTGGCGATTGTGAAAGAAGATTGAATGATGGAGGAGATAGGACGTGCCGACCACGCTTATCTACTGCCTTGTATTCTACTACAATAGTTCCAATCGCCATCATCTGTTCAATTGTTTTCATCACACTAGGGTTCTCAAACCATGCATCTTAAGACAAAAAAAATTCCTCCCGATGTCGGCTAACATCCTTAGTTTGTACGCTTCCAGTCACCCCATTATAACAGGTTGTTATGTTCTTGTACCACTCAATATCCGATTTTTTGTTGCCCACTTCCTTCGACAACTCGGTCAAAAATGGTATCCATTCTGCAATCATCTTGCCGGCTACAACAATCCTTTCAACCATAGTCTACATAAAGTGAATAACATATTAGTCATATTTACAATGTTGAACACATATATCCAGAATCTGCCTTCTACATATTTGCACCTATTATAATAATGGGTTATTTACGATTTGGTACCCAAATGTTTCGTCCACGAACGATATGGTACCCTTATGTTTCAAATGACCAATTTGGTACCCAAATGATTTGTCCACGGACGGAAGTAGCATATTCTGTTAGAAAACTAACAGAATATTCCTCTAAATTAGACATGTGCAGTTAAGTGGGGTGTGAAATGACGATTTTACCCTTTCTTATTTTAAGCTTATAAATGTGATAGACAAAATTACCATTATACCCTTGGTTATAATACAATAAATAATTAAGTTTAATAATTTAAAATTTTAAAAATTTAAGCATTTAAAAATAAAATATATAAATAAAAAAATTTAAATAAAAAATTTTAAAAAAATAAAATAATAAAAAATTTATAATAATTTTTTTTTAAAAAAATAACAAATAACAAAAAATTAAAAATTTTAAAATTAAAAAAAATAAAATTTAAAAATAAATCAATTCAATAAAATAAATTTATTTATTTAAAAAAAAATACTTATTAAAAAATAAGTTTAAATATAAAGTCAAAAGTCAATATAAGGGTAAAACAATCTTTTAACATTAAAGTCAAAAGTCAACTAAAATGATAAAGGGTAAAATGGTCTTTTCACTTTGGTCTATTAGTTTTTTAACCCCATTAACCCAAATCGTTCGTGGACAAAACATTTGGGTACCAAATTGGAAAAAAATTCATAAGGGTACCATATCGTTCGTGGACGAAACATTTGGGTACCAAATCGTAAATAACCGTATAATAATTAAGCAATATAGATAAGGTTGGAAAGAAGCGAACGCGCAGCCACGCGCGCGAAACCCTAGCCAGGGCTGGGTCCGCCGCTCACCGTCATAGCCGTCACGATTCCGACCCTCTCCGGTCGCCTCGTCTCCTTCTCGTTTCAGTTTTCTCCCTGGGACAATCCTCGTTGCAGAAAACCGGCTGTGTGGGTTCGTCTCGGAGTTCTCTCCGTCTCCAATAGGAGTCGTCGTGAAGCTGGACTCGGGTAGCTCGGAACTCTCGCCACCGTTGAGTTACGTACCGATTACCCTCCCCTTAAACAAGTGTGCTCAGTGAAGGTGCGTTGTCTGCGTGCCATCGTTGTTACATAATCGATTTTGGTCGGCCCTTTCTCGCTCTAGGTTAGCGATCTCTCGTCGGGGCCGTTGCTGCCGACGTCTCCAGTTTGCTCTTCTTGCCACGATTGATCTCCGGGTTTCTATGCTATTGAAAGATACTCTTCTGTGGGTTCCCAGGTCTGCTCAAAAACGCAAGATGAAGAGGGATATTCGAAAGGGTAAAGCGTCTTTGGTTGAGAAGTTTGTGAAGAAAGGGGTTGGAACCAGTCGTCTACAATCGCTGGTGGTAGTTCCAGAAGGTAACTCGTCTTCTCAGCCTGGGAATAGCTCTTCAAATTTTGGCTCTGATCGGTGGCCCTTGGAGGGCAGGGTTTCCTCGATTGTTCAGAGACTTGAAGCTCCAAACTCATCTAGCCCTGAAATTGGTAAGACTACAAGCGCTCTCGGTATATCACAAGAGGTCCCAAATGATTCACATGTTGATGAGGGGAGGAAGCTTTTCGTTTGCAATATTCCTCCAGGAAGGCATGACGCTCTTGGTTGATTATGCAAAACCAGCGGCGACAACAGCTTCTAGATCACATAAGCCTCAGAAAAAATCACCCAAAGAGACGGCACCTACTCCGATTGTGTCGCTCCTCAGTTGATGGATCCCGAGATATGGCTCTCTCGGGTGTTCTTGTTTTGGCTCACGCGGATTGGACTATCGCTCAATATTTGGTTGCTCTGCGATCACAGGGACTGGAAGATATTGTGCTCATATCTTTTGGCAATCGCATTTTCCTGCTAACATTGTTGAATCCTGTTGTTACGGATTCTCTTGAATTGGAAAATTGGGGTAGTCTGAAACCTTGGTTCTACATGTTAAGCAATTCGGGAATTCTGGTCACGGTTGGTGGTTTTTTCTTGTGGGTTAAGGTGGAGGGTATTCCCTTCCATGGAAGAACGATAGAGTCTGCAAAAGCAATAGGGAGTTCATTGGGGACCTTATTGCATTATGTCTGTGATTTAGAACCGGAAACAACTGGGTTTGATACTATCTTTTTGCTGATTCACAGAAATACCAAAATTGATACTTTGGAGTTAAACTTTGCTCTGAAAGACTCTGTGTTCCCGTTGCTTGTTATTGGAGTTTTAGCTCCGGCAGTCCCGGATTCCTGTCACCTGTTAGTGAGCTTACTAGAGTCCTCTTCTGAACAGGTTGGTGATATTCTTGTTGATAAGGTTTCGGATAATTATGAAAATTCGAAGGCCTGGTTAAATCCCAATTCAAATTTGGTTGAATTTGTAAAAGATTCATCTACATCCAAGAGTGTCAACGCCATTAAGACTTTGGAGCCGGAAAAGTCTCCTAGCCCTAAGCTGCATGCGCCGCAAGTCAAAGCTGTTTCGAAAATTCAGAAGCAGAATCGTTTGGTTTCGAAGGCTCCAGTCGTTTACACCACTCCGGTTTTCTCCCAGAAGAGCCCTACCCGTAGTTCACCTGAGTCAAGGCAAGGTACATGGGATTACGTCAAGAAGGTCGGAGTTAAAGCCCTAAAAACATCCGAGTTTGTCATTGACCAGTTTAACAATTTGGATTTGGAGTTATCAGAGCGTCTTGATCTGGAGGGGAATGAAGATGATCACTATGATGATGTGTGTGAGGACGAGGATTTAGACTCTTTAGAGTCTATTCCTCCAAACCTTTTGCAAAACTGAAATCATGAAGTTCCTCTCATGGAATGTGAGAGGAACGAACTCCGTTCAGAAGCGACGGAGTGTTAGTGGCACCATCAGGCGAGTGCAACCATATTTTGTTCTATTGCAAGAAACAAAGGTTGAAGCATTTTCTCCTTCATTTCTTAGGAGTTGTGGTTTTCTTGGTATTTGGGAGCACTCGTTCTCTCTATCCGAAGGTGCATCGGGTGGGTTGTTGTCCATTTGGAGGCCTAATAGCTTTCGGTGTGTTGAAGTCATTCCACTGAAGCAAACTATTCTGTGGTTCGGTTTTTGGTCAGGGCAGGTGGTTTGGCAACCGTTTACGACCTTTGTGACTTGGCAGAGTTGTCCGACTAGGTGTTTTGTATAATTCCTGTAGCTCTTCAGTTTATGTCAGTTGCTGGTATTGGTTTTCTTGTTTGTCTTCTTTAAGCAGACGTGTTCATTTATTTCATTTATAGTTTCGGTTTTGGCAGGAACGATCTTCATGGTCTGTTCTTCCTGCTTTAATTGTACTCCTTCTCAAAGTATAATGAAATTTCTCATCGCTTATCAAAAAAAATATGAATCGAAGAATGCAATGCATGTGGGTTATGGGCCACCACGCTTCCACTGTGCCACTCTGATCTCATTGTCACTCGGTCACCTCTCCTGATCGGGCTGACGACTTACTAGTGTTGTTGCGGCCCTCCGCCGCTCGGGCACTCGTCTCCGATGTCCTGGCTATCGACCGTGTAATCACACTGGCCCCCGTCCAAACTCGACGGCACCTACCGATGTTCCAGATCTGTCTGCTTTATACTGTCAGACGGTAGTCTGTGGCCGGGAGAACCCTGCGGTTCTCCGCCCTCTCGGTTCTCGAGTCTCGTACGGTCTCGCAACACTGCTCAGTCGCTACCGAGTCTTACGGACTCTCGTGATCTCTCTGCGACCTCGCTCCACCGTCGTTGTTGTATCCTCCATCTTAAACTATACCCGATTCATCAGGGTGAGAACTTGACCCAACTCCGGGCTCGGGGCCCTCTCTCGAACTTCTTGCATCCATTCGCCTCTACGGCCACCCAAACTGGTGCAAATGGTCCACGCCGTAACTCTGGCCTCGTATTTCATCTCTGATACTTCGTCCCGTTGTAACCCCGGGACCTACTGGTGTTGTTCCTCTTAACCTACCCAGTGGGAGTAACCCGGGCACTTGTGCCCCCAACGGCTTCCCTCTCCTACCTCGAGGTACCACGCTGCAAGTACTCTTCGCACGGGAAATGCCCACGTTTAGTTTCTTTCTCTTAAAGAACGACGCGCTTAACATAACTAACGTGCACACGCGGGCAAACAAACACTCATACTAATAATATACTAAGTATAGTAGTAATAGTATAGTCACAAAATAACACCCAATCAGAGAAGTTCGCGCACTAGTGTGTCACACATATCAGTCAATCAAAACAGCAGATTCCCACAAGTCACACCAATCAACAATTTTTAACACACGAACAGTTCACAATAGGCAATAACAGCTTGGGGTTAAAATTCTTAGCACGATAAATTTTCACCATAACATTCATGTCGATATCGTGTCGTTACAACATGATTCAGGCGTCCCCGAACTACGTTGTAACCACCTGACATCCCCCCCATTCACGTCCAGCTATAGTGGCCCCTATAGTCAAACCGTGATGGTACATACACTTCAGTTTCTGCAGAAAATCGGGCATGACACGTTCGTAAATTTCACTAACCAACCGCTTAAGCGGGCACTCAAAACACAACCTGCACATACAAACCAGATCCACAATACACGGCAGTTCAACCAAACAACCAACCCGAGACTTTCTCGTCTCGTTCATACGCTTAAGACATCTCCAAGTTGCGTAACCGACACACCGAAACTCAACAACCTAACTCTACCCACCTAATTGACGTACTGTCCGAGGTTTGAAAAACATTTTCAAATGAAACCAGGCTCTGATACCAATTTGTCACACCCCAAATCCGGTTTGGACCGGATTCGAGACGTGAACTAAAACAATAATAATTTTAAACGAAAATAAAGCCAATAAGTCTTAATCTCATAATTTTAAAAACTTTAAACACCACACGAGTCACAGCTCGGTAAAAACCAACGGTAAAACAGTTCAAATAAAACGGTACGTCTCTAGACTATCTAGCCTAGGACCCTCGTAGCTCCCAAGCGTCGAGCATCCGGCTAGTACACTTCCCGCTTAGAACCTGAAAAACAACAAGGTAAGGGGTGAGCTTTCGCTCAGTAGGAAAAGTAGTTAAGGTTATAAGCAAGCGCTCACCACCACGGGTAACCGTCCAATTAGGGCATACTAGTACAACACACAACTAATTTCTAATGGAACTCGTAACCACCATCCTCAACTCAAGACCAACCCACGCTTACAACCACCCAAACAGCACAACTATTAACAGTCAAACTAACCACGGGACGCTCTCAAATAGTCATACCAGAATCTCTAATGGCCTAAATCTCTTTCCCGGAACTCCTTCGGGTAAAGGATAGATAAAACAGCCTTCTCGGAACTCCTTCGGGCAAGGCAAAGGATAGGTGAAACAGGGTGAGACAACTTCCCCGGAACTCCTTCAGGCGAAGCAAAGGATAGAAAAAAAACGGCTTTCCCGGAACTCCTTCGGGCAAAGCAAAGGTGGAACAACCTTCCCGGAACTCCTTCGGGCAAGGCAAAGGTGAGACTACTTCCCCGGAACTCCTTCGGGCGAAGCAAATGTGAGAAAACTTTCCCGGAACTCCTTCGGGCAAAGCGTCAAAATTAATAAAACAAAGGTCCTAATTAAACACGGCTTACCCAGCCCTATAATCTTACCATAACCAGTCACATCGGTCTATCACTCACCCGACCATCACAAAACCAAGGGTTTCACATCAATACAACCACGGCACACTCGCCCACACATATCAAAAACAAGCTCAACGGTTATACTAATCTTGTCTATTAACCCTAACGACACCGACTCACACGGCAGGCACCTCAAACAACAACGGCAATTCAATCAACAACACACAACCTACGGCTTGACATGGCCGATCTACCAGCACGACAATTCCCAAGACAGAAACGCAAAGGTTAACAGTTCACTCGACTACTCTAGTTGTTCCCATCCTACAGTTACTACGACTCGTCCAGTTATTATCTGATATAACTACTCGTTCCAGTTTTATTAATCCTAGCATGCATACTAGTAACTTTCCGCAATTAAATCGGTATCCGCTACTTCCCTACCTCAACTGAAGAACAACCGCTACGTCTCCTAGCTGCTGACGTCCAGGCTCGCTACCTCCAGTCTTCTCTACGATCGAAGCCGGACTCTAGTTTACACAGGAAGCTACAATTAAAAACGGTCTCACAGTTTAAATTGAAAGGTTACGACGGTTTCGTTTTAAGTTAAAAGCTGCCTTTTAGACACGAGCGGGCTAAAAGCGGGATTACAACGAATCGGGTTCGAGAACCCGCACACCGAACTCAAAACTCGGTGCACATTTTCCGAGTCATGAATCCCAATGCACGGATCCGAGCACGATTCCCGAGGTCCGATTCTTCGTTCCGTTTTTGTCTCGTTCTAATCCGATTTAACGTACCGTTCAATCAACATAATAAACCTCAGAAAAATACCCTTTTTAACTTAAATCTGAATTTCGTTTTCAATTTCTTTCCTTTTTGATTCAAAAACTGTTCTTTGCTTCAATTATTTTTCTTTACTCTTATGGCTCAAACAAAAAACCCAAATCCAAAGACGAGCTCGGGAAGAATCAGAAAAGGCACGGTTTTTACTCCGGCCGGCCACCGGGGGAAAGGCCGGCGACCAACACTCAAAGTGAGTGACTCTCACCGTAGGAGAAGGGAACGGTGGAAAGGTGACGGAGCACGGCGAGGAATCGCCTTAGGTCCGGACGGGTCACCAGATCTGGCGACGTTCACGGCGATGGCGGGGGTGTCGGCGCGTGGATCTAGAGCGGCGCGGGGGGAAGGGATGGCGCCTCGGACCTCCGGCGACGGTCCCTCTCGATTCTTCCACGGCGAGCTCGAAATGAGCCCGAGGTGAGAGGAGAGAGAGGGAGGTGAGGGAGATCGGCGACGGAGGTTGGAGGCAGGGTCATGGCTGGAGCGGTGAGGAGAAGAGAGGGATGGCCGGAGATGTAGGTGTTCGGCGAGCTGAGGGTGAGAGGGAGTTGGTCGGGAGGGAAGAGCGGCTGCACTAAGAAGAAGGAGGAGCAGAAATGGTTTCTCTAACCCTAAAAAATGGTATAAATACCCTGGGCTGAAGTCTTTGGGCCTTAGACGCAAAGTGGGCCTCACAGCCCAACTACGAAGAAGAAAGGAGCGGGCCTGGTCTCGGGTTCGCAGGTCGGGCCGGTCCAGAACCCTTTTTTTTTAAACAACTCTTTTCTCTTTTTCGTTTTTTTTTTGTGCAAAAACTATCATACTTCGATCCGCTTTCCCACCACGACGGTACCAACGACCGATCCGATACTTTTTCAACCTCGGTTCTCCGAACGAACACAAATAAATAAAAAATAAAACTTTTTAACGAAGCGGTCTTCACAAGGCCCTTGGTCCTTCATTGAGTCCTACTTCCACTCGGTCCATACAAATCAACTAAACCAATTTGAACAACCATCTTCACAATTCATTATTCTACAATAAAAATATCCAGAAGCTAGAACAACCATAATCATAATATGAAGACGTGCAAATAAACATGCTTAGATCCATAATGTATCCACATTCTGTGTATCTAGAAACGAAAACATAGATATTGACAAGACGGAATATGCAGTTTGGTAAATATGCACCAAAACAACATAATTATAAACAACTAACAGTCAGGAAAGTACTCAGCCAAACAAAAGACCTCGACTTCTTACTTTGGAATGTCTAGTATTTTTTGGTAGATACAAGATTCCTGACAAGAAACTTGCACCATTTGAATTCTCATATCTAGGGTACATAATGAATAAACATGGAAGCACGTCTAGTTCACCAAATTTTCTGTCTAGACTCAATCATACACATATCAAAGAGGACCATGAAGTTGCATGAGTTCATCACCCCTCCAACTGTGTCAGCAGCTTATCCTTCAGAATTGTGCTAGTGATATTGCGCTTCAATAAACCTCGACTATCCGGTCTGTTGGATTGACACAACCTGAGTTTAACGGTCCTTTTTCCCCTCTCCCATATCCGATATGAATTCCCTTGGTCCCATTGGGATACCAATAGTGTCATGCACTTTTTTCCCCCAGTTTTACGCATCTTCTCTTCATGCAGTACAAGAGACATGCCAACATAGCCAAATCTGTCAACTAGTTAGAATGCAAGGTAGAACGGGAGATTCTGGACCCGCAACTCCAGGATGCGCCCAAGCTATTCTCTCTAACTGCCATCCCTTAGCCATAATTAAACATCCATATAGCTTCGATGAGCTTCTTCGATGATGACCCAACTTCAATATATTCATCATCGCACACTCCTCAGAAACCAGTGCAAATTTTGCGTATCTTTAGACACTTATCTTCCATCTCTATGAGAGCTCCTCTTTCACCCTTTTTTGTGTCTTCAATTTTCATATGTCCCACAACCTTCCTATTCCCTCTAGATACAACAATGGCCATAGAGGGTTCCACCTTTCTAAATTTCACTTTCCACTTCTTCCCATCTTCGCAACTTGTACTAACTTTGAGAGAATCTCTTTGCGATTTGGCCTCATCTTCATCTCAGCCAAAGGGACACGATCTTCATCGTTTCCCAAGGTTGTGGATGGCTTGTCCTTCATAAGGACGGTATCAACAATACGAGCTTCATACGTTGACATATTCACTCTGGATAGCAAATACAAACAATATCAGTTGTGAATAGTTACCATGTAGATTCTAGACCTATATGATGTAGATATTGGTATCCATAATATGTAGATTATGGGTACGCCTCATATTAATTGTGTCACCCAACCAATATGAAATAGTGATGGTGTGCAGATATTGACGAGATGTCACTTAGAATGTTTAGACATGTGATCTGACATCTCAATTCAGTGTAGTAACAAATGCAATAATAGAAACAAACAAGCACACATAGAGATACAAGATTGGTTACCCAGTTAGGTACAACATACCTACATTTGGGGGCACTTTTCTAGTCGAAAGGTTTTCCACTATAGTGTAATCAATCAACATACAAGTTTACAGATAATCCAGATCACTCTATGTTATTATTAGAAGAGACAAACCTTGATCAGAGACATCCCCTGACCTTGAGATCCCATCTCAATCCCACTCTTCGAGCACCTATAGTCTCGGATTGTTCTTGGTCTTCTTAACTGGTTGTGATGCTTCAATTACCGAGTTTATAGCTCCAATTCTTTATCAATTACGATGGACTACAAGAGCACTTAGTTAGTTACTTTGTTTTCCTTCATTCAGTTCCTCAACACGCCAGTCTTACACGCTTGAGACCACTGAATTCATGAAAGCAAGTAAGCACACCAAGGGGTCTTCTTCTAACCAATATGATCGACAGATAATCAATGATGCGATCAACCCTAGTATGTGAGGTTTCCATGATATATATAGCACAACATCTCTTTATAATTCGCGCCTCCTATGGTTACGTGACTTCAGGGTCACGATTAAGCTGAATCTCTTCTTCCCTTGTTCAGCAAGACTTTCCAATCTTTATCCAATAGAATCTACGTGTATGTCTTCTATTTCTAGAAAGTAAATCATCTTGTTTCCTAGTGCCAAAAACGCACCTTAACCGCCCCTCCCCAGAAGAAACCCCATTGGTCGCACATGACGTCCACACATTATCCTAAGGCTTCCACGATCATCTCCCAGTTGCCTCGTCCGAACCATAAGCGGTAACCCCTTAGCATGGACCCAAAGTTATAGCCAGTCCAAGTTGGGAAGATCCCGTGCCAGAGGGTCAATGTCTCCCAACAATAGGGGACGACCATCGAAACATCAGGGTTCATTCCTTCAAACCAATTCCCGGGCCTCTTAGATGTCGAATCAGAATGCAAACACCTCGAGTTCGACATATTTGATCACCAAGCCCGACGCCGATCGGCCCTATGCCTTGGTTATAATCCAGAGCATAAAGTCTTTCAGGGGAGAGCGCAGGGTCAAGAGTTTCCCGACCATGTCGAACTATTGGCGAGCTATGATGGTAGGGTCCATCGGCGTGAAAGGAACTACCACCTCCATGTCTTCCTCCTTCGTGATATAACATGTTGATAGACCTTTTTAGAGAGTAGCCATGTGCGACAACACCAAGGGTTGGGTTTGTGGACCAAAGGCAACGAGTGGATCGGATGGAACCGAGGGAAACTTCCTCAGAATCACCACGAGACCTTGTCGAGTCGGTCGCAGGAGGATTGGGGTAACGCTGTGGATTGGAGATGGGATCGTGACCGGGACATGCAAGGATGGTCATGCCATATTCCTCACAGACTCATGACCGTCCGAAAGAGATAACATGGGCGACGATAACATCTTTCTTGGAGAAGAAGCTAGGATTCTGACCTTCATAGGTCGTCCCCTCTTAGGCTTCTTCGAGAAGGATGCCAACAAGGTTCTCCCTGGGGCGAAGGGCACAATGACGATGCTCACCCTTATGGCATTGTAGCTGGTGGACGGTGTGAAGATAGAGGTGGATTGGATTGCTTCGGCTTCCTCTTCCTCCTTACTTTAAAGAGGCTGATGAGCTCCTGCGATGGACATATAGGCATGACCAGTCCGACAATCAATGGCTCTTCCATTAGCGTGAGTGGGGGTGCAACAAGGAGTACTATTGGAGGAGACGACAGTAACACGACGACAAAATGGATAAGAGACATAGCTAAGATTTAGATTAAGGCACACAACAAAACATGAGAGAATTTTTTTTATATCCTTTTAGGGTTTCAGAACCTTAATCTATGCAAAAAAATTGCAATGTCACGGACTGAATTTTAATAGAGAGGTCGTCACGTTTCAAAAATAAAAGAAAGTGACTACCAATCATATGCAACAAAAATTGAACTCATTCCTTAACTTCTTTCAAATTAAAATTGTGACTAAATTCAATAATTCTTATTGAAAGTAGTACTCATAATTGGTTGATCATGAAAACTTTTGAACCCAATCATGAAACTCCTACCTCACAAACAGAAATTCCATTTCGCAATAAAGTAAACAGTACATTTAAAAAAAATATAGGCCGTTTGAACCACTGGGAAGAAAAAGGGAAAGAAACCACAATATCCAGAACCTTGAATCTTATTAATATAGTTATTTTATACTTACAAACCCAGAATCCTACAATCTACACTCATCTCATCTATCTCCGTCAGGAAATTACAAACTAGATTATTCTATATTAATTTATTTTCTAAAAATAAAAAAAGAAAAGAGCGGTGAGATCGGTCAGTAGTGAAGAAGGTCCAAGCGCCTGGCACAGGAAGAACAGAAGAATTTGCGGTTGATCTTGTGGCAGATGGGAAGGAAACAGAGCGTCCACTTGGTCTCCAAGTCCATCGCCTCCACCTTCCCTCCGCAGTACGGGCACGCTCCCGGAGCTTCCTGCCTCCCCAATTCCCTCTCTTCCTCGTCGCACACAAACACCAAACACATTCTGACTTTCAAACCCCTTTCTCTTTCAGAGACCACTTCTCTTGTATATTTATAACCCTTTTTTTGTTTTTTATTGCTCTCTCACCTATTTACAACGGTCCTTCTCTTCTTCATAGGCAATTAATAGCACCCATTCTCCTATTTTTCCGAGATTAAGTTTCGCCCTCTTTCTTGTTTTTCGATAATTAATTAATTGGTTTGGGTTTCGTTTTAATAATCAATCCGTTAATGACCTACTTTGTTAAGTTTGGGCCCCAGTCAATTACGGCCCAGCTTGAACCACACGAGCCTCCTTCAAAACGCAAAAGAAATCTCCCGCCCCAATCAATCCCAGCCACTCACTGACTTCTGTCGGTTCTACTCTCGTACGCGTGTTAGCACTTTTGTGACATACGTGTGCCATTTGTATTTCTATTTCTGCTCCCGAATAAACTAGAAATTTCGTTTCAGTCTTCTCTTGCTTTTTTTTAATATCAAAATGGATGTGTTATAAATGTTTAATGGCTGGTTGCATACATGCCAGCCTGAGTACCGAATCAAATTACAATTGAAAGACAAAACAGAAATTAAGATAGCTGTAAATAACTGAACAGAAAAGTAGAGTTGCTCTTGTTTTCTGGGTTGCCTGGGGTACGAGACTGCGATAGCGTCTGACGACACCGATACAATATTTGTCAAGCAGAAGGCACTGATCGAGCGGATGCAGTGAAAGTGATGGAGTTGCTGGTGGACTGTAAACTCCCCCGGGTCGTCAGCGTGCGTCGTCCTCCCTTGACTGATAGTATTAGGGCTCCTAAACACGGGATTGCTGACCTCCGATATGATAGGGAAGTTCCTTGTCGGCCTTTGGTGGAATCGCCGCCACCCTACGTCCAGAGGGGCGGTATAGCTGACCAACCCCCTTCTGAACCATCTCGGACTCATTCCGTGAGACGAGGGTGCTTAGGCCCCCCTGCCGCTGTATGTGATGCTCCGTCTGAATCAGTAGAGCCCTCTGACTCTCTTGTCTCATCCTCCATCTCGAGGCGTTTTCTCCCCGATAATGTCAGCACTGGGTTTCTAGGCGCCCATTCCTCCGTTTCACCGTCCTGAATCAATAGAGGCTGATCTCTCTCCAAGTGATTAGAACCCCTCGCTCGGCCTTCCTTGCCTTGAGATTTCGGCACTTGGTTTCCAATTAGCCTAGAAGGTTCTGCTACCTTGCTCCCCACATAATTCCAGTTCGTCCCCGGGATCGGCTTTCCATGCTTCGCTTTCTCCAGAGCTGACCGAGGATCGGTCGGGGATCTCAGTGAGGACCCCTTTTTTCCACCTTCTACCGGACAAGCCGGAAAGAGGTGACCCGCGTAGCTGCACCCAAAAAAATGACCATGGAGGTTCTCATATGTCACAACTAGCAAGGTGCATACCTGAGATTCCGGGAGTCGAAACCACAATTGACTTTGAAGAGGAACTCTCATGTCCACACGAATTCTGATACGCATGTAGTCCCCCCCCCCCCAGCATAGGCCTTCCTTGTCTACATCTACTACGTAATAGATCCCCATAGCCGACCCCACCCTGAATCCCACTGCCCTATTCCAGGCTCCCACCGGGAGATTTGATACTCTCGCCCAGACATAGAAGTGAGTGAAGAGCATGTTCGTCGGACGCATGTGCGCCCTTAGGTCCGCAAAGAGGACCAGAGAATCCCAGAACGCACAGGGCTACCCTTGTGGCACCTTTTCCCTTTCCTTAGCGTTCCTAAAGAAAAACGCTACGATGCCATCTTCTAATGGCCTAGCCTCCACCTTTATTCCCCATAGGTCCTTCATTTTAGGCACTAAAGACCTCCAACAAAATTTACGGGTAGTCATTACCTTAGCAGCCAGAGAAAAAGAGAAGTTTGGCCCCCATCCTACTACCTCCGTGTGAGGGACGATGACCTCCTTGATGCACATTGACTCCATTTGTCTGTGTAAAGTCCCTATGGGTTCCACATTATTAAGATCTGGTATGTCTTGTAGGTCCAGTCGCCCAGTTGGGCCTTTTGGCTCGCGCTCCGAAGATCTTGGGCCAACCCACTCCGTCTTATGCGAAAAAAGTACCCGACCCGAATCGATTGGGCCACCCGCCTCCAGCCCCACGGCCCGCTGATCCATGGCCCGGTAAGGTACCCGCCCTGGACCAAACGAACCACCCGGTTCCGGTCCCTTGACCCGCTGCTCCATGCCCCGGCCTCGCCTCGGGCACGTGTCCTGCCCCGCGTCCCAGCCCGTACGCCTCTCAGCACCTTCTTGGCCCGTCTTACCCCAGCCCGACTTTCGCGTGTCAACCATTAGCCCAGGCCCCCGGCCCAATCCCGAGGCCGGTAGAGGAGGAGATGGAACCTTAGCCATAGGTTTCTTCCCCGACCGCCTCATCCAAGACGGTGCTGCCTTCCCCGCCCGCGACTCTGACGCTGACGAGACCACCACTACATCCCCGACCGCGTCCACCACTGACGCACTCCCCACATCCAGCCTGCTACCCCTAGCTCCAGTACCTTGTTCCACACGAAAGTCATACCTGGCGGTGATGAACCCCCACACGAGCCTCTGATGCCTCCCGCAGGCGTGTCACCCGAGGCCGGGGTCCCTGAGCCGGCGTATTCCGCACCAAGCTCCGGCGAGAAGTCGGGATGGTGGGCTGCCCACCACCCTTGCCGTCACCCCTCGATCTTCTTCGACGTGAACCCGGCCTTGCCGACTCTCCTATTGTTGCCGAGAACGTCATCATGCCTTCCACTTCCCCGGTCTCCGTCGCCCGCGTCGACAACGTTCCCCGAGAGGGATCCGAAGGCAGCACCTCCAGCGATCGCGACGTCCCTTGTTCCTCCCCCGCCTTCGTTGCATCCCCCGTGTCTGGCTCCATACTCTGCTCACGTAGCCATTCAGAAGCATCACAAGACTCACTGGAAAGCTTGACCACTGAGTTCGCCATAGAATCCGAGAGAGAATTCGCAAAACCTTAAACCCCAGGGTAGAGAGCGACTGCGTTTGTTTTGTTAACATGAACATATTTTTTCAAATAAACCTAATGCTTTGGTGAAAGCAGATAAAAGGGTTGTCTTTTTTCTCTTGCTTTTTTTACATAAGGGGGAAAGGGGAGAAAAAAGGCTTTGTTAGGGCTTTGAAACCTATATCGTCGTACGCATCATCATGGTTATGGCTGAGGTAATTGTTATAGCTTATGTCATGGTTCTCTTCTCCTTTATCCATCCTCTCCTCTGCACATTCTCTTTGGATTATGCGCGCGTTTTCTCTGCTAGAGATCCTTTTGGACCGCCGCTAGCCACCGCGCCGTGGAATCTCCCCCACCACCACCGACGCGTCTCCCGATCCTATTCGGTTCTTCCTATGCAATTCCGATGGTTGTCGTCAGGCTCACATCGGCATCAACAAACCTTCAAGCTTCCTGAAGCCGGCGACGTCTCTGTAGTCGCCGCCGCTGCCCCTAAAGCACTTCTGAATCTGCCGCCCCAGGGGTTTTCGTCTCTATAATCGTCGTCCCTGATGCTACCGCCACCATCCTTGAAGTCGCCGATGTCCCTACTATCGGCACCGCTTCTGATGTCGCGCCGTCTCGGATGCCGCCGCCATCTCTAGAGTCGCCCCTAAAGTCGCCGCCGTCAGATCTGCAGCCGCAGCCGGCGCGTCCTTTTGCCTGGCCTCTACCGCTGCAACTGCCTCGACCCCTTTCACGATTATGGATCTGACTAATCGAAATTGTATTTTTTTATTTTATTTGGGTTTGTCTTTGCAGGATCAAGCCTGCCGAACAGAGACTCGAGGATTTCTGTAGGGAGGGGAGTATCGTGGACTGGCCCTGGGAGGGGTCCCACGTAGATGTTTTGCCTCCCGCCATCACTGCTGTTGAGATCTCTGATTTTCGGTGCCCCTTACCCCTTTTTGTATTTTGTCCTTGCCTATATGGCGCTCAAATACTGTCTGTGACAGTTCTAATGGAAAAAGGTACATTGAGCCATTGCTCTTTTTGTCTGACCATAGTGGCCCGAGAGTTTGTTTCTTGACGCACATCGATGTTCTGATATAAATTTAATACAATTGCAACTTTCGCTCAAAAAAAAGGAGAAAGGAATGAATTTTAAAAAAGGAATGTTGATCCTAAGATGCGAGCCACACACCACCAAACTAAATTTCAACAAAAATCCAAAACAACAAGAAAAAACAGAAAAACAAAAGTGTAACAACAATTATTTTTTAGAATAATTACATATACAAAGGGATAACCAATGAGTATCATATGAATACAACGGTCAGATGACAGTTCCAACTATCCGAAATCGTGCCCCAATATTTATGGTGGTGGGAGCACGATGGAGAGAATCGGAACTAATACTAGAGAGCTTAAAGCTAAATCTGAGAGCTATTAATTGTTTAAAAAAAGTGTAAGCATTGTTGAAATAAAAGAAGCAATTTCATCTTTCCAAGTATTCTTGGTTATTTATCTCTTGCTTTATATGTGTATGATTTGATTGACAACCATGTTATTTGCATATAATACGAGTATGTGTAATTAAAGATGCCGAATCTAGGATTATAGTTAGTAATTGGTGTTCGCTCATGCATATAAATGAAATATTATGTGTGTCGCATGGGACAAACGTATGCGATCTTTAGAAAGTAGCGATTTTGACTTGAGGCAACATCACTGCGACGCCGATTCATACCGAGTCGAACTTCAAGCGACTTCACTTGGTCGTTACTCTTTTTAAGTCTTGTAGAATGGTGCCCTTACGGTTGTTCAATGTTGTGAACGAAAATGTTACGACCCTATGATCACTACTATGAAAACCCACTTTTCTGACGGCATGCGTTTGCGGAAGGTGAGTCGCACCGTTTTCCGTCAAGAAAAAACTTCTGCGACAGTATGGTATACTATCGCAGAAGTTGGTCCCTCCAACGAATGCATTGTTAAATTCATTATAGACTAACCACTTCTACTCCCGCATCTATACAATTGCGGAAGCTGAATTTGTACGACCACACCAATATAATTGCAAATATTCATTTATGCGACTTCTTGCATACAGTCTCATATAGTCATGGAAGTGAAGCTTCTGCAACTGTATTGATGTTGTTTGATTTCTAATTCAGTCACATATGAGGAGTTTTATATTTTTGAAAATATATTTATAAAACATGCGCTTAAACATGCAAAGCATGTAGAATTTAACAGTAATAATAAGAAACACATCACAACACAACAAAAATAACTTCATCCAGTTAACGAAAAAGTCACAACTTAAACATCGTAAACACAATTACTAGGCCCAAATCCATCATTGTCCTTGTTTGGTTGGAAATGAAGAATGCTGGACTGGTACAAATCAAGACACTCAGCGACCTTGGAGAGTTGCATGTCTAGAACCTCCTATTGTGTCGCCTGTTGTGCCACCGTTGCTACCATCCGATCATCATGTTCCTTCAAACGACGCTCTAATCGTTCCTTTCTTTCTAAAGCCATTCGTTCCTACGTTTCCTTTAACCGACGCTCCACTAAAACACGCACTTTCTCCTCGATCTACGCATGTCCCTATTGTTGGACCTCATGAGAAATCCCCCCAGAAGTGGGGCCCGAGGAAGACGCTCTTTGTTTAGGCGTTGGGAGGACGACTGTCCGACCACATATTGTTGTACCCTCCCCTTCAATTATTTGTCCAATTTGGTAGCTAGAGCCTCAGCCTGGACCAACTCCGTTAAAATTCTGACTTGGTCACTTTTGTCTTTTATGATGTCAACCAAAATGTTACGAGTTAAGAACTGACATCTGATTTTTGCATCGTGATATGAAAAACAGAAAGCATAAACAATTATACGCAAAGACACAAGATTTGTTACCCAGTTCGGTACAACATACCTACATCTTGGTGCGCTTTGTTAGTGGAAAGGTTTTTCACTATAGTGTAATCAATCAACAAACAAATTTACAGATCATCCATATCACTCTATGTTATTATTACAAGTAAAACAACCTAAACCAGAGACTCCCCTGACCTTGAGATTCTATCTCAGTCCCACTCTTTAAGAACATACAACATCATATTGTTCTTGGTATTCTAAACAGGTTGTGACCCTTTGATCACCAAGTAAGCTATAACTCGAATGTTTGATCAGTCTATGTATAGCATGAGCACTTAGGCATTTACTTCACTTCATTTCATTCAGTTCCTCAGTACGCTCGTCTTACACGCTTAAGGCCACATGAAATCATGAAGTAAAATGCACGAAAAAGGTCTTTTTGGCCAAATGATCTACTTATAATTAAATAGTGCGATAAACCCTAATTTTTTTATCAGCGAAACAGATTTAAATTAAACCTCTTTTGAGGTGAAAGAGGAGTACAAAGGCCAGACTACAGACCCAAAAATCCACAGATGGATGATGAAGCTGAAAAGGAAAGCAGAAGCAGTAACATGTGGTTAGGAAAAACATGCCCAAAACATGAGGGAAAGAAATTGAAAATTACAACCAAACAAGAACAAGATTAACACTGACAAATGATACCATCCAGCTCCTCAAGAGATTACGAGGTGTAGTGAACAGTAATCATAAACACCAAAATAGAAGTCTTTGATGTGGACATAAATTGCATCGATTCTAGATGTTTTTAACCCACATTCTTGAGCATTTTAGTCCCGGGATTGGATAATTTGGTCAAATTTTCTCTCGTTACTCGTATTGTGTTTCTCGTTGTGTTTTGTAGGTGCTTTGATCGAAAAGGGGCTAAAATAGAGGAAACCCCGGTTTTAGGAGTTTTGGAAGTTGGCTGATCTTGCGAAGGGCATAACTTCTTCATACAAACTCCGATTTCCTTGAATTTTATGTCAAATTGAATGGAATTAAAGATCTACAACTTTTTTCAAGGTCCTAAAGCCGTTTCGGCCCTCTATCAGGCCCGCGAGAGGCCTGCAAACTTCTAGATCGGTTTTCTACTTCAAAAAAGAAAATTTTCCTATTCCAAATCCGAATTTGAGAAGGAAAAAAGGGTCTTGAAGTCCTATATATAGAAGAGCACGAATTTGGAGAGATATAACTTGTTTTGGGGACAATCCTAGAGAGCTAGAAGGTGGAGATTGGTGAACTTTGAAGCTTGAAGGAAGAGACGCAACTTGGGCAAGCTTTGTATGAGAAGAGAGTGCTTGAACTCAACCATTGTAATTCTACATTGGTATTGTATTTCCATTACTCTTTCAATATGATGATTGCTTATGAATGTTTTTCTTCATTTTCTTCTTCTTTCTCCATGAGTATCTAAACCCCATAATCTAGGGTTATGGGAGAGTAGAGATGTACTTTTCAATGTATTGAATGTCTGAATGAGTATTGTGTTGCTTGATTTGATTTAGGGTTTGTATTAGATGTGAACTTAATGCTCTATCTCCCGGGTAGGGCTGATAGAAGGTGGGAATTGCAATCTGACACTCGTGAGAGGTGGGTTGTAATTAGGTCAAAAATCTTATACAAATCGGGTTTAAATCTAGACTAGTGATAGATAGGTTAACACGATTGCAACAACCATAGGATTCGTACCGAAAGTTAGAAATTATCAAAAAACGTAGTGCTTTGGGTCTTCCTACATCTTGATTAGTGAGAACTGGGTGGTTAGATTCCATTAGGGTCCAAAACAACGTAAGGAGTTAGGACTACTTTGAGAGATGATTCGTTGCCCCTAAAATCAGACAACTTCATAGTGTTCATCGTCGTTTAAATGCATTGGAATTGGTCTCTACGAACCCAAAAACCTTAGATTATCTTTTTATCTGATTCTAATGTCTTTGGTTTTACCTAAATACTTGTACACCTTTTAATTACTTGTTTACATTTGCATGATCTTTTAAAACAAAAACCATCATATTATCAAAACAACTTAACTACAAACTTCAAATATGAATTGCTTGTCTTGTGCTCCCTTGGGTACGATAATCCGGAACTAAAAATCCTGAAATACTACTTGACGACCGGTACGCTTGCCGTGTCCTTTTCTAGTGTTAAAACTGCAGGGCGTCAAGTTAATGGCGTCATAAGGATAGAAGGAGTGGAGGAGCAAGGACTGAGTCTAAGAAAAAGGCCAACTAAAGTGGAGAGGGGGAAGAGGCGTTGATCCACTAAACTTGACAAGGAACTCTAATTTAAATGAAGCTTAAAATGTAAACTTTGTGACTTATTAAAGGGTTGAATTGTCACTGAGAAACTAGTGGATTAGAAACACATGATAACACTCGAGCCTAAGATGGTACTACCCACACTCCATAAAATCCCATTTTAATTTCCTAAAATTACATAATGAATTGACCTTGTCGATTCCAACTTTTTGGTCGTTTATGTCATTATCCTTTTATCTCTAGATATCCTGATTGAGATAAGGTATAAAATCATCATCCTTATTATTCTCAATTACTATTCCATGATATCTGAGATGACTGAATCTTTGATACCCAATATAATGTGCATAACCATGCAATTATTTCAGTCACTCTCGATCAAGCGGCCGATAACCGATATCTTTCCCATACCGTAGTATGAGGGATAAATCCAATAACCGTCTTTCGTGTCACTCATGCAGTCCGTCCCCAAGCCAATAGTCATTATGGAAGCCCTGTTAGGAGCAACGTTGGGGTCGGGTCAAACTTAGTTATGTACTACATAATGATCACAAAGAATCCTTGGGAGACATTTCCTCTCGTTCTTGGGAGACATTTCCTAGCTATTACTAGAGCCATAATAGATACTCAATAGGATGGGGTAAGGGAATGTTAGATAATTATGGTGACTTCCTTAAACTGGACTTTCAAGAGGATGAAACCCGATTAAGACCTGACCGTCCATCATGTAATATGATATACACATAAGGGAATTGCCACCTGATGATCATGCTAAGACAATTACTAATCACCAATGGAGTGCATGGGCGAATATCCAACCCACCCAACAAGATTTGGATCTAGTCGTATTGCTTCAAATATGAGAAATACATATCTATCGTCTACCCAAGAGGTTACTAAATCCGAACGGATCTCAACCATTTGATTTTGGGTGGATCATATCTTAATCCATAAACCCTAATTTGGATGGGGCTAACTAGGCCTACTTATCAATGTTTCACTTGGGAAAGTTAGATTATTCGTGAATTTCAAATTAGGATCCACTATTTGCCAAAGTGAACACGAATATGAATATTCTAAATCCGTGATTCGACCCACTATCCACGTATACCAAAATTTTCAGTGATAATCGGGCGAATCTTATGATGGGTCAAATCTTCAGATTTTTAGCACACCCCTACTATTCACCCACCTAAACTCGAACCTCGACATAAGCTTAAGGATGAATTAGAGTTAAAATATAAACCCAACAATATATTTGGATAGATAAAAATAATATAAATGTTATGCTAGTACCTTGTAACTTATATGAGGAGCAAGGAAAGAGAAGCATTGATTATTTTCAGGAAAAGAAAAAGAGCGTTGAGTGAAACACTCACTTGCCCAACGGTAAATTTTTTCCGTCGATGTATTAAGTGAGTTCAGCGATGGATAGCTATCTATCGCCGATGTGACCAAGCTTCTTGTCAGAATAATATGCTTGTCCGGCAGTATTTGGAACCATCGGTGAACAAATGGATTTCACTAACGATTTTTTTTTTGATCAGCAAATTTTTTTGTTGTATTAAACCTAGCTTTCGAAATGAAAACATAGGCCAAGGGATATCCCTCAAAAGTATTACATTCCTACCTTTGTGTCTACCTTAACTTTCCTTGATTGCTTGATCCTCAAGCAATCCAACCACCCTTCAAATTTGAACTACCTACCCTCGATTGCTTGAACCTCAAGCAACCCAACAAGTGTTCAAAAACCAATTCAGATACACTTTTCTACCCAAACTTTGCATTCTCAGGTTTAATTCTCCAATACCTATTAACAAAACCCACCTTACACATATCAGAACTGCTGAAATGGTAAGTGTGACTACTGTAACCCTTGAGATGTCTCCTCCCCAGCATCAAAATGTGTACTGTGTTACCAAAAACCAGTGTTAACCTTTCTCTTGTGGATGTTGTCTGCACTTTCTTTGACTGGAACCATTTTGCCTCCTGCATCTCTTCTTGTACCATTAGCAAGCCATGCATTCTTGTGATATTACCCAACTTCCAAAACCAGCAGCCAGAAGTATATCAGAACAAGTTGATGCACCCCTGTAATGCCAAAACCTGTGTATCAAAGACAAAACACAGTAAAAGTGAACCAAAACACTCCTCACCACTTAATAAAAAGGAATGCTACCCTCTCTCAGATCTATACATGTTGAAACTCCCACACTCAAAATACAGTTCCTAATCTCCCAATGGCATTAGAACTCACAACACTCCCCCAAAACCTCCCAACCCCATCCCACCCCCCCCCCCCCCCCCCCCCCCCCCCCAAGAATTCCTCATGAAACCAACAAATCATTTTAGCAGCCTTCTCCCACACTGTTGAGGAGAATTTACCCAGGATAAGAAAGAGAATTTTTGATCTTCTTTAAATCTGGCCCATAAAATCAGGAAGGAGTCACTCTGAATTGCTTGTAACACCTCTTGTGGATGATCAAAAATCTTTTTGAAAATAAGTTTGTTCCGGCAAAGCCATATTCTCCAAAGCACTATGGAAAATAGCATGTTCCATTGAGGATTTTTCTTCTTTCCCCCTAACTGATTCCAAGATATAAACCAAGCCTTTATAGAGTCACATGAGGCTGTTTGTATCCCCCACCACTTCAAGCATAAGCACCAAATGTCCCAGGCAACTGTACAACCCATGAATAAGTGATCTAATTCCTCTGGCTCCTCTTGACAGAAACTACACCAGATATTGGTGTGATACATACCCCTGCTCAATAAGAAACATTTTGTGGGGACTGCTTGCATACACATTAACCAAGCAAAAGCCGCAATTTTAGGAGGAATAATTGGAGACCAAAGTAAGGAAGGCCATAGTAAATTTTGATCCTGCTCCTCTAGCCATTGGTACATTTTACTAACTGAGAAGCCCTTCTTATCAACCTTCCAAGCTACTTTGTCTTCCCCATTCCTCAAAGTAGGGGCAGTGTCCAATAGTTGAGATAGCAATTCTAATTGATCTAGCTCCCAACCTCTTAAATCTCTCCTGAACACCAATAACCAATCCTCCAGTTCCCAACAATGAGCTACCAACTTCTTCTTCTGCATACTGAGATGGTAAAGCCTTTGGAAAATATATTTGAGTGGGATCTCAGTTAGCCATACATCCTCCCAGAAAAAAATGGATTGCCCTGATACCACTGTCCACTCTAAACCTTGTGCTCCAAAAGCATTAGCAAACCTGGGAATTGTTAATAAAGATTCAATGTGTCTAAGGAATCCCTGTCCACTATTCAGAAAGAACTTTGATAAATCCCAAGAATGTGGATCCCATCCATATTTGGAGCACAACAAATTTTTCCACAAGGAATCAGTTTCAAGTGCAAATCTCCACCACCACCTTGCTAATAGAGCTAAATTCATACTTGTCAAGCTTTTGATTCCCAAACCCCCATTCTTTCTAGGCCTGCAGACCAAATTCCACCTTACTTTGTGAAGGCCTTTCCTGGTTAAATTTCCATTCCAAAGAAACCTCTTTTTCCATTTCTCCATCTCTAAGATAACCCCCTTTGGTGCTTTATACAGTGACATGTAATAAAGAGGCAGTGAGCTAACTGTTGATTTGATCAATTGAATTCTACCCCTAAAAGACTTGGCCTTGGATTGCCACAAATTTAATTTTGCTTTGAATTTTCTGATCACAGGCTCCCATGTTTTCTTTCTCCTTGGATTAGCCCCCAGCTGAAATCCTAAATACTCAAAGGGAAGCTGTATCTGCACCCCAAAATCCCTGCTATTTCCTCCTCAATCACAGTGGTAGGATTCATTACTAAGACCTTTGATTTTTGGAAATTAATCCTCAGTCCTGTTGCTTGTTGTAAGCATTTGAGAGTGTGTTTCAAATTGATGGCTTGTTGTGATCCTGCTCTAATGAAGATCAAGTTGTCATCAACAAACTGTAAATGGGATATCTCAGGCCCACTCTCATTACATTTCACACCTGAAAACATTCCTTCTGAACATCCCTTGACCATTAATTGATGCAAACTTTCAGCAATTAGAGCAAAGAGCAGAGGAGATAGAGAACAGCCTTGCCTTAAACCCCTTTGTAGCTGAAAATCACCAGAGGGAGATCCATTAATTAAAACAGATGACCAGGCTTGAACACATTCTCTGACCCAAGATCTCCACAGTGAGCCAAACCCCATTATCTCTAATAGTTTAATCAAGGCTTCCCAATCAATGTGATCATAAGCCTTTTCAAAATCATTTTAAAGACAATAACCTCTTGTCCAGATTGTTTTATGAACTGTATTAGCTCAGAAGCTATTAGAATCCCATCAAGAATTTGCCTTTCAGCTATAAATCCTGTTTGCACATCATGGACTAAATAATTCATATGAGGTTTCAATCTTTTTGCAAGCACCTTTGAGATGATTTTATATGAGCTGTGAATGAGACTAATGGGTCTATAATCATCCCAAGTTTGAGGAGTATTTGATTTAGGAATCAGGGTTATGAAAGAGGAGTTTAATCCTTTCCCTAAAGTACCTCCTGCATGAAAATGTTGAACCAACTGCATAATATCTCCCTTGATTATTTTCCAACATACCAAATAAAATTTGAGAGTGAACCCATCAGGACCTGGAGCTTTCTCTCCATTACAGGCCTTAATAGCATCCAAAACTTCTTCTTCTTGGAAAGGGGTTTCCAAATTTGCAGCTTGTAAATGTGAAAGTGATACAAATGGAAGAGATGATAAATCAATGCTGACCTCAATTCCTTTCTTGAACCTATTGGCAAAATGACTCTTAGCCAGATTTTTAATCTCAGATGGCAAATGATATGATCTTCCTCCATTCTGAATCAGTGTGATTTTTCTTCTGGTGAAATTATAATTAGCCACCAAGTGAAAGAATTTTGTGCACCTGTCCCCTTCATTGCTCCATTTGAGTCTTGCCTTTTGACACCACAGTCTTGCTTGAAGCTTGATTTTTTGTATTAACACAGCCTGACATAAGGCCCTGAGAGATTGTTCAGAAGGTAAGAGTTCTCTAGATTCACTTAGACCATCCCATACATTGATCTGGTTCCTCAAATCCTCAATATCTTTATCTAGGCAACCAAAAATATTAATATTCCAACCCTTGTAAAAAGTTCTCAAAGCCTTGAGTTTGAACCACAACTTGTAAGAGGGAGAACCATAGACCACCAATGACTCCCAAATTTTTTTTGTATCTGCCAGAAACTTTGGATGTTTAATCCAAGCATTAATAAACTTGAAAGGCCTTGCTCCCCAATCAACCACAGGATTCCATAGTATAATAGGCTTGTGATCTGATATCCCTCTAGGCAGACAAGATTGGCTTAAATTATTGAAGGTTGTAATGAGCTGAGGAGAGACCAAAAACATGTCTATTCTTGATGCAGAAGATCTGTTGTTGAACCATGTGTACTTCCCACCTGACATTTGCAAATCCACCAAGCCCATATTGATAATAAAATTTCTGAAATCTCTGAGACTAGCCTGGGAATAAAGAGGCCCAGATTTTTCAAAGGGCTCTAAGATAGCATTGAAATCACCAGCTACCATTAAATTAGAGGAAAGGCCTACAGAGTTTTGTTCAATTTCTCCCCACAGTGTGGATCTTTGAGCAGCAGAGCAAGGAGCATAAATGTTGAGTATGGACAATTTACAATCCATGGGAATGAATCTGCCATTCCAATAAATAATATGTTTCTCAGCAAGGGATGAGTGTTTTTCAAACATCAAAGTGTTCCAAATAGTGATGATCCCTCCAGAATTCCCAATAGAAGGAGTAAATTCAGCCTCCCACCCATTCTTAAAATCACAACTATCCAAGAAATAAAAAGGCAATTCTTCTAGTTTGGACTCTTGGATTAAAACCATTGCCACCTGTTGCTTGTGACACAAGCTACTGAGGGCTCTTCTCTTTTGTTTAGAAGAGGCTCCCCTCATATTCCATGAGATGATCCTCATGGAGTGAAGAGTCTCTGAGTACTAGGAGTCTGAATCAAAGAGTTGGTCCCTTCTTCATCATTCTCCTCTAAATCACAGAAATCATCTTCAGAATCTCCTTCCAAATCCACTGCTTGGTTTTGCTCTAGCTCCAAGCTGTCAAATCTTGCAGGCACTAATTCATCTTCAATATAAGCTTTGAGACCAAGAGCTTGACAATAACTCCAAGTGCCTTCTCCATCAGCTTTGAAATTCTGTTGTAACTCCTTTTTTTCTCTGGTTTTTACTGCTGACTGAAAAGGTTTTGGTGTTGGTAACTTTGTTCTTGACCTTGTGTTATAAGCTGCAACAGATTGTGAGTACTTCTTCTTAGTAGTGGGCCCTTTTGTTTGAGTTAAGCAAATAGGGTTAATATCTGAAAATGAATTTGAAACACTAATTCCCTCCAAAACTGATTTAGAAAGGTTAACAGGCTGTTCCATGGGGCCCATGGGGGAAAGATTATGTTGAATCACATTAATGTGTTCAACTCCCAAAACCTCCTTTTGTCCTTGAGCCAGAACTTCAGTTGTCCCATCTGTAATTGCCAACTCCATTGGCACTGTTCCAACTGGTAAGGTAACCAGAACAATAGCATTCTTCCCTGAATTTTCCTCCCCAAAAGTGTCTGGAGCTATTAGAGCATTCTTGAAAGATCCAGGTGTAGAAAGTTGCTAAGTTTGAATAGGATTTGATCCTTTGTAGTTGGTGTTTAATGCAGGGAATTCAGAATGTTGCTGATCTCCCAATGATTGAGTATCAACCATTGAATTCCTCAGAGTCAACTTGTCCCCAATAATGGCCTCACCAACCACAACAATTTCTAATAAATTCCTTTGACAAGGCAAAGAACTTCCTCCTTGTAACTCCTCTGGTATAATTTGAGTTGTTGTATTTGGAACCTCTGTCTCTACTGATTGCCCAAGAGTGCTAGAATCTCTAACCTCATTTGAATTTGGAGACTCATCCTCTGATTCAGAGGAGGAAATAATATGAGTTGTTTTTGGATGGACAGTAGGTAAAGCTGAGCTTTCTATTAAGCTGACCATGACATTGTAGGTTTTTTCTTCTAAACTTAAACCAGTCTCCAAGTATACTTTCACATATTCTGTGGAGTGAAGAAGAACAAATGCCACATCCAGAATGTGGCCTTCAAGTGATGCAGGATGAGCTAAGATAAAAGTGCCCAAATTTTTTGTAATTGCCTCCAAAGTTCCAGTACACCAGCCCAGAATTGGCACACCATGTATAGCCACCCAAGTGAATTTCCCTCCCTCCAAACACAGTTTGCTTTTATCCTTGATCAGTGTCATCCAGAACAGAAGCCAAGCCCCATCATCCATCAAAGCCTTCTTTTCTACTTGTTCATCAGGAAAATAGACTAATACCACCCTGTTCCCCAGAGATTTGATGATGATCTCCTCCTCCCTTTCAGCTTGAAAATCTTCCATGATGGCTTCAACAGAAAAGTTTTTGTGTAACAAGGCTAAATGACCTCTTTGGAGTAATTTCCTGTTGTCCTCAACCACTACACCAGTAGGGAATGTTATGTTTTCCTCCTCAAATGACTGGTGATGTACTTGCCTTTTCCTCTGCCATTGAGCTTGGAAGGCTCTTCTTCCTCAACCATCTCTCTTGTCAAAAGCTTTGGCCACAAAAAGTGTAAAGCCTTTTAAAGTATAACCATTAAAAATTTCCAGGCTTTTCTGCATTGCTTCAGCAGTACCAAATGTGATGAATCCAAATCATTTCCCCCTCAGATTTGGATTGGAAGGAGTCTCCACCTTAATGATTTCTCCACACTCCAAGAATAAATTTTGAAGCCAGACTGAAGAGGTCCTAGGAGGGATATTGTGTACAAATACTTTATGCTCACCCACCTCGGTTCTCCTTTCCAAACCAGAGGACATTCTGGTTGTTTGCTACGTAGGAACAATGATGGATTTGAGTCGACCCAATTCATTGTCCCTTGTTGAAGGAGCAAGTTGTTCAAACCCTGGAGGGGGTCCTGTTGCTGAGGATGAGGCCATGGAAAACACGTTCACCCAGTGATGCGGACAGAAACACTCTCACCCTGAAGTGCTGACAGAGATTCAGCTTAACACTCGGTGGTTCGATGGACAATAAATTCCCACCCTGAACACAACACCAGATTCAACTAGAAATGGGATCTTCAAGCCTCCTTTTGAACTTCAAGTACAGACCTGAATGCCCTTTTGAATCCGAATCTTCCCTTTCTGATAGAGCCCAAAAATCCTCACCGGTGGTTCGATGATCTGTGATGATCACCTAGAACACTACACCCTTCCAAGTCAAAGATCAAACCCCATACCTTCAGAAGAAATCAAGTGTTCATCCTAAACACTGTAGCCTTTATTTTATATAAGTAAGGATGTAAGACCATATTACTAGTCGCCGACCAGGCCAATTTCAACCATAGTGAATGGGGCTAAAGGAGTCATAAATATAGGGTTAAACACGTAAAATAAATGTTAAGATTGTTAGTCTTAGTGCCCGTAGTTCAATCCTAAATGTCCAAATGTATATATCATCGTTAGCAATAAAATTAAAGCGGCTTTATATTACTTATGTGTTGGAGTAATATATCGATGTGTGCTCTGATCTATGCCCACCATGCGAATAGAACCATAGATCGAGATAGATCACACTCGATGGGTCCCTAGTCAACAAAGCTTCACTAGAAGCGACTAGTATGAAAGATGGCTCTTTATGGCTTACGTTCTGTTAGTCATTGGAATGGGATTCCGGAGTCTGATCATAGATATCATGTGGGACATGATATTGGACGACCCGCCCTGAATATGTGCCATAGATTAAGTCATGAACATATTCAGTGTTGTAGCTTGTCATGTATCCTTAGACCAAGGAGTCTTTGTGATCGCTATGTAGTCAACAACTGAGTTTGACCTGAGCCTAACGTTGTCCGTAACAGGGCTTCCATAACGGCCAGGATTGGCTTGGGGACGGGCTACATGAGTGACACGAAAGACGGCTAAGGGATTTATCCCTCATACTAAGGTATGGGAAAGATATCGGTTCTCGGCCACTTGATCGAGAGTGACTGGAAGAATAGCATGGCCATGCACATGATACTGGGTATCATATCTTCAGTCATCTCACATATCAAGGAACGGTGATTGAGAATAATAAGGATGACGGCTCTATGCCTTATCTCAATCAGGATATCGGAGATAAAAGGATAATGACAGGGACGACGGAAAGGTTAGAATCGACAGGGTCGATTCGCTATGCAGTGTCAGGCAATACTAAAGTCTCGTTGGTTGCCACTTAAATAGGATCAAGTAAAATGGGATTTTACGTTGATCTATTGACATGCATAAACCTAAGGGTCACACCGGAGGATGAAACTCATTGACACATTTATGGAGAATGACCAAAAGGGAGTTGTCTCGGGACATGACCAAAACTGGGTTTTGGGTCATGTGCCCGTAAGTGAATAGGACTGTACGGATCGAGACAAGGCTTGGAGTCTTGGGATTGATCGCGTCGGATAATGTTGGACATTTCCGGTATGGAAGGCTTGGAGGCGATGAGCGAATCACGGGACCTCATTTGAAATGGCCACGGGCCATGTTCTAAGAGGCCCATGAAAGGCCCATGCAACCAAGGCCCATGGAACTAATTAATCAAGTCTTGATTAATTAGTACTAAGTAAGCAAGACAAGGATTAAGGTGTTGGTGATTCACCACCTAACCCAATCTTGTCTTGCCATACTTTGTCCTATTTACACCTTACTTGACACCATACTTGTCCCATGCCTTTAGTTGGACAAGTATGGGTTTTGTTATGTTTAAGTCATCTTTTTTCAACATAACAAACACTAGACAAGAATAGAAAACACAACTTCTCTCCCCCTTCCCTTGCAATTTCGGGTTTGGCAAGTTCCCACCTCCATTTTTGTGTTCTTGAGTCCTCAAAGAGAAGAACTACGTGGCTTTGATTCCCATGTGGATACGTAGGCGTCTTGGAGACTCAAGCCAATCATCTGTTAACCGGTGTTCTTGTTTTGGTAAGAAATAGTGCTGAATTTTTCTCTTGTGAATCCATTCTTTGTTAGTTGTTTCACGGTTTAATCGTCTCTTGGTTTTCATTGATTTTCCGCTGCGAGTTGGTTCATCTCCAACCATACCTCGAGACCCAACAAAGATGTGTTCACATCAATGATTATAATTCATAAACTACTATATATTGATCTGATGATAAATCGACAAAAGAACGTAGTGTTTTTATAATTTTATGGTTACATAAGATACAACTTAGTCCTAGGATTTAGCGAACTTTTAGTCTATGTACAATAATAGTTAACAAGTATAGTTATCTTGTTAGAACACTTGAATAAAGTTTTTATTAACTTCTTGGAGATGACTAATTTGGAGAAAAGACATGGAGTATTTATAATATGCAGTTAGCTTTATATAATCAATCAAATCTTCACCACCAGGTCGATGTAATCGACTTCTTGCATCGACGCTACTCATCGGAGTGTAGGCTCGCATGCAAAGCTTGCCGTCCACAGTGGCACACACGAAAATGTGCTTCCATAGTGGCAGTCCCAGCTGCTGGTCTTCTCTCGGCAATGCGAAACAGAACCACTGTCCGTCGTGAGAGAGCGATGTCTTGGAGACCAATTTGCACCAGATCTTTTCCCTCGGCACGAGCGCGACTGATTGATATGTCGGGGTGACGACTTCTTTGATGAGGATGTTGTCGTCGCCACCGGGGTGGACCTTCAGGAATCAGGTATAGTCCGTTAACGATGATCTAGGTTATGTATTTGAAATAGTTGTATTTGTATTTCAAATTGTATCCATGTATATCTAGGATAGTAAACACATGTATACGATAGGACTCACTGAATAAAACGTTTGTTAATATTAGAAAGTGCCGGCCCTAGCTGCGGAGAATCGCGAGAGAAGGGGTGATCGCGCGTGCCGGCGAGTGTGACTGGACATCGGCTACGGCTGGTGGGGGAAGAGGTACGTAGTTGTTTCCTGCGTCTTCTTTCATCTTAATCTAGCTTTGTGTGGTTCGGAAGGGAGGAGCCACGTTGATTTCGGGAGTTTTATCCCTTGTTTCCCCACGACCGCCGAGTTCGTCTGCGACGTGGTTGGTAGTTGTATCCGGGAACGTCCGATAGTGCTCGGGTCTGGGGAGGCGGGGACGGGACTTCTGGGTTGACTGGTCCACTCGGAGAAGTGGGGTCTGCGGTTTCGGGGTGAAGGACCGGAACTACTGTACCAGGGGCAGGCTGGGTGTGTTGCGGGCGTGTTCCGAGGGTTTCAGAGGCTCACGTCAAGTATGTGTTTCCTGTCGTGGAACTGCAGGGTGTCACGCCCCAATTTCAGTAAACCAAACTCGGGACGCGAATATTTAAAAACATAAAACATTTGAAACCTGTTTTGAATAAACACTTTGAAATTACCCTTTTTGTTAATCAAAATAATATTTACAACTCAAAAACGTCCCAACAAATGGACAAGGTACAAGGTATCTGTCACTAGACTCAAAAGATAAAACCTGGACTCCGCTCCGAGCTCCTCAAGCTTCGAGAGCTCACCTAGTCCGTCCTGTGATCAGTACCTGTAGGAAAAGCAGCTAAGGGTGAGCGTTCGCTCACCACCACGGATAACAGACTGATTACGGCATACTTAGCAAACAAAGTCGGTAACACCAAAACCAAACCCAACACCGGGAATACAATCCCCAAACTCAAATACTCGACTGACACACAACCCGTTACTTTCCTCATCAGACTCAACACTCGGACTCGTAATGTAAACCCGACACAACTATCGACGACCTCCTCCAAAGACACGACAGAAAACTACGCAACACCAAACAAGATCACAAAGGATCGCATTCCTGTCAGCTGCTCAGTGCCGGTTGCTAACCGACTGGGCTCGAGCCTGCCCCACGCGCTTTACCTATCACTGTCAGGCTCCAGGCGGTCGACCTGTTGGCGATAAACCGAGCTACTTTTCCGATAGCTAGTCGGAAGGGGAGCTGCCCTCTCATCGCCTAAAAACGCTCACAACCTGCCGAGACTCGAACACGGATCATGCTAGCCAAAGAACGCTCGCAACTTACCGAGACTCGAACTCGTAAGCAAGCCAAATTCCACACCACTTCCCGACACGAAGTTGGGTCACTAATCTCGGGCACTCGCAATCACAATCACAAGCAAGGTTCAACAAACAGCAACAAGACCAATTCAACACTCCACAGGCACTCATGGCCACTCAAGACTCCAACGGTAAAACACGGGTTCAACAACCCCCCACGGGCACTCATGGACACCCAAGACACACCAACGGTAACTCACGGGCTCAACAACCCCACAGGCACTCATGGCCCCCCAAGACTCCTACAGTAAAACACGGGCTCTCATGGCCACCCAAGACACCAACAATAAAACACGGGGTCTCATGGCCACCCAAGACACAACCAGTAAAGTACGGGCTCTCATGGCCACCCAAGACATAAATTAAACAATCAACCTCCGGGCATGGTCATATGCCTCCAGTAATTCTAATATCGATAAGTTTACTGCTCCTACGACACTACTAAGTGTCACATGCATTTCTAAATTTCGCTACGTTCCCGTATCATGCCTCTCTAATATTCGATAAACCTACTTCACCCACGACACCCCGGTGTCACATGCAATTCTACTGTTAACTTTCCCTAGCCAGGGCCGAGATCCGGCTACTTTTCCCTACTTGGTATAAGTTCTCCAAAAGTGCCCAAATAAGCCCCGGCGTGATCTCAGTCACTCGCCTAGCTTTCCTTTGCCTCGGTCCGCAGCACGATCTAAAAGAACACAATTTTAAGACACTTTTAAACTCGCAGGAATAAACTGAAATTCAATAAACTTAACGCCCAAACGTAACCCCGACAATGTCGATCACTCCCAAACTTCCCAATTACTCGACATTGTCGATAAAGGACTCGGAAAAGCCCGATTCGCCCGACATGACGAATCTTACCGGGTTTTGGAAACGCCCTTCCGGGGCTCCGAAAATTCCCGTTTTCGTTTCTACGGTCTTAGAATAATTCAAGGGTTCCTAGGCACTCGACGGAATAGAATTCCGACTTCCGAGTCAATTAATTAACGTTTAAAGTTTCTAAACCCGATAATTACAACTTTCGCATTTTAAATCCAAATTTCGATTCGATTCGCTTGGGCCCGGCCCACCATGGTGGTGGCCGGCCATCCCCTATGGTGGCCGGAGCTTCCCCCGAGCTCCCGGTCACCGGAAAACGTCCTCCTTCACCTACAAACGTCTCCAAAACGTCTCCAACATTCCCCAACCTCAATACAGCCCTAAACTAATAGTTTCAAACCAAAACCTAATTTTAGAAAATGACAAATCGAAGATCGGTTTGGTGATTACCGTAGAGGAAGACGAGGAGAGTTCGATTCTTGCAACGTTGAGACGATCCAATGGTTGATGACGTGAATAGTGGACAAACCCTAACCCTAACTCTCTTCTTCTCCTTCTCCTTCTCTCTCTAACCCTCTTCTTCTTTTTTCTATTTTTGTTTCTCTTTCCCCCTTGGCCGAACCCCCTTAAGCCCTCACCTCTTATTTTCCCCCTAAAACCTAATACTAGCAATTGGTTGACAAGTGGCATGGTGGGTCCCACACCTTTTGGGAAAATATTTACTAGATATTTTCCAACCAGATTCGCGAAATTTGGACGTTTCGGGCCCTGAACGGGCACTTCCAAGAAATTACGAAACTTGGTGGGCTACAAGGAAACGGCTCAACTAAGACCGCTGCGACGACGGCTAAGCTTTTTGGATCCAAAATGGTCCTCGAATGGACCAAAACGTCGCTCGGTTGACTTTTCCAGCGAAAAGTCAACATTTCCCAAATTGATCAGAAAGTTGCCCTGAGTCCCCCGGAACTCACTTTGGTCGTTATCGGGGTCAACTTAAGTCCGGTGTGACCCTCGGGGTCATTTTAGGTTCAATTAAGTGTATCTTAAAAATTTCAAATTTTCCTGTTTTTCGCAGGTTTGACTGGCGTTGACCGGGAGTGGTTATTACAATCTACCCCCTTAAAGGAATTTCGTCGTGAAATTTAAAACAGGCGTACCTCGGGAAACGAATAAGGCGGGGTACTTCACGCGAACCTCGTCCTCGCGCTCCCAAGTCGACTCAGCCCCGTGATGCCTCCACTGCACCCGTACTAGGCGGATAATCTTGCCTCCCCGCAGGACCTGCTCCCGTGTGTCCATGATCCGAACCGACTGCTCCTCATAGGAGACATCGTCAGCCACCTCGATATCTGTCCACTCAATGACGTGGGATTGGTCCGCATTGTACTGCCGCAACTGGGACACGTGGAAGACGTTATGAACTCTCCCAAGTTGCGGTGGCAACGCCAGACGATAGCCACTGCTCCTACTCTGCTCAAGATCTCGAACGGGCCAATGTACCGCGGAGCCAACTTACCCCCGCTGCGTCTGAACCGTACCAGTCCCTTCCTCGGACTCACCTTCAGGAACACGTGATCCCCGACTGCGAACTCAAGAGGTCGACGTCGTCTGTCGGTATAACTCTTCTGCCGACTCTGCGCGGTCCTAAACCGATCGCGTATCAGCGCGACCTTCTCTATCGTCTCTCTAACAAGATCTGGCCCCAGCAGACTCTTGTCCCCCACCTCTGCCCAACACACTGGCGATCGACACGGCATCCCATACAACGTTTCGAACGGTGCCATCCCAATACTGGCCTGGTAGCTGTTGTTTTAGGCGAACTCGGCCAACGGCAGGTGGTTCTCCCACGATCTCCTGAAATCCAGCACACATGCCCGCAGCATGTCTTCCAAGATCTGAATAGTGCGCTCGGACTGACCGTCTGTCTGGGGATGGTGAGCTGTACTGAGTAGAACCTCGGTCCCCAATGCATCCTATTGACTCGGCCAAAATCTGGACGTGAAACGAGGATCCCTGTCAGACACTATCGACACCGGGACCCCATGGAGACGCACTATCTCCTGAATGTACAAGCTGCTCAACTTGTCGACCGGATCAGTCATCCTCATAGCCAAGAAATGGGCCAACTTGGTCAACCGGTCGACTACCACCCATACAACGTCGTTTCCCTTCGGCAATCTCGGTAGTCCACACACGAAGTCCATCGTGATATGCTCCCACTTCCACTGGGCAATCGGCAGTGGCTGCAACAATCTTGCGGGACGCTGATGCTCGGCCTTCACCTGCTGACAGACGAGACATCTCGACACAAACTCTGCGAATTCTCTCCGCATCCCGCGCCACCAGATGTGCCGCCTGATATCAGGTACATCTTGGTGCCCCCCGGGTGCACTGTAAGACGCGAATGTACGACTCTCGCAACACGTCGTCTCTACAGTTGCCCGGCACGAACAATCTTCCTCGATACCGTAACCCCCAATCAGCACTAACATCCCAGCCTACCACTTCGTTACCTCGGACGACCCTCTCTCGGATCTCTAGCGTCTCGACGTCCTCCGATTGCGCCTCCAACACTCGGGCAAGCAGTGAGGGCTGAGACATTAATGAGCACATGGCCATGTCACTAGTAACCTCCTCTAGCTCAAGCCCGAACGTGCTCAGCTCCCCCATCATGTCCCACTCTCGGACTGATATGCTGGCGAGGCTCGGAACCGAATTCCTGCTCAAGGCGTCGGCGACCACGTTCGGCTTACCCGGATGGTAGTGTAGCTCGAAGTCGTACTCCTCGAGTAGCTCCATCCACCGCCGCTGGCGCATATTCAGGTCTCGCTAGGAAAATATGTACTTGAGGCTCTTGTGATCCGAGAACACCTGAAACCCCTCGCCATAAAGATAATATTACCAGCCTTTTAGCGCGAACACGACTGCTGCTAGCTCCAAGTCGTGGGTAGGATAGTTGCGCTCGTGCGTCTTCAACTGCCTGGAGCCATAAGCCACAACTCTGCCCAAGTGCATCAGTACGCAGCCCAATCCCTCTCCGGACGCATCACAGTAGACATCATACCCGATCCCTCGCTCGGGCACCACCATTACTAGAGCGGTAGTCAGCCGAGTCTTCAGCTCCGTGAGTGCACGCTCACAATCCTCTATCCACACAAACCCGACTCCCTTGCGCGTCAACAGAGTCATCGGCGCGTCCAGTCGCGCAAAGTCCTGGACAAATCGCCGATAATAGCCTGCCAACCCCAGAAAGTTGCGGATCTCGAAGACACTAGTGGGCCGTGCCCACTTCGAGACCGCGTCGATCTTCGACGGATCGACCAGTATACCGTCACGGGACACGATGTGACACGAGGAATTTCACCTCAGCGAGCCAGAACTCGCACTTCTCCAGGTTGGCATATAGTTGATGCTCGTGAGTAGTTTCAGAACAGTCCTCAGATGTACCTCATGTGCCGCCTCGCTCTGCGAATAAATCAGGATGTTGTCTACGAACACCACCACAAACTGATCTAAGAACGGCCGGAAGATGCTATTCATCAGGTCCATGAACGCCGCAGGTGCGTTCGTCAGTCCGAATGGCATCACCAGGAACTCGTAGTGCCCATAACGTGTCCGGAATGCAGTCTTTGCGACGTCCCCCTCACGGACTCGCAACTGATAATAACCGGATCGCAGATCGATCTTCGAGAAGTAGGTCGACCCTCTTAACTGGTCGAACAAGTCATCGATCCTCGGCATCGGGTATCGGTTCTTCATCTTAACCCGGTTCAACTTCCGGTAATCTATACACATCCGTAGCTCTCCACTCTTCTTCTTCTTCACGAAGAGTGCTGGTGCTCCCCACGGCGATACACTCGGACGGATAAACCCCTTCTACTGAAGCTCCTCTAGTTGACGCTTCAGCTCAGTCAACTCTGCCGGCGCAAACCTGTAAGGCGCCATCGATATCGCCGCCGTTCCCGGCACTAGGTCAATCTCGAACTCCACCTCACGAACCGATGGCAACCAGCTCAACTCCTCGGGAAAGACCTCGGGGAACTAGCATACCACTCTCGGTAACTCTCGGCTCTGCACAACCGATACTTCCTCCACTGCGGACAACGCCGACAGGAGAACCCCGCTCTTACTACCCAGAACACACTTCACCGTCGTGTTGCCTGCTGACACTGTCACTCGTTGCCTGTAGCAATCGATATTGGCTCGGTACCTCGCCAGCCAATCCATTCCCAAGATCACATCAAAGGTCGTCATTCCCAGTACAAGAAGATCACCAGGGCAAGGACAGTCTGCGACTCTAATCTCGCAGGCACGACAGACTCTAGTCAACGATACACCCCCAACTGGGGTGTCCAGGCACAGGGGTGGACTCAACGGCTCTAAACTCAGTCCCAACCCCTCAACACAACTCAATGAAATAAACGAATGCGACGCCCCAGTATCAAATAAGAACAATGCCCATAAATGATACAATAAACACGTACCCTAGATGGTCTCACGGTACGTGGTAGATCCTGGGGCCCGGGAGTCGGTGACTGCTTACACCCTCCCCTGCGAGGCCTGCTGCCTCTGACCCGGCGCACTGGTTGCTGAATACCCAAGTCTCTGCTGCTGCCTCAGAACCGGCACACTCGTAGACGGTTGTGAGAACCTCGACTGCTGACTCTGACGAGGGCGACCCCTGGGTGACTGTACTGTCCGCGACTGCTGTGGTCGCTGCGCTGATGTCGCTCCCAACGGCTCACGACACCATGCCATAGTGTGTCCCACCCGGCCGCATCGGAAACAGTTGATCTCGTTGGCTCTCGACCCCGAGCCCTGGCCCGTTCGGCTGGTCGCTGGTAGCGCCGCGGGCCCTCCTCTCCTCAGACACTCCCGCTGCAAGTGGCCTGGATGCCCGCAGAGATAGCATGTCGGTCCCCTCTCTGACGCGACTGGCCCTACGGACGCCACCGACCCCATCTGTCCTGCCCCACCCTGATGAGCTTGTGGTCCGAAGAACCCCGTGGTCCTCTGTCTCCTCGGGTCTCGTGAATCGGACGGCCCTGCAAAGCTGGTCGGCCGTTGTCGAACTTCACGGGTCCTGGCCGCATCCGGGATACCCTGCTCCACCGTTATTGCAGTGTCCACGAGCTCGGAGTACTTCCGCAACCTCAAGGCGAGAACCTTGTCCCGAATCACCGGTCTCAGTCCCCCCTCGAACAGCAGGCAACGGTTCTGCTCTGTTGCTACCATCTCGGGCGCGAATCTGGTCAGGGCAGTGAATCTGGCCTCATATTCTGCCATTGTCATCCCCTCCTGCTGCAGATCCAGGAACTGTCGGTGTCGGTCCAACCGAGCCAACTCGGGAAAGTACTGTGCCAGGAAGACCGTCTGGAAGGTGGCGTAGTCATGCCCGACACTTTCCCTCACACGCCCCCACCAGTGGTAGGCGCTGTCCCTCAGCTGGTGAGCTGCAAAGGACACTTTGCGGCGGCCATCCTCGATACCTGATGTATCCAAGTCCCGCGTGACCTGCTCTAGCCACCTCTCGGCTGGGTCGGTGTTCGGCTCCCCGACAAATGTAGGTATTCCTAGCTTCAGGAAGACCAGTAGGGTCCGGGCCGTATGGTCTTCTGCCTGAATGGGCCTCACTGGGGCCGCTGCTGCCTCCGGAGCTGGCAATGCCGACTCTCGACTAGCGATGATCACCACCAAACTCTGGACTGTCCTGGTCAGCTCGTCCAGGGCAGTCGTAACGGGAGGGTCCGCGATCGGCGGGACACTAGGTGTGCCCGTAGACGGTCGCGCGTCGCTTCTCCTGTCGTCGCCCGACATGACGAATCTGCCCGGGTTTTGGAAACGCCCTTCCGAGGCTCCGAAAATTCCCGTTTTCGTTTCTACGGTCTTAGAATAATTCAAGGGTTCCTAGGCACTCGACGGAATCGAATTCCGACTTCCGATTCAATTAATTAACGTTTAAAGTTTCTAAACCCGATAATTACAACTTTCGCATTTTAAATCCAAATTTCGATTCGGTTGTGGATAAAAGGTCCGGGGAACGTTCTAAACCACCCGAACACAAAACCCGATCACCCGAGCACGTGGGCCCCACCCGGCCACCCTTGGTCGTGGGTGGCTAGGGTTGGCTTGGGCCCGGCCAGCCATGGTGGTGGCCGGCCACCCCCTATGGTGGCCGGAGCTTCCCCCGAGCTCCTGGTCACCGGAAAACGTCCTCCTTCACCCCCAAACGTCTCCAAAACGTCTCCAACACTCCCCCAACCTCAATACAACCCTAAACTAATAGTTTCAAACCAAAACCTAATTTTAGAAAATGACAAATCGAAGATCGGTTTGGTGATTTTCGTAGAGGAAGACGAGGGGAGTTCGATTCTTGCAACGTTGAGACGATCCAATGGTTGATGACGTGAATATTGGACAAACCCTAACCCTAACTCTCTTCTTCTCCTTCTCCTTCTCTCTCTAACCCTCTTCTTCTTTTTTCTATTTTTGTTTCTCTCTTTCCCCCTTGGCCGAACCCCCTTAAGCCCTCACCTCTCATTTTCCCCCCAAAACATAACAACATCACTTGTTTTACAAGTGGCATGGTGGGTCCCACACCTTTTGGAAAAATATCTTCTAGATATTTTCCAACCAGATTCGCGAAATTCGGACGTTTCGGGCTCCGAACGGGCACTTTTCCCAAGAAATTACGAAACTTGGCAGGCTACAAGGAAACGGCTCAACTAAGACCGCTGCGACAACGGATAAGCTTTTTGGATCCAAAACGGTCCTCGAATGGACCAAAACGTCGCTCGGTTGACTTTTCCAGCGAAAAGTCATTTCCCTAAATGATCAGAAAGTTGCCCTGAGTGCCTCGGAACTCACTTTGGTCGATATCGAGGTCAACTTAAGTCCGGTATGGCCCTCGGGGTCATTTTAGGTTCAATTAAGTGTCTGTCTTTAAAATTTAAAATTTTCCCGTTTTTCGCAGGTTTGACTGGCGTTGACCGGGAGTGGTTATTACACAGGGGGTTAGGAAAATTAGTGACGGTTGAATACCTGAAAGGGGTAATTCGACGCCGGAAACCGCATGTGATTTTTATAAGTGAGACGTTGGCTAAAAAAGGGGAAGTAGATTTACTGAAGCTTAAGACATGGTATGCGGGGGGGGGGGGGGGGGGGGTTGTGAAGTACCAGCGGTGGGTCATAAGGGAGGTCTGATTCTCTTTTGGACGGCGGAGGTGTCTGTAACACCATATTTGAACGGGGACAGATACATAGATGTGGAAGTACAAGGCCTAGTTGGGTCTAGCTTTCGATTTACTGAAATTTATGGGGAAGCGAATCGGGAATTACGATGGCAAATGTGGGAGTTGATCCGATGTCTGGGGTTGAGCCCGGGGGGACGGGGGACTGGCTACTGATGGTTGATTTTAATGGTATTTTGCGACAAAAGGAGAAACGGGGGGGGGGGGGGGGGTCGACGATAACCGACCCTTTTGATTGACGGTTTTCGGGGAGCAATGCGAGATGTGAATGTACAGGATATTCCCGTACAGGGATATGGCTTTACATGGAACAGTGGGAGTGAGCCGGAAACGAGGATGGCGGTGCAATTGGACAGGGCTCTCATATCTCTGTCTCTGAAGTTAAGATGGCCGAAGGCTTATTTGGCCAATTTAGGTATTTCAACTTCCGATCATCTACCTATTTTACTGGATACTGAACGTAGAGTAGACCTAGTAGGATCTAGACAATTTCATTTTGAGAATATCTTGGCAGAGGATCCTGAGTGTGGCCACCTGATCCAAGCATGGTGGGGAGCTCCTGAGGATAGGGACATATCCACCAAGACGAGGGAAACAGGCAATGCCCTGGACGTATGGGGTAAAGAGGTGTACAATGCCCTGGCTAGGAAAATCGCTAGGTATGAGAAGGATTTGCTATGGCTGAATGGCAGGCCTGATCGGACGAGCATACACCGGCGTAGAGCATTACAGAAACTCTATGTGGCATCATTAGAACGAAAAGGGGAGTTTTGGCGTCAACGGGAAAAACATCACTGGCTTACTAACAATGATCAGAATACAAAGTTTTTCCAGGCAACGGCATCGCAACAGAAAAATATCAATAAGGTGTTCGAGCTGGAGGATAATTCTGGAAACGTCCTAACCTGGGACACGGGATTGGGGGATCATATTCGGGAATTCTATAAGACTTTTTCTAGGAGGTCAAGGGTTGACGGGACAAATTTCACAAGGTTCCGGCAGCAACTGACAGAGGAGCAGAACCAGTCCCTGATGAACGAGGTGACGTCAGAGGAGGTGCGGGATGCTACGTTCTCAATGGGACCCAACAAGTCGTCGGGGCCAGATGGTCTCAATCCGTTCTTCTATCAAAAGTACTAGGGTACGGTAAGAGAGGACATTACCAGGTGGGTGCGTCGAGTTTTCGCAGGGCAGGAAATACCGCGCGAAATGAACAAGACAATGTTGGTTCTGATCCCAAAGGTGGAATGTCCTAGGTCATTGAAGGATCTCCGACCAATAGCCTTGTGCAATGTGGTTTTCAAAGTTGTCTCGAAAGTGGCGGCGAATCGACTGAAAGACCTGCTGGATGGTATAATTTCTGCATCTCAGGGCGCGTTTGTACTTGGTCGGTCGATACAGGATAATATTATTCTGTCTTACGAGACTCTGCATTTTCTGAAGAACAAGAGACAGGGCCGGGAGGGATGGGTGGCTTTGAAGATCGACACGAGTAATGCCCACGACAGAGTGGAGTGAGGCTTTCTGTGGGATATGATGCGAGGTTTTGGTTTTGGGGAGGATTGGATAGATCTAGTTCGCCGGTGTACTTACTCGGATACCTACAACATTGTGGCAGGGGGTCAGCAGACGGGCTTCGTCCAACCGGAAAGAGGAATCAGACAAGGGGGTCCGTTGTCCCCGTATCTGTTTTTGTTTTGTATGTAAGGTTTCTCAGGTCTTCTACAGGAAGCTGAGAGCGGAGGGGATATACATGGGGTGAAGGTGGTCTCACAGGCGCCGTCGCTCACTCACCTGTTCTTTGCAGATGAATGCTATGTCTACTGCAAGGCGACTAAGGAGGAAATGGGAAGGTTGATGACCCTGCTCCAGATGTTTGAGGAAGCATCGGGGCAGGTGGTGAACCAGCAAAAGTCTTGTTTGTTCTGTAGCACCAATACGTTGGCTACCAGACGGGAGGAGGGGATACAGATTCTTGGGATCCCGGAGCTGACCCAAGCGTCCCCATATCTGGGGATTCCGAACATGATGGGTCGGAGTAGGAAACAGGGGATGCAATATGTTCTAAGTAGAGTTATGCGGAGAATTTAGAGGTGGGATAGAAAGTTGCTCAATGGGGATGGAAAGGAGGTTCTAGTCAAGTCAGTCTTACAAGCAATCCCTACATACGCGATGAGTGTCATGAAACATTCCGAAAGGAACATTGGACAAGATGAATGTAGCATTAGCCCGATTTTGGTGGAAGACGTCTGGGCCGGACGGGAAAGGGGTCATATGGCAATCGTGGGCGACTATGTCGCGTCTGAAAGAGGAGGGGGGGACTGGGTTTTAAGAATCTATATGACTTTAATACGGCGCTACTGGGGAAGCAGTTATGGAAACTGTTGGTAGACGACTTAGGTTTGGTAGCAAGGGTACTGAAGGCTCGGTAATATCCGGGTTCCTCGGTGCTGGAGGCGGTCCGGAAGCCGAATCAAGGCTATATATGGCAGAATATTTTGTCCGCTCAGGAGTTGATCAGAGAGGGGGCACGGAGGTCGGTCGATCCAGGGACTACTACGTCTGTGCATGATCACCCGTGGTTGATAGGGGTAGAGGCGCGAGTGCAATCGGGGGGTCCAGGCATTGATAATCTTACAGTGTCGGGACTTATGAGGCCCAATGAAAGGCAATGGGACATTGATATGATCAGAAACCTCTTCTCTTTGGAGGACCAGAGGGCAATTTTGGCAGTTGCAATCAGTAGAACGGCCACCTCGAACTCGTGGTATTGGGCGGGGGACTACTTGGGACAATATTCCGTGAAGTCGGCCTACGGCCGGTGCCAGCAGGGGCAAGCGTCCTTTTAGGCCCAAACAGATATATGGACAAAGATTGGAAGTGCTGCCAAAGGTGCGCACTTTTCTATGGCGAACATGCTCAGGGTGTCTGCAGGTGGCAATTAACCTGCGGAAGCGTCATGTGGAAATGGAGGCAAGATGCCTGGTTTGCACTGAAGCAGATGAAACCGAGCTACACCTATTGGTCCAACGTCCAGTAGCGACAGAAAGTTGGGCCAAGTCGGGATTGAACATCTCCTCACAGGCTCAGGATATTACCGAGTGGTTACAAGGCACACTTCAACTCAATCCCCCGGCATGTGGTGGGCTGATAGGGTGTACACTGTGAGAGTTGTGGAAGGCCAGGAACAAAGTAGTCTGGGAAAACACTACACAACCGACCGCCAACATCTTTCAAACGGCCTTTCATCTACAGGCAAGTTGGCAGGAAGCCAAGAGAAGGAAACATCAAGCACAGGCAAGTTGCAGGCCGTCAACAATGGGGGCACCAGAATCCTGGGAATGTCCTGCTCAGGGGACGTGGGCCATAAATACAAATTGGGCTTTATTTGCGGCAGTAGATAAGGTGGGAACGAGTTGGATATGTAGAGATGACAGGGGTCAAATCACGGGGGCCCGCTCTACATCTTTTCACGGATCTCAGAACCCGGGGCTCGTGGAGGCATATGCGATTCGGGACGCACTAACGTGGCTACTACAATATCCAAGGCAAAGGGCGTTTGTGCGAAGTGATTGCAAGGTCATAGTGGATATGATCAGGAAAGGAGCGCGTCTGCTATCTCCTTTGGGAACAGTTGTCCTAGATTGTCACTCCCTTTTATCTACACTCGATTGCGTGTAGCTCGATTTTGTAAAACAGACAGCGAACAAAGCAGCTCATTTTGACTTGTCAGGGCGGCTTGTTCTTCTCCTGTCTGGAATTGACAAGGGGGCATATCCTTGAGCCTCTCCAAAAAATCATTATTACCGATGTTTAAATAAAATCTCATAATTACTCAAAAAAAAAAATAGAACACGGCAACAAATCATTTACAATAGGGAGTGCTGTGCTTCTTGACCTCAGACATGGGAAAGGTCTTGCTAGCGGTGTTGAGGAAAGGAGTAGAGACAATCTTTTTCATGTTCTGGTTGGACTCTGATTCCTCCTCCAGATGGAATGTATAAAAGGTAATACATTGTTTTAACAAAAATATGTTTTAAGTTTGTTAGATGCGTGTAAATATAAAAAATTGCAAGACAACTCGTACATCTTTTTTACTAACAGAAAAGCTCTTGTCACGGGAAGGAAAGCCTTTAAGACATGAAGACAGTACAAGATACAAAAAGTATTGTACGTGCTTTTCAATAACTAACTCTTTAAAGCAAATTAAATAGTCTCTCAGAGGTATAGAAGGAGAACAACAAAGCACAACAACTTACAAGAAATGCCAACAAGGACCAACCCAAACACTCAAGAAAACAACTGAACGGACATAAACTATCTACAACAACTACAGAAACCAGGTAGAACAACATGCTACACCCACGAACAACAGCCACGCAGAAGAAAAACAACCAAGAATAAAGTTTAAGAAACCCAAAGAACACCACCAAGAAGCTCTAATCAGAAACTAAAGAGCAAGAGCATACTGAAAATACCAGGAAAAACAGAGAAACAAAGAGAAAGGAAGAAGAAACCCATGCACCCTAAACCCTAAACCCTGAAGAAATCTTAACTTCCCTGAATCAATAATAAACAGATACTTCCTGGCGAGGAAGCACCTGCAAACTATAAACGTCGGCGGCCAACACTAGAACAGCAGAAACAGGTTCGACCAGTACCGGAACTCACAGAACCCAACAGAAAATCGAAAGGCTTCGAAGAGGTTTGAAATAACGAAGCCAAGAACACTAGCCGGCGGCCAACACCCGAGCCGACGAGCTCAAACCATCACACGTGGTAGAGAAGACGGGAATCCAGACGAAAAGATGAGGGGGTGAAAAAGAAAAGATAACTAATAGAGAGAAGGGAAAGCCAAAGAATCTCACCAGCGACGCCAACACTTCCCGGGGATCCACCAGCCCGTAATGGAGCTCAGTCTTCTGATACCAGAACTGGTACCCCATGATGGCCTGCACCAAACAAGGACCCAAGGAAAAGATCCAAGGGAGAAGACCGACTTTTCAAACGATCCCAAGATAGGCCGAGGACCAGAAAAGAGGCCTCTAAAGGCTGAGCCAACTGAGACAACAACAACAACAACAACAACAGAGGAGAGGCGAGACCTTGTAGGGACCAGAATAACCTTCACCAGTAGAGCAGAGGACTTGCAAGGCCAAATATGCGGCAATCCCATCGGAAAAGGAGAGGAAAAGCCCTCCCACGAACATATCTGAGACCCGCCAAATCTGCCCCTTTACCCTAAGAAGCCCAGAGAGAAGAACACATAGATCTGCACCAATCTTACCATAGGAAAAGAAAGGACTCCCACTCGGATCTAAGACCACTCAACCGACGAAGGGGAAGGCAAGCAGCCAGATGAGGACAATCCGTTCTAAGAGAACAAAAGGGGAGGCGAGGGGCCAACTTCAACACGAAGAAGGCTGAAGCTAACGGATCCGCGTCAATCCACAACCGGAGAAGGACGTCCCACGACTGGACCGAAGAGTCGCCATCGACGGAGAAGGGAGGCCGAGACAGGCCAGAGAAGCACAAATCTGAACGACTGAGAGACGAGACAACTGGAGCACCCAATAGATCCGTAACAATCGGAGGCCTGAGAGGACAAGTAAAGTCATCTCACTCCGGGCCCAAGAGCGTTGCCAGCCAAGGGAAGAAGAGGCGAAGAAGAACGGATAGGTCAAAGGCTTAAGGAAGGAGAAGGAAAGGGTAGCCTCCACCGGCAGGTACCTAGGCCGGAGCCAAGGTCGGAGTCAGCGGAGCTGAAGTGATGCGGCGGGTCTAGGTTTAGGGTTTGAGAGGCTTTTAATCTTAAATTTTTCAGATGATAAAAACTCTGTATATCACGTCCATGGCCTACGACAATAACTTACTCTAACTCTTACTCATCCCGATCTAGTTGATGATCAGTAAACAAAATTTATCAATATTTGTGTACTCCAACCATAACAGTTTGGTGAGGATCGTCGTCGCGCCTTCTTTCCCGGAGGTGAATTCTCGTCTTCGTTTCCGAAGGTGCTTTGTTACAGTATTCGATTCTCTGTGGTGATTGGTGTTGTCGAGCCGATGTGGTGATTCCGATGCATCTCGTGCCATCAGTTTGTGTTGGTGATTTGTTGAGGTTTAAGGGTGATTACGGGGTCCCTTTCCTGGTTGGTTGTTTTCTGGGTTAAGTTGCAGGACTAATTATCAATTCTGCCTATGTTGCTAAAGGATTCGATCTTGTGGATACCTAACTCGGCGCGCAAAGGAAGGCAAACGACTTCAAAGAATTTGGGGATGGCTATGGGCTCTGAGACGACTTCAAAGAATTTGGGGACGGCAATGGGTTCTGAGTATCATGAGAGAATGATAGAAGGCAAACTATTCCGAGTACCCAAACTCGCTTCGGTGATCTGTCGCCTGGAGGAATCTGCTCAGGTGCCACTAAATAGCTCGATCAACCGAGGTGAAAAAACTACTGGGAATCTTGTTATCGAGCCTGCACCAATTCTGATTCATAGCTCGATCAGAGACTCCGAAGACCTGGTCATTTCCTCGACTGATTCTAGTGAGCTGTGTAAGCTGTTTATTTTCAATCTTCCCCCCTGATTGAAACCGTATGAAGCTGAGGGCGTGGTTAGATCAATTCATACCAGTGCTCAAAGTTTTCGTCTACAAAAGGCAAAATGCTGGAGGTCGCTTCTTCGGGTTTGTATCGGTAAGATCAAAGGTTGAAGGGAAATTGTTAGTAAAGGCCTATAATGGGACTATTTGGAATGAACATAAGATTTTCATGGCTTTTGCGTGGCCGGAGAGACTGAGTAACAGGTTGGGAAAGCCTTTGGTAAAGCAGGTTTGGATGCCAAAAAGCAACATTAACAATGTCCAATTTTATCCAGTGGAGACTTCTGAACTTAAAACAGAGGTTACAAGTACTACCTCCAGCTACCTTTCACCTTGGTCTGAAGCTAGTTTATTAGGGGTGGCGAGAGACGACTTCTCTATTTCTGAGTTACAGAATCGTATCAATTCTGAAGAGCCATTAGATTTATAGTTTCGTTACCCGGGCAACAAAATTTTTTTGTTACTATCTTCGGATTAGGACACGCTTTCAAGCGTAGTGAATTCAAAATGGAATTGGTGCTCCGCTTTTTTCCATATGTTTGACAAGGCTAAGGAGTGGCTTAACATGGAGGGTTTTTTTTCTTGGGTGAAGGTAACGGGTATCCCTGTATCCGGTTGGTGTATGTCGACGTTCAGAGATTTGGGAAATTCTATGGGAACTTTTATTTTGTCTCTGCGTGATGAGACCTTATTGCTACTAGATTGCAATTATCTCCTACTGAAATTGAAATCTCATGAGCATTCTTTTGATCGATTTTTGTTGTTGGATGGTAAACAGTGCCCTATTGAAGCTTGTAGAACCTTAGAGATCCCAGTTTTGGGGTCTGCTCCCGAGTCGAAAGGTCAATCTTTGGAGTCCATGGAAACTCTTGGTCTGAATGACAGAGTCTAGTTCCCTCCGCCGGCCGATCTGTTGAAACATAAAGGAAAATTATATTTGTCATCTCCCTCGGGCAGCAAGGTCGTAGATTCCCGTAGTCAGAGTAGTTCGAGCCCATCGAGCCTTTTGCGTGGGCCTCAAGCAAATCGGGCTGGGTGTTCTATCAACCAGACCCTGCTTAACTCAGGTAAACCTAATTATGCGTATCACTCATATGTTGCAAGGAGATGTTCCTTGAGTAAGGAGAATGATGATCGTGACAAAAGATGGAAACTCCTCAAAGCTAGTCAGAAAGTCATGGCTGTTAATCCTGATGCTGCAGAACAGATAGAGGCTTTAGACTTTGAGCTTGGGGATTCAGTTGATCCTGTGTTTCAAGAGGACTCTGAGGAATTTTGCACTGATGAAGAGGTAGAAGAGGGAAGCTCTCTTCCTACTTCATTACCTTTTTAGTGTGAAATTATGGTGAAATTCATCTCCTGGAATGTGAGGGGGTTGAATGTCGTCCAACAGAGACGGAGCATTAGGGTGGCGCTGCCTAAGAAAAACCCGGATATGGTGTTGTTACAGGAAACGAAAAGGGAAGATATGCCTCCTTTTTATAGTGAAGTTTGGGGTCATATTTTCTCGTGGGGGTCAGTATTTATTGTGATGCCAGGGTCGGTTTGGTGTGCTTGCGAGAATTGGGCTTTGGAGGCAGACTTGTTGAGAAGTTCAGTTTGGTTGAAAGTATGCTATGTTACCTGCTGGCACATGTGGCTACAGAGGATTAGTGTTGTTTTCAAGAGCACAGTTCAATTGAGCACTGAGTAATGGAATGTGACTCCAAGATCGTGTCTGCTGCTGCGACGGAGTAGGTTGCTTGGTCGAGGGTGACAGGATTTTTTCGATGGTTTTAATCTTTGTCTTATGTTTCTTGGTGCAGTTTTCTTTTCGAGTAACCTTTCGAGGTTTATTTGATGTAACCTTTCGGGGTTTTTTGGTGTAACCTTGCGAGGTGTCTCTCTTTTTCAGGAATCCGCCTTGGATTCTTGTACTAATAATATCATCGCCTATCAAAAAAAAACCACAACAGTTTGGCCTGCCGCTTAACGAGTATTGCGATATGTGAATGGATCACTTGATGTTGGGTTGATTTTTAACAGATCTTCTTTCTTTTTGGTCAATGCATTGACTGATGCTGATCATGTAGATTGTTTAGATGACAAAAGGTCAACCAATGCATTTGTAATATTTGTAGGTCCAAACTTTATCTCATGAATGGCAAGAAGCAATATTCTTAAAGTCTAGCACATAAGCGGGGTACAAGTCATTGCTAAAGTTACTGTAGAAGTAGTTTGGGTTGAGTCTCGTTTGACTAAGATTTTTTTTTTTTTTTTGATCAGCAATATTTTGTTTTATAAGCTAAGTTTTCGAATCAAAAATTTGGAAAAGGGTCGAGCTCTCAAGTGAAAATCACTACAAAGAGGCATAGTGTACACCCACACTACCCTACCAGTACCATTCCATACAATGGGTTGACTTGCACCCCAAGTTATCAAACTTAAAATACCCCAAAGCCTTACTTGTTCCCCAAGTTACCGAAATAAGAGGCCAATGCTCAAAAAACCTCTAATTTGCAGCATTCCCAGCCACTAAACAGCAACAAAAAATCCCCTACAATGATCAGGGATCAGTTTGATGTTGAAAGGAAAAAGAATATCTTGTTTACGATGTCCCAATTTAGGTGCAATGTATATATGATAGCAAATCCACTGTTTCATGAAAGAGCTAATCACATTCAAATTAACTTTCACTTTGTGAGTGAAAGAGTTGTGAAGAAACAACTAAACATAGAGTCGTATCATCAAAAGATAAAATAACAGATGATTTCCCAAAAAAATTATTATTTTTTAGAAGCCTAAAGAAGTTCAACCACAATTTCAGCCTTGCAAAGTTGTGATTGAGAGAAGGTGTTCAAATATACATTATTAGATGGTATTATTTGAATGAAGGTATTAACACCGTGGTCTTGTAATTGCAAATTTTAATTGGTGTTAAACGAAGTTCATAGTCTTGTAAAAATAGAGGTTTTAAGTCTCTCTTGTAACAAGCAATAACACTTATGCTCCTCATAAATATGCAAAGTACAACTTATTATAGGACCAACTCAACTAAAAACATAATGTGATAGTTGAAGGGAAATTTCACAAAATATGCCTAATAATGGTATAAATTTGTTTTCTATGCTAGTATAGTTCAATATTTGAAAAATATGCTTTTCACTTGTTTTAGGACAACAATACCCTCATTCTAATTTAAACAAGATAGTTTATAGTTTGTTAATTAATTTTAATCTATTTTCAAAATAAATATTCAGTTTTTAAATTCTATAAATTATTAAAATTATATTTTATTTTCTTAAAAATCAAATTATTTTGATAAATATTTTAAAAAATATAATTCAACGATAATTTTTCAAACAAAAATATTATACTTCATTATTTTTTTCAGTTTTATTAATTATTAAAATACTATTTTAATTTCTATTTTTTAAATCGGATTATTTTGATAAATATAATTTAAAAGATAATTCAATTTTATAACGGTAACATTTGAAAAAATGATTTCGATTTTAGAATAAAATATATTTTATACAGTTTTATTATTTATTAAAATCGTATTTTATTTTTTTTAAATTTAATTTGAAAAATAAAATTAAAATTAAATCTTAATTATCTTTAAAAATTATTTATCAAAGTAATCTGTTTTTTTTTATAAAAATAAATTTAGATCTGACTTTAATAATTAATAATATAGAATAAAATATTTTTATATAAAAAATATTGTTTCCCTTTATATATTCATATATTAGAAAACAATTGTTGATATTAGTAATTATAAAAATCAGATTTGAATTTATTTAAAAAACAGAATACTCTATAATAATTTTTGAAACATAATTAAATGTATAATATTTTTTATTAATTATGAAAATCAGATTTTAATTTATTTTTCAAATTATATTAAAAGTAAAATATGAATGTAGTAACTAACAAAATTGATTTTTATAAAAATAATATTTTGTTCAATTTTATTAGTTACTACATTCATATTTTATTAATTATGAAAATCAGATTTTAATTTATTTTTCAAAATAATCCGATTTAAAAAAATATATAATTAAAATAGTAATTTAATAATTAATAAACCTGAAAAAAAATGAAGTATAATAATTTTTGTTTGAAAAATTATCGTTAAATTATATTTTTAAAAATATTTATCAAAATAATTTGATTTTTAAGAAAATAAAATATAATTTTAATAGTTTATAAAATATTTTATTTAAAAACTGAATATTTATTTTAAAAATAGATTTAAATGAATTGATAAACTATGAATTATCTTGTTTAAATTAGAATGAGGGTATTATTGTACTAAAACAATTGAAAAGCATATTTTTCAAATTTTAAACTATACTAGCATAAAAAACAAATTTATACCATTATGAAGCATATTTTATGAAATTTCCCTAGTTGAAAGCCCAATTATAGTTATATTCTAGCACACGCCCTCACGGACAGGCCTGTTTACGTGTTTGGAGGTGAATTATTTTGAAAAAGAGATGAGCCCATTGAGAATATTGATAAGCGCTGGCCCATTTTTGAAAATTTTGATAAATAGAGAAGAAATTGGAATTGAAGTAGGTAGTACGGTTTGAACCCGGGTCCATGAGAAATCAAACTCGGATAGCATACTAGAGGACCAACTCAACTAAAAGATCAAGATGATAATTAAAAGCACAATTATAGTTATATTTTAGGGAAAACTAACAAAACCTACCCAAAACTATGCCCATTTAACTGATGTTTACCCTGAAGTTTAAAGTTAACTGATGCATACCTTGAAGTTACGACTTGTAACTAAAAACCCCTTCTGTCAGCTAAAATGACGAAAATACCCTCAGTGAATTTTTAAATATATTTTTTAAAATATAAATGAAGTGATTTTTTAAATAAAAATGAAATAATTTAATAAGTAAGTATATATATATAAAACAAAAGTAATTTTAAAATAATTTTTTTAACATAATTTTTAAAGTGTAGTTGAGGGTATTTTCGTCATTTTAGTTGACGGAGGGGTTTTGAGTTACATTTTGAAACTTAAAGGTATGCATCAGTTAACTTTAAATTTTAGGGTAAACATCAATTACATGGGTATGGTTTTGGGTAGGTATTGGTAGTTTTCCCTATATTCTAACACAATTGATAGATAATGACTTGAAACATACTTCCTCACACTTTGATATAAGGAGCTTTTGATGCACATCACACACTACCAGGCGGCCTACGAGTTAGCATGGTCAAGGCTGTCTTAGAAAGTATGGTTGTGGACAAAAATATTTTTGTTATTTATAACATGAACGACGCTCAATTGGTATAAAGAGGTTAATCAAGGTTATCAATGAAAGTAGGAAAATATTGAAAGAAGCTTTTGTAGATCTTTTTTTTCTTCTTATTATTAGGGGAGAATTATCTAACAAAACATCTTGACATTCCATGGATCTCAATGAAGGGGCATGTGTGATCTTGAAGAACCTTATTTCCAAAACCATCAACCCTAGACTTAACAAAATGGGTGTAGCCACTTTGTTTTATGAACATCCAGACTAGGAGAAGCGGCTATTTTTTAGATACTTGTGCAAATGGAGCCATCCTTTACCTGAAAGGAGAGAAAATCTAGGAAAAGATTACTGAAACCGATTAATATGGCGTTATAACTGAGCATAATGACCGAACTAGAAAGAGAAGTACAACTCACCAGGCAACTTGATCAACTTGGTGTTAGTTAAGAGTATGTCCTAACTGAATTAAGACACATGTATGACAAGAACAATGTATCCCTATAGGTTCAAACCCTCCTTACTATGGACAATATAACAAAGAGTTTATGCCATAATAGAATGAGAAGGAGATTCCTAACATGGGAGAGGGAGTAGTGGAACCAGAGGAAGCCTCCAAGGAAGTAGATGAACACATCTCCAATCAATAAAGGCAATTGAAGAGGCCGCACAAGAAAGAAGAAATATTAACGAAGTAGACAATAGAGAAAGAGGCATCTTTCCCATTATAAACAACAAAACAGAGGCAACCCCCCGGGGGTGGGGTGCTCCCTCTCCCTCAAATATGTCATCTCTAAATCATCTAGCCCATTAGGCTCCAAGAGAGTCTTCTCTTTCTCATACTCCCCCAACCCAAGTTGTTACTTCCTCCGTCATCAGAGTGTTGTTAAGCTACTCTACGATGTAAAGCCAGATCCATTATGTGAAGACCGTAAAAAAAAAAAAACTATTGGGTCGGACCGGACCCGGCCCAAGCTGCAGACCCGGCCAGGCAGGACCCGACCCCGACCTGAGCAGGCCGACCAGCGTCTTGGGCCGTGCGGCCCAATTTCAAGCCGAGGCCCAACTCGAGTCAGCCTGGGGTATTTAAACCCCACTCCTCCTCTGAAACCCTGATCCTCTTCTTTGTTCCTGCGCAGCCCCCACTCCCGATCTCCTCTCCTCTCCTTCTTCGATCTCGACCACACCATCACCGGCCTCCCATCTCCACCACCGTACCTCTTCCCCTTCAATTCGCCGCCGCCCTCACACCTCCATCGCCGACCCCTCCCTCATCTTCTCCTCCGATTCCCTCCCGACGCCGTCCATCTCGATTCCGGCCGTCCCCCTCTATCCCGACCACCCTCTCACCTTCCCCTCTCTCCCTCTTCTCCGTTCAAAGCCGGGCCTTCCGACCAACGGCTTCACATCCCCGGATCTGAGACGGGACCACCGTTCAGATCTGAGGCAAGAAACCCCAAACCCGCAACCGCGTTCCGCCGTGCTCCATCTAGCCCAAGCCGCCACCATCGACCTCCACCGCTCCTTCCCCTCCACGCCCGTGCACCGCCGGTGCCATCCAGGCCATCTCCGCCGCCGGCCGTTTCCCTCTCCCTTTTCCCCGATCCAGAAGCTCCCTACCGAGCTACCATCGCTCCCGGCATCCCTCATCTCAGGTTCGATTCCGGCGAGACCCTCGCCATTGGGGACAGATCTGAGGCGGGACCGCCCATCCGTCTCTTTTCTCAGGTGAACTTTCGGTGCACCTGTGAGGCTGGTCGCCGGCGTCTTCGTCGGTGGTCGGCCGCACACAATCCGACCTTCTCTGCCTTATTGTTGTCTCCTTCCCGAGCATTTTTGTGGCTCTGGTTATCTTGTTCGGAAATTACATTAATAATACTAATGTTAATTATTTACTATTATTGCTGTTGTGGTTCAGGTTTTGACGAAACAAAAACGTTTCCTTTAGATCTGAATTTGTTCCTTGAGTTTCGAAAAGACAACTGTCGGGTTTAAACTGGATTAATCGTGAACTTTAAATTAACCTGGGAACCGACTCTAATTATGGCTTTCGTGTTATCTTTAGCGTCTGGCTTCGATCGAGGTGAAGCCCGGAGGTAGCGAGCCAGAACGTCAGCAGCTAGGAAACATAGTGGTTGCTCTTCATTTGAGGTAGGGAAAAGTAGCCGGATCTCGGCCCTGACTAGGGAAAGTTAACAGTAGAAATGCATGTGACACCGGGGTGTCGTGGGTTGAGTAGGTTATCGAATATTAGAAATGCATGATACGGGAACGTAGCGAATATTGGAAATGCATGTGACACTTAGTAGTGTCGTAGGAACAGAGAACTTAGCGGTAATTGAATTACTGGAGGCATATGACTATGCCCGGAGGTTGTTTGTGAAACTAGTGATCTTAGGACTGTTGGAGGCATCGAGTATGCCGGAGGTTGTTGTGCGTTATTTATTGTTGAGTTTGGGTGGCCATGAGAGCCCGCGTTATTTATTGTTGAGTTTGGGTGGCCTTGAGAGCCCGTGTATTTAAATTGGTGTCTTGGGTGGCCATGAGAGCCCCTATTTTAATTGTTGGTGTCTTGGGTGGCCATGAGAGCCCGTGTATTTAAATTGGTGTCTTGGGTGGCCATGAGTGCCCGTGTCTTACTGTTGATGTTTTGGGGCGGCCGTGAGTGCCGTGGGGTTATGAACCCGTGTCGTTACTATTGGTGGTTTTGAGTGGCCGCGAGTGCCCGTGGGGTCGTTGACCCGTGAGTCACTGTTGGTGTATCTTGGGAGGTCGTGAGTGCCTGTGGGGCTGTTGAGTCCGTGTTTTAGGGTTGGTGTCTTGGGTGGCCATGAGTGCCTGCGGAGTGCTGAACTTGTGTTGTTGTTGTTTGTTGAACTGTGTTTGTGATTGTGATTGTGGTTACCTGAGGTTGTGGGCCCGCTTCATTAAACGGGGGTCCTCGATCACACGCGTCTGCACGTTCAGACGGGGTAGGGGGCCCGCCCGTCAGTAAAGGGGTCCTGGCCGCGCGTGTGTGGTTTGGTGGTTGTGAGTGTGATAGGTCGACAGCCTGATCCGACTTAGTGTCGATGAACTGCAAAGGTCGACAGCCTGATCCGACTTAGTGTCGAGGAATTGCGATAGGTCGATCCTGGACCTGAGTGAGGGAGGTTACTGAGCAGCTGGTTTGCGATCCTTTGTGATCTTGTTTGGTGTTGCGTAGTTTCTTTCGAGTCCTTGGGAGAGGTTGTGATCGTTGTGTCGGGTCTACTTTACGTGTCAAAGTGTTGAGTTGGTCAAGGAAGGTAACAGTGGGTGTATGTTCAGTCAGAGTCCTTGGGTTGGGGACAGTGTCCCCCTGTGTAGACTTTATTATTGGTGTTACCGGCATTGTCTGCTAATTATGCCGTAGTCAGTCTGTTATCCGTGGTGGTGAGCGAACGCTCACCCCTAGCTGCTTTTCCTACAGGTACTGATCACAGGACGAACTAGGTGAGCTCTCGAAGCTTGTGGAGCTAGGAGCGGAGTTCGGGTTGTTTTTGAGTCTAGTGACAGATACCTACTTTTGTCCACTTGTTGGAACGTGTTTTAAATTGTAATTATTATTTTGTTGAACTAAACTGGTATTGTAAAGTGTTTTAATGGAAATGGTCTCAAAGTGTTTTCTTATTTTAAACGTTCGCGTCCCGAGTTCGGTTTACTAAAATTGGGGCGTGACACATTAGGCAGAGCGTTTTTTTATTTCCTTCTTCTCTGAAGAAACCTTTAGTAATTGGGACGAGTTCTTAATTGATTTCTTCTCGGACGGCCTGTGAGTGCTCAGCGGTGGCTGTTTCTGGTGGGTCTCTTTTACCGGAATCCCTTTCTCTAAATGGTCGTTGTCGATTGATCGCAATCTCGTGGCCTCTTTTCCTGGTCATCATAGCAGTCGACCTCGGTCATCGGAAGCTATCCTCGACTCCTCTCCGACCATTGCAATTCCCGATTTTCCTATCCCTTCGTCTACTGTGCTTCCTCATTATCTGGCAAGATTTCCTTAGCTAGTCACTTCACCAAGGAACCAGGCTCCTCCCCTGTTTTCAGATAATTTTGTCTAGCTTAAAATAGCATCAGTATTTACAGGAGGATGGTCGACTTAATCTTTTCTTGCTATGGGTGAAAATTATATACTCATTCGCATATAATCAAGGAATTTAAAAGAGGAAGTGGAATTAGTAGTGCATAATCATGTTTATTCAGTCTCAGAAGTTCCAGCCTTGAAGTCAGTTGTAAGAGTGTTTGAGAGCAGTGAAATAGACAAGACATGTGATCAAGGGAAGAAGCTCGAGCTAAGCTTTGGTGATCAGATACACTTCCCTCTGATTTCTCAGATTAAACTCAAGGTAAAGATAAATTCGATAGTTTCGGTATCAGCGGGTGAAAAGCCCGATCCAATTACGTGGGCCACAAGGTTTGGGGCCTCTAATTCTTATGCTGCCAAACCTCGTTCGATCAGTAGGGAACACAAGTCCATAGTTGACAGATGAATTCTTTAGAAAGCCTTAATCCACAAGGCTCTTCAAATTGGTGATTCGGTCGCTGAACAAATAGATGACCTGGTTTATGGTAAGGGCGAACATATAAATTTAGAAGACAGTGAATCCGAATATTACTATTCGAGTGACGGAGAATCTGTAAGACAACTCACTTTTCAACATTCATATCATCTTGTTCCGATCATTAATTTCGGCAACACATGTATCCGTTACGTTCACATCATTGCGAACTTGAACGTAAGATGTATGTTTAGCGAAATACGTTGAATATTGAATGAGATAATCGCATACAAAGTTGAAGAAAAAACATGGATTAATAACATGCATTAAATGGCATTAAATGCAAACCCACATAGCACACATTACACTTTTCCATACACTTTATAAAGTTTGACAATTGGAATAAGGTCTTGGCCTTGGGTCACCACTAATGTGTAATGGAGAGAGCCCACACGCGCGCCGCCGCCGCCGCCGTCCGGTCCGGGCCTGGGCTTTGGGCTTCAGTGCCGTAGAGGAGGCAATTTTGTCTTAAGGAAACAGCCTTCTGCTGGACTCGGACTTCCTACACAAACAACCTATCTTGGTTGTAAGTATAATATTGTTCTTTTATTATTTCAGTTGCCTACAGAATCCCCATCTCCGTTCACCCAACAATAATCAGGAATAGAATGGTGAAACTCATCTTATGGAACGTCAGGGGGGATGAGCTCGACTCAGAAGAGAAGTTGTATAAGAGCTGTGTTGTTGAAATATAACCTTAATTTTGTGTTGATTCAGGAAAGGAAAATAAGCGATTTACCAGACAATATTATACGCAGTTGTGGATTGTCTCAGGATTGGAAATATGCCTATATACCAACATCAGGGGTGGCAGGGGGTGTTCTTTCAGCATGATGTGAATTTCTGTTCTCGATGAGCTCGGTATCTAATATTGATAACGTCCTGATTTGGCAAGGCACTCTTTTACCAGATGCAATTGATTTAACAGTCGTGGTTTTTTGGATTAATGGTGATTGATCGGTAGTTTTTCGCCGTGATTTATACTCGTGGGAGTTGGGGAAAGATACCGATTTATTTGGGTAAAAGGCCTCCGTTTCTCCACAAGTTGTGTAAGTTGGTTTTTGAGGATGTTGTGTACTTATTATTACATTGCGAATATACTTCTAGAGTTTGGGATAGGGTGCACGATTGGTAGTCATTCTACTGGATTATGCCAACTGATTTTGGTGCTATTTTATTGATCTGGGACGATATTCGAACTTTCGGTGGTAAGAAGGTGTGACTGAAATTTTGGCTCATTCCTTTAGTGTACTGCGCATGTCTGGTGATCTAGTTTCAGACTGTAGTTTTGAGGATTGGCGTGCTGTCTCGTGGAGTAGTGTATCTCAGATCAATTGGATCTAGTTGAGAATGGAGGCGACGCTCGGTGCTGGTTTTGTTTTGTTCAGTCCTTGCAGATGTTTTTATTTGTTTAGTTCACGTTATATTCGTGTACTTTTGAGAAGGAATCTGTTTGATTCAATCCCCCTTTTGGTTTGCATCCTTCGGTCCTAGATTTCCATCTTGGAAGACGGGAATACTAATAGTATTTTCGCTTATCAAAAAAGGTTTGTTGAACTTGTTTTTGTAGATGTGTGCATTGTGAAAATCCAATAAAATAATATTTGACGAGATAAGAAAATTACAAGAATGGCTCTCGTTTCCAATACTGCAAGTATTATTTGAAAATAGGGGGAAAAGAAATGTGAAATACAGAATGAAGAGCTAGGGCTTATGGAGAACTCTTCCTGCAAGTAAAGCCGCTTCCATGACGGCTGAAATAACAGTTATGACCTCGTCCGTATCGCATGTATTACCTTTAAACGACGGCCGTCCTGAATTTTCAAAGTTGTGCATGCAATTTAGAAGGCCTTGGCTGCATTGTTGGCTTAAATATCCATCTGCATCAACAATATATATCGTTACCTTCCCAGTTCTCATCCCAAATTATGAGTCCCAAGAAGCAAATCTCGAATATCTTAAAGATTTCTCTGTCACGGAACAAATATTAGAAATGTAAGTTTCATATTCTTCTTTTAGACATAATAGTTGGATTACTAATAAAAAGAATCAAATATTAATTAGATTTGAAAACAATCATAAGTAATTAAAAATAATACTTATTTACGAGATATGATGTGTTGGTGTTTTCTTGTAGCACTCTCACAAAAAGGTGTCGGTGTACTACGATTATCTTGTTAGATAGAAATGATTGGATGACAAAATTGACGCTCGAAAGAGACTCAATCCTCGTGTGTCGTCAAGTGTCTTTCAATCAAGTGGGACTAAAAGTTAAGGGTTGGTAGCTGTCAAATCAATTAACCCAAATCCAAAATTTAAATTTTAGAAAAACCAAGTTAATTCCAGTTTCTCCCTCGTCTCCAAACATATCATATAAATTTGATTTTTGGTGGGAGACTCGTCTCGTCATGCATGCATGCAGTATAAGAGAAATCAACTTTTTTTTTATCAAAGGAAAATACAGAAAATCCCATTTTAATTTAATCCAAGCCACCACTCAGACCTATCCTCACCAAATATATTTATTTGGATTTTGAATTTATGACCTCAAAGCAAGGTTATAAAAAACGTTATGCATTAATCGAACGAAAAAAAGGTCTTAAACATCAGATGGAGATTAATCGGATTATTATTTTATTATATATTATTAAATTTTATGTTATGTTATATTATATAAAAATATTAATAATATCAAACATTAAATATATTAAAAAAAATAAATATTTTACTAAATTAAAAGTATCATACAATTCTTAAAAGAATATAAACAAGTATACCTCTATCAACTCAATTAATATAAAGTACTTGTGCATTTTTTATGTTTTGAAAATACTAAACACAAAAAATTAATAATGTGAATCAAACTCGATCGGGATGTAACACTTGAACAAAGTATGCTCTACCAAATCAACTAGCATAATTTTATGGTTTCACTTAGTTTGTAGAAAGTTAGAAAATTGTTTTTTTTAACTACGAATCCGACCCGACGCCTGACCGACCCGCTCAATTAATCAGTCAAACGGTGATTAATCGGTCAAATCAAGGATTAATCGGTCATATTCCTTTCAAACGGATTGAAACATTCTAAGAAAATAAATCGGATCGATATAGCCTATTTCAACACCTAGACGGGACCTAAGCGCCTCAAAACGGTGATTTTTACCACATTGCCTCAGAGAGATGTGATGTGAAGAACACTTCACCGTTAAACTAACCCATATAAGCGTAAAAGCAATCAGTTAATTAATTTGGATTACATGTTAAATACAAGTAAAATGTTATGGCTAATTAATTAATGATAACAAAAGTACTCACTGTTCTTGGATTGAATGCAAGCATCATGTTGCATACAGCAAGCATCAAGCCCGTCACAAGGTTTCTCTCCGGGACACCCACTATACAAAAGTCCACAATACTTGCCATATCTCAAAAATGGAGGCACTGCACTTTCATTTATCAATCAATTAAATTTAAACATTACAATTTACCATATACATCATACACATTTCTAGGCATTCTACATCCAAGTATATAATTAATGATTCTAATTTATATATACCTGAACAGAAGCTTGATTCACATACTCTACTGCAATCTTTACCCTGCAAAAAAAAAAAGACCAAAAATAGATTATTGATCATTACTGAAAGGATAAAGATTTTTCACATTGAGAAAATTCTGTTCATAAAACTATTTTAAGGAACATGGTGTTCGGTCTATAGAAAAACTTATGGTGATTCTTATAGATCTGATGATGACTATTTCGTGGATCATGAAACATATCTATACATATTTTTAAAATAAGGGTTATTTTTATTTCACTACCCTAATTATGTGGGTTTTTCATATCACTACCCGAGCTATTTTGTGTGGTACTTCGCTATCTTATAATGCATTTTTTTTCAGTTTGATACCCTAGAATGTGGATTATAGATCTGGTGATGACTATTTCGTGGATTATGAAACATATGTATACGCATCTTTAAAATAATTATCATCCACAAATTAAGTGAAGATTGTGAAGAAAAAAGGGCATACCACAGAAACAGAAGCATCAATAGCTTGAACACCAATATTGAGAGCGTGGACAGAAGAGGCAGAGAAGTGGAGGGAAATGAAAAGGCAACAACAATAGAACAAGAGAAGATGTTGAGCTAACTTCCATGAAGCATTTGGGTGACACACAAACACCATTGTGTTGTTTGGGAACTGAGAAAACCAGAGAGAATATTTATGGAATATGAAAGCTTTGTTTTTGCTCAAGGCTCTGATTTTTATAGGAAATATATATCAAAGAAATTGAGAAAGAGGGTGGTTCTTGGGTTGGGAGGTGAGTTTTTGTCATGTAATGGCTCGTGATATGTTTTTGTAACGTAGCTTTCCATTGTCGATGACAGATTGACCATCATGTAATGTGCATTATTTGTGTATTGGGATATTTTAATATAGGAAAAGTAATTGGATATAGGGAAGGGTTGATGATGGTGGGACACATCTCGTGAAGTATATTCTTCGGGTCGAGTTCAAGGAACCCAGACCCAAAGCTGTAAGTCAAAATTTAACACATGATACATATGGTTGAGGGTGTAAGTTACATTTTTCTATTTTAGTATGTTCTCTAATCAATCAGATTATAATATCAACCGAAATCTTTCCCTTAATAATAAGTTTAGCTAGGGCATGTACAATGCGCATGGAGCGGCTCCGAATCCTACCTATAGTATTCGGATTCAGGAACGAGACGATGAGGTGGGTGTGGAACGAAGGGTTTTGAATTCTGTGACACCCATCAGGAGTTGTAGTCGGGGGGATTGAATCGTTTGACAGACTCCTGAGGATCGCGATCTTGAACCCCGAACGACACGTGGCGGCAAGGATGTAAAAATCTCCATCTAGGCGCTGAAATGGATTTCGCGGCTCGATTTATCCTCCTAAGGGCGCTCTAGGTCATTTAGGTGGAATATGTGTCGATTAATCGCCGACTGGCCGATTAATTGGCCGGGTCGTCCAGGCGTCAAGTCGGATTCGTAATTAAAAAACATTACTAATCTTTTACAAACTAAGTGAGACAATAAAATCATGCTAGTTGAGTTGGTAGAGTACATTATGTTCAAGTGTTACATCCTGAGTTTGATTCACACTATTAATTTTGTTTTGTATTTTCGCTACATAAAAAAATGCACAAGCCTATGTTAATTGAGTTGATATAGTTATACTTACTGATCTTGTTGTTAGAATTATGTGATACTCCTAGTCTAGTTTTTTTAGCATAAAAGTGTTTCATTAATCAATTAAAAGACAAAACAGACGTAAAAATGTAAATAAAATAAGCAGGGAGGCCAAGGATCCTGGCTTAAGGTCCATTTGGGATAGTAGAGAGAGGTCACTGTTCATCCTGGTTCCGAGTGTAATCACTACAATTGTCGGGAGTCTGGATCTTGAGGCCTCCTATTGGGTCTCGATGGAGGGTATGAACGCATACTCGCAGCGGAAGAAAATAAAACCCGAGACCATGCAAGGAAAAACTACCACGATTAGATTCACAAAACAAAATGAAATCATCATTTCTAACAAATGTTCAAGAACACAATAAGAGAAGAGAACACCAAGAAAAGGATGATCGGCTTGAGTCTCCAAGACGCCTACGTATCCACTTGGCAATCAAAGCCACGTAGTTCTTCATATGAGGACTCAAGAACACCAAAAATTGGAGAGAAACAAGCCAAACTCGAAATTGTAGGAGGAGGGAGAGAAAAAAGTTGCTTCCCATTTGTGCCTTCTGTTTGTTATGTTGAAAAAAGATGACTTAAACATAACCAACTCCATACTTGCCCAACTAAAGGCATGGGACAAGCATGGTGAAGAGTAAGGTGCAAATATGACAAAATATGGATAGATAAGATGGGGTTAGGTGGTGAATCACCAACACCTTAATCCTTGTCATGCTTACTTAGTACTAATTAATCAAGACTTGATTAATTAGTTCCATGGGCCTTTCATTGGCCTCTTGGAACATGGCCCGTGGCCATTTCCAACGAGGTCCCGTGATTCGCTCATCGCCTCCAAGCCTTCCATACCGGAAATGTCCAACATTATCCGACGCGATCAATACCAAGACTCCAAGCCTTGTCTCGATGTGTAAAGTCCTATTCACTTACGGGCACATGGCCCAAAACAAAGTCTTGGTCATGTCCCGAGACAACTCCCTTTTGGCCATTCTCCATAAATGTGTCAATGAGTTTCACCCTCCGGTGTGACCCTTAGGTTTATGCATGTCAATAGGTCAACGTAAAATCCAATTTTACTTGATCCTATATAAGTGGCAACTAACGAGACTTTAGTATTGCCTGACACTACAAAACGAATCGACCCTGTCGATTCTAACCTTTCTGTCGTCTATGTCACTATCCTTTTATCTCTGATATCCTGACTGAGATAAGGCATAGAGCCGTCATCCTTATTATTCTCAATCATTGTTCCTTGATATGTGAGATGACTGAATATATGATACCCAATATCATGTGCATGGCCATGCTATTCTTTCAGTCACTCTCGATCAAGCGGCCGAGAATCGATATGTTTCCCATACCGTAGTATGAGGGATAAATCCCTTAGCCGTCTTTCGTGTCACTCATACAGTCCATCCCCAAGCCAATCCTCGCCGTTATGGAAGCCCTGTTACGGACAACGTTAGGCTCAGGTCAAACTCAGTTGTTTACTGCATAACGATCACAAAGACTCCTTGGTCTAAGGGTACATGACAAGCTACGACACTGAATATGTTCATGACTTAATATATGGCACATATTCAGGGCGGGTCGTCCAATATCATGTACCACATGATATCTATGATCAGACTCCGGAATCCCATTCCAATGACTAACAGAACGTAAGCCATAAAGAGCCATCTTTCATATTAGTCGGTTCTAGTGAAGCTTTGTTGACTAGGGACCCATCGAGTGTGATCTATCTCGATCTATGGTTCTATTCACACTGTGGGCATATATCAGAGCACACATCGATATATTACTCCAACAGATAAGTAATATAAAAGCCGCTTTAATTTTATTGCTAACGATGATATATATACATTTGGACATTTAGGATTGAACTACGGGCACTAAGACTAACAATCTCCCACTTGCCCTAGTTCCAGTCTAAACTCCAATATGTCCTCATCGACTTTACATGTCTAACATGTTTAGGCAACGATAGTGCCTTAGTCAAAAGGTTGGCTATGTTATCATCTGTTGCAATATAGGTTATCTTCACTTCACCTCGGTTTAGTATTTCTGTGATGAGGTGGATACGCATGTTTGGATTTGTTATGCGATCTAGGCTTTTAGCTTGCGCAATGACCCTTGTATTGTCGCAAAATGGATTCACCGGGCTGGATGGGTTTTTAATTACACCCAACCCTGCCGTGAATTTCCAAATCCACATAGCCTCCTGAGCTGCTTCTGCAGCGTCCATGTACTTGGCCTCTGTCGTAGATTCGGCGACAATATCTTGATTTACACTTTCCCAGCTAAAACTCTGTCATTCAGCGTAAATACATATCCTGACTGACTTCTAAAGTCATCTGGATTTGTCTTGGAAAACTAGCGTCTACTCATCCTTCGACGACTAGTTCAACATCATATTTCCCTCGGGTTAGACTGATGTCTACTGGTACAACATAAGGCTTACGAGACATACAATCTCATACATGTCATGGCATATATGATTGATCCTTCCCCCAGGCGCATAGGATTCTCATCATCCTTTTCAGCTCATCAGGTGTCTTAGGAGACCGAGTCTTGCTGAGATGAATGTCATGACTAGTGGGTAAGAGTCCTTTCTTTGAATCGAGCATTAAGAACCTACTCAATGCCTTGTTCACATAGGTTCCATGACTTAAATCCAAGACCCTCTTGGTGCGATCTCTACATATCTTAGTCCCTAAGATAAAATCAATAGGAGATTCAAACATAACCCCTCTCTGGAGAGCATCTTCCATAGCACCCCTTGGATATCTAATAGATCTGTCAGCCAACTCTATGGATATTATGGGAAGATTTGGCTCAACAAGAGTTTGTGAGCTATTTTCTACAACTGTACACTCAATATTTACCCTTATAGAATTCAGTGCATCAAAACTACATGGAGATTGAATTGGCATAATGCAAGAGGGATAAGAATTTGATACCTCACATTCCGCACTTACCTCTAAACTCATGGTTGAATCACAAGTTTCTTCTTTTGTTGTGTCACATAAGTGCTCGGAATGATCATCCTCAATGTGGACTGCTTGATGATCAAAGTTTGTCTCATTAATCAATTGCATGAGATCATTCATTTGACTTTGAAGCCCTTGGACCATGGACGCTTGTTCCTCTTGTTTCCTCATCATCTCGTCCATCTTGTCCATCTCATAATATCGCTTTTCCTCGTCCTCAAATCGGTTTGGGAAAGCTAGACAAAAATCCTCTTCACTAGGCAATTCAAAAGTGGAAGCGTCCCCCCAATTTTGACTATAGGCCCTTGAATGCAAAATAACCTCACAATTGTAAAAATAATGGTCATTAGCTCCACATATATCACACTTCCCATTATTAGGGAACCAATTCTCCATAAAAGCTACGATGCAAAGAATCAACTAAAAGAATATATACAAAAATAAATGAAACAGTCGTAACACAAAATATATAGCAAGGGTTGCCTAATTGCTCCCCGGCAACGGCGCCATAAACTTGACGCCCTGCGGGTTTAAGCCCAAACTTGAGCACGACAAGTGCACCGGCCGTCAAGTAGTAATCGGATTTGAAGTCCGGAATATCGAGCCCAAAGGAGCAATAAACAAACACTTACTATTTAAAGCTTGTAGCTAAGCTATTTCGGTAAAAATCGAGTTTTTATGTTTTGAAAATAAACCTATAACGACTAAAAAGAAAATACAGAATTTAACAGAGAGCTTTCTTATCTTGAATCAAGTGAAGAGAAATCAAGGGCATGAGTTCTTCGAGTTCATTCCATAAAATTGAACACGTTCGATTGTTGCGATGTCTATTTATTTTAGAGGCAACGAGTTGTCTCGACTCTAGTCCTAACTTCTTTCGAATGATTTGGACCCTAATGGAATCTAACCACCGAGTTCTTTCGAACCTCGATGTAGGAAGACCCAAAGAGTTAAGCTCTATGACAACTTCTAACTTTCGACCAACCAAGTCTATAGCTATTGCAATTGTATTAGCCCCGCTAATTCTAGCTAAGGTTTAAATCGAATTTACGATCGACTTTTGACTTAATAAGAAACCTCCTCTTTCGAGCGACAGATCCTAATTCGAAACAATTACCAAGCCTACATGGGAGGTAAAGCATTACGTACAAATCAATCATAGACACTAAAGAAAATCAACAAGCACCGCAATCAAAACATTCAATTTACAGAGATCACTACTCTAATCCCCCATAGCCCTAGAGATTTGGGGATTTAGGTGTTCATGGTAAGAAAATGCAAGAATGAAAAGAAACAAACAATTAAACTCATAATCAAGATGAAAGTATAGATACAATCAACGAATTAGTTGTCTAAGGTTGCTCTTCCTCTTCTTCGATCTCTCTCCTTGATGCTCTTGTAAATCCACCAAAGAAAATCCCTTGTGTAGCTAAAAGTTGGAGTTTGCCTCCAACAATCTCTACTCAAAGAAATCCCAAATGATTCTATTCCCACCAAATATTTTGATTCTCAACAAACAATTAAAAATAATTATCTTTAACTAAATTCTAAAAAAAAAGAAAATAAAACTATACAAGAAAATAGCCTCTGGTTCGTGCTCTGTGTGTCTCCGCCCAAAAATGAAATGGAGAAGAAGCTCCCTCCCTTTTTTTTTATGTTTTGCGGCTGCTTAATTAAATGAGGAGGAGAGGAGCAGCTGCCCTAGCACGTGTCAGTAGATGAGAGGGGAACTGGAAGGGGATAGGTGGCGCGAGCTGGGAGGGAGATGCGGCTGGCGGCGCTGCAGTAGGACACGCGTATGGTAGGGAGAGGCTGGTGCTGGACAGGTGTCGGCACCAGGGACAAGGGCGGCTGGGGATGGACAGCTGTCGGCGTCTCGGCTCGCCACACGGGAGGAAAAGGGCCGGCTCGCCACGTGTCGGTCAGAGAAGCGCCACGCGGGAGGAAGAACAGCTGAGCTGGAGCGACACGTGTCAGGCTCTGACTTGCTACTCCAATTTTGCTCCTATTTCGCTCGCTCCGCCTTCATTTGAGCTCTGATTGATCTCGTTCTTGCACCAAAAAATTCCTCTTTTCAAGACCTACAAAACAAGACCAATCATGTATATATTTCGGAGCGAACAAAATCAACCCTTTTAACGATCCACATGCACTAAACATCGAAAATACGCCGAAAATCCATCAAAACACCGAACATATCGATAAAATCAATTATTCATGCTAAACCTACATATATGATAGAAAACATGACTAAAAGCCTATATAACTCGATAAAATGTGGCCCTTTTACGTGTTAAAATGCACCTGCATCAGATTCGCATCATCATTTTCAGCTCATCAGGTGTCTTAGGACACTGAGTCTTGCAGAGATGAATGCCATGACTAGTGGGTAAGAGTCCTTTCTTTGAATTGAGCATTGAGAACCTACTCAATGCCTTGTTCACATAGGTTCCCTGACTTAAATCCAAGACCCTCTTGGTGCGATCTCTACATATCTTAGTCCCTAAGATATAAGCAGCATCGCCTAAGTTCTTTATTGAGAAACACTTCCTCAACCAAGCTTTAGTCTCGTGCAAGGTTGGGATGTCGTTTTCAATGAGCACCAGAAAGGTAATCTTGCTCCCACTAGCCTTCTATAAACGCAAGATTCATCCTCGTTCTTGATTAAGCCAAATCCAATTACAGCTTCATCAAAACGAAGGTTCCAACTCCGAGAAGCTTGTTTCCATCCATAAATGGATTTCAACAACTTACAAATCTTTCCCTTATTCTTCGGATCGACAAAACCTTCTGGTTGAGACATAAAACATCCTCAGTCAAACTTCCATTTAGGAAAGCGGTTTTGACATCCACTTGCCATGTCTCGTAATTATGATACGCAGTTATGTCAAGAAGAATTTGGATCGATTTTGACCATAGCCACTAGGGAGAAGGTTTCCTCATAGTCAATCCATTGGATCTGCCTATAACCTTTCCTCACTAGTCGAGCTCTGTAGGTCAGAGGGTTGCCGTCCATGTCCATCTTCACCTTGAAGATACATTTGCATCTGATGGTCCTCACACCATTGATGGGATCAACCAGTTCCCAGACTTGGTTGTCCGACATGGATTACATTTCCTCCCTCATGGCTCCCAGCCATAACTCGTAGTCGGGCCCATCCACGACTTCTTGAAAGGTGGCTGGATCATCGTGATCCACCATGACTTCATTGTCAACTCCTGATACCATATCTTGGAGGTGAATGAATGATCCTTTCAGATCGCCTTGGACATTTCGGAATTGGTTCTTACTCTACGACCATCTCTGGCTCCCTTTCTACTGGGTTTAGACGGATTTGTACCATCCTGCATTTCTTCGAGATGCACAGTCCTCCCAATGACGTCTTTGGAAACAAAACTTCTTTTCCATAAAGACCCCACCCCAAGTGACGAACACCATGTTCTCACTGGGTTTGTAGAAGTAGTATCCCCTTGTTGCTTTGGGGTACCCCACGAAGGTGCATATCTCAGATCTTGGTTCGAGCTTAGTCGAAACCAAATGTTTCACATAAGCCTCGCAACCACAAATCTTTAGGATGGACAAAGTTGGCATCTTCCCATGCCATTTCTAAAATGGTGTCCCTTGCACAACCTTCGTCGGAGCTCGATTCACTATGAATGCGGTCATCTCTAGAGCATAACCCCATAAAGAGATTGGGAGATCAATCCAACTGATCATGGATCGGACCGTAACCAATAATGTCCGATTTCTCCGCTCGGACACAACATTCAACTATGGTGTTCCGGGAGGAGTCCATTCTGAAAAGATCCCGCTCTCCACCAGATGATCTATAAACTCTATGGTTAAGTATTTTCCATCTCGATCCAATCGAAGTGTCTTAATACTTTTCTCGATCTGGTTTTCTACTTCAGTCTTGAACTCTTTGAATTTATCAAAAAGCTTCAGACTTATGTCTTATTGAACATACATAACCATATCTACTATAATTGTTAGTAAATGTGATGAACTAGGTAAAACCCCTCTTGGCCAGCGAACCTATTGGTCAACACACTTCCGAGTGTCTCAGGCAAAAATAATTCACCCGGCCTTTCACTGCGACCGATAAAGGGCGCTTTAGACATTTTTCCCATCAAACAAGCCGTGCACCTATCAATCGAATAGAATTCGAATGGACCTGAAAGCCCGCGCTTCTGAAGTGCTGATAGGCGCTTCTTGATTATGCGGCCCAAATGACAGTGCCATAACAAAGTTAGGTTTAATTCGTTGGATTTAGACCTCTTGGTATTAACATAATATATAGAACTTGAGGCATTATCACCCATATCTAATATGTACAATCCCCCAACCAAGTTAGTACTAGCATAAAACATATCATTGCATAGAACATTGAAAACTCTATTTCCAATATTAACATTATATCCTTCCTTGTCAAACACGTGTTGGGTCTCGAGGTAGGGTTGGAGATGAACCAACTCGCAACGGAAAATCAATGAAAACCAAGAGACGATTAAACCATGAAACAACTAACAAAGAATGGATTCACAAGAGAAAATTCGGCATTATTTCTTACCAAAACAAGAACACCGGGTAACGAATAATTGGCTTGAGTCTCCAAGACGCCTACGTATCCACATGGGAATCAAAGCCACGTAGTTCTTCTCTTTGAGGACTCAAGAACACAAAAATGGAGGTGGGAGCTTGCCAAACCCGAAATTGTAGGGAGGGAGGGAGAGAAGTTGTGTTTCCTATTCTTGTCTTGTGTTTGCTATGTTGAAAAAAGATGACTTAAACATAACAAACCCCATACTTGTCCAACTAAAGGCATGGGACAAGTATGGTGTCAAGTAAGGTGTAAATAGGACAATGTATGGCTAGACAAGATGGGGTTAGGTGGTGAATCACCAACACCTTAATCCTTGTCTTGCTTACTTAGTACTAATTTAACAATACTTGATTAATTAGTTCCATGGGCCTTGGTTGCATGGGCCTCTCATGGGCCTCTTGGAACATGTCCCGTGGCCATTTCCAACGAGGTCCCGTGATTCGCTCATCGCCTCCAAGCGTTCCATACCGGAAATGTCCAACATTATCCGACATGATCAGTCCCAAGAATCCAAGCCTTGTCTTGATCCGTAAAGTCATATTCACTTACGAGCACATGACCCTAAATCCAGTTTTGGTCATGTCCCGGGACAACTCCCTTTTGGCCATTCTCCATAAATGTGTTAATGAGTTTCACCCTCTAGTGTGACCGTTAGGTTTATGCATGTCAATAGATCAACGTAAAATCCCATTTTACTTGATCCTATTTAAATGGCGACTAACGAGACTTTAGTATTCCTTGACACTGGATAACGAATCGACCCTGTCGATTCTAACCTTTCTGTCATCCCTGTCATTAACCTTTTATCTTCGATATCCTAATTGAGATAAGGCATAGAGCCGTCATCCTTATTATTCTCAATCATTGTTCCTTGATATGTGAGATGACTGAATATATGATACCCTGTATCATGTGCATGGCCATGCTATTCTTTCTGTCACTCTCGATCAAGCGGCCGAGAACCGATATCTTTCCCATACCGTAGTATGAGGGATAAATCCCTTAGCCGTCTTTCGTGTCACTCATACAGTCCATCCCCAAGCCAATCCTCGCCGTTATGGAAGCCCTGTTACGGACAACGTTAGGCTCAGGTCAAACTCAGTTGTTTACTGCATAACGATCACAAAGACTCCTTGGTCTAAGGATACATGACAAACTATAACAATGAATATGTTCATGACTTGATCTATGGCACATATTCATGCCGGGTCGTCAAATATCATGCCCCACATTATATCTATGATCAGACTTCGGAATCCCATTCGAATGACTAACAGAACGTAAGCCATAAAGAGAAATCTTTCATACTAGTCGCTTCTAGTGAAGCTTTATTGACTAGGGACCCATCGAGTGTGATCTAGCTCGATCTATGGTTCTAATCGCATGGTGGGCATAGATCAGAGCACACATCGATATATTACTCCAACAGATAAGTAATATAAAACCGCTTTAGATTTTTTGCTAACGATGATATATACATTTGGACATTTAGGATTGAACTACGCGCACTAAGACTAACAATCTCTCACTTGCCCTAGTTCCAATCAAAACTCCAATATGTCACCATCGACTTTACATGTCTAACATTTTTATGAAGCGACACTGCCTTAATCAAAAGGTTGGCTATGTTATCATTTGTTGCAATATATGTTATCTTCACTTCACCTCAGTTCAGTATTTCTCTGATGAGGTGGATACGCCGTAGTACATGTTTGGATTTGTTATGCGATCTAGGCTTTTAGCTTGCACAATGGCCCTTGTGTTGTCGCAAAATGTATTCACCGGGCTGGATGGGTTTTTAATGACACCCAACCCTGTCGTGAATTTCCAAATCCACATAGCCTCCTTAGCTGCCTCTGCAGCATCCATGTACTTGGCCTCTGTCGCAGATTCGGAAATGGTATCTTGCTTTACGCTCTCCCAGCTAAAGCTCTGCCATTCAACGTAAATACATATCCTGACTGACTTCTAAAGTCATCTGGATTTGTCTTGGAAAACTAGCGTCTACTCATCCTTCGACGACTAGTTCAACATCATATTTCCCTCGGGTTAGACTGATGTCTACTGGTACAACATAAGGCTTACGAGACATACAATCTCATACATGTCATGGCATATATGATTGATCCTTCCCCCAGGCGCATAGGATTCTCATCATCCTTTTCAGCTCATCAGGTGTCTTAGGAGACCGAGTCTTGCTGAGATGAATGTCATGACTAGTGGGTAAGAGTCCTTTCTTTGAATCGAGCATTAAGAACCTACTCAATGCCTTGTTCACATAGGTTCCCTGACTTAAATCCAAGACCCTCTTGGTGCGATATCTACATATCTTAATCCCTAAGGTATAAGAAGCATCGCCTAAGTCCTTTGTTGAAAAAAACTTTCTCAACCAAGCTTTAGTCTTGTGCAAGGTTGGGATGTCATTTTCAATGAGAACCAGAAAGGTAATCTTGCTCCCACTAGACTTCTTATAAACGCAAGATTCATCCTTGTTCTTGATTAAGCCAAATCCAATTACAGCTTCATCAAAACGAAGGATCCAACTCCGAGAAGTTCGTTTCAATCCATAAATAGATTTCTACAACTTATAAATCTTTCCCTTATTCTCCGGATCGTCAAAACCTTTGGGCCGAGACATACAAACGTACTTAGTCAAATTTCCATCTAGGAAAGCGGTTTTGACATCCACTTTCCATATCTCGTAATTATGATACGTAGTTATGTCAAAAAGAATTTGGATCAATTTTGACCATAGCCACTAGAGAGAAGGTTTCCTCATAGTCAATCCATTGGATCTGCCTATAACCTTTCGCCACCAGTCGAGCTTTCTAGGTCAGAGGGTTGTCGTCCATGTCCATCTTCACCTTTAAGATTTATTTGCATCCGATGGTCCTCACACCATTGATGGGATCAACCAGTTCCCAGACTCGGTTGTCCGACATGGATTGCATTTCCTCCCTCATGGCTCCCAGCCATAACTCGGAGTCCGGGCCATCCACGACTTCCTGAAAGGTGTCTGAATCATCGTGATCCACCATGACTTCATTGTCACCTTCGGATACCATATCTTGGAGGTGGATGACTGATCCTTTCAGATCGTCTTGGACCATCTTTGGCTCCCTTTCTACTGGGTTGTCAATTGGTCGAGAGGGACAGAAGTTGTGTTTCCTATTCTTGTCTTGTATTTGCTATGTTGAAAAAAGATTACTTAAACATAACAAACCCCACACTTGTCCAACTAAAGGCATGTGACAAGTATGGTGTCAAGTAAGGTGTAAATAGGACAAAGTATGGCTAGACAAGATGGGGTTAGGTGGTAAATCACCAACATCTTAATCCTTGTCTTGCTTACTTAGTACTAATTAATCAAGACTTGATTAATTAGTTCCATGGGCCTTGGTTGCATGGGTCTCTCATGGGCCTCTTGGAACATGGCCCGTGGCCATTTCCAACGATGTCCCGTGATAAGCTCATCGCCTCCATGCCTTCCATACCGGAAATGTCCAACATTATCCAACACGATCAATCCCAAAACTCCAAGCCCTGTCTTGATCCGTAAAGTCCTATTCACTTATGAGCACATGACCCAAAACCCAGTTTTGGTCATGTCCCGAGACAACTCCCTTTTGCCCATTCTCCATAAATGTGTCAATGAGTTTCACCCTCCGGTGTGACCCTTAGGTTTATGCATGTCAATAGATCAACGTAAAATCTCATTTTACTTGATCCTATTTAAGTGGCGACCAACGAGACTTTAGTATTGCCTGACACTGCATAACGAATCGACCATATCGATTCTAACCTTTCTGTCATCCCTGTCATTAACCTTTTATCTCCGATATCCTGATTGAGATAAAGCATAGAGCCGTCATCCTTATTATTCTCAATCACTGTTCCTTGATATGTGAGATGACTGAATATATGATACCTTGTATCATGTGCATGGCCATGCTATTCTTTCAGTCACTCTCGATCAAGCGGCCGAGAACCGATATCTTTCCCATACCGTAGTATGAGGGATAAATCCCTTAGCCGTCTTTTGTGTCAGTCATGCAGTCCATCCCCAAGCCAATCCTGGCCGTTATGGAAGCCCTGTTACGAACAACGTTAGGCTCAGGTCAAACTCAGTTGTTTACTGCATAGCGATCACAAAGACTCCTTGGTCTAAGGATACATGACAAGCTACAACAATGAATATGTTCATGACTTGATCTATGGCACATACTCATGCCGGGTCGTTCAATATCATGTCCCACATGATATCTATGATCAGACTCCGGAATCCAATTCCAATGACTAACATAACGTAAGTCATAAAGAGGCATCGTTCATACAAGTCGGTTCTAGTGAAGCTTTGTTGACTAGGGACCCATCGAGTGTGATCTATCTCGATCTATGGTTCTATTCGCATGGTTGGCATAGATCAGAGCACCCATCGATATATTACTCCAATACATAAGTAATATAAAGCCGCTTTAACTTTTTTTGCTAACGATGATATATACATTTGGACATTTAGGATTGAACTACGGCCACTAATACTAACAACACGGATACAAATATAATATTCCTACAAAAACTAGGTATGCAATATACATTATACAATACTAAGACAAGGCCACTTAGTAAAGCAAGACTCATGGATCCTACAGTAGTTGCCACAACTCTGAGGTCCACTTCGTGCTTTCCAAACCCTCCTACTTTCAACCCCTATACGTTAGTGCATGTGTGAGATTCAGTCCTAGTATCGAATACTCATGAATCTTTGGAAGTTGAGAGATGTAGCTCTATAGAGTTAATATCGGATGAAGGCACAATCCAACCGCCCTTCCTTAGATCATCCAGGTTTCCTGATGAAGGTGCAGTCCTACTGCCCTTCTTCAGATCATCCAGGCTATCTGATGACAGCGCAGTCTCCCTGCTCCTCTTCAGATCAGCCATGAACTTCCTATAATCTTCGTTCCAGTGACCAGGCTGTTGGCAGTAGAAGAAGACATTCTCAGGTGTCTCATCTTTCCCGCCAAGTGCGCATGGGCCCCGCCCTTGCCACTTCCAATTCCCTCGTGGACCATCAGAATATCCTTGGATCCCCGATCCCTGATATTCTTCTTAGCAGTTAATGACACTTCAAGTAACTCTGGTATGGTCTTAGACACAGCCTTGTCAAGGACATATTCTTTGCGTTCAGACTTGAGGACTATCCTCAAAATTCTGTACCAGTCCAAATAGTTTGTCCCATTTAGTTCGCCCCTGTCAACACTGGTTTTTAATGACAAACTATTAATGTTCGCTGAATTTGCCATTTGATCTACAACAGATAAAATTCAATCAGTAAACTGAATAGGTTTTATGAAGATCAAGCTTAAACACCAACAATCGATTCTATACCTTTAGAATCAAAAACTAAGATCCTTGATTCACTCGATCAAGCTGAACGAAGGCTCACCACTCAATCGAGCTATGTAGGCAGGACCCCGTCCAATCACATCCAATGTGACTCTTGGCTAGGGTATGTACTTAAGTACACGGCTTACCCTATCTGATACCCTAGCTGAGAATCGTAGTCGGGTCCACCAATTTTCAACTATGACCCGTCACTATGTAGGTGCTCCGCTAACGCGCACGATAACTACATATGTCGTCCAAACCTACTACCCCGCTTTCCCATGGATGCTCCGCTAAGGCGCATGGCATCCATAGGACGGGGAGGTATTAAGGTGTTGATAACTGGGAGGTATCGGCCATGACCCGGTTTCACTTGTCTGATTGTGTTTAAAACTTTTGGCACATCCTAGATGCGATGAGCACATCAACTACATTCAAAATATAATGATGCCTCCAATTACATCCAATGTAATTCTTCCTTCAAACCCGTCAAGGAAGGGTTTAAATTCCAATTTTATCTTTGCATGTGAGGTGATATGCTCGGTAAATAAAGTTAAAGCATGCAGTTCTAAAACACATAGAATTAATCATGCATAAACTAAACCAAGCATAAAACGATAAATGTGCACATAATAGCCCCCTAAACTAACTCCCACTAGCTTCTTGAGCTCCATCGACTCCAAGCCGATGCCAACACCTGAAAAGCCACCAAATGACCTTTTCGCCCTTTCTTCGTCTTGAGCAAAATATTACAATTCAATACACGACTCGCAGGTCGGGAATAAATAAATATTAGGGAAAATTACACATAACCTCCCTTAGTATTGACTTATTTTCACATCACCCCCTTAACTATTATTTTTTAACTTTAACACCCTTAACTTTATTTATTTTTCAGTTTAGTCCAACTCCGATAACTTTTCATCCAAAAATCGTAAAAAGTCTAAAATACCATTCATTAACCATCAAAATTTCAAAACTATGTCAATAATTCGTCTAAATTTCAAAATAAGTTATTTTTATTTATTTTTATCACTAATTTTCAATAAATTTTCAAATAATTTTTTTTAAAGATTAATGTTATATTTTAAGAAATTCTTATTTTATTTATATAATAAATTAAAATTATTTCCTTAACTATTAATTAATTTCTTTTTTCATTCAATTATTTCCCTTTTTAACCTTAATCTTTATTAATTAGTTTTTCAATTTCATTTAATTATTTCCTTCTTTAATCTTATCATTTTTAATAGGTTTCTAAATTTCATTCAATTATTTCCTTAAATTTTATAATTTATTTCCTAATCTTTCTTTTTTTATTTCCTTAATTTTACATAATAATTTCGTTAACTATTAAGGTTAATCTTTCTCAATTAATTTATAATTTAATTTAATAATTTTGAAAATTTTCTAAAAATAAGAAATTATTAAACAATGAACGTGTAGCATCAGGCCTTGCCTGAGCTCCATCCCCTCTCCCCATTCTCGACGCCGACCACCAACGCCCAAGTCAGTTCGACCCCTATTCAATCCTCCTCAAATTAGAAAAAAAAAATGGGTTGTGATTGGTGCCTAACAAGCCCCAAAATCCAGATCTGAGATAAAAAAGAAATTGAAAATGAACAAACATTCAACAACAATTTTTGCTTGAAAAAAAAACCTTTCCCTTTTCAAATCATATTCTTCAAATCAGCATATCCAAAAAAAACTCAAAACACCCATCTTGGATTGAATCCCCAAATACAATACAAACCCATATCAAATCTATAAAAAAAAAATCTTGGATTGAATCCCTTGTAATTGAACCATGAACGGAGAAAGAGAAACCACGGGCGGCGGCTGTTGACCAGAGAAGAAGAAGATGAAGTCGAGGAACTCGAGAGGCGTGGTTTTGATGATGGTGGAGATGAGAGAAGTGACGAGGCGGAGGAGACCCAGGGTTTGGTGGCGGCTAATGTTATGAAGAGATGTAGAGAGGAGAAGGAAAATAATTACACGCTAACTCTAACGGCTCGCATGCCGTGAAAAGCAATAAATAATTAAAACGAGCTCGGGGCTATTATGTACATCATGTCAACATCACATCACACATCATGTTATAAAACAAACAAGTAATCAAACATCATGTGATTTTCCGGTTTTAATTAATAGCCAAGTTTCGAAAATTTTTGATTCTCGGTTTATCGAAACCGTTCAAAAATGAAACTTTTGAACATTTGATCTTCGAGTTCGTCATGACGGTTCCAAACTCGTCATAACTAAAAAAACGGTTTAGCCTTGGCATATCAACCATCCAATGGTCATGCTTGGCCTAGCTCCGTCCAACGGAGCCCCGTTCGGTCCCGGTTTCGGCTCCCCGAGAGTCCCGCTCCCGAGACCCGAAAAATCAATTTTTTTTTTCAAAATTTCCAGATTTGAAATAATTTTCAAATATTCATTTTACATGCATTAAATCCATAAACAAGAATTTAAAACATGTTATCAAACAATTTGGCAAATTAACATGTCAAAACATAAACATTCAACACCGTCTTGTGAATCCCGAAGGTAGCACGACTCTGATACCACTATTGGGTCTCGTGAAGGGTATGAACGCATACTCGCGGCGCAAGAAAATAAAATCCGAGACCATGCAAGGAAAAACTATCACGATTAGATTCACAAAACAAAATGAAATCATCATTTCTAACAAATGTTCAAGAACACAATAAGAGAAGAGAACACCAAGAAAAGGATGATCGGCTTGAGTCTCTAAGACGCCTACGTATCCACTTGGGAATCAAAGCCATGTAGTTCTTCATATGAGGACTCAAGAACACAAAAAATTGGAGAGAAACAAGCCAAACCCGAAATTGTAGGAGAAGGGAGAGAAAAAGTTGCTTCCCATTTGTGTCTTGTGTTTGTTATGTTGAAAAAAGATGACTTAAACATAACAAACCTCATACTTGCCCAACTAAAGGCATGGGACAAGCATGGAGACAAGTAAGGTGTAAATAGGACAAAGTATGGCTAGATAAGATGGGGTTATGTACTGAATCACCAACACCTTAATCCTTGTCATGCTTACTTAGTACTAATTAATCAAGACTTGATTAATTAGTTCCATGGGCCTTGGTTGCATGGGCCTTTCATGGGCCTCTTGGAACATGGCTCGTGGCCATTTCCAACGAGGTCCCGTGATTCGCTCATCGCCTCCAAGCTTTCCATACCGGAAATGTCCAACATTATCCGACGCGATCAATCCCAAGACTCCCAGACTTGTCTTAATCCGTAAAGTCCTAATCACTTACGGGCACATGACCCAAAACCTAGTTTTGGTCATGTCTCGAGACAACTCCCTTTTGGCCATTCTCAATACATGTGTCAATGAGTTTCACCCTCCGGTGTGACCCTTAGGTTTATGCATGTCAATAGGTCAACGTACAATCCCATTTTACTTGATCTTATATAAGTGGAAACTAACGAGACTTTAGTATTGCCTGACACTACAAAACGAATCGACCCTGTCGATTCTAACCTTTCCGTTGTCTATGTCACTATCCTTTTATCTTAGATATCCTAATTGAGATAAGGAATAGAGCCGTCATCCTTATTATTCTCAATCACTGTTCCTTGACATGTGAGATGACTGAATATATGATACCAAGTATCATGTGCATGGCCATGTTATTCTTTCAGTCACTCTCGATCAAGCGGCCGAGAACCGATATATTTCCCATACCTTAGTATGAGGGATAAATCCCTTAGCCATCTTTCGTGTCACTCATGTAGCCCGTCCCCAAGCCAATCCTGGCCGTTATGGAAGCCATGTTGCGGACAACATTAGGCTCAGGTCAAACTCAGTTGTTGACTACATAGCGATCACAAAGACTCCTTGGTCTAAGGATACATGACAAGCTACGACACTGAATATGTTCATGACTTAATATATGGCACATATTCAGGGCGGGTCGTCCAATATCATGTCCCACATGATATCTATGATAAGACTCCGGAATCCCATTCCAATGACTAACAGAGCGTAAGCCATAAAGAGCCATCTTTCATACTAGTCGCTTCTAGTGAAGATTTGTTGACTAGGGACCCATCGAGTGTGATCTCTCTCGATCTATGGTTCTATTCACATTGTGGGCATATATCAGAGCACACATCGATATATTACTCCAACACATAAGTAATATAAAGCCGCTTTAATTTTATTGCTAACGATGATATATATACATTTGGACATTTAGGATTGAATTACGGGCACTAAGACTAACACCTCCGTCACTTGTAAGGTTGTAGTGGTCAATGATGCCAGGGGCAGTAGGCAAAGAGGGAGGAGAGACGGAGGGGTTTCCGTGGAGGCCAGACGTTTAGGTCCGTGGTTGTCGTGGAGTCGAGTGTAGCCTCGTCGGGTGCCGGGAGCATGGGCCCTAACACTCCAATCATGACTGTTTTGAGCTGTATGACGATGGAGGCGGGTGGTGAAATCAGTGGCGATGGATAGGGAGAAATGGTCGGCGAATGATTCCTCTTCTTTGGGTGCACTGACTTTTTAAATCCTCATGCTAAGGCTTGTGGCATGGGGCGAGGGTTCCCAAATGGTGGTGTGGTGTGGGAAGCAGGCATGTAAAAATTGCTCAAGGCGCCCGCCTACGCGCTTATATGAGCAATGGCGCCCGATTTTATAAGGGTGGGACGGTCCAATTAATCGGCGATTTGGCCGATTAATCGACCCACTCACACCGAGCCCAAAAATGAAGAAAAAAAGCTAAAAATTTAAACTAATAAAAGGCTACAACTTGAACCTTTTTTTAATTCGTTACTAAAGCTGAGCCCCAAAAAAGATGGAACCCAACATTAGTCAAGAATTCAGTGCTTAGTAGTTGGCACAAGGGATGAACTTTTTATAGAAGAAAGAAAGAGAGTGTTAATGAAACTTGGGCGATGTGCGACTTTAAAATGGTTGGTTTGAAATACTTCCATTCTATACCAATATTTATATTTTACAAACTAAATATTACTATTAAATTGTGTTAGTTGAGTTGTTTGTGGACATTTTAATCAAGTGTTAGTTCTTGAGTTCAAATCACCTTATTGATATTTTTTTTGTTAAAGTCATATGTATGTGTATATATATGTATAATCTTTGATTTTCTTAATATTTTTTTATATAGTATAATATTAAATTTGATAATCTATATTTATTAATAATTAAAAATTAAAAAAATACACATCCGGTTAATCCCCGATTAATCTCCAATTAATGCCCGCCTAGTGCCTAGGACCCCTCGCCGCCCGATTGGCGCCTAGCGTTTTTTACAACACTGGTGTGAAGGACTAGTTAGGGGCATATAGATCATCACGTGGGTGGCTGGCGGCGCTACAGATCTCGATAGAGGTGAGGAAATTTGGACTCGACATGGTGGGATTCGAGAAGGGGTGATGCACAAGGACGACGCACATAAGAGAAGAAGTAACCCTAAAGGCCAAAAATATTTTTAGTCTAGTTAAAATTTTATGTTTTTTATATATTTAATGTTTGATATTATTCATATTATTTATATAGTATAATATAAAAATAATAAAATAATAATACAATTAATCTCCAACTAATCCTCGTCTAGCGCCTAGCACCCTTTTCCCACCCGACTAGCGCCTAATACTTGTTACAACTTTGTGTGACGGTGAAGCTTCTTTGCGCGAGGTAGAAGAAGCACAATAATTTTTTTTCTTTTTTAGTTTATTTATTTTTTTTCCTTTTTAATCAAGGGTTAATTACATTCACCTACCCCGAACTATACACATTTAACGGATACCTACCCCAAGTATCGTATACATACCACGAATTAACAATCGTAACAAAATCCCCCATTCCATCCATTTTCCATCCATTTAATTTCATTTTTTCAGAAATTCTGAAGCTACCCGTAGTGTTACAATCCTAAAACCAACTTTAACCCTAAGTCCAACTCTAAATCTCTCTCCAAACCTAAATTTAACCCTAAAAATGGATGAAAAATGGATGGAAAGGGGGATGTTGTTACAAACTGTTAGTTCACGGTATGTATTCGTTACGAAAAAACTTTGGGGTATTTATCCGTAAAACGTGTATAGTACGGGGTAGGTGAACGTACTTAACCCTCTAATCAATTTTACATAAAATTTGTTTAGTATTTTTTTTTTTCATTTTTGGATTCAATTTTTAGAAATAATTTTAATTTTAATTTTTTTACAATGTTATTTTAAATATATATATATATTTATTTAAGTTTAATTGAATATATTTGTAATAAAAGGTAGGTTTGATTAATTTTATTTAATAACTAATTAGAACTATATTTATTTAGTTTTAACTGAATACATTTATGATTATTAAAATTCGGAACCTAGGGTTTCTCTCCTCCTTCAAATTGCTTTTCCCCTTAAAAAGAAGTCATTTCCGATCTCTTTCATCGTCATAACCGCCCTCCCCTTTTGTTGACCTTCATGGCTGCCTGTTCACTGTCACTACCCACCAACTCCCGCCTGTCAATTCGTTGTGCGGCAGTGGCACGACCGATCAACTAGAGCCCGTGGATCACACCATGGGAGGAAACATCCTATCTCGATACTGATAAAAGAAAACTGCCTCACGAAATGCCGTACCTGCACCCTAGAGACCAACACCTCCAATCAGAACATCAAACCCATACACGATGCCACCGAATCGACACGAAGGAGGATGGGGACACTGCCCTCCACTGGTTCGCCAGAGAAATGGCTTGCTACCATGGAGATCGCCACTCCCGACCAAAACCTCATGCCCAATCAATTAAATCGACATGGTGGACGATAGGGGACCTGCCCTCCGATGGAGATCTAGAGTGGAGGCATTGGAATTGGGATCTTGGGACTTTCGGTGGCCTGTTAGGGAACAACCCCTAACTGCACTCTCATTCCACCCCTACTCCAGGCCTTGCTGTACTAAATCTTGCATACGAAACCGGCAAGCGCCTAGGATTCCGCCTAGACCTGGGGACGTTCGCAACCACAAGCAAGGACGGATCGGGGATCCTAGAAGACTACCTCATCTCATTGGAAGATGCCCCACCTACATGAATAGATCATTTTCGAGCCGACTAATGAGGATGGACTGCCTGGACGAGACTCTGGGTGCATTTCTCGGCTGATGGCGATGCTGTTATGACACCGGGTAGCCCTCGATACTTGTCTATATAGGACTCACCAGGGAGACGTGAGGGACCAACCACACATATGTAAAAGGGAGAAGGATTGATGGACTGAGAGGGACCCTAACAAGACACCCAAGGCACGACAAGAGGACCTCGCAGGTATCCGTCCCCTCCTCGGGAGGAGGAACCTGGCCTTCGAAACCATAGGATGAAGGAACCCTGTTGGCATATCTCTACCTCAGGGACGGACGACTCTACTACTCCCACTCAAGGTAGTTTGGACCCCACAAACATAGCCGAGGAAGACGGCCCCGATGGGGCAGAAGCTAGGCATGATGAACTTCCTCGGGGGTCCCCATGAGTACTCCGAGGCATTGCACAGTGTTACTTAGGAGACATATCCCGACCTCTAGGAGTTAGTTGATCTTTAACTCAGCCTTCTCCTTTCCCCGACATATTCCTTGAGCAACTGTTCCGACATAATAGAACCGATCAAGTCAATATAGGGAAAGTATAATGGACTCACCGTACTTCGGAAAACCATAATAGGGAACCACCACCTAGCATCTCTATAGGTCACACCGGGTTTCTAAATATAGGATCAGTGTTAATACAACCCCTCTCTTGAGAGTATCTTCCATAGTACCCTTGGATATCTTATAGATTTGTCAGCCAACTCTATGGATACTATGGAAGGATTCGGCTCAGCAAAAGTTTATGAACTATTTTCTACAATTATACAATGACTATCTACATCTACATAATTGAAAGCATCAAAGCTACATGGAGATGGAATAGATACTGTACAAGAGGAGTAAGAACTTGGTACCTCACATTCCGCACTTACCTCTAAACTCATGGTTTGATAATGCGTTTCTTGTTCTGTTGTATCACCTAAGTGCTCGGAATGATCTTCCTCAATGTGAATTGCTTAATCGTGTAGAGCTCTCTCATTCACCACTTGTATAACAGCTCCAGAAGCCAGCGGCAGAGCTCATGCACTAACACCACTAAACACCCACATGTCATATGGCGTATGGCTGGAGTAGAGCCTGTACTCCATTCCATATGGCGTACGACTAGAGTAGATTACATAATCCAGGCCATACGGCGTAAGGTTGGAGTAGAGCCGATACTAGGGATGGCAATTTGACCCGAACCCGACGGGTACCCGATGATCCCAACCCGATCGGGGCGGGTTCGGATCGGGTTTATTCACCACCGGGGCGCGTATCAGGGCGTTGACCGGGGCCGGGGCGGGCTCGGGATTGATAGGCCCCGCCCCGATAGTCCTGCACTCCATATTATACATCTGAGTATAAAAATAGTAGCTTGCCATGGTTCGAACTCATGACCTACTGTACTCATAGTTGTAATTTTACCAACTCAACTGAAGGTAATTTGTGTTGTTAACATCTTAGTTTTACATAAAGGGTAAATTACATCTACATATCCCGAACTATACGACTTTAACGGTTTACTGCCCCAAAGTTTATTCGTAACATTCGCCTACCCCGAACTAACCAATAATTACAACGTTGCCCCCTTTCCATCCATGGGTGTTACTTTTTTTGTAAAATGACCGAAATACCCTTTCCCTTTATCCGAATTTACACTCTCATACCACTCATACCCTATAATTAGTTTATTCCTATTAAATCAACTATAAATAAATTAATTAATATCAAATATTATTTAATATTATTTAATTTAATACTTAAAAGAAAATAAAATGTTTATAAATAAATAAATAAATAAATAATTTTTAAAATTTTTATTTTTTATTTTTTTTATTTAAAAAAAATCAGTTTTCATTTTATAAAATTCATATTTCTAATTAAAAAATCAGTTTTATTATTATTTTAAAAAAATGATATTTTATTATTTTAAAATTTAGTCTTTATTTAAAAATAGATTTGTTTTTGAAAAATCAATTTTTAATCCTTTTTAGCTACATTTGTTTCTTCAATTTCTTTTGTTTAAATTCTTTTTTTACTGTTACTGTTCATCTTCTTCATACACATCAAACCAGAAGCATACCCCATCAAATATGGAGAACCCCCAACCCTCTTCTCCGACCACCTGTAACCCTCTTCTCCGACCACCTCCAACCCCCAACCCTCTTCTCCGACCACACCTAAGTTCCAGACCCCAATCAGAAACCAAAATCTCATACAACACCAAAAATTAGAAACTCAAATCTCATACAACACCAAAAATTAAAATCAAATAGAACGATAAAGAGGGAAATTGATGAGGTCTCGCCCTTAGCTTTGCCCATTGCCGCCCCGTGCTCCCCTCGCCGTGGTCAAGAACGATGAAGAAGGACACTGGCGAGGTCTCGCCCGAGACACCGGTGTGGTCTCTCCGTGGGCGCTCGAGACAAAGGAAGCTGTTGACGAAGGACGCCGGTGACGTCTTGCCTTGGATGCCGATGAGGTCTCACCATGGATGCCGGTGTGGCCTTTGATAGAGAGAGAAAGGATAAGAGAGTTCAAAGAAGAGGTGGAGAGAAGAGAGGATAAGAATAAAAAAATATTGTTTAGTAAATATATTTTAAAAAATTGAAAATAGGGTTTATAATGAACAAGGGCGTTTTTGGGATTTTAAAAAAGGTGAACAATGTACAAACGAAAAAGTGGACGGAAGGGGGTAACGTCGTAATTATTGGTTAGTTCGGGGTAGGCGAATGTTACGAATAAACTTTGGGGTAGTATACCGTTAAAGTCGTATAGTTCGAAGTATGTAGATATAATTTACCCTTACATAAATATGAAGTCTGGGGCCCACATCATAAATATTAAAATTGCATAAGGGAGATTCGAACACAAGACATTCTCTAATAATTAAGAGGTTTTACCAACTCAACTACAAACAATTTTTGTTCCTATTCTTTTTTAAAATTATAATTATAAAACAACTCGTATGTTGGATTATTTAAAACTCATGCTTTTTTTGGATCTTTTAACTGAATTTATGTTGGATTATTTGTATGGTTATATAAAATTATTGTACAAAATTGTTATTTCCATGTTGACATATTGCTGTGACTTATTTCCATGTTTTATGACCATATGAAATTTAATGTTGAACTATTTTTATGGTTATATGATGAAATTATACTATGCAGAATAGTTATTTTCACGTTGATACCCTATTGTAAATTAATTTCATGTTTTATGGAAAATATGAAATTTCATGTTGAATTATTTTCATGTTGTTTATTTGGATTCATAATGTTAAAATTTTAATTTTTGCTTACTACTTGATGTGTTAAGTTGATTGAAGAACATGTTTTAATTTTTAAACTTATGTAGATATCTAAATTGGTTTTGCAGTGAATTATTTAATATATATTATTATTATTGTTGTAAGTTGTTTTCACAATACAAGTTGGTTGGTTATATTGTAAATTGGATTTTGTTTTTAACAGTGTATCAGTGGCTCTAAAATATAAATTACACTAAAAGTTTGTTTTTACAGTAAAAGTTTGTTTATACATTAAAAGTTTTTATTTTTACATATTGTTATTTGTTTTGACATTCGGGGCGGGGCGGGTAATCCCCGACCCGTGCGGGGAAAGGTCGGGGCGGGGCAAGGTCGGGGCGGCGCCGGGTACGGGGCGGGTTCGGGTACCGGGTGGGGGAATCGGGTCGGGTTCGGGTTTTGCGATACCCGACCCAAACCCGCCCCGTTGCCATTCCTAGCCGGTACTCCATTTTATATGGCGTACGGCTGGAGTAGATCCCATACTCCACGCCATACGCCGTGCGGTGAAAGTAGAAGTTGTACTTTAGACATACGGCGTAGAAAAGAGCATACGACCTGATCCAGACGTGCACGTCGTGCAGACGAACCAATGAAATTTTTTATGCTCTCTGTCCCAAATGCACGCCCAATACACTTCAAATGCACGTCGTGCAACCCTTTTATCACATTTTCAGGTTCTCCTTGTCCTTTTTGAAGGTCTTTCGTGCATTTTCGAGCTCAACAATCCAATGTCCTGCACATCAATGACCAAAATTAAATTTACACTTACAAAATTGTTCAACTTAAATTGAAAGAACATTAATAGAGCTCGGGTTGCCTCCCGAGAAACACCTTTGTTTAAAGTCGTTGGCTCGGCTTGAGGACGGTCAGTGCCGCCATTCTATCCTCTTCTAGACTAATTGAAAAGTGTTGCGAAGCTTCCTCTCGCCCATACACCTTCAAAAATCTCTTTCGGCTTCTTCCACAAGTTCACCACCAAGCTAAGATCATTTTCCACCAGGACCTTGCACATATAACATCACGGGTTACATTCTCGAATATGGATCAACGTTTCACCCAACATTCCGCTCTTTGTCCTAAGAACATTCATAAGCCCTTATTCCCTGTCATCAAATAAGTTAGATGGAATCACAGTAGGGTATATATCATTTTCATTCAGATACACATATTTCAGATTATCCGGTATAGATTTAAGTTGATCCTTCATAACTACCCTATCATGGTTCTTTAATTTAGGTTTTGGATGGATTTTATTATCTTCTTGATTCACCTCGGTCATGTGATCATCTTTAGAACCGATGAGTTTACATGTTGATTCCTTGGATTTAACATTACCCTTGACTACATAAAATGTCTTCTACTCCTCACCATACCTGACTGTGATTTCCCCTCGTTCTGCATCAATTAATGCTCTTGCAGTAGCCAAAAATGGTCTCCTCATAATGAGAGGGATCCTATGATCCTCTTCCATGTCTAAAACAATGAAATCTGCGGGGTATATAATTTTTCCAACCTTGACTAATACATTCTCTATAATTCCCCTAGGAAGTTTCACTGACCTATCTGCTAATTGTAAGGTCACCGAGGTCGGTGTGGGCTTATCCCCAAGTCCTAACTTCCTAAACACCGATAGTGGCATAATGTTTGTCACGCCCCAATTTCAGTAAAACCGAACTAGGGACGCGAACATTTTAAAACATAAAAACACTTGAAAACCTGTTTTCATTAAACTCTTTAAAAGTACCATTTGTTCAACAAAATAATAAATACAGTTTAAAACACGTCCTAACAAGTGGACAAAGTACACAGTATCCGTCACTAGACTCAAAAGACAACACCCGGACTCCGCTCCCAGCTCCACAAGCTTCGAGAGCTCACCTAGTCCGTCCCACGAACAGTACCTGTAGGAAAAGCAGCTAGGGGTGAGCGTTCGCTCACCACCACGGATAACAGACTGACTACGGCAATATTTAGCAGGCAAAGCAAGTAACACCAACAATGACTCAACACCGGGGAAACCATCCCCAACCCAAGCACTCTGACTGAACAAACACCCACGATGACCTTCCTCGAACGACTCGACACTCTGACACGTAAAGTAGACCTGATCCAACGATTGACCACCTCTTCCAAGGACTCAAAAGAAAGTACGCAACATCAAACAGCATCACAAGGGATCACACACCAACCAAGATCACAAAGAATCGCAAACCAGCTGCCAAGAACGCCCTCCCAGGACTGTAACCCGGTCAGGCCAATCCAAGAATGCTGCAACTTACCGGGACTCTAACCCGTAAGCCAGCCGGAAAATGCTTGCACTTACCGGGACTCTAACCCGTAAGCCAGCCAAAGTATGCGTGCAACTTACCGGGACTCTAACCCGTAAGCCAGCCAAAGTATGCTCACAAACCCAAACCACACACGCGCGGCCAGGACCCCTTTATTGGCGGGCGGGCCCCCTACCCCGTCTGAACGTGCAGACGCGTGTGCTCGTGGACCCCCGTTTCAGGAAGCGGGCCCCCAACCTCCGGTAACCACAAACACAATCACAATCACAAGCAAGTTCAACAACCAGTGACAACACAAGTTCAACACTCACAGGCACTCATGGCCACCAAGACACCAACAGTAAAACGCGCCTGCAACTTACCGAGACTCTAACTCGGTCAGGCCAGCCAAAGACACCAACCTTAGTACTCGGCTCTCAAAGCCACCCAAAACACGAAAGGTAAAGACACGGGTCCAACAACCCCACGGGCACTCATGGCCACCCAAAACTCAACAATAAAACACGCTTGCAACTTACCGAGACTCTAACTCGTAAGCCAGCTAAAACCCCAACAGTAAGGTACGGGCTCTCATGGCCACCCAAACACGATTAACAACACGGGCTCTCATGGCCACCCAAGACACCAAAATAAACAATCAACCTCCTGCTTAACCCAAGCCTCCAACAGTCCTAATATCAACAGTTTCACAATCAACCTCCGGGCATGGTCATATGCCTCCAGTACTCCTAATATCGATAAGTTCTCTGTTCCTACGACACTACTAAGTGTCACAAGCTTTTCTCTTAAACGCTAAAATCTCGTATCACGCTTTTCTAATAAACGCTACAATCCCGTATCATGCTTTTCTAATCTTTAAACAAACCTAATTAACCCACGACACCCCGGTGTCACATGCAATTCTACTGTTAACTTTCCCCAGTCAGGGCCGAGATCCGGCTACTTTTCCCTACCTCAATTGAAGAGCAACCGCTACGCTTCCTAGATCCTGACGTTCTGGCTCGCTACCTCCGAGCTTCACTTCGATCGAAGCCGGACTCTAAAGATAACACGAAAGCCATAAATTAAAGACGGTTCCACCGTTAAGTTAAAGATTACGATTTGTCCAGTCTAAAACTGACATTTGTCCTTTGAACTTGAGGGGGATAAAAGCGGGGTCACGGCGAATCGGGTTTGGGTACCCGAGCATCGAAACCGGTACATGCGAGGCACGGTCCAATGCACGAATCCCGAGGTCCGATTCAGCGGTCCGCTTTTGTTCCTTTTTAAACCCAATTTACAGTCCATTTTAACCAGAGTTCCAGATTCGTTCAACTGCTCGAAATCCGTTTTAAATCCGCTGATTTTACTTCCCTTTTTATTTCCAAATCTGGTTTTAATTTAAAACTCTTTTCAAATTAGGTCATTTTCCAATTTAAATCCCCTTTCTAAACAAAACCGATTTTTCGATTTAGGGTTCCTTTCCCTTCAACTTCAGAAGTTCGATTTTCCATCCAAAACCGATCTCAAACCCTAACTGTTTCAAAACACTTCATTTTCCCTTTTACAACTCGAAATTTTGAGTCCAGATCAACAAGGCAAACATGACCAGATCCAGAATTACAAAACTAACGTTTAAATTCAAAACTGGTTTTATTTCTTCCTTTTCTGGATTTACAGAAGCTCGGACAATACACAGAAACCAAATAAAGTTGAACGGTACGAAACAAATAAACCGGCCGCCGGCGAAGACGTCGCCGGCGACTAAAACCCCCAGGTACCAACCTCACCGTGGAGGAGAGGAAACGACGGGCAGCGGTGACTGCCGCCGTGGGGGACTGGTCCCCGTCTCGGAGCTGGACCGCAGGGTGGGGTCTCGACGGAGCCACGACGCTCCCGGTTCTGCAGGTGTTTCCGGTGGCGGAGCAGCACCGGTGTGGACGATCGAGGGAGAGGAAGAGAGGCTCGGTGCGGCGGAGGTGGCCGGCGACAGCGAGGTAGCTCCGGTCGTGGGCGCGGCGGAGCGCGGTTGAGGACTTCTCCTCGGATCTGACGAATCCGGCTGTAACTCGCCGGATCTGGCGAGCGCCGGCGGCGTTGGGGAGCTGGGGGACGGCGGCTTGACGGCGGCGTAGTTGGACGGATCTGGTGAGGGAGGAGGGTCGGACGGCGAGCTCGGGCTCGGTCGGCGCTGGCGTGGTTGGACGGAGGAGGTGAGGAAGGAGGGTCGGACGGCGAGCTCGGGCTCGGTCGGCGCTGGCGTGGTTGGACGGAGGAGGTGAGGAGGACGGAGGTGAGGGTCGCCGGAGCTGGAGACGGGAGAGGGAAAGGGAGGGGCTCGGTGGCGATGAGAGGGCCGGAGGCGTTGTTTCTGGCGAGATGGGAGGGACAGGGTCGGAAGGGGATCGGAGAAGACGAAGCAGAAGGAGTGGGGGAGGGCGAGAGGGGAGTGGCCGGACTCGGGAGCGGTTACTGGCGACCGGAGTTGAGAGGATGGAGGGAGCTCGGGTGAGGGTTCTGCAGAGAGGGAGAGGGCTGCACGAAGAAGAAGGGGTCGGAATTAGGGTTTCCAACCCTGATTCGCCCTTAAATACCACGCCGGGACTGGGCTTAAGGAGGTTGGGCCTCTGGTCGGCCACGGGCCTCACGGCCCAAGGTTGGAAGAGGAGGGCTCGGTTCAGGCCGGGCCTGGCCGGGTCTGGCCTGCTCTGCTCGGGCCGGGTCGCTGGTCTGGCCGGGTTGCTGGTCGGGTCCGGTCCGACCCAATAGTTTTTTTTTTTTTTTTTTAAACGGGTTTTACAATGTTTATGCTGGCCCCTAAATCACATAGGGACTTTTCAAAGTGTACATTACCTATGTCACATGGTATAGTAAAGTTCGCTGGGTCCTTACACTTAAGAGGTAATTTGTTCAGCAATATGGTTGTACACTCCTCACTTAGATTCGCAATCTCTCCATCTAACAATTTCTTTTTCTGACTTAGCAACCTTTTCATAAATTTTGTTATATTAGGAATCTTGGTCAATGCTTCGAGGTGGAGAATACTCATGTCCAACCTCCTAAAACTATCCAAAAATGAAGAGTATTGAGTAACAAACCTACTATCATTACGTGCAGAGGGAAAAGGAAGAGGTGGAGTCCACTTTTCTGATTCAACAATGGACTCCCTTATCGTCTTACATGTGATGGGTTCTTCAACCTTTACCCTTTTATGGTGGCTCTCAACTGCGCCATCGTTCTTTGGAGAGACATGTTCCTCTAGTGTCTGATTGTGAATTGACATTATGGCATTGGCACTCTTACTGGGGTTCCTTTCTTTGTTGATCGGGAGGCTTCCTAGAGCCTTAGAATTCAATAAAGCTGATATTTACCCAATTTGGATCTCTATGTTCTGGAACCGAGAGTCATTATTCTGATTCACTGCCTGCTGCTCCTGCAAAATTACCTTCTGCTCCTGCACAAATGCCTTGTGCGGCTCAACTTCTTCCTTTTTATTCTCCCCCATCTGTGCCATCATAGTTAGCATCATCTACTCTAGTTTGGAGGAAGAATCTTGTGGGGGTGTATTCTGAGGTTGTTGTTGATACTGTTGATTCTGAGGTCTCTGTTGGAACAGTTGGTTTTAAGGTCTCTGTTGATAGCCTTGTCCTTGAGATCTTTGTTGAAATCCATGAAGAGCTTGACTCTGATTCCCCACACAGTTTACAGTTTCTCCCCGGGGTTCTCCAAGACCTGCAATATAATCAATTGGATCAGGACCTAAGGAAACCTGCATTTCATTCAACCTCTTTGTCACACTCTGGACAATCAGGTCACCACCTTGTCTATTGATGATGACTTCACTACATTAACCGTCCCTTTAGCTCTTGCTCCTCTTCTGTTGGACTGCCAGACCTTACTAGAAGCCATCAAGTTCAGTAGAGCCACGTTGTTTTCTGGAGTCAACTGCACAAAAGAACCTCCAGCTGCTGAATCCAGTTGTCCTTGGTTATCTTCATTCAGACTAAAATAGAAAGTCTGCAATTGGACCCATAATGGTTGACCATGATGTGGACACTGTCTCTATAAGTCAGAGAACCTCTCCCATGCTTCCACTAACGTTTCATCACCTTATTGAGCAAATGTGTTGATGTCAGCTCTCAGCTTTATCGTCTTCTTTGGTGGGAACAACTGATTCATGAATGCGTCCACCAACTGGTCTCATGTTCTGATGCTCCCAGTAGGTAAAGCACGCAACCATTTACTTGCTTTATCCTTCAATGAAAAAGGAAAAAATCGAAGGCGCACTGCATCATCTAAAACTCCATTGTACCTGAATGTATCGCAGAGCTCCATGAATGTATTCAAGTGCTCCAATGGATCCGCATGCACATTCCAATAGAATGGGTCGCCCCTCACCATATTGATAATCGATATCTTGATTTAACATTTGTGTGCTACAAATGGCGGTGTGACAATGCTAGTTTCAAGACCTCGGATCTGAGGAGTTCCATACACCATCCACAGAACTCTCCTCAAGACTGGGTACTAGGTCTGTCACAACAAGACATCCTACTTTACTTTGGGCCATAACAGACTGATTTGAAACCTCTGAAGCCGCTTTAACAAGGGGACTTAAATCCCTACAAGCACTAACTTCACCGACGTCTATAAGCTTATTCAAATCCCTCGACTCAACCGCAAATAGAACAATTCTATATTTCGCAAACTAAGAATCGCGAGAAAAACGCCGAGAATCAGCCTCCGCCCGAACCAACTCTGACAACCAATCAATCACCGAACTCTGATCGACGGTCTGCAACAGCTTTGCTAACCTACCATCCGTCAGTTTCAAACTCTCCTTCTGCGTGACCACAGATCCCAGGGGATTTGAAACTCCACCGTCAGAAACCACGCTCTGGTTTGGAACACCTCTGGCTGGGAATGGTTCCTTTTCAGGCCGAGCATAAGTCACGAAAAGCTTGAAGCCATTGTATTTAAACCCGTTATATACTTCAATGGCCCTCTGAGCTGAAAAAGATGATTGGAACTCCATAAAAACGAAACAACGACCTTTTCTATTGGGTCGTTTCAGAGCAATAGCAGATATGATGGTTCCAAAAACTCCAAAAGTAGAACGCATCCATTCATATGAAGGTAAGATAGGCACATTATACACAAAAAAATTTGAACCTGCAATGTGATCCGTTTCGACTTGATTGACTGTATCCGGGCAGCGAATCAATTGCGAATTAATTTCCTGAGAAGTCGCGATTGCAGGCATTTCCAACTGGGTTGCCAATGCATCGTGTTGGATAATAGGCTTACCAGACCCATGATGGAGAACAGACACAGGCCCATCCCCGCACCGGCCATCTTCTCCGCCCGAATCGCGAATTTTGCAGTGTATCGACTGGGAACGGATATAGACCCGATGAGTTCCGACGCCTCGCCTCCACAAAATCCCGAGCGGAGCCCTGTTTTACTTGTCGGAGAACAGAGGCGCTCTGGACACACCGTTTTCTTCCCTGTCTTCGATTTTGTGCCAGAGGAGATCCCTTTCTCAAAGACCGGCTTGCCTCTTTGTTTCCTCTTGACTGATTTGCTATCATTTTGTGTATCACAAACAAGATTACAGTAGGTTGCATAACTTGATAACAGTACCGAACAAAAGGAAGAAAAACAGAGGGTCTGCATTTTTTGCCAGATTTCGCTTGTGATTGAAGCCAGTCAGCTCATCCGATCAGTTATTGGAGCGAGATATCAAGAACGACTGCTTTGATCATGGTATGTTTAATAGGGTTCCGTCGTGTGTGAAGAACAGTGATCTGCGCGCCGTATATGCTTTTTTTTAATCAACGAAGAAATTATATTAACCACCTTTCTCAGAGATTGAAAAATAGGGGAATGAGAGCTCTGGTCAAGAGTAGCTTGATTCTACAGATGATGATGAGTGATGCAAGGTCTTGAGGTAGTAAGATGAAATAGAAAAATGAAGTTGGACCACTAAAAGATGCCTCAAAGAGAGGGGCAGTAGAGGATACCGGTGTGAAATCCATTAGTATGAGTTGTGGATCCTTCCTCCTTGAATGTAAGCCCTTCTAACCTTGTGCTGATGAACTGAATGTTTCCAATTAAATGTATTCTGGGTGAGGAAACTTGAGTTGAAGCTTTAGCCATGAGAAGTAGTAACCAAGTGTATTAGAGATGATGATAAGCTGCAAAACGAATAAAAGAACACAAGAGGAAACAAAGCACTTCCCAAAGGAACCAGAGGCATCCTAAGAGGGAAGGAGCCATTCAAACTTAAGAATGAACTACCCTCACTCGGAAGGAAAATGAGTAGAAAAACACACACACCCTATGGAAAAGGACCAGACGAACACTCAAAGGACCTCACAAGCCTCACCAACACTCAGGACCAACCCCTACCCAAAAGTCCCCAGAATCATGTATTGTAACAGATGACTTGCAATGCAAGCATTAACAAAAAACACCATGCACCAGGGAAAATGAATAAACTGGAGTACAAATGATATCTGAAACCCCAAAAAATCAATAAGCCATGATTGTTTTAGAAACAAGACTTGGGATCCTCCTTCCAAGTCAGGAAATTGAAGTAGTAATCTTCACTAAATTGTGACCATTCCCCAAAATAATCCTTGTTCTGAATAGAGGAAAAAATTACTAATTGAATGACTTCTTTTCCTTGAAAAACATAATTATTTCTAGCCAGCTAAAGGCACTATAAAGAGGTCTTAGGAATAGATCCCCACATCTTTATGTATTTGGAGGGAACTAGAGTGTGCAAAGAGTATAATAGATTTTTAATATTGTTTGGAATTACTATTGAAATCTACCACCAGGATAATATCAACCCCTAGTCCTCCCAGGCCTTTTGACAGTGTAGAAGAAGATGAACCTCATCTTCTAGATCATAATTATAAATAGCACAAATCAGATCCTGAAATGAAAGGGCCATACCTCTTAATTCTAGAAAGCATTTTGAGGGAATTGCTTCCAGACAAGCAAGCCAGCAGAAAGATGTTATTTTAAGAGGAGTTCTTGAAGCCCACAAATGAATTGCCCGTCCTAGTTTGGAGATGACTGGCATTTCAAGTAAAGAGTAAAGCTTGCTAACAGAAAAGCCTCTATGATCCCCTTCCCATATAAGAACATCTTCTACATTGTCCCCAATACAGTTTGTGATAATATAGTACATAGAACCATCTATTCCTGTATTTTCTAACCTATAGGAGATCTTTTCAGCATCAGATCCAATGAATCACCATCCCTCGTATTAGAGATTGACTTTCCTTTTGATTTTTCCAGTAGATACATCATTGGGAATAATTCTTTGAAAGATAATTCTCCCCACCAAATATCACCCTAGAATAAGATTCGGGTTCCATTTCCCAGGTTCCAATGGAGGCATTTCTGGCCAAATACATCTACAAATCTTGGATCAAGCTGGAGGGCTAAGATATGTTTCATGAAGAAGGAACTATGAACTTCTGTGAACAGAGAAAGATCCCATTGGTTAGAGTCATATCCAAATCTAGCACAAATTTCTTGTTTCCATAAAGGGTGTATTTCAGAGGCAAATCCCCACCACCATTTTTCTAGGAGGCATGAGTTCATTAGAGTAAGACTTTTAATACCTAGACTCCCACGATCCTTTGGTTTACATATTGTGTTCCAATTAGTTTTGGAGAACACCCCATCCTTAGTTGATCCATACCACACGAGTTTTCTATGCCAACTTTGTAAAGTTTTGAGCACTATCTTTGGAGATTTCAATATTGAGAAGAAATATAAAGGTAGAGCCCCAAGGGTAGACTTGATCAAAGTTATCCTACCTCCAAATGATAGACATTTTGCATGCCATAATCCCAAGGATTTCTTGTATCTGTCAATGATAGTCTTCCAAGGCTTGATCTTTTTATAATTTGCTCAAAGAGAAAATTCCAGATACGATAAAGGTAGAGATTGAGCAGGACAAACCAAAGAATTGGAATATATTTCTTGTAAGAACCACTCCCAGTCAATGCCAGTCAAATCGGCGAAAAACAGGAAAATTTAAAAATTTTGGACAGACACTTAAATGAACCTAAATTTGACCCCGAGGGTCATATCGGACCTAAGTTGACCCCGATATCGACCAAAGTGAGTTCCGGGGGACTGGGGAAACTTTCTGACCAATTTGGGAAAGGTTGACTTTTTGTGGAAAAGTCAACCGAGCTACGTTTTGGTCCGTTCGAGGTCCGTTTTGGATCCAAAAAGCTTACCCGTCGTCACAAAGGCCTTAGTTGAGCCGCTTCCTTGTAGCCCGTGAAGTTTCGTAATTTCTTGGAAAAAGTGCCCGTTCGGGTCCCGAGACGGCCGAATTTCACGAATCTGACTGAAAAATATCTACAAGATATTTTACAAAAGGGGTGGGACCCACTTGCCACATGTCACCAATGTGGTGGTGTTAGGTAACATTGAACAAAACAAAGAAATGGAAAGGTGATGTTAGTTTTGTAAATATGTTAAAAGTGATTTTGAAACAAAACAAAGGAGATGGCAGTGTAGGTGTTCGGCCATTATAGAAAAAAAAGGAGTTTTGAAGAGAGAGAAAGGAAATAGAAAGAGGAGAGAAGGAGGAGAGAAAAGATAAGGGGGGAGTTAGGGTTTTGGTATTTCCCGACTATCCAACCGATGGATCGTCTCAACGATCAAGGAATCGAGCTCCCACCGTCATTCCCTACGGTGAGTACCCTTTCGATTTTAGTTTTGGTACGTTTAAAGTTTAGGGTTTGGGTTAAAACGAGTAAACTATGGGTGAGTTGAGGTGTGGGGTTCGTTGGAGATGTTTTGGAGCGAAAGATGAACGTTTTCCGGTGATCGGAGGCTCGGGGAGCTCCGGCCACCGTGTATGGTGGCTGCCGGAGTTGGGGTGGTGGCTGGCCGGAGCTAGGACCGGCCACCACCATGGTGAACCGGCCCAAAATCGGCCCAACCACCCTCGGGTCTTAAGGGTCGGGTGGGGCCCACATGCTCGGGTCTCGGGTTTTCTTGTTCGGGTGGTTTAGGATGTTCCCCAAGTCGTTAATCCACACCCGGAACGAATTTTGGAATTAAATTGTAAAAGTTGTAAATGACGGGTTAGAAACTTTTAACGCGAATTAAATTGCTCGGAAGTCGGAAGTTGATTCCGTCGATTGTGTTGGAACCTTTGAATTATTCTAAGACCGTAGAAACGAAAACGGGAATTTTCGGAGCCCCGGAAGGGCGTTTTCAAAACCCGGGCAGATTCGCCGAACCGGGCGAATCGGGCCTTTCCGGGTCCATTATCGACAATGTCGAGTATTTGGGAAGTTTGGGAGTGATCGACATTGTCGGGATTGCATTTGGGCATCAAGTGTATTAAAATTCAGTTTATGCCTGCAAGCTTAAAAAGTATTTTAAATTGTGTTCTTATTAGATCGTGCCACCGACAGAGGAAAGGGAAAGCTAGGCGAGTGATCGTGAGCACGCCAGAGCTTGGTTGTGAGCTTTTGGGGAAAGCGTACGAGGTAGGGAAAAGTAGCCGGATCTCGGCCCTGACTAGGGAAAGTTAACAGTAGAAATGCATGTGACACTTGGGTGTCGTGGGTGAAGTAAGTTTATCGAACAATAGAAAGGCAGGAGACACTGGGTGGTGCCGTATCATACGGGAACGTATCGAACAATAGAAATGCATGTGACACTTAGTAGTGTCGTAGGAGCAATGAACTTATCGATATTAGAATTACTGGAGGCATTTGGTTATGCCCGGAGGTTGATTGTTTAGTTTGTGTCTTGGGTGGCCATGAGTGCCCGTGGGGTTGTTACACCCCACGGAGATCGGTAAGGTTGAGCGTCTTCTTTGGCGATGAGGGCGGCTCCCCTTCCGACCAGCTATCTGAAAAGTATGGCTTTATACATCGTCGACAGGTCGACCGCCTGACCCGACAGGGATCGGGGAAGTTGCGTGGGCAGGCTCGAGCCCAGCCGGTTAGCAACCGGCACTGAGCAGCTGGAGTGCGATCCTTTGCGATCTTGTTTGGTGTGCGATCCTTTGTGATCTTGGGTGTTGCGTGGTTATCTTTTGAGTCTTTGACAGCTTGTCGTAACCGCTGTGTTGGGTCTACATTACGTGTCCGAGTGTTGAGTCGGTTGGGGAAAGTAACAGTTGTGTGTCAGTCGGGTTACTTGAGTTGGGGATAGTAGTCCCCGGTGTTGGGTTTGTTGTTGGTGTTTCCGGCATTGTCTGCTAGTATGTCGTAGTCAGTCTGGCATCCGTGGTGGTGAGCGAACGCTCACCCCTAGCTGCTTTTCCTACAGGTACTGGTCGCGGGACGGACTAGGTGAGCTCTCGAAGCTTGAAGAGCTAGGAGCGGGAGTCTGGGTTTCCTTTTGAGTTTAGCGATGTACGCCTTGTCTTTTATCCGCTTGTCACGCCCCAATTTCAGTAAACCGAACTAGGGACGCGAACGTTTTAAAAACATAAAAACACTTGAAACCTGTTTTCATTAAACACTTTAAAATGCCAGTTTAGTTCAACAAAATAATATTTACAACTTAAAATACGTCCCAACACGTGGACAAAAGTACAAGGTATCTGTCACTAGACTCAAAAGACAAAACTCGGACTCCGCTCCTAGCTCCACAAGCTTCGAGAGCTCACCTAGTCCGTCCCACGAACAGTACCTGTAGGAAAAGCAGCTAGGGCTGAACGTTCGCTCACCACCACGGATAACAGACTGACTACGGCATAATTAGCAGACAAAGCAGGTAACACCGACAACAACTCAACAACGGGGAACACCATCCCCAAACCAAGCACTCTGACTGAACATACACCCACTGTTGCCTTCCCTGACCAACTCAACACCCTGACACGTAAAGTAGACCCGACACAACCATTGACGACCTCTTCCAAGGACTCACAGAAAGTTACGCAACACCAAACAACATCACAAGGGATCACACACCAAACAAGATCACAAAGGATCGCACACCAAACAAGATCACAAAGGATCGCAAACCAGCTGCCAAGAATGCTCACGCCCTCCCGGGACTCTAACCCGGTTAGGCCAACCTGAGAATGCTGCAACTTACCGAGACTCTAACTCGTAAGCCAGCCGCAAAATGCTTGCACTTACCGAGACTCTAACTCGTAAGCCAGCCAAAGAATGCGTGCAACTTACCGAGACTCTAACTCGTAAGCCAGCCAAAGTATGCTCACAAACCCAAACCACACACGCGCGGCCAGGACCCCTTTATTGGCACGCGGGCCCCCTACCCTGTCTGAACATGCAGACGCGTGTGCTCGTGGACCCCCGTTTCATGAAGCGGGCCCCCAACCTCAGGTAACCACAAACACAATCACAAACAAGTTCAACAACCAGTAACAACACAAGTTCAACACTCGCAGGCACTCACGGCCACCAAGACACCAACAGTAAAACTCGGACTCAACAGCCCACAGGCACTCACGGCCTCCCAAGACACACCAACCGTAAGACACTGACTCAACAGCCCACAGGCACTCACGGCCTCCCAAGACACACCAACAGTACAACACGGACTCAACAGCCCCACAGGCACTCACGACCACTCAAACCACCAGTAGTAAAGACACGGGTTCAACAACCCCACGGGCACTCATGGCCACCCAACACTCAACGATAAAACACGCTTGCAACTTACCGAGACTCTAACTAGTAAGCCAGCTAAAACACCAAAGATAAAGACACGGGTTCAACAACCCCACGGGCACTCATGGCCACCCAAGACTCAACAATAAAACACGCTCGCAACTTACCGAGACTCTAACTCGTAAGCCAGCTAAAGAATGCTTGCAACCCCCCCGAGACTCTAACTCGGTCAGGCCAGCCAAAGACACCAACCTCAGTACACGGGCTCTCAAGGCCACCCAAGACACAACAACAAAACACAGGCTCTCATGGCCACCCAAACTCAACAATAAAACACGGGCTCTCAAGGCCACCCAAGACACCAAAAATCAATCAACCTCCGGCTTAACCAAAGCCTCCAACAGTCCTAATATCAACAGTTTCTCAATCAACCTCCGGGCATGGTCATATGCCTCCAGTACTCCTAATATCGATAAGTTCACAAACAACCTCCGGGCATGGTCATATGCCTCCAGTAATTATAATGTCGCTAAGTTCTCTGTTACTACGACACTACTAAGTGTCACATGCTTTTCTCATAAACGTTACAATCTCGTATCATGCTTTTCTAATAATTAAAATAAACCTACTCAACCCACGACACCCCGGTGTCACATGCAATTCTACTGTTAACTTTCCCTAATCGGGGCCGAGATCCGGCTACTTTTCCCTACCTCGTGCGTGTTCTCCCAAAAGCCAAACCACGAGCTCCGGTGATGATCTCAGTCACTCACCCAGCTTTCCCTTGCCTCGGTCCGTGGCACGATCTAAAAGAACACAATTTAAAGGAACTTAACAACTTGCAGGAATAAACTGAAAATCATTAAACTCGATGCCCAAACTTAACCCCGACAATGTCGATCACTCCCAAACTTCCCAATTACTCGACATTGTCGATAAGAGACCCGTCAAGGCCCGATTCGCCCGACATGGCGAACCTGCCCGGGTTTAGTAAATGCCCTTCCAGGGCTCCAAAAGTTCCCGTTTTCGTATCTACGGTCTTAGAATAATTCAAGGGTCCCAATGTACTTGACCGAATTTAATTCCGACTTCCGAGTCAATTAAATGACGTTTAAAGTTTCTAAACCCGATAAATTACAACTTCTCCAATTTAATTCCAAATTTCGATTCGATTAAGGATAAATGGTCCGGGGAACGTTTTAAACCACCCGAACGATAAAACCTGAGCACCCGAGCACGTGGGCCCCACCCACACTACTTGGCCGAGCCCTAGGGTTTAAGGGGAGGGGCTCGGCCACCATGTGGTGGCTGGTGCCAGCTCCGGCCAGCCACCTCATGGCCGGCCGGCCACCACCCACGGTGGCCGGAGCTCCTCCCGAGTCTCCGGTCACCGGAAAACGTCCAATTAAACCCCCAAACACCTCTAAAACGTCTCCAACACCTCCCCAACCTCCACACAACCCTAAATCATTCATTTTAACAAAACCCTAGCTTTCCAAAATAATCAAAACGATAATCGGTTAGGGTATTACCGTAGAGGAGGATGAGGGGAACGAGTTTGCTCCTTGATTTAAGACGATCCAAAGGTTCGATAAACTCCAAAACCCTAGCTCCTTCACCTTCTCTCTTCTTCTCCTTCTCTCTCTAACTCTCTTCTTCCTTTTTCTATTTTCTTAAACTAACACAAAACCTATTTTTCTCTCCTTTAAAAACCCTATGTTCGGCCACACCTCCCATCCACTCATTTTCCCCCCAAAACTAACACCACCACTAATTGGACAAGTGGCAAGATGGGTCCCACACCTTTTGGAAAATATCTAGTTGATATTTTCAAATCAGTTTCACGAAAAACGGACGTTTCGGGCCCTGAACGGGCACTTTTCCCAAGAAATTACCAAACTTGGCGGGCTAAAAGGAAATGGCTCAACTAAGACCGCTGCGACGACGGCTAAGCTTTTTGGATCCAAAACGGTCCTCGAATGGACCAAAACGTCGCTCGGTTGACTTTTCCAGCGAAAAGTCAACATTTCCCAAATTGATCAGAAAGTTGCCCTGAGTCCCCCGGAACTCCCTTTGGTCAATAACGGGGTCAACTTAAGTCCGGTATGACACTCGGGGTCATTTTAGGTTCACTTAACTGTCAGTCTTAAAATTTTTAAATTTTCTGTTTTTCGCAGGTTTGACTGGCGTTGACCGGGAGTGGTTATTACAATCTACCCCCTTAAAGGAATTTCGTCCGCGAAATTAGAAAAACGCTCATAAAAAGTACAATAAACACGTACCCTGGTCGGTCTCACGGTAGGTAGGGGATCCTAGGGCCCGGGAATCGGTAGCCGCGTACATTCTCCCCGCTGGCGCCTACTGTCTCTGGCTCGGCGCACTAACTGCTGAATATCCATAGCTCTGTTGCTGTCTCGGAGCTGGCTCGCTCGTCGACGGCTGCGAAAACCCCGACCGTTGGCTCTGACGAGGGCGCGACTGCTGTGATTGTCGCACTGTCGTTGCCCCCAACGGCTCATAGCACTGGCCGATAGTGTGCCCAACGCGGCCGTACCGGTGACACCTGGTCTCGTCGGCCCTCGGCCCCGTGTTCATCGGACACTCTCGCTGCATGTGGTCTGGCTGCCCGCAGCTATAGAATCCCAGCCGTCTCTCCGAAGCGACTGGCCCCACTGACGCCACCGACCCCCGTTGTCTCGATCCATCCTGATGAGTCTATGGTTGGAAGGATCCCGTGGTCCTCTGCCTCTGCGGGTCTCGTGACTCAGACGGCCCTGCAAAGCTGGTCGGCCGCTGTCAGACCTCACGGGTCCTGTCCGCATCCCGGATACCCTGCTCCACCGTCGCTGCGGTGTCCACAAGATCTGTATACTTCCGCAATCTCAAGGCGAGGACCTTGTCCCGAATCACCGGTCTTAGTCCCCCTGGAACCGCAGACAACGGTTCTGCTCAGTAGTCACCATCTCCGGCGTGAATCTAGTCAAGGCCGTGAATCTGGCCTCGTATTCCGCCACTGTCAATCCTCCCTGCTCCAGATCTAGGAACTGCCGATGTCGTTCCAGCCGAGCCGACTCGGGAAAATACTACGCCATAAACACATCCTAGAAGATGCTTTAGTCGTATCCAACCATGTCCTTCACACGCCCCCACCAGTGGTAGGCGCTGTCCCTCAGCTGGTGAGCTGCGAAGGACACTCTGCGGCGACCGTCTTCGATACTTGATGTATCTTGGTCCCGCGTGACCTGCTCTATCCACCTCTCGGCTAGGTCGGGGTTCAGCTCCCCGAAAAATGTAGGTATCCCGAGCTTCAGGAAGTCTAGTGGTGCTCGGGATGTGTGATCCTCTGTCTGACCGGGCCTCACTGGGACCGCGGCTGCCTCCGGGGCTGGCGAAGCCGACCCTCGACTGGCGATGATCGCCACTAAACTCTGGACTGTCCTGGTCAGCTCATCCAGGGCAGTCATAACGGGTGGGTCTGCGACCGGCGGGACGCTGGGCGTGCCCGTAGAAGGTCCCGCATCGCTCCTCTTGTCCTCACCGACAGGAGTACCCTGCGCCTCGGCGTACTCGGCGGGCTCAACGGTGGGCACCCGTTCTGGTGTCCCCGCTGACCGTCCCCGCCTGCCTCGCGAGGGCGCTCGTCCTCGTGCCACTGCTGCTCTTCCTCGTCCGCCACAAGCCATCAGCAGGTATCCTCTGCACGGATACACGCAAACGTTCAGTTTGCGAACTCAAATAAAGACAACCAGCTCGAACACACTAACGTTCAAACGGTCTACGTCTACCCCAACGTACTTGTTACTAAACGCCACACCGTTCACGCTAAACATCCTTTAATAATAACATCACGTAAGCGGAACCTCAGATTTAAGCACACCAACGTATACCAAGCCCTCATCCAGTCCTCTATGCACTTACTTATAACTTTCCGCAACCAAACCAGTGTTCGCTACTCGTCCCTTGCGGGAAAGTAGTAAAGGGGATGAGCGTTATGCTCACCTCCACGGACACCCGTTCGATTATGGCATACTAGTAACGCACCAAGGACTTACCACTCTAGTCAGGGCAAACCCCCACCTCAAGTCCTCGCTCGAGTAAGATAACCTCGACACGGGAAACACGTCCTCAAACCAGTAAAACACTACTGCTCATGCTATTTAGGCCTCAATTATAATAATACGTAAGCGAAAAAATTCAACAACAACCCAACCGTATACCGGGCCTACGGCCTCTACAACCCACAACCGTGAACACAAACCCGTAAAACCAACGCTCAACCAAACCAACCCTTTTTCTTTTCCTTTTTTTTTCCTTTTTTTTTCGAAAACCGGCTGGACCGGTCCGGTAGGTGGGCCGGACCATATGGCGTTCCGGGCCGGCATGCCCTCCGTGTCGGGCTGGCTTCCGGGCCGGCATGCCATCCGTGCCGTACTGGCTGCCGGGCCGGCACGCCAGCCGGTCCGTGCTGGCTGCCGGATCGGACCAGCGAGCACGTCCTGGTCTCGTACCAGGTCGCCCCGTGGTCCGTCCCGTAACTGCGCCAGCTTCGCCCCTATCACCCCGTCACGTCGATCCTAGGACACTCGCATCCTACCCTTCTCCTAGCGACCCGCACGCTTGTGCGTCGTAGACACTCGACCACTAAAACGACCAAAGACGTACCACAAAACCTGACTAAACCACAAACACAAGCCAAACCGGCCAAACACCCATAACAACAACTACGACGACACCCGCCCACCGGGCCAACCAAAGTCAAACAGCGCCCACCGGGCCAACCAAGACTCTGCAACACGCCCACCGGGCCAACCAACAACAATCACAATACGCCCACAGGGCCAAACGAAGTCAAACACAAATGCCCACGGCGTCAAACAACATCAAGACAATCAAAATTTTAAAGCTTTCTCCACTTCATTTTTAAAACCTCATACTTGACATCACGCAGTTACAACCCGGTCCAGGCGTCCCCGAACTACGTTGTACCGACTTGATATCAGCACCGTCACGTTCGACTACAGGAGCGCTCCTGATTCGACCCGCGACAGCTTAAAAACGTTTCACGCGGCAACAACAATCAGCAAGCCAGCAAGAAAACACCGCACGTACACACAAACACAAGCAGGACTCACAACACCACGGGTCTACACACGGGTCCCGACCTGCGTACCCAACGTACGACGGGTCTGTCGACTCGACTCTCCCCACCTAATTGACGTACAGTCCGAGGTGTGAAACCTCGAGCTCTGATACCAAGCTGTCACGCCCCAATTTCAGTAAACCGAACTAGGGACGCGAACGTTTTAAAAACATAAAAACACTTGAAACCTGTTTTCATTAAACACTTTAAAATGCCAGTTTAGTTCAACAAAATAATATTTACAACTTAAAATACGTCCCAACACATGGACAAAAGTACAAGGTATCCGTCACTAGACTCAAAAGACAAAACCCGGACTCCGCTCCTAGCTCCACAAGCTTCGAGAGCTCACCTAGTCCGTCCCACGAACAGTACCTGTAGGAAAAGCAGCTAGGGGTGAGCGTTCGCTCACCACCACGGATAACAGACTGACTACGGCATAATTAGCAGACAAAGCAGGTAACACCGACAACAACTCAACAACGGGGAACACCATCCCCAACCCAAGCACTCTGACTGAACATACACCCACTGTTGCCTTCCTTGACCAACTCAACACCCTGACACGTAAAGTAGACTCGACACAACCATTGACGACCTCTTCCAAGGACTCAAAGAAAGTTACGCAACACCAAACAGCATCACAAGGGATCACACACCAAACAAGATCACAAAGGATCGCACACCAAACGAGATCACAAAGGATCGCAAACCAGCTGCCAAGAATGCTCACGCCCTCCCGGGACTCTAACCCGGTCAGGCCAACCCGAGAATGCTGCAACTTACCGAGACTCTTACTCGTAAGCCAGCCAAAGAATGCTTGCAACTTACCGAGACTCTAACTCGTAAGCCAGCCAAAGTATGCTCACAAACCCAAACCACACACGCGCGGCCAGGACCCCTTTATTGGCGGGCGAGCCCCCTACCCCGTCTGAACATGCAGACGCGTGTGCTCGTGGACCCCCGTTTCATGAAGCGGGCCCCCAACCTCAGGTAACCACAAACACAATCACAATCACAAGAAAGTTCAACAACCAGTAACAACACAAGTTCAACACTCGAACGGTAAAACCCGATAAATTACAACTTCTCCAATTTAATTCCAAATGTACTTGACCGAATTTAATTCCGACTTCCGAGTCAATTAAATGACGTTTAAAGTTTCTAAACCCGATAAATTACAACTTCTCCAATTTAATTCCAAATTTCGATTCGATTAAGGATAAATGGTCCGGGGAACGTTTTAAACCACCCGAACGATAAAACATGAGCACCCGAGCACGTGGGCCCCACCCACACTACTTGGCCGAGCCCTAGGGTTTAAGGGGAGGGGCTCGGCCACCATGTGGTGGCTGGTGCCAGCTCCGGCCAGCCACCTCATGGCCGACCGGCCACCACCCACGGTGGCCGGAGCTCCTCCCGAGTCTCCGGTCACCGGAAAACGTCCAATTAAACCCCCAAACACCTCTAAAACGTCTCCAACACCTCCCCAACCTCCACACAACCCTAAATCATTCATTTTAACAAAACCCTAGCTTTCCAAAATAATCAAAACGAGAATCGGTTTGGGTATTACCGTAGAGGAGGATGAGGGGAACGAGTTTGCTCCTTGCTTTAAGACGATCCAAAGGTTCGATAAACTCCAAAACCCTAGCTCCTTCACCTTCTCTCTTCTTCTCCTTCTCCTTCTCTCTCTAACTCTCTTCTTCCTTTTTCTATTTTCTTAAACTAACACAAAACCTATTTTTCTCTCCTTTAAAACCCTATGTTCGGCCACACCTCTCATCCACTCATTTTCCCCCCAAAACTAACACCACCACTAATTGGACAAGTGGCAAGGTGGGTCCCACACCTTTTGGAAAATATCTGATTGATATTTTCCAATCAGTTTCGCGAAAAACGGACGTTTCGGGCCCCGAACGGGCACTTTTCCCGAGCCCTAGGGTTTAAGGGGAGGGGCTTGGCGGGCTACAAGGAAATGGCTCAACTAAGACCGCTGCGATGACGGCTAAGCTTTTTGGATCCAAAACGGTCCTCGAATGGACCAAAACGTCGCTCGGTTGACTTTTCCAGCGAAAAGTCAACATTTCCCAAATTGATCAAAAAGTTGCCCTGAGTGCCCCGGAACTCACTTTGGTCAATAAAGGGGTCAACTTAAGTCCGGTATGACACTCGGGGTCATTTTAGGTTCACTTAACTGTCAGTCTTAAAAATTTTAAATTTTCCGCTTTTTCGCAGGTTTGACTGGCGTTGACCAGGAGTGGTTATTACACCGCTTGTTGGGACGTACTTTTGAGTTGTAAATTATTATTTTGATTAACTAAATGGTGATTTTAAGCGATTTAATTAAAAGGTTTGAAAATGGTTTTATTGTGTTACCGTTCGCGTTCCGGGTTCGGTTCTACTGAATTTGGGGCGTGACATTTCTTCATCTGGAGGAGGGAGATTCATAGGAATTACAGATGATTTATTGAAGTTGACACCTAATCTAGAATCCATTTGAAACATTAAGAAAGCATTCTTGAGATTATCAATCCCCTCCAATGATGCATGAATGAAAAAAATGGAGTCGTCAAAAAAATTGTAAGTGGGAGATAACATGACCATTTAACCCCAACTTAATTCCTTGAAATTTGTTTGCTGTTATACCAACCTTCATAATCTGATTTCAACCCTCTACTATCAGTGTGAAGATCAGTGGAGAGAGCGCACATCCTTACCTAAGATCCATGTGTATTTTGAAATCAGGTGAAGGAGTCCCATTGATGAGTATGGAGACATAAGCTCTGAAGTAGGAAATCATCCATAATCTTCAAAGAGGACCAAACACCATTCTTCTGAGCATCTTCAAAATAAATATCCAACTCACATTATTAAAAGCCTTTTCAAAATCTGCTTTGAAAACAATGGCTCTTTGTTTTGTAATTTTGAGATGTTGTACCACTTCATTGGGTATCATAATTTCATCAAAGATCTGTCTTCCAAATATAAAGCCTGTATGTTCATATCTAACCAATGTACGGAGCATTACCTTTACTCTTGTTAATCTGAACATGCCATTATAGCTAATAAAAAAAATTCTGAGAAATCCCTTTCAAGTCAATCTACTTGATCTTGTGAGATAGTGTTGAAATTGAGAGGCTCAAGGGATATTATATCAATTGGGATTGAGAAAACCTGCCATTAAAATGAATTGTTGCTACTTCTTTGATCTGAACTAGATCAGTTAGATTTTGCCCTTGAAAGTTGATTTGAGATATTTGCTTGTGGGCTCCTTTAAAGTTTGTTATTCTGTGGAATGATTTAGAATCTTTATCTCCATAATAAGCCCAATTTTTCCTGGCCTTTAGACTCCATAGCTTAGCTAACTGTTTGGTTTTGAGAATTAGTTCGGCCCTCAATCTTCCTCTATTAGAGCTTTCAATAAGGGTTAGTGGCCTTGAGTCTATTATAGAGTCCAATTGATCTATCTCAATTCTAAGGCTTGGAATAGTAGATTAAAGGATACCAAATACTTCTACATTCCACTTTTTAAGATCCTGTTTCAGCAGTTTTAATTTCTGGCAAAGAACAATATGTGGGAAATCCGATATTGAATAAGATGCCCAGAAAGCTTCTACTATTGGGAGAAATCTTGAGTCTTCTATCCATATGTTAAGAAACTTGAATGGTCTTGGGCCCCAATCTGATTGCTTATCAGTGAGGATTAAGGCTTTATGATCTGAGATGTACCTTGGGGGGCTTGTTTGTGTGAGGGTGCCTAAGGATGCAAGTAACTCACTAGAGACCAGAAACCTATCTATTCTGGATGCTGAGGAGGCAGGTCCATACCAAGTGTATTTTCCACCAGAGAGACGGATGTCAATGAGAGCCACATTGTTAATGAAGGTTTGCAAGTAGACCATATCTGAATTTGTACTTCTGCAATATGTCCTCTCCTCAGGAGCAAGAATTGCATTAAAATCACCAGCTATAAAGATAAAATCTATAGCATTTAAGGCATGTATCTTAGATTCTAAATCTATCTAAAGTTCTAGCTTGCCTTGAGTATAACATGGAGCATAGACATTTATAATGCAACAACATTTATTTAAAGATTTGATCAAACCTGTCCATATGAGGGCTCCATCCATATTAATACAGACCTGTTTCTAAAAGGATGAGGACTTCCAAATAGCGATAAGATGATCCTATTTCAGGGTTGAAGTCCATCTCCCAACCCCAATAGAGTCCACATGATCTGAGAAAAGAAATAGGAATCTTCTCTAGCTTTGATTCCTGAATTCGAATGAACTGGGGAGCTTGCTTGCGCAACATGTCTGATAGAATTTTTTTCTTCTGAGAAGAAAATAATCTACTCATGTTCCATGAGAGGAATTTTATAGATGGTTTTTTTACTGTGGTGCAGTTTTAGAAGACATGGAGTCTCCTAAATCACCAAAACCATTGTCTGAATCCCTCTCAGGATCAACATAATCATCTTCACTACCAGCTTCTAGCTCAACACTTGAATTTGTATCTCCTTCTAAAGCTCTAACCCTACTAACAAAGAAGTTTTATGAGCAGGCACATTTAAGGCCAATAGCTTTTCCAAATTCCCAAGCTTTGTGACCTTCATGATTTTCAGAAGTGTTTGATGTAGTTGTAGATGGAGTTTTGGAGTTTTCTTTTCCTTGCTTTAGTCTTGATCTGGTTTCATATACATGAGAAAAGACTTTCTTTTGCCTTTTAATTTTTTGAGCCAAGGAGGGGGGGTGGGGGGGATGAAATTTCCTCAGCTCTAAAGCCCATAAAATTAGCCACTTCAGTGATTTGTTTCTGTAGAAAGTGAATAGGAGTAGGAGCAGTAGCTGTTGGAAGAGGTTGTGAACTGATGTTTGCACTTGCTTCCAGCCTTATATGAGCTTGTGATTGTGAGTTTATGGAGCTGAGGCCACGTGTTAGGTCAGTAGCAATTCATGTTTCTGTTTCCAAGGAGGGCTCTATATCAAAGGGAAGAGAAGGACAAGAGGCCAAAAAAATGCTCCATTGTACTTTCTTTCTCTTTTGTAGGTGAGAATAGTTCCATATTAACCATACTCTGAACATGCTGTTGAACTAATACAATTACTGAAGCATCTTCTACTCACTGTAACAAGTAAACGAACATTAGACATCTCTTTTGTTGTGTTCTCTACAACAGCAACAGAGGGAATGTTGGCACCATCAATTCCATTAGAGGTATGTAGAATTTGTACCATAGTAAAGGGAATGTTTTCTTTGGCAAGACCTTCCTCAGCCACCAACTCATGCTCACCCATATCCCTAGACCCTTGTACCTTGTGTTGTAATGAATTTTCAGGAGAGAATGTATCCTCAATAATTAAATGGGATAATGCTGGATCCTAACTATGTTGGAAAGGTGTTTTTCACGTCCTAACTGAGGGTCACCTTTTGTTACATGTCCTATACCAAAAGTCACCTTTTGTCACATGTCCTATACAAAAGGTGGTTTTTTTTTAACAACACATGAAAAATGATACAAAAAAAGTGTGTTTTTTTTGGTAAATTTACACCACCTACCTCTTGTAGTGCACTGATAAACGCAAATTATACAAAAATTAAGAGGAAAACTCATCGAATGCGAACGTTATACCCCTTTTTTGGTGTCATTTTTCATGTTTTGCAAAAAAGAACCACCTTTGGTATAGGACATGTAACAAAAGGTGACCCTCAGTTAGGACGTGAAATACACCTTTCCAACACAGTTAGGATTTGGGGTTTTCCCTAATTAAATTTTGCACAGGACTTGAACCTTCTTCCTCAGATAGAATTTCATTCTTAGAGTTGTTGAGTAAATTTTGCAGGCCATTAATGGCCTTAACCTAAGATGATCCCGATGATGGATCATTTGATAAATGTAGTTCTGGAGAGATAAGAGGCACTGAGTCAGAAGAGGTTCCTTATTGACTGTCCTTTTTTTGGATAAGCTCGAAAATTTTATTAGAAAAAATTAGATCCAAGCAGGATCTAACCAAAGACAACCATTCCAAAGGAGCTCTCAGAAGGAGCTGCGGGAACAAAAACCCGAAACAAAAACCCAGAAAGGGAAAAAAATCAACCATCTGTTACCCACTCTTCACCATCCGATGTCAAAGTCGGATCGTCAAAAGCTTTAGCTGAATGAGCTAACTGCTCGGCTTTAGTTTGTAAAATCTGCTACGAGCCAAAGAATGCGATGGTTTAACTTCAACAGTATAGTAATCCGTTAAAAAATGTGGAGGTCGACTCTGACGATTCGAAGTTCTAGACGGTTGTTTCGAATGACGACCCTTAAACGGAGGCGGATGAAGAAGCACCTCCTTCCACAGACTATTCTGGTGAACCTCGATATGTATAGAAGCATGAACCGACATGTCCATAGCGACCACATCAACCAAAAGACTTGTTGACACATTTTGGCTCAAGATAGGCCCAAACTCAGGCCTTGTAGAGGAGATTAGGACACACCCAGGCCCTGATTTAACAACCTGCCCATTTTCCCCAGACCTTGTTTTAACAGCCTGCCCATTTTCCTAAGGCCCGACTTTAACTGGCCCAAACACACCTTCATCCACCTCACGCATAACGCGCGCGTCTGAATCCAAGGAATCCAACGCTTCAGTACCTGCTACTGGGCTTAATGAAGACAGCGGGCTAGACCTGGAGTGGCTGTCAGGCCCAACCCCAGGCCCAACCCCTACCAAAGACCCAAGAGGTAAGTCCAAACAGTATTCTGGTGTGTTGCGTTGAACTATAATCGCGCGATCACCATCCGCACGCAAGTCCAGAGCAGATAACTCGATCACAAAATCTAATTTTGAAATTGGGATAGAGAGAGACAAATTCTCGGGATTATGATTCTCCACCAAATCAGGTTGCGAATCCTACAACACCAATGGAGTAGCAGCATCGTTCCGAAGAGCTCCGATGCTCTGTTTCAGAGGATTTGGGACCGGCTGAGACTTCCAGCGCAGGGAAATTGCTATAAACAACTTAAAACCATTAATATTATAACCATTAAGACTAATAACAGCCTGATTAGCCTCTTCCTTTGAGCGATAACGCACAAAGACGAAAAAATTCCCTTTGCGATTGGGACAGAGCAAAACAGAGGAGGTTGAAATTTCTCCATAGGTACCAAAAATGTTGCGAACCCAAGCATCCTTAGTACCATAAGGTAAGTTATATATGAAGACTTCATCCTCTTGCATCTAAAACTTCGAACGACTTCGTGATCCAAAACCCACCTGCCTCCCCTTACTAAACGGAACAACAAGGGCTTCGGAGTCTCCACTCGGCACAACGACAACCTTCAAATCCTAAGCAGTCTCCCCATTGGTCGTAAACGCCGTTGGAATGGAGGACCCTTTCCACTGATGCCGGGTCCGACGAGGACGCTGAGGATCAGCTTTAGACGTCCTCCAAATAAAGTCTTTCCTACCAAGCTTTGCTGATGTCGCTGCCTTACGAAGTATTTTGCAATACTTTGCATACAACGCCAACAGCTCCTTACCGAATGCAGAGAAAGAGAGAACCTTCATCTTACCTTTTCTCAGTCACCAATATTGCTCATAGTTGGTTGAGGCAACCGGACAATTGGTTTCCCTTAATGATTGTCTTAAGAAGAGGTTCTAGATTTCTCAACTATCCCTAGAATTGAAGCTTCATCCAAAGAATGAATCCAAACTTTAAACTCCTCCTTTCAAATTTGAGCTGGAATTCCTTACTAATTCATGTTAACTAAGAGGTACGAATCAATAAATAAGCCACATCCATTCTTAAACCTAAGGTACAACCAAAATGAATATAAACCATATTTCTCACTTGTCTTGCACAAATTTCAAAGGTTTCAAGGCACCATCCACGGAAGGGGATACCATGAATACCTACCCACAGAAATTTGCCACCCTTTCTACAGAGATTTTTTTTGCCAGGAATGAGAGAGAGAGCCATTGATTCAGCCAAACTCCATCATCTCTCATGAGCACTTAATCAAATTTAGGATTAGGACAATGCAGAATCACTACTCTATTTCCCAAGGTTTTTATTTGAACTTCATAAACCCCGTTAAGAGCAATTTCATTCATAATATTTGACACAATGTGTATGTTATGTTTTACTGCCAGATGAGAATTTTGTAACAGTACTTCATGTGCAAAGACTGTTGAACCTTGAGTAGGAAACTAGACTTGGACTTCTAGTAGATCATCTTTAGCTAGCTCATCAACCTTAGGATTACTTGTGCTAATAGTCTCCTTTTTCTAAGCTTCAGTCACAAAAAGTTTATGTGAAGAGACAGAAAACCCTTTGAACCTATAATTTCTTCTTACAGACATGCATAGTGATTAAAGTAGAAAAAACCAAACCATTTGTCTGACCTGTTTTGCTTTGGAGCCACTACTTCTTTCCAAATACCTTTAATACTAGAGGAGAGATCATAGAGCCATCTATTAGTAGCAAAGTCAAGAAGATTATGAACAAAAGCAATCAGCTTAGAAGGTTGTGGTTGATGTATGAAGTTTCTGTATTGTAGGTGTTCTTATGCAAAACCTTCTCAAATCCTAGGAAAGATAACCCATTGAGGATGAGTATTCCTTTTGTGTTTGTTGATTTTGATCAACCCTGGGTGGAACCAATAAATACTTTAAATTCTTTGCTCCTCCAAGCCTTTAATCATCTTTGTGGTTGAGCTGCTTCCATTCCACCTCCCTTTTTTTTTTCTTGTAATACATTGATTATCCTCTAAAGCCTGCAGAGTTTGATTTAAATGTTGGAGTTTGATTTGTGTCTGAGGTAACTGGTTGGAAATACTTATCATAAAATATCTTTTGTCCATACAAGAGCTTAGTATGGCCTCTTGGAGGATACTGCTGAATTTTGTTTGATGAGGAAGGCGACTGAAACCTTTTCTTTTTCCCCCTCTACTTGATTCCTTTTTTCTGGAGATGAACCAATCCATTGTCTGGAAGATCTCCACTTAGTTCTTGTACTGAGATTCTTGCTCCCAAGCCTTAGCAAGCCTCCATCCACTCCCCTTGAAAAAATATGCTTCTCTTGAATGTTGTTGTTCTTTAACTTGTTCTTGCAGATGGTGAAGATCTTCAATGTGTTCTTCAGCAACACTGTTCTCTATTGTAGCAAGTAGAGAGCATTCTTTTTACCTACGTTGTATATGCTTAGTCGTAGTAACTTTGACTATTTGGGTCTAAATAAATGATAACCTACCTCATCAACTATATGTCTTTGTGTGTTGTTGCAATGAACTACTGACACTCCGTGCATGTAGTAGTGGGTATCAGTTCACGTTGTTGCTGAACTTGGACGTAAAATAAATGATTTTATAACTTTGAGACTTGTGCATGTATGAATGGTATCTAGGTACAACATTTCAAAGTTTCAATGTTCGTTTCCATCAACTGAACAAAATGACCACCGTATTCCAATATTCACTCTATACATACTCAACTCAACATAAAGAACCATTGCCTCCAATATACTTCTCATATAAACCAAATGGATCGCTCTCTTTGAGATCAATCTACCACTTACCAACACAAGTATTGCTTGTAGGCCGTGTTTGGATACGTAAAAGAGTAACTTCTTATTAAGGGATTTCCCCTTTACTGATGCGGACACAACATTTTGATTCAAAAGAACTGCACTCATTCACAAATGTAAGCATTGATATCAAAGTGAAGCGTTATTACAGACAGAACAAAAACGATAAAGGGGAAAGAAGGAGAATAAACATAGTCAAAAGTTGAGTGGAAAATGAAATATAAAGGTATTTTGAATAAAAACATTTTGCTAATTGGGACATACATGGAATGCTTTTTAAATTTCAAATACTTTCAAGAAATGTTAAATGAAAAAACATATCCTACATGATTGGTCACGAACAGTATGTTATCTTAAAGCAATGATCACTATTGAATTTTTCACCGGACAAAATTAATGTCAATTGTTTTTACACTTTTGAATTAATTAAGGCGTGTAAATGATCCATGATCAATTCATAAAGACATGTAAATAACATGTGACAAATTTTTTTAAAAACTTTTAGTAGTTTATAGTTTGTAATCAATACTTTAAGATAGTTTTTTTACATTTAACCTTTAAAACAGACCATTTTATTTTAACGAACAACGGGTCAATAGTTAGTGTAAAAAGAAAAGTATAACTTATTGAGGAAATTCATAGGCGAACACACTTCCACATTCATGCCTACAAGGTTGAAAGACTTTAACGTCGTTGTTTACATTAAAATCCATGCTCTACCTCCGTTCATGTTAAATTTCTTTAACCTTCCAAAAATCATTACCACTATTAAAATAACTTTCCCTTGCCAACTCCATTTTCCTACGAATCCGAACAATTTGTCAACACATTTTCCATCGGGTTCCAATTGTCTAGCGCAGCTATACCCCATCGTAAATCCAACGTTCCCGTATGCACTGTAGTTGAATTCCAAGTACATGTTATTACAAACTTCAAACAATATTCCATGTACAATGGGGATAAAGTAAAAACAATATTTATCCAATTGATAAGTTTTTTTTTTTATCAGCAAAAATAACATATTTTATTCAATTCAAACAAAACACTCCAAAGGAGAATTAAAATCGAGGTAAGAAGAAAGGAGAATAGCAAACAAGCCGAGAAAAACTAGCCGAGGTCCTGAGAGAGCTTGATGGTGTCTTTATTGTTGTGAGAAGTGGTGAAGCCCATCGATTTTCATAGAGCCCAAGGTCGCTTAGCTTCCGACTTCTTACGAAGAGAGCGGGAGGGAATTACGTCTTGAGAACTTTTAAAGGCCTGAGACGACCGTTCCTAACACGCTTTTTCTTCTTTTCAGGCCGAGACCGGAGCCAGTCGGGATGGACCGATGGGGAGTGCAACTCAGCGATAAAAGACGAGAAGGAAGTTGGGGCGACTGCTGAGGAGGGAGGCAAGGAGCTCAAGGAAATGGTTAAAAACACCAGATTGGGCATAGGCTCGCAGCCCAATACAGGAGGGGAGCCCTGGTCCAAGGGAAAAGGTAATGGGCTTGGAGGCCCGAGCTTAGAAGAGGAGGCTTAGTGAGGAAATGTCGGCACTCTAAGTCTTGGGAAGATGAGGCTCAGTGAACGAAGAGGCGTACGATTTGGGACTTCCAAACGCCGCAGAGGAGGGACCAAGTTCTGAGGTCGGCTTTTGTGGAGATCAAATGCCACGCCGACGGGGAGCAACTGGAGGGGCACGACGAAGGTGGGAGGGCAAAATCGGGTCTACGCCGGGATGATTTAGTCGACCAAAAATTGACGCGGGCGAGTTCTGATTCTCAGCACTAGCATCTTCTTCCTCTGAATCAGAGACCCAATTTTTCCATCTTCCAGGCCCCCCAAATCTGCAACAGCGGGGGAACAAGGTGAGATTCAAGACTCAAAGCCAAAATTGGGAATTTGGAGCCTTTGATTTCAAGTACGATGGTCTGGTTCACCGGGACTAGATGACTCGAGAAGACGAGCACATAGGCTAGATCCAGGCGAGCGAAGGACGTGGAGCAGGAATGTACTGAGATCGGAGTCCCTAAAGTGGCCACGAGATTACGGACGGTAGGCAATGACCAACCCGAGAAAGGAATTCCGGCGAAGGACACCCATTGGAAACTGTTAGAATATAAATATAATTGGGCCTTCAACTATCAGCTTAAGCTTTTAGTTGAGTTGGTTCTCTAATATGGTATCAGAGCCCTGTTCCTCACAGACCCGGGTTCAAACCCCACTGTTTACAAAAATACTAATTTCTTCTCAATTTCCTAAATATGCCCAAAAATGGGCCAGCCCTTATATCTCTTCTCAATGGGCTTATCTTCTCTTCTAAATAATTCACCTCCAAACCCGTAAAATGGGCTTGTCTGTGAGGGCGCGTGTTAGAATATAAATATAATTGGGCCTTCAACTATCAGCTTAAGCTTTTAGTTGAGTTGGTTCTCTAATAAACCACCATAGAGTACCGATCTGACATCAGCGAAGAAATCGACAAAGCACCCACGCAGCTTGACCCAATTCCTCGTTGCCTCAGCCTTAAAGGAGTCTTCAGAGGAGAAAGAGATCAGAAATGCCCTGCCCCAAAGTTCAGCCAAATGGATAAAACTGCGCAGGAAGGGTGAGATATTTTTCCAAATAGAAGCGGCGGTTCAACAAGCGGAGGTTACTCCAGCAATAGATGAAGCAAGCAGGGAGGAGCAACTGGGGTTGGGGGAGCCCGAGCAGGATATGGCGCCCAAAAACATAGAGGGAGCAGGAAGACCGGGTGGCGAAACCACCGGGGAATTCGACACTACTTCTCTGAAGGAGCGGGAACCAGGAAGGGCCGACGGAGGACTGGAGGGAGGTTGGGCGGAGGGAGCAACAAGTTGTCGAGACGGAGCACGCGTAGCGGCTAAAGCAAAATCCACAACGAGGGGAGCTGAACCGAGCCAAGAGCGATGCAAAGCTGTGACCACAGAGGAGGCATCAGCTGTATTGAGGAAGAATACAAAACGAAACGCTTGCCTATTTTGGTCAGTTTGGAGGGGATAAAGGCCCGGCTCACAGTTCCAAAATCTGAGAAGAGAACGAAGAGTTGATTCTGAGAATAATCTGTAGGAAATTTGCAGATGAATGGTCGAGGGGAGGGAGGATGCGGATGAGAAGGAGACAGCGGGTCGGGAGGTTTCAGAGAACTCATGGCGAGAGGGGACCAACTGATAAGTTTTGTTTGATATGAATGAAAACGATCGCTTATGCCATAGCGTGCCCACCCCGCACATGGATAGATCAGCTCTAATTAGTTACCAAACTAAGCAAGTAATCATGATTTAGGCTTCTTTTGTTGTATTAGGTTTTTTCTTATTCAATAAAGGAAAGAATGTTGAGCTCCTACGTACCTGATCCTTTCAACCACAATGTTTAAAACATTGAAATTAAGAGGGTCGTGACTCATCTTTTCTCTCTCTGTTATGCAAACGAGAATGACTAAGATAGCTAGGTACGAGAGTTGGCTAAATATGATACTCTCCACAAAATTTCCCCTACCCCTTTTTGACCTCTTGTCATATTTTTCTGCATCCAATTCTTCACCTCTTGTGGTTACAAAACAAGTATAAGGAGGGAGGTACCTGCAAAAACAAAACATTACTCTTTCATAAATCAACTAGTCCTCAAATATTGAATTATAAAGAACTAAACATAAGATTATACAACACAAGTAATTACATGTTCCTTGTATTAACCAACAATAGAATAAAAACTCCTACTTCCAAGTACAAAATTAAGAACTCCAGGTACTATGGGATTGTAATTCAAAAACTTATATTACTCTTCAATCAGAAACCCTCTAACCTATTGTTGTAACAAATTTGCTATCTTTATATATATTTTTATCTTGCTTCACTTCAACTTGTATTTGTTTTTTTGATCCACGAAAAAAAACCAATTTATTCAACCCGAACAATACACTCCAAGGGAGAATTACAATCGAGAGGAAGAAGAGCAAAGAGACAAAAGAAGAGAAACCATGAAGGAAGCTAAAAATTAGCCGATGTCTTGGAACATTTTGATCGTGTCTTTTTCGCTATACGAGGAGGTGAATCCCATCGATTTAGCAAAGGCCCAGGCGCGCTTGGCCTCAGACTTCTTACGGAGGGATCGAGATGGGCTGACATCTTTGAGAGCCCGGTGGAGCTTCTGACGACCGTTTCTAATCCGCTTATTCTTCCGTATAGGACGAGGAGGGATTTAAACTGAGACAACTGTTGGAGAGCGAATATCCGTGATAAAGTCCGAGAAATCAGAAGACACAGGAAGGGGGCCGGAGGCTTAGGAGAAGCTGAGGGGGGCCTGGACTTTCAACTTGTATTATTTTCATTTATACTGCTTTCGTTGTAGGACATGATCACCATGTTATTTGTTCTTAATTTTCACCTCATAAGTGTTATATGGTGCTTATGTAAATTACAACTGGTTTTATTAGAGGGAAAACCATGAGTTCTAACTTATTTTGAACTTTATTTTGGTGATGTTGACTGAATTTGACCTTTTTTTATTAATTCACATAGGAAATTAGAAGTAGATTACTGAATCTGATAAATAGGGGAGAGATGAGAGGAGTAAACTCACATCATGACGACGAAAAGCACCAACACAGCTCGAGAAACGACGGATATATCGACGATCGTCTCTCCGGTGTGCCTCGAGTTGGCGCTCTGGAAAAAGGTGCCGACCATCTTCTGATACCCACTGAGTCCACTCAACGCGTCCGAGTTCCAATCCATGGCGCAGAACAGAACCATCTGGGCCCCAATGAACACGAACACGGTGACCAGCAAGAGCCACGAGTGCCTCCGAGATAGCAAGTGGTGGTACTTGATTTGGGTCGGGTTCTTCAGCAGATGATCCAGCTCTCTTCTATTCATTAGCTTCCCCAAAACCCATATGCAGAACCTCAGTCCGGTCGGAAACAGAGTGTTTCCGAGCAGAACCTGCGGGACCAGGAGCAGAAGCAACCCTGAGTTTTGTCGGAACACGACCATGTTCTCGTTATTCGGTATAAACCCGCAGCTCGCGAAACTCGAGACCGTCGTGAAAACAGAGAATGTGAGTAGTTTCAGGCCCTTGGATTCGAGAACTCGTTTCGCGCTTGAAACCACAAGGAAATAGAACCAAACCATGGCTACGCCCAAGAATTGAATCACCAGGAGGTAACCCATAACGACGTACCCAAGGAACCTGGTTGCGCAGCAGTTCAAGAAATCGGACTCTGTTTCTGTCGAAAAGAAACGATTTTGATGATGGGAGTCGGAACCCTTGTTGCCCAATTCGGCGTCGGGATCGTCAAATCTGAGAATCTGCAGCTTGGTGGCTTGAAAGTGGAGACCGGCCATGGAGGTGAAGACCTCACCGCCGATGAACATGAGGACGGTGAGAACGACGAGCTGGGCGTTGGAGAAAACCTCCATTTCGACGGTGGCCATGCTGGAGACGGTGGTTGCCGACACAGAGGTGAAGAACATGTCGAGGTTTGAAGGGTGGTAGGAAGCGGCGGTTCTGGTTCTCAAGGAGAGGAGGATTAGGAAGCCTAGAATAGAGAAGGAGATGAAATAACAGACATGGAGTAGCAAAGGATGGGCTTGGAGGAGGAGGTAACGGTAAAAGTTTCTGAAGAAAAACAAACATGAACCACAAATATGTCTCAATGTTTTGCTGTATAATGGTAATTTCTCCATGACGTATATTTTCGTGTTTGGAGGAAACCTGATCAGAGTTCCTCTCTTGAATTTGTTCTTCGAGTGTTGGAGATGAGTGAGAGTATATATAGTACAGATCGGACTCATACCATTGGTTTTATTATTTCATGGTCAAAGTTAGCTAGTGTTTCCCTTGTGAGTTCGACACATTCATTTGGGAAAAATGTTATTTTGCTCTTTTTTGAATGAAAATGAAACCTATATTATTAATCTAAAAGAAAAGAACCAATACATAAAATAGGCGACTATGGGTTTCGGTCATAAGCTCTGAAACAGCTATGGAAGATAAATTCGGTTTAAAATTTAAAGCATAATCCGGTATAAAAAGAGAACTGTAAAGACATAACCAACCGAAGAGAACTATGCCTAAGATGGTGTCTAAACGCTGCTTGATCCCATGGTGAGGACTCGTTTCTCATGTGAAGTGCAATCGAACATATGTCTCAATAGATTGTGAAGGAGTTCAAACTATATTTAAGGTCCCCTCACTTCCTAGGGCCCTAAATCTCTACTCACCAATCATTGGATTTGGTGAGGCTGTTTATCTGCCCTCGCCTGATCTTCGAGTGGTTCGCTGCAGATGCCCTTTTCCTGACCACATCTCCGTCCAAGGCAACAATTGATGGGTGTAAGGTCCCCTCCATAGAACCAGTTGTCACTTTGGATTGGGGAAGAACTTGATCCCAAGTCTCACTCAACCTTCCTACATGTGAGTTATTAGCTAAGATGTTTAGTGTTATTAGGGATCCCGTCCTTGGGTGTGGTAGGGCGTTAGATAAGATATATGGTATCACATGTTCAAATCCTAGAGGGTACTCTAGGGGATGGTATGGGACTTCGACCTAGTTAGTGGCAATTTTTTGTCCCAACGTATCTATCTTCTCCACAGCCAAAGAAAGATTAAATCTGGAGACTCTTGGAGTCTCCCCATCACATTTTGGCACTACATGCCCTATACGCCCGCAATTGAAACAAGATATGGGTAATCTTTCATAACACATACCCTTATCGGCTGTCGAAATGCTTGAAACCGAAGCACCATTAAGCGTCGCAACGGGCAATCTAGAGTATTCAAGAAATGAATCCGAACTTTGCCTCCCCAGCAGTTGCCCCATTGATCACACGGGACCTGCACACAATTTCCTAGGGTGTTGTTGATCAAGGTCCCCGTAGTTGAGGTCATGACAAAAGAAGGGATGCACCTAGCCTGGACCCATAATTGGAGCCGATCCAGTTAGAGGGTTGACACCCCTCTTAGGTCGGTGATATCCCTTAAAATCACCAAGGCCTTATCAAAACTCTAGGGTTTGCCTTGGCGGACCCATTCCTTAGCTTCTTGGGAACCGAAATAGAACGCGAACGTTCCTAGCTCCATATCCTTAATCACGATCCATGTTGCAAACCTGCCCCAATCTTTGGTGAGCACCTTCAACATGATATTCTTCTTGCATAGTCGGTTTGAAGTAGCCTACCGACCATACCGAATTGTCGGCATGCAAGAACCTATAGAGCTACCCGAGTGAAAAGGACCTCAATAATATGCCAATAGTTCTTCCTGTATATCATCTAGTGTCGTCGAAAGGGTGTCCATAAAAATGAACGGTATTGATGCAGACGCATCTTAGCATTAAAAATGCCACATTTAGAGGGATTTTATTAGTGATTTTATCCCATTATTGTCTCGCTCTCCCATGTTTTACTCGTTTCCTGCGTTTCTTATGGTTATCAAGTTATAGCGTGGAATACGAGCGGAAACACATCAAAGAAGGGAATAAATTCGAAAGTTGCTGATTCAAGACGGTGGACCAAGACCAGACTTCTTTGATCTACCACAGAGCCGTGACGGGGACCTTGACGGGTTGCGCCACGGAGCCGGTATGAAGACCAAAAATCGGCCAAATGCCACTGATCCATCACGGATCCGTGACGGGGACCGTGACGGTTTGCGCCACAGAGCCGTGATGAAGTTCAAAGACGCTCCAGACTCACTGATCCGTCACGGATCCGTGACAGTGGCCGTGATGAACACGCCCAAGGAGCCGTGACGCGCGCGCAGTTTGTCTTCCCTAATTCGTGTTAGACTCGATTTTGGCCTTATTTAACTCAAAATTCAGCCTTAGAATAGGTTTAACTGGTATTTTTTGAGAGCTAAGAAGATAGGAGAGTTGAGAGCAAGCTAGGGAGGAGATTTGTACTTGGAAGAACATCGTTGTATTCACTTTTAGGTATTGTATTTCTCTACTCTACTCCATTATGAAGCTTTGTTTGTGTTCATCAATGACATCTTCTTCTTCCTTGTTCATGAGCAACTAAACCCCCATAATCTAGGGTTATGGGGGAGTAGCTATTTACTTTCCAATGTCTTGAATGTATGAATGAATATTGTGTTGGTTGATTTGATTTAGGGTTTGTATTAGATTTGAACTTAATGCTCTATCTCCCGGGTAGGCTTGATAGAATGTGGGAATTGCAATCTGACACTCGTGCGAGGTGGATTGCAATTAGGTCAGAAATCTTATACAAATTGGGTTTAAATCTAAACTAGTGATAACTAGGTTAACACATTTGCAACAACCATAGGATTCGTACCGAAAGTTAGAAATTATCAAAGAACGTAGTGCTTTGGGTCTTCCTACATCTTGATTCGTGAGAACTAGGTGGTTAGATTCCATTAGGGTCCGAAACAACGTGAGAAGTTAGGACTAGTTTGAGAGATGATTCGTTGCCCCTAAAACCAGACAACTTCACAGTGTTCAACGTCATTTAAATGCATTGGAATTGGTCTCTATGAACCCAAAACCTTAGATTGCTTTTCCTCTGAATTAAAACTCTTCCAAGCTTCGTGAGTACTTGTTCACTGTTAATTCGCCCATTGTTTACTTTTACATGCTTTCAAAAACCAAAACCATCTTATTACCGAAATAGCTTGATAACAACTTCTAGATAGAGATTGCTTGACTAGTGCTCCCTTGGGTACGATAATCCGGAACTTAAATTCCAAAAAAACTATTTGACGGTCGGTACGCTTGTCGTGCTATTTTCTGTGTTAAAACTGCAGGCGTCAAGTTAATGGCTTCGTTGCCGGGGAGCAATTGAGCCAAACCTTTCTATAAAAGGTGTGTTAAAACTATTTCACTTCTTATCTATGTTTTAAAAAATTTGCTTTACATTTTGTTTTCATCTCGTGCTTATTATTAAAGTCATTTTATGCGCACAAGATCTAAATCCACTCCAAGTGATTTGCTTATTGATACAGATTTACGAGAAGCATGGCAGTTGAAAATAAGAGCTTTAAAGAAATAACTCGGTGAGGGAAGTGTTAATTCATATATGATGGAAAATGTGGGTGTCACGCCCTAAATCTGGTTTTGACCGAATTCGAGACGTGAACTAAAATAAAATAAAACAATAATAATAAAAGAAAGGGAAAACGCTGGTTCCCAACCTTTGTAAACGTTTCGTTTTCACGTCCTAACCCGGGCCAACGTATCCAGTCACTTCCATACATAAAACGTTTCGCTTTTTGCAGAAAGTATAAAAAGCCATCCAACTTAACGATTTCGTTAACTTCGGAATAGAAAAGACTAAAATACCCCCCCCCCTCCCCCACATCGCGATAATGAAACGTTGGTCTAGGTTAGGACGTGATAATGAAACGTTCAGAAAGGTTTGGAACCAACATTTTCAGACCCAAAGGTTTGGAACACGTGACCCTCACGTGTCGACAAGTTAACGAAATCGTTAAGTTTGACGGCTTTTTATACTTTCTGCAAAAAACCATACGTTTTATGTATGGAAGTGACTCGATATGTTGGCCCGGGTTAGGACGTGAAAACGAAACGTTTACAAAGGTTGGGAACCAGCGTTTTCCCTAAAAGAAAACTAATGAAATAAAATTCCGAAATTTAGTTCCAAAATACAATAAAATACCACGAGTCAGATGCTAAATCCGAATAAATAAACAAGGTTCGGTACAAAAAAAATGGAGAACGCCACTACTAAGTAAACCCCAAACCCTCAATGAGCTCCCAAACTCCGAGTCGTCCTCTAAACCGACTCACCATCGAAACCTGTAGAACAGTAAAAAACAGAGGGGGTGAGCTTACGCTCAGTAGGAAAAAGTAGTAACGGGAAAGGTCTTCCACTTCGTCGCCAAAATTACTCGATTCATAACACTTATTAATAAATGACAACAACAACAGAAACCAACAGGAACACAACAATGTCGATAATAGATCCGAGATATAGAACCCTATAAATAGTAGGACAATCTTCTACGACCTCGACTACAAACGTCACCCAAACCCGACATCATACGGACATAAGAAAGGACACCGGACGGTTCTCAACACCTAACTCTGGGACACTATACTGCTAAGATCATTACGAACGTTACTCAGATCCGATATCTCACAACATAAAACAAGTATCTATGACAATCCGATCACCATGCACAACTCAACAATTACATCGTACAGTTCGTTGTCGAACACCCATAACGTCACACTCGAGTCACACAAGAATCACTTAACAGGCATAAGCAACTACAACGTACCAAACTAGTCAACACACACAGTCAATCATCAATAACCATACACACAGCAAGTGTCCAGTAATACGCCGAATCACACGGCACGGCTCAGCCACATCGTACCGGAATACACATTGGTCTTGATGTCTTCCCGGACACACACCATCAGGGTGAAACAAACAATACAATATACCGGAATGCACATCGGTACTCCCGGAAACGCACCTCGGGGTAAACAAGCAATACAATATACCGGAAACGCACATCGGGGTAAACACTATACCGGAAACGCACATCGGTCTTCCCGGAAACGCACATCGGGGTAAACAAGCAATACAATGTACCGGAATGCACCATCGGTCTTCCTAGAACACACGTCGGGGTAAATCACATAAACAACATACCGGACCGGCACACACCTCGGTCGGGTATCTTCCCATAGCATGGGGTACAAGTCACACCACATCATACCATACCACACATGTCACACCGAACTTATCATACCGTCACAACTTACCACCATAACTTACCAATCACACCACATCGGTCTATCACTCACCCGATCATATCACAAGACAACCATTCAACCATATCACGAGATAACAATCCATATCACATTCATCCTAATTCATATAGCATACTATGATTCTTAAATTAACCAACGAGTATACTATTCATCGACATTTAAGAACTATTAACCACAACCAACACACAATCCTAAGGCCCGATATGGCCACATGTGATTTTAGAGCACAGCAATTCCCATAATTGTAAACGGTTATTCTAGTTAATCACATCCTATATGCAAGCTAAGACTTTATCGGTTATTAACGTCCTATATGCATACTATTAACATTCTTTAATTAAAAGCGGTAATTACTACTCTTCCCTACCTCGATCGCTTTCCAAATGCTTAGTCACTTTCAAGATGCCCAAAAGTCTCCTCCGCCGAGCTCGGGTCCAACGTCTAACATCAAAGGCAATCCGGGAATTAATGCTAATTCAAAAGCGATTTTAGAGGGGGAAATACCCAAACTAATCCCAATTGCTCAACTTGTCAAAATGGGCCCGGAAGGCCCATTTTGCCCGGAATCAGGAAAACGTCCCTCGGGACTACGAAAATTTCCCTTTTCGTTTCCATCATTCATAATTACATTTACTTGTTCCAACGCACTTGACGGAATTAAATTTCGAGGTCCGAGCGCTCTAAATTCGCAATTAAAGTTTCTATTCGCTTTTCCCGAAATTTCACGAATCTCAATCATAATTCGTTCCGGGTGTGAAATCAACATCCCGGGGTTCACCCAAGACCGTCCAAGTGAGGCCGACCATGGCCGGTCAGGGTTCTAAGGGTGGTCGACCATGGCCGGTCATCCCCTCCTCCGGTTGCCGGATTCCGGCGACCGGCCGGAGCTCCGGCGAGCCTCCGGTCGCCGGAAAAATACTTCATTTCTCCCAATAAATTCCTAACTAGTTCTAGGTTGTCCACAACACCAATTTTTAAGCTCTAGAACTTCAAATTCCACCTCAAACACTCCAAAGTTTCAAGACCCATGGTGGGTTTCACCAAAAACACAAAACCCCAAATGATTTCTACATAAATCATCCATTTTCTTCTCATAAACAAACATCTAACAACAATAACTCAAAACCTAACCATTTCATGTAATTTCTATGTAGACCCATAACCCCAAATTGATTGAAAGTAGATTGTTAGAGATTACTTACCTTGGAAATGGATAGATGAAGAGGATTAAGAGGTTTTTGAGAAGATTTGGTGAAGAAATGGCCCAAAGGAGCTCTTTTTTCCTCCCTTTCTTCTTCTTCAAGCAATGGAGCTTCAATGGAGGATTTGTTTCTCTCTCTTCTAGCTATGGATTTCGGCCATGGTGAGTAAAAATGCTGAATTTGTTGCCCCATGTGGTCTTATCCTCAAGGTGGAAATGTCCCTTTCGTCCTTTAGCCCATCTCTCTCTCTCTCCTTTGTCCTTAAGTGGGGACCAATTGGTCTTTTCTCCCACTTTTCTTCCCCTCCATGCTAACATGGACATGTGTCGATGTGGGGACCACTCCTACCCAAAATATCTCAGTTCATAATATTTTTATTCGTTAATACTCCAAAATCGACGTAGTTTGACCCGGGTTTGATTTTTTCACAAAAGGTGTCATTTGAAAGGAAATGACCCAACTAAGCTAACCGTAACGAAGACTAAGCTTTTTGGGTCCCGGAAAGGTCCCGAATGGCTCCCGGAGTCATCGGTTGACTTTTCTTGCGGAAAGTCAACTTTCGCAAAAAATCACCGGTTCGACCGGGATCGACCGGGGGCGGTTCTTACAGTGGGCGCTGACGCCACTGGGCAGAATGCAAGAGGGGGACCTCCGAATAACCAGGTGGTTCAAGTAAACCAACCAGAGGGTCCTATAGTTGTCGCGGAGCCACCAAGATATCTCTATGACAATGGCACACCTCATACCAATAACCTACACCAGAGCATTCGTCAACCACCGCTGAAAACTCACAACTTCGAGATTAAAACTTCTACTATCAATTTACTTCAACAAAATCAATTTAGCGGGAATCCAAACACGGATCCCGATCCCACTGCGCATCTGACTAAATTTCTTGCTATTTGTTCCACTTTCAGGTACAATGGACTAACGGACGATGCAATTAAACTAATGCTCTTCGAGTTTACCTTAAGAGATGAGGAAACTGACTGGATTGCAAGCTTTCCTTACCACACAATTACAACATGAGTCGATCTATCACAAATGTTTCTAGCTAGATTCTACTCACCAAAGAAGACTAAGGATTTCGGAGCCAAGATCCAAAATTTTGCTCAATCAAACTTTGAATCACTGACAGAAGATTGGGGGAGATATCAAGGACTTATTAGGAAGTGTCCTCATCATAGACAAGATTTGTGGTTGCAGTTGTAGACGTTCTACCAAGGGTTAAACAAAGAAAGTCAAGCAGAGCTGAACACCGCATCTGGTGGCTCGTTCACCAAACACACTCTGGAGGAATGCCTAGAGATTCTAGAGAATATTATGGCCAATGATGTTTGGTATTCTAATAGAAGACCTGGAGGTTCTACAATCGATTCAGTTAACTTATCGGGAGAAATAAATCAAGTCATGGAGTAGTTAAAATAAATGAGGTTGATGATGGCAGACATGCAGGGACAATCACCACAACCTAATCCAATGGACTGTGAGGAGGCTAACTGGGTGAATCACAACAAAAACCAAGGGAGGAAGTACGACCCTTATTCCAACACTTATAATGAGGGTTGGAAAGATCGCTCTGAGCTCAAATGGGGAGGAGATCATAATCAATAAACCAAAATCCACTACCTCCCGGATTCAATCAGAGAATTCAGAATCAGGGCAACCAGCAGAGAAATCTTCAACCTCAGCAAAACCAAGGTAACCAAAAACCTTCTTCTGACCCAACTAATATAATTTTAAAAATGATGTAGATACAGGAGGAGAAGAATAGGCTACAGGAGGAGGAGAACAGGAAAGTACACAACTGCTTAGGAAACAAGCTGAAGTAGATAACAATTATAGATCAGTATAGACTCAACTAGGACAGGTTGCCGCAACAACGAACTACAGACCTCCAGGATCCCTACCTAGTGACACGAGAGGAATCCTAGAGAAAATGCGCATGCAATTACTACAAGAAGTGGCAAGGTGGTGGAACCAGAAGAGAAGGAAAGTGAGAAAGAGCTACCACAAGAAATCTCAATAGAAAAAATTCAAGATCAAGAGCAAGAAGACTTACCAGAGGTAGTAAGTAGAGAACGCTCCACATGTAAGAAGGTAAGGGAGCCCGTGATTGATTCAGAAACTCGGACTCCACCTCTTCATTTCCCCTCTGTTGTTAAGAAATTTAAACATGATGATTAATATGCTAAATTCTTGAATGTGTTTAGGAAGCTTGAGATTAATATTCCTTTTCTTGATGCAATTAAAAACATGCCTATTTATAACAAATTCTTAAAGGATATCATATCTAACAAGAGGAAGTTGAAAGAGCATGAAATGGTGAATTTAAGAGGAGTGTTCTGCTACTGCCTCCTAAATTGAAAGACCTAGGTAACTTTTCTATACTATGTAAGATGAGGTCCCATTCATTTGCAAAAGCTGTGTGATTTAGGGGCTAGTATATATTTGATTCCCTTAAATATTTTCAAGCAATTAGGATTAAAAGAGGAAATGAAACCAACTTCTATGTCCCTACAGCTAGCTGATAGATCTATTAAGTACCCTAGAGGGATTGTGGAAGATGTGTTGGGAAAAGTTGATAGATTTATTTCCCAGCTGACTTTGTTATCTTGGACATGCAGGAAGATTATGAGATTCCCCTAACCCGAGGAAGACCATTCTTGGCCACAACCCGAGCTCTTATTGATGTAGAGCAAGGGAAATTGACCATCCGATATGGTAAATACGAAGTGGTTTTTAATGTTTTCAGATCCCTTAAACATGCTATAATCGACGATACTTGTTATAGGATTGACTTGATTGATTTTGTAGTGCAAGTAATTTTATTCATGATTATTCTATGCTAGCATGTTTAATTAATGAGGATACAAACACTTGTGATCTTATGCAGGACGATGAACCAGAGATGGTCAATCTCTTGGAGGCATGCCCTCCAAGAAAGAGGGATAGACCCCACACTCGTGTCACCTTGGAGGCGAGGCAAGGGCCTATGCTAAAACCCTCTGTTGAGCAAGCCCCGGAGCTTGAATTAAAACCCCTCCCAGATAATTTAAAATACATGTTTTTGAATGAAGACACTACTTTACCTATAATAATTTCTTCTGAATTGTCTTCTGTATAGGAGGAAAAGCTGATGAGGGTGCTCAAGGAATATGAAAATGCATTTGGATGGACAATAGCTGACATTAGAGGAATTAGCATGTCAACATGTATACACAAGATCTTAATGGAGGATGCTTACAGTCCAACTGTGCAACCACAAAGGAGGCTCAACCCATTAATGCAAGAGGTTAGTAAAAAAGGAAATTATAAAGCTACTCGATGCAGGTATTATCTATCCCATTTCTGATTGTGCTTGGGTTAGTCCTATTCAATGTGTGCCTAAGAAAGGGGGGATGACGGTAGTAACAAATGATAAGAACGAATTAATTCCTACTAGAATTGTTACAGGGTGGAGAGTATGCTTAGACTATAGGAAGTTAAATGATGCCACCCGAAAAGCCTATTTTCCCTTACCTTTTATTGATCAACTGTTAGAAAAATTAGCTGGACATGAATACTATTGCTTTCTAGACGGATATAAGGGGTATAACCAAATATCCATAGCTCCCGAGGATCAAGAGAACATAACTTTAACTTGCCCTTATGGAACATTTGCATATAGGAGAATGTCGTTTGGTTTATGTAATGCACCTGCCACATTCCAAAGATGCATGACTGCTATTTTTTATGACATGATTGGGGATTACCTGGAAGTATTTATGGATGAATTTTCTACGTTTGGTTCTTCATTTGCATAAAGTATTGACTAGATGTGAAGAAAAAAACTTTGTTCTGAACTGGGAAAAATGTCATCTTATGGTACAACAGGGAATTGTTTTAGGCCACAATATCTCCTCTAACGGGATTGAGGTAGATAAGGCCAAAGTGGATGTAATTGGTAAATTACCTCCACCTATTAATACAAAAGGAATTAGAAGTTTCTTAGGACATGTAGGGTTTTATAGGCGATTTATAAAGGGATTTTCTGAAATCTCTAAACCACTATGTAATTTTCTAGTAAAAGATGTCCCTTTTAATTTTGATGATGCATGTTTGAAAAGATTCTCAACCTTAAAAGAATAATTGGTAAATGCACCTGTAATGGTCAATCACGATTGGTCTCTACCCTTTGAATTGATGTATGATGTTAGTGATATAGCGGTATGAGCAGTTTTAGGGCAAAGCAAAGATAAGATTTTTCATACCATATACTATGCTAGTAGAGTTCTCAATGAAGCTCAATTAAATTATGCTACTACTGAAAAAGAACTATTAGCTGTTTTATTTGCATGTGATAAATTTCACCCATATCTTGTCTTGTCCAAGGTTATAGTATACACTGACCATGCAGCTCTTAAGTACCTGTTTAGCAAGAAGGATGTCAAGCCTAGACTGTTAAGGTGGATTTTACTACTCCAAGAATTTGATTTGGAAATACGAGACAAAAGGGAGTAGAGAATGTGATAGCAGACCATTTGTCTAGGATTGAGAATCCATATGAAGAACTGAGTAAGCTGATAAATGAGGAGTTCCCATATGCGCACTTGTTCTAGGAAAAGCTCGTCGAATCCCCGTGGTTTGCAAGTTTTGCAAACTATTTGGCAAGTGGTGCTCTAATTCCCGACATGACGTCCTACTAGAAGAAGAAGTTCTTACATGATGTGAAAAATTATTTTTGGGATGATCCTTTTCTGTTTAAAATTTGTGCAGATCAAATGGTGAGAAGGTGTATTCCCGAAGAGGAGCAAGAAGCTATTTTGCATCAATGCCACGGGGGTGATGTAGGAGGTCATTTTGGACCTCAAAGGACAGCTCAAAAGGTACTTCAATCAGGTTTTTATTGGCCCAACTTATTTCATCAAGCTATTCGGTTTGTTGGAACATCGATTTCATGGGTCCATTCCCTCGATCTAACGGTATGGAATATGTACTAGTTGCGGTTAATTATGTATCAAAATGGGTAGAGGCAATATCCTTACCCACTAATGATGCCAAGACGGTGGTTGCTTTCCTTAAGAAGCACATTTTTCCCGGTTTGGAACACCTAGGGAAATAGTAAGCGATGGGGGAAAATATTTTTTGGAATAAGATATTTTGGAAACTTCTAAATCAGTATGGAGTTACCCATCGCTTAGCTACACCCTACCATCCCCAAACTAGCGGGCATGTGGAAGTTACTAATAGGGAGTTAAAAAGTATTTTAGAAAACATTGTTGATGTGTCTATGAAAAATTGGTCACAAAAGTTAGATGATGCACTCTGGGCATATAGAACAACATATAAAACCCCTATTGGAATGTCACCGTATAAGATGGTATATGGGAAGTCATGTAACTTACCGTTAGAGTCACAACATAAAGCATATTGGGCGCCTAAGTTTTTAAATTTTGATGCTAACCTTTGTCTTGAGAAGAGGTTGATGCAGATTAATGAGCTGGACGAGTTTAGGTCTCTTTCCTATTTCAGCACAGAGTTATACAAGGAGCGCACCAAGGATCGCTCATGACAAGAAAATTGTGCAAAGGGAGTTTAAGGAGGGAGATAAGGTCCTTCTCTATAACCCTCAGTTGTAGATATTCTCTGGGAATCTCGTTTCGAAGTGGAACGGGCCCTATAAAGTAACTCGAGTCCTATCAAAAGGGGCGGTGGAGATTTGTGATGGAAGGAGGCCCCCATTTTTGGTAAATGGGCACCGAGTGAAGCATTATTATGGTGGACCATTGGGACCAGAGGAGTGACTATACCTGGAGGAGCCAGATTATGAGGAAGTAGAGGCGGCCTAGGCCGCCTTTGAGTCGAGCTAACGACGTTAAAAAAAACTCTTCTCGGGAGGCAACCCGAGGTTATTTCGTGTTTATTTTCATTGTTTTTCATGAATTGATGGATGCATTTATGTGTAGGATCGTCAGAGGAAAAATAGGAGGATCAGAAAAATCAAAGAATGTTGTTGTTGAGTAGCGGTTCCGGGATGAAGCCTGTCACGGAGACCATCACAGATCCATCACAAAACAGAGAGAAAATAGAAAACAAGGAGCTTTAGGATGACTTCGTGAAGGAGGCCGCCACGGATCGGGTCACGGGTTCGTGACCGAGTAGAGAAAAAAAAGTTAAGATCAGGTCAGGCGGCCCACTCAACCAGGCCGAGTTCGAAGCCCACTACCCTAAGCCCAGTCCGAACCCAATTACTGTTGGGTCTCGATGAAGGGTATGAACGCATACTCGCAGCGGAAGCAAATAAAACACGAGACCATGCAAGGAAAAAACTACCACGATTAGATTCACAAAACAAAATGAAATAAGTGAAGTGACTCAACTTGCAGCTCCTGTATCAGAATAAAGAACCGTCAAGATCCCAATGCCACCATTCACTTTGAAGAACTTTATGTGGAGAGCATTCACTCCAAAAATCAGCTTCATCGGACCTTGTATGAACCTCCGATCGAGCTCATGAAGGTGGCAGGTCGGACTGAAAACAGTGCAGAAAATTCTGCACCTTTTCTACTCTATTTGTTCAAGAACACCAAGAAACGATAATCGGCTTGAGTCTCCAAGACGCCTACGTATCCACCCCGGGAATCAAATTTACGTAGTTCTTGTGAAGAGAACTCAAGAACACCAAGAATAGAGTGAAACCTTGAGAAAAGATAAAGAAGTTGGATTTTTTCTTATTATTGTCTTGGTTTGTTATATTGAATAAGATGACAATAATCCCATCAATATAATAAACAAAATATATAAAACAAGGTATCAAGAAGCATGGTGTAATTAGGACAAGTATGGTGCTAAGTACGGGTGGACATGATGTGGTTAGGTGATGAATCACCAACACTTTAATGCATGTCTTCCATACTTAATGCTAATTAATCAAGACTGTGATTAATTATTTCCATGGGCCTTGGTTGCATGGGCCTCTTAGGACTTGGCCCGTGGCCATTCCCAACGAGGTCCCGTGACGTGATCATCGCCTCCAAGCCTTCCATACCGGAAAAATACAACATTATCCGACATGATCAATCCAAGACTCCAAGCCTTGTCTCGATCCGTAAAGTCCTATTCACTTACGGGCACATGACCCAAAACCCTGTTTTAGTCATGTCTCGAGACAACTCCCTTTAGGCCATTCTCCATAAATGTGTTAATGAATTTCATCCTCCGGTGTGACCCTTAGGTTTATGCATGTCAATAGATCAACGTAAAATCCCATTTTACTTGATCCTATTTAAGTGGCATCTAACGAAACTTTAGTATTGTCTGACATTGCATAACGAATCGGCCATGTCGATTCTAACCTTTCTGTCGTCCCTATCATCATCCTTTTATCTCTAATATCCTGATTGAGATAAGGCATAGAGTCGTCATCCTTATTATTCTCAATCATTGTTCCTTGATATGTGAGATGACTGAATATATGATACCCAGTATCATGTGCATTTCATCCTCTGCTATTCTTTCAGTCACTCTTGATCAAGCGGCCAAGAACCGATATCTTTCCCATACCTCAGTATGAGGGATAAATCCTTTAGCCGTCTTTCGTGTCATTCATGCAGTCCGTCCTCAAGCCAATCTTGGCCGTTATGGAAGCCATGTTACGGACAACCTTAGGCTCAGGTCAAACTCAGTTGTTTACTGCATAGCGATAAAAAAGACTCCTTGGTTTAAGGATACATGACAAGCTACGAAAATGAATATGTTCATGACTTGATCTATGGCACATATTCATGTCGGGTCATCCAATATCATGTCCCACATGATATCTATGATCAGACTCCGGAATCTCATTCCAATGACTAACAGAACGTAAGCCATAAAGAGCCATCTTTCATACTAGTCGCTTCTAGTGAAGCTTTGTTGACTAGGGACCCATCGAGTGTGATCTATCTCGATCTATGGTTCTATTCGCATGGTGGGCATAGATCAGAACACACATTGATATATTACTCCAACAAATAAGTGATATAAAGCCGCTTTAATTTTATTGCTAACGATGATATATACATTTGGACATTTAAGATTGAACTACGAGCACTGAGACTAACAATTACACCTCTTCTTCTTTCCTTCTCCAAACCTTAATTCCTCTTCTTCTTCTTCTCTGTCACGCCTCCATCCTTTCATTTTCTTCTTCTTCAACCTCTCACACCTTCAACCTTTAACCTCCATTCTTCCTCCACCAATCTTTCTTCTTCTACCATTTCCTTAACCCTAAACCTTTCTCATCATCTTTAATCCTTAAACACAAATCACAATTCCCCTTTAAGCTCCGCCCCCACCAAAACCCCCTTTACCCTCTTCACATTCAATTTCCAAACCTCCATAACCTCTTAACTGCGAGCTTCGGACTGGACCTCAGCACCGATGTTCGGTGAAGTACGGCTGGAATTTGTCGTTGGGGCACCGTCATGGCTCCGTCCTGAAGGTAGTTGCGGGCACCGCTACAGCTTCGGTCTGAAATCTGTCGCGGACCCTCTCGCGACTCCGTTCTGATGACAATACCGGACATCGTCAAGGCTCCGGCCTGAAACCCATAACGATCACATTAACGGCTCTGACCTGAGCTCCGTTACGGACATAACCCCGGCTCCGTGGAGACCTCCATGGCAGGTGTCACGCCCCAATTTCAGTAAATCGAACTCGGGACGCGAACGTTTTAAAAACATAAAAACACTTGAAACCTGTTTTCATTAAATCACTTTAAATACCAGTTTAGTTCAACAAAATAATAATTACAACTTAAAACACGTCCCAACAAGTGAACAAAAACGAGGTACACGTCACTAGACTCGAAACACCCAGAAACCCGCTTCAAGCTCTTCAAGCTTCAGAAGCTCACCTAGTCCGTCCCACGAACAGTACCTGTAGGAAAAGCAGCTAGGGCTGAGCGTTCGCTCACCACCACGGATAACAGACTGACTACGGCATAATTAGCAGACAAGCAGGTAACACCAACAACAACTCAACACCGGGGAACACCATCCCCAACCCAAGTACCTTAACTGAACATACACCCACTGTTGCCTTCCCTGACCAACTCGACACCCTGACACGTAAAGTAGACCCGACACAACCATTGACGACCTCTTCCAAGGACTCAAAAGAAAGTTACGCAACACCAAACAGCATCACAAGGGATCACCCCAAACAAGATCACGAAGGATCGCACACCAAACAAGATCACAAAGGATCGCAAACCAGCTGCCAAGAATGCTCACGCCCTCCCGGGACTCTAACCCGGTCAGGCCAACCCAAGAATGCTGCAACTTACCGGGACTCTAACCCGTAAGCCAGCCGGAAAATGCTTGCACTTACCGGGACTCTAACCCGTAAGCCAGCCAAAGTATGCGTGCAACTTAACGGGACTCTAACCCGTAAGCCAGCCTAAGTATCCTCACAAACCCAAACCACACACGCGCGGCCAGGACCCCTTTATTGGCGGGCGGGCCCCCTACCCCGTCTGAACATGCAGACGCGTGTGCTCGTGGACCCCCGTTTCAGGAAGCGGGCCCCAACCTCCAGTAACCACAATCACAATCACAATCACAAACACAATCACAAGCAACATCAACAACCAGTAACAACACAGGTTCAACACTCACAGGCACTCATGGCCACCAAGACACCAACCGTAAAACTCGGACTCAACAGCCCCACAGGCACTCACGGCCTCCCAAGACACACCGACAGTAAGACACAGACTCAACAGCCCCACAGGCACTCACGGCCTCCCAAGACACCAACCAACGGTAAGACACGGACTCAACAGCCCCACAGGCACTCACGGCCTCCCAAGACACCAACCATAACCACGCATGCAACTTACCGAGACTCTAACTCGTAAGCCAGCTAAAGAAAGCTTGCAACCCCCCGAGACTCTAACTCGGTCAGGCCAGCCAAGGCACCAACCTTAGTACACGGGCTCTCAAGGCCACCCAAAACTGAACAATAAAACACGCTTGCAACTTACCGAGACTCTAACTCGTAAGCCAGCTAAAACACCAACAGCAAAGTACGGGTTCTCATGGCCACCCAAACACGAATAACAACACGGGCTCTCATGGCCACCCAAGACTCAACAATAATAATACGGGCTCTCAAGGCCACCCAGGACGCCAAAATAAACAATCAATCTCCGGCTTAACCCAAACCTCCAACAGTCCTAAAATCGATAAGTTCACAAACAACCTCCGGGCATGGTCATATGCCTCCAGTAAATCAATTACGCTAGGTTCTATGCTCCTACGACACTACTAAGTGTCACATGCATTTCCAGTATTCGCTACGTTCCCGTATCATGCATTTCTAATAAACGCTACAACCTCGTATCATGCATTTCTAATAAACGCTACAACCCCGTGTCATGCTTTTCTAATATTCGATAACCTACTCAACCCACGACACCCCGGTGTCACATGCAATTCTACTGTTAACTTTCCCTAGTCAGGGCCGAGATCCGGCTACTTTTCCCTACCTCAACCGAAGAACACCCGCTACGTTTCCTAGCTGCTGACGTTCTGGCTCGCTACCTCCGGGCTTCACCTCGATCGAAGCCGGACGCTAAAGATAACACGAAAGCCATAATTAGAGTCGGTTCCCAGGTTAATTTAAAGGTCACGATTAATCCAGTTTAAAACCGACAGTTGTCATTTAAACTCGAGCGGGATAAAAGCGGGGTCACGGCGAATCGGGTTTGAGTACCCGAGCACCGAAACCGGTGCATGCGAGGCACGGTCCCAATGCACGAATCCCGAGGTCCGATTCAGCGGTCCGCTTTTGTTCCTTTTTAAACCCAAATAGCAGTCCATTTTAACTAGAGTTCCAGACTCGTTCAACTGCTCAAATTTAGGTTTAAATCGAACTGATTTTACTTCCCTTTTATTTTAAAACTCTTTTCAAATTAGAAGCGTTTCTGTTTCAACACTCCCAAATCGGCTTAAAGACCAACCCGAAACCAATTTCCTTTCAAATTAGGTCATTTTCCAATTTAAATCCCCTTTTTTAAACAAAACCGATTTTTCGATTTAGGGTTCCTTTCCCCTTCAACTTCAGAAGTTCGATTTAGGGCAGCGTCGGCCGGGGCCTCACCGTAGAGAAAAAAAAGACGGTGGGAGGCGAGCTGTGAGGGCGGAGGCGTTGGCCGTGAGGGGAGGAGATCGGGCGGTGGCTCTGCGCGTGGCCGGAGACGAAGGAGACGGCGGTGGGATGGTCGATTCTGGACGGAGAAGAGGAGGGGCTCGGTGGTGGGGTACCGGCAACGGCTCGGGACGAGGGAGAGGGTGGTCGGGGAGGACGAGCTCGGGATCGGGACGACGAGCTCGGGCTCGGGACGACGAGCTCGGGCTCGGGACTGAGTGAGGACGGAGGCGGTGGTTCGGGCGGCGGCTGGTGCGTGGAGAGAAGGGCGGTGGTGGCGTGAGAGGAGAGCGGTGGTGGCGTGAGAGGAGAGCGGCCGGAGATGGAGGGAGGAAGGGCGACCGTGGGCTGGACGGAGAGTGAGGCAAGGGAGAGGGCCGTAGAGACGCCGGCGACGGCGAGACGACGAGGACGGGCGAGGGTGAGGTCGGGTTCGGGAGAGGAGAGGGGCGGCCGAAGTGAAGAGAGGGGAGTGGGTATTAGGGTTTCAGAACCGTAATGCCAACCTTATATAGGTCGGACTTGGGCCGGGTCGGTGGTTTGGGCCGGGTCTGCTGGTCGGGTCCGGTCCGACCTGGTCCGACCCAAAAAAAAAATTTTGAAGCGGGTTTTACAGCAGGACAGTCAGGGTTGCCTTTTGTGCCAAAAAATTTCTTTGTTTGATTTGATCGATCCTTGTTTGTTTTGTTTCAGATGGCACCCAAAAAGAAGCAGAAGCAGTTATGGGCAGGGGCGTCGGGATCATAACCTCCACCATTACGAATCCTTCATCCAGACCCAAGCTCTAATTCGGGCGAGGCGGACAAGCACATCTTTCTGAACCACTCTTGGCCATAGGTACTCCCAATCACTCGTGCCTAATTTTTACCCATGCAACGAGAATTAAGCTTCTCAAACAAAACAAGAAGCAGGGCTCTATGCAAAATCGTTTCGTGGACACCAAGTTCGTCACACAAACTTTGGGTTTTGCGGATGAATTCAAGGCATGCCTGGATGCGTTTGGGTGGCCCAGACTATGGGGTTGGGAGCTCCAACATTATGAGAAACTCACTCTCGAGTTTCTCACGTCGTATTGTCGGTTACACGTGTGTGGCGAACCGGTTGAATTTAGACTGTGTGGGCGAGTATTTAAGCCCTCCCTATTTGAATTTCGAGAAGCCTACGGGTTTACTCCTATTAAGGGGGATTACCACGATTATTGTCGAATTGAGGATGCTTGGACATAAATTAGTGAGCCCAACATACCCCTATCCTCGAGCCCCCATGTTAGGCATCTCAAGTCCATAATACTTACATACATGCTTAGAGTGTTGACTTATACTCTTTTTACACGGAGTGATAATTTACACATCATGAACCATAAGGAGGTTCAGTTTGTTCATTGTTTCGAAAAGGGAATTCCAGTCCCCTTAGAGAAGCTTCTTTTGGAACACCTTGACCAATATGCTATCAGGCCTAATGGGAGGATTGGTTGTGCGGCGATTGCCACACGACTAGCCCATTTTTATGGGGTTTGCGACAACCCGCATGAAGCCCACACGCTCTTTAAGTCCAATTTGGTTGACAAGACTATATTTAAGGGTACCGACATGCGGACGGAAACCCCCGAGCCAAGAGAGGACGAGGGGAGGGGAGATACTAGGTATGCGACCCTATCAGCCCAGATCACATATCTCCAAGAGGAGATGCGCGGGGGTTTTCAGAGATAGGAGGCCCGTCATGATGAGTATGTTACCTAGTTTCAGGGTGTATCTACTCGATTTGACGTGGTCGATACCCGGTTTGATGGGGAGGATGTTTAGCTCGACAGGGTTCACACCTAATTCGACACGGTGGACTCCAGTCTTGAGTCTTTGTCCACTGTGACGATGTTTGTTGACTGGATCCAGACCCGCATGGGGTCTAACTGGTGGGGTTGTAGCCGGTCTGGCCATTTCTCTTACCTCCCTCTTGACCACCCGCAGTAAACGGGTCCATTTGCATCTTGTATATATGTATTTTATGCTTTCACGTCATTTATTTTATGCATGCTACGTGGTTTCTGATCAATATCTGATTTCAGCATGGGAAAGCTTAATTTGTGTTTTATTTCGCATGCATTTTATTTTTTGTTTGAGTCTGTGTCTAGCATTAGCTCTGTCGATCAGTGTCTTCTAGAGCGGTGCTTGGGTGTCTTGTGTGGCCACCCCTTTCGTCGAGCTAACGATGTTAAACAAATGCGCTGGTTGGGAGGCAACCCAACACATGGCATGGGGAGCGAGATGAGTTCAGCGGAGCAGATTATGGCGTCTAACCTCCTGGAGGTTCTCTTAGGAAAATATCTCTCCATCCATCCATGCACGAGGATCCCCACAGTCAGTGTAGTTCGCGTAGCGATTCTCCGAGGGGCAGTATCTCTACCCTTCCTATTTTACACTATTATCGCTATTTACTTCCTTTATGCTATCTGGTGGGCCCTGATTACCCGAATTGTTGTGCTGATAGACTATGCATATAGGGTTGTGTGAATTGTATACCCACTGACTATGAGTTTGGGGTTCTAAATTGTTATCTTCTATCGTGTGCATGTGTACATATGTGTTTAGATTGTAAATGTGTTTAGAGTCGCACTGGGGACAGTGCTTGGTTTTAAAGTGTGGGGTGGGGTATGCTTTGCATTGCATTGTGTTTTCTTTTGTGTATTCGTGCATCATTTTGTTCTATAAACTTTTTGAAAAATCCAAAAAAAAATTGAAAATTTTGAAAAAATCAAAAAAAATATTTTCTGGTTGAATTTCGATGATTGAATTGTCGCAAATGCTTATTTCTAGCATAAATCAAATTTTTATATGGGCATGAATGAATCAAATAAGTAGTGAAAGAACATGCATTAGGATTAACTCTTCAACTTGCGTCTGAGTGTTTGCTAGAACTCGTGTTGTTTTCCTTTGATTCATGTGCATGGTAACTTCAGTCTAGAACTACATGTACGACCCATTCGAGGAAAAATAAGAATAAGGAACATGGTTGTTTAGGAAAATGATATTAGGCCATCTAAGGAACATGATTGAATCTAAGCCTTTCGTTTATAAACCCAACATTACAATCCTATGTGCCTTTCGTTTCATGTTGATATCCCCATTATTGTTTGAACCCATATCTCTAGGCTTAGCTGCTTCATTGAGAGTGGTTATTTTTGGGATAATAAGTGAGTGAAAGAGAGGGAAAAATGATGAAAGAATAGTATGCCAATGGTTTATATTGAGAACAATTTTATCATCGCCTTATCCCAAAGAAAAAGAAAAGAAAAGAAAAAAATGGGTAGACAATTTATATCCGTAGTGGAAAATGAGTGTGAGGTAAGGCGTGATAGTGATTTGGATAAAGGTGATTAAAATTCATGGATAGCTAGTGCGAAGAATGAAATGACATATTAGTACTACCATTAGCTATTCAATAAAACAAAAATGGTATTAGAGACTGCAAGAGTTGGATGGTAAACCAATGGGGTTTGGGATGTGTGAAATACTTTGTGGGTGTGAGAATGAATCATTTTTGTCTTGAGATATTTATTTGAGCTTCTTTTGATTATCCTTCCTTACCCTTTGCCTAGCATTACATTACAAGCCAAATTAAAGACCTTTCTAATTCTTAAATAACCACGGTTCCTTACAATTAGTGGAGATGGGTCTAGCGTGATAGCATATGAATATCTAAACTCCATGTATGGGAAAATGAGGAAACACACGGTTATGGTGAATGAGTAAATGCAAGTTTAAAAGGAAAGAGTTAACTCTTTAATGTGAGTAGTGTCTTGCTTTAAAGTATTCATTGGTTCATATGCTTCCTTGATGAGTGTAAGATTTTTGGCATCTGGCGACTCTAAGAAAACCCATGTGATCCTCTGTGCACGGCTTTGAATATCATCTGCTTTTGTGCCCTTTTTCATGCATCATATAGTGTGTTAGAGGAATGCATTAGAGTTAGGATTCGTGCATTGCACGTGCATGTTTATGTTTAATTTCTTGAATAAAGGAGTATCGGACTCCTCTAATCGAGTTGAACCTCGGGGTTTAACCGGTTCTATCTTGCTGATAATGTCTTCTTCTTTTGATTTTCTCGGGGCGAGAAAAAGTCTAAGTGTGGGGTGTTGATGCAGACGTATCTTAGCATTAAAACTTCCACATTTAGAGGGATTTTATTAGTGATTTTATCCCATTATTGTCTCGCTCTCCCATGTTTTACTCGTTTCCAGCGTTTCTTATGGTTATCAAGTTATAGCGTGGAATACGAGCGGAAACACATCAAAAAAGGGAATAAATTCGAAAGTTGCTCATTCAAGACGGTGGAACAAGACCAGATTTCTCTTATTTGCCACGGAGCCGTGACGGGGACCTTAACGGGTCGCGCCACGAAGCCGGTATGAAGACCAAAAATCGGCCAGATTCCACTGATCCATCACGGGGACCGTGACGGTCTGCGCCACGGAGCCGTGATGAAGTTCAAAGATGCTCTAGAGTCACTGATCCGTCATGGATCCGTGACGGTGGACGTGATGGACACGCCCAAGGAGTCGTGACGCGAGCGCAGTATGTCTTCCATAATTCGTGTCAGACTCGATTTTAGCCATATTTCACTCAAAATTTAGCCTTAGAATAGGGTTAACTGGTATATTTGAGAGCTAAGAAGAGAGGAGAGTTGAGAGCAAGCTAGAGAGGATATTTCTACTTGGAAGAACATCTTTGTATTCACTTTTGGGTATTGTATTTCTCTACTCTACTCCATTATGAAGCTTTGTTTGTGTTCATCAATGGAATCTTCTTCTTCCTTGTTCATGAGCAACTAAACCCCCATAATCTAGGGTTATGGGGGAGTAGATATTTACTTTCCAATGTCTTCAATGTATGAATGAATATTGTGTTAGTTGATTTGATTTAGGGTTTGTATTAGATTTGAACTTAATGCTCGATCTCCCGGGTAGGCTTGATAGAAGGTGGGAATTGTAATCTGACACTCGTGCGAGGTGGATTGCAATTAGGTCAGAAATCTTATACAAATTGGGTTTAAATCTAGACTAGTGATAGCCAGGTTAACACATTTGCAGCAACCATAGGATTCGTACCGAAAGTTAGAAATTATCAAAGAACGTAGTGCTTTGGGTCTTCTTACATCTTGATTCGTGAGAACTAGGTGGTTAGATTCCATTAGGGTCCGAAACAACGTGAGAAGTTAGGACTAGTTTGAGAGATGATTCGTTGCCCCTAAAACCAGACAACTTCACAGTGTTCAACGTCATTTAAATGCATTGGAACTGGTCTCTATGAACCCAAAACCTTAGATTGCTTTTCCTCTGAATTAAAACTCTTCCAAGCTTCGTGTGTACTTGTTCACTGTTAATTCGCCCATTGTTTACTTTTACATGCTTTCAAAAACCAAAACCATCTTATTACCGAAATAGCTTGATAAAAACTTCTAGATAGAGATTGCTTGACTCGTGCTCCCTTCGGTACGATAATCCGGAACTTAAATTCCAAAAATACTACTTGACGACCGGTACGCTTGTCGTGCTATTTTCTGTGTTAAAATCGCAGGCCGTCAATAACGGTAGGAGGGAGGGATCGGCAAAAGAGCCTACCGACACCGAGAGTTCTGGCCCATGGTGTCAAGGGTGAAACCCTAACGGGGCATCCCTTGTAGGAAAGTCAGAGCTACCCCCACCGGGAGCCCTAGAGACATCCGGGGGCGATGACGGGATGGTTGACCACGCCCTATAGCATGGGGCTTCCGTGGATGTTTTGATATGGAGGACAGCTTTTGAGGTTACTGTGCGACTTTCATCAAGGACGCCGACAGTGTACGAACAGCCGAAAATTGGACTGCGTCATTGGTATGGAGCAGCGGCATGGTTGGCTCAAGAGTCTCAGTGGGGAGTTGCAGATCTGCGAAAGACACATGCATGGTTTTGCTTTTAGTTGGAGAGGTTTCCAAGACCTCTTCAGGTTTATCAATAAAGATTGAAGAAGTTCGTGAGGACTTGGTTGCATAAGGTTATATTGATGGCGAGGAGGTTGAGAGAAAAAATGAAGTCATAAGAAGGATAAGAGCGTGCACAGGTGGTGAGGTCGGCACCATTGGAAAGCTAGAATCTAGTTATAAGGCTATAGAGCTTCTCTAAAGTTTCTTTTACAATAACTTTTTTTATGTTATTTAACTTTGACTCAATACTACCACTAAAATCATAAAAAATAAAAATATACTAATAGTAGTCAAAATATAAATTAAAAAATACGTATTTTCTATCCATTATATTTTTTAAATTTACAGTTAATTGTGTTTAACTTGTTTATTTTTAGTTGTGTTTTGTTTAAACTTATCTCAGAAATGGATATATGCTTAAATTTTTAATCTTTAATCTTTAATATTAATAATTAAATATAAACAATCAATAATTTTGGACTCCTTGATTTTTTGTTTAGACAAGATAAAGACATTTTTTAAATTTTCTGTTTTACTTATTACTTTTTGAAAGGTTAAATTAATTATTTTGAAATCAAGTTCGAAACATTTTTTATACTTAGAAAAGTTCTTTTCCCTGTTAGATATCGAGAGGAAGGAATAAGTTGGTTCCTTAGGCACTAAAAACATTCGATTAGGAACATTGAGTTCATAGAGTTCACGTAGTACTTAGAAACCTTCTATTAAGAACATAGAGTTTATCGGAGCACTTTCACTTAGTACTTAGAAACCTTCTATTAAGAACAAAGAGTTCATATACTAAGAAATTCATCTTATCTCTATAACTGTAAGGAAAATTAAGTTGTTAAAAATCAAAAACGAATTTAATCGACTCGTAGTATTGGTCTAAGCTAAAGGTATGGTGTTGATATAATAAAGGGAAAACCCAAATTATAACCAGCCGATTACCTTTCCTCTTACAAAATCACATTTGTCAACTTAGTTATCACATAAACACCTTATAGAATGAAAATAAGTTATATACTTGCATCTTTGCTTATTTTGGAAAAACACCCCCCGAATAGGTGATGTTTCTCAGAATCACACCCAATCCACCTTTACTTCTAGACGGAAAAAGACGTTTTTTTGTCCCAGAAATGTAAGTACAATGTATATTGACCTCCTACAAGGTGTGTACATGGTTACTAAGGTGACGGCGAGTGAGTTTTTGAGAGAAAAAATATCAGCGGGTATCATTTTGTACTTACCCTTATAATAAAAGAAGTTTATTAATTGTCATTCTCGACATAACTACTTCTTATTAATTGGAATTCTACAAGGGAAAATGCATGCAAGTCTAGCGAGTAGTGATTTCGCCTAAAGGAAAATCGGATCATGAGGATCGGTACCTACGTCGTGTCGACCTGGACCTTAAGCAACATTCTTGTCGTCACTACCGTATGTGTCTTGTAGAGTGGTGCGCTCACGGTTGTTCAATGATACAAGTAAACATCGTTACAAAAATATAATCTTGGGTTGTTTTTATCATTTGTATTACAAATCTCTTTGATTTCTTTTGTTGATCTTAATTTCGTACAACTATCATTTACCTTGAATCGAGACAACTGGATAATGAATAGGATATAGTTGTTGGATTTTGTGCCATAAGACAAGACTCAATCTGTATACAATGACATATGTGAATTAATACAAGTGGACAAAGGTTTTGTAATCATTTATTTTTCTGTTAAATGTACGAATATACTACTATTTTTAAAATTCGAGGCATCGTTTCCTGATAATAGAACTCTTAGGAAAAAAGGGTGAGTCTATTCATTCGTCCTTAGCCTAAATTGACAGATAGAGTTATTGTGACAATTGATTGCAGGATCGGGTTTTACACATCATGCATACAGAGATGTGAGTTTGAAGGATTCTATGGTGCAAAACGCAATGGAAATGATTAAAATCCCTAGAAAATCATTAGGATCCATGTAATTTGGATATATGAACTGACAAAACGAAAATTAAAGCTTATTACCTTTTCTGATTCGAGCCTGGTTCTAGACGGGGTGATGAACGCTTCTGCTTGAAGACGTCTCTAAAAGGATGTCTCCTCTACAAGTATCCACACCAACAAGAATTCCCGAATTCGTGCGTGTGCTAGAACAAAATTCTCTCTTTTCTCTTGTTTTTCTTCTCAGGGTTTTCCTCTGTTTTTCACATCCGAACCAAACCCAAAAACGTAACTCCCTTTCTATTTCCATAAAACCCAAGTAGGTTACAAAAAAATCGGATAGGTTTAGAGTTTTTAGGAGATTGGAATTCAAAAAATAACTATTTTGAATTTCTGAAATTCAAAAAGTTTTAATTGAATTTTAAAACCCAAATAAATGTAATATATATTTATTCCAAAGTTCAAATCTGAAAATAAATACTTATATTTATAATCTTCCCAACATAATTACTTAATATAATCTTATTATATTAGTAGAGAACAAATGAGTAATAAATACAATTATACTATATCAAATATAATATAATTAAATTCACTTAATTGGTCTTCTAAAGTACAATTCAAATTTGAGTTTGTTATTGTGTGTGACCTTGTAGGCTCATACAATGTTGGCAGTGGGCCCAAAATCTTCACCCCGTCCATATGTCATAATTGGTCTCTAGCAAGACAGACATTATGACTACCCAAAGTTATATGAAGATAGACAATCCAATTCAACCTTTTACCGTTAATATCTTCATCCATTTGACGTCGATATCTTGATCGAATATAAGGCATAGCATCGTCATCCTTATTTTATTTGGTCGTTAGTTTCTTGATCCTAAGTAGAATGCGAGCGATAAATTATTATCCATTCGCATGGGCATGCATTTCCAATCTCACTTATAAAGGGGCCCTGTCACGCCCCAATTTCAGTAAACCGAACTCGGGACGCGAACGTTTTGAAACAATAAACCATTTGAAAACCCTTTTCCATAAATCACTATTTTTTCATGAAAATAATATTTACAACTCAAAATAAGTCCCAACAAGTGGACCAAACAAGGTATCCGTCACTAGACTCAAAAGTAAAACCCAGAATCCCGCTCCTAGCTCTTCAAGCTTCAGAAGCTCACCTAGTCCAACCTGCGACCGGTACATGTAGGAAAAGCAGCTAGGGGTGAGCATTCGCTCACCACCACGGATAACAGACTGACTACGGCATAATTAGCAGACAATTCCGGTAACACCAACAACAAACTCAACACCGGGGAACACTATCCCCAACCCAAGTACTCCGACTGACACACACCCACTGTTACCTTCCTCGACCGACTCAACACTCTGACACGTAAAGCAGACCCAACACCACGATCACGACCTCTTCCAAGGACTCAAAAGATCACCACGCAACACCCAAGATCACAAAGGATCGCACACCAAACAAGATCACAAAGGATCGCACACCAGCTGCTCAGTAACCTCCCAAACGCCCTTTACCGATCCCAGTCAGGCCAAGCGGTCGACCTGTTGCAATTCCTCGACACAAAGTCGTATCAGGCTGTCGACCTATCACACTCACAACCCCAAACCACACACGCGCGGCCAGGACCCCTTTACTGACGGGCGGGCCCCCCTACCCCGTCTGAACATGCAGACGCGTGTGCTCGAGGACCCCCGTTTCATGAAGCGGGCCCCCAACCTTAGGTAACCACAATCACAATCACATACAAAATTCAACAAACAGCAACAACACAAGTTCAGCACTCCACAGGCACTCATGGCCACCCAAGACACCAACCGTAAAACACGGACTCAACAACCCCACAGGCACTCACGGCCTCCCAAGATACACCAACAGTAACTCACGGGCTCAACCACCCCACGGGCACTCACGGCCTCTCAAAACCACCAACAGTAACTCACGGGCTCAACAACCCCACGGGCACTCACGGCCTCTCAAAACCACCAACAGTAACTCACGGGCTCAACAACCCCACAGGCACTCACGGCCACTCAAAACCACCAACAGTAACTCACGGGCTCAACAACCCCACGGGCACTCACGGCCTCCCAAGACACACCAACAGTAACTCACAGGCTCAACAACCCCACAGGCACTCACGGCCTCCCAAGACACACCAACAGTAAAGACACAGGTTCAAAAACCCCATGGGCACTCATGGCCACCCAAGACACACCAACAGTAAACACATGGGTTCAACAACCCCACGGGCACTCATGGCCACCCAAGACACCAACAGTAAAACACGGGCTCTCATGGCCACCCAAGACATAACAGTAAAACACGGGCTCTCATGGCCACCCAAGACACGAAAATACACAATCAACCTCCGACATAACCAATGCCTCCAACAGTCCTAATATCAACAGTTTCACAATCAACATCCGGGCATGGTCATATGCCTCCAGTACTCCTAATATCGATAAGTTCACAATCAACCTCCGGGCATGGTCATATGCCTCTAGTAATTCTAACATCGATAAGTTCTCTGCTCCTACGACACTACTAAGTGTCACATGCATTTCCAATCTTCGATAACATACTTAACCCACGACACCCCAAGTTTCACATGCATTTCTAATATTCGATAACCTACTTAACCCACGACACCCAAGTGTCACATGCAATTCTATTGTTAACTTTCCCTAGTCAGGGCCGAGATCCGCTACTTTTCCCTACCTCGTGCGTGTTCTCCAAAAGCTAACCAACAAGCCCCGGCGTGATCTCGGTCACTCGCCTAGCTTTCCTTTCCCTAGGTCTGCAGCACGATCTAAATGAACACAATTTTAAGGCACTTTTAAACTCGCAGGAATAAACTGAAATTCAATAAACTCGACGCCCAAATGTACCCCGACAATGTCGATCACTCCCAAACTTCCCAATTACTCGACATTGTCGATATTGGACCCGGAAAGGCCCGATTCGCCCGACATGGCGAATCTGCCCGGGTTTTGAAAACGCCCTTCCGGGGCTCCGAAAATTCCCGTTTTCGTTTCTACGGTCTTAGAATAATTCAACGGTTCCTAGGCACTCGACGGAATCGAATTCCGACTTCCGAGTCATTTAATTAACGTTTAAAATTTCTAAACCCGTCAATTACAACTTTCACAATTTAATTCCAAATTTCGATCCGGTTGTAGATTAATTACTTGGGGAACGTTCTAAACCACCCGAACACTAAACCCGAGCTCCCGAGCACGTGGGCCCCACACGGCCACAATGGAAAAATTCCCTTTTTGCCCCAAAATGTTCCTAACGAACCCCAAACCTCAACCATTCATCTTTAAACCAATTATAACCAAAACTCAACCATATTTGAATCATTTAAACTCAAACCCTAAAATTCGAACTTAACAAAACGAAAATCGGTTAAGTGCTCACCGTAGAGAATGACGGTGTGAGCTTGAATCTTCTATCGCTGAGACGATCCAACGGCTTGATGAACGAGCAACGCCACAAATTCCCCAAGCCTATTCTCTTTTTCTCTCCTCCTTCTCTCTAAAAAACACCCTTTTTCTATTTTTTGAATGAAATGGCCGAGACCTCATATTTGCTCTTCCTTTTGTTTGGTTTTTAAAACAACAACTAATATTTAAATACAAAACTAACACTTCAAGTCTCATCTTTGTTTTGTTCAAGAAACCTAACACCACCACATAATGGACATGTGGAAAGTGGGTCCCACACCTTTTGTAAAATATCTTCTAGATATTTTCCATTCAGATTCGCGAAATTCGGCCGTCTCGGGCCCCGAACGGGCACTTTTTCCAAGAAATTACGAAACTTCACGGGCTACAACGAAACGGCTCAACTAAGACCGCTGCGACGACGGCTAAGCTTTTTGGATCCAAAACGGGCCTCGAACGGACCAAAACGTCGCTCGGTTGACTTTTCGAGCGAAAAGTCAACATTTCCCAAATTGGTTAGAAAGTTGCCATGAGTCCCCCGGAACTCACTTTGGTCGATATCGGGGTCAACTTAAGTCCGGTATGACCCTCGGGGTCAAATTTGGGTTCATTTAATTATCCGTCCAAAATTTTTAAATTTTCCTGTTTTTCGCAGGTTTGACTGGCGTTCACCGGGAGTGGATATTACAGGCCCAATGACATTTATATCATATTTACATGAGGGACACATTTATTATCAGTCACTCACATTTCTCACATATACCATTATGTACCCAATAACAATCATTATTATTGTCCGATTAAGGACAACGTTGAATTGTGTCAAGATATAAAACCACCTATATAGAAATCCATGATGGCTACAAGATCAAATGACTTTAGCCATATTACGGTAGAGAAAAATATGCATGGCAATTCTTATGTAGTATTCTCATATTGGGTCATCCAATACTATTTCACCAAAGAGTATCTATGATTTGACTTCATATTGCCTATGCATGATCAGTAAAGCATGATCATCAGTCAACATTATACTAGTCTTAGTATATCGATAAGACTAGGGATCATTGAAATAATACTCCTTATACATCTAAGAGTTTTACTATCAAGTCACATACTTGATGATCTTCGAAGGAGTTGATTAATTACGTAATTAGCATTTAACAAAATAATAATAAAAGTATCAATGTATTAATAAATGATAATGTCATACATGATCAAGATTGGCTTAAGGAACAAAACTAATAGAGTTAATGTCACATATGTTAAAGAGTTTGAAATTAAATGACTCACCCTGAGAATACTCCATAGAACATGGGACATGCGTGTCTCTCAACTACCAAAGTAGATCTTAGTCATGCAACCATGAAATCATTGTACAATCTTTTTTTTTTTGATAAATGAGAGGAAATTCCATTGATAAAAGACGAAGTACAATGGAGCAGGGAAACAATCAGCCGATTGTGCCTGCAAAAAGTGATACAATAAAAATGAAAAACATTTCTTGACAGACCAAGAAAACACTAAATAGCAGCCAAAACAAAAACGACACCACCGCTGCTATTTAAACAAGGCAATTCCTCGGACCAAATTGCCAATACACAAAGGAAAAACCATGTAAGAGCAACCCTCCCATACGCATCAAAGAGAAACACAACGTCTGCAGCTTCAAAAATGATGCCTCAACTGGTTCTGCAGTGGAGTCAAACACCAAAGAATTCCTGCGCAGGCACAATAACCAGAAACCCACATAAACAATTCTCAACCAATTTGTCCTCATACAATCTATATGTGTTGATTCATGTCTTGACACGATCGAACACTACTCCTAATTATATGGTTATTAAGATTGTACTCGGATATGGATACGTATATACGATGTATATGGGTGATTGTCATAGGGATTTTTCACATGTGTTCATAATGCAAGTCAAATGTCATCACCCCCCCCCCCCCCCCCCTTGTTGAGCGGAGGACTATAAAATAAGCATGGAAATAAAAGTGATTTGTCACCTTCAATCCAAACTCGAAATCAAGAAAACTATAGACTAAACAAGAACAAGGATGACGCTTCCATGCCTCTTGTTCGGTTGTGGCATCGCTAAAGGACAAAGGATAAGAACATATATCGTAACATGTTCTAACAAAGATAAAGGTCAAAATTCGTATGACTTGGGTAGTTATGGACCTTGCTAGGAGTTACCCCTAACTTATAGACGAAATACATATTTCGATCTCACCGCCAATGTCATGTGAAACCTAAAGGGTCACACACAATCGAGTAAAGACCACAATGAATTGGACCTTGAAGGTTCGACTTAAATAAATAAGTGAAATTATATTTGATATAATAAAAATATTTATTTAATGACTTGTTCATGAGATGATGTCATTATTTATATTTATTTAATGTCTTGCTTACATTTATTTAAAGCAAATAAATATTAAAATAAAATATATCATGCATTTTCCCCAACACCCTAATAAGTGTATTGGGATTTTCAACCAACCCATGTGTGTGCATATATATATATATATGGTGTTTTTATTTACTTATTTAATTAGAATAAAAAATCTAGAAATTTCTATACAAAAGGAAAGTCCTAGTTGGTCTAGAATGGATGAACAAAACCTTTTTAGATTTCTCCTTTTACAAGTTTTCTTAATTCTAGTTATACTTGATTTAAAAGAAATCACAGCCCATAAATACTACACTAACTAGTGAAAAGTTCAAAAGCTACTAGCAAGCTTCGGTTGTGGAAATTCCTTGATCGTGTGGATGCCGTTAGAGGGCCAATACTTGGGTGCCTTGACAATTCTCCATTGTAAGTCAATTTTTCCAGTCTCAAACCAATCGTTGCTCTACAACGAGGTAATCTACATTAAATACATGTTCTAGATTAGCTTGCTATGATGCATAAAATCAAGGTTTATAGGATTATGAACAAATAAGTTTTTCTTTTCCATCTTGCTTATAAAAAAACATAATCCTACAATAGAGTGTATGCTTACTAGCTCCCTTGGGTACGATATCCAGACTTACCATCTGATTACTATGGGCGTCAAGTTTTTAGCGTCGTTTCCAGGGAAAAACTAAAGGAAACAATGACTTATTCCCTTCGTGTTGAGACTATCTCACTTTTAATTTTTGTTCAATATTTACTTTTTATTCTTTATCGGTTTTAGTTATTCATGTGTTTTTCTTGTCGATCGCTTTAGTTGGTTTATGTAAGAACCACTCCCGGTCAACGCCAGTCAAATCGGCGAAAAATAGGAAAATTTAAAATTTTGAGACACACTTAAATGAACCTAAATTTGACCCCGAGGGTCATACCGGACTTAAGTTGACCCCGATATCAACCAAAGTGAGTTCTGGGGGACTCAGGGCAACTTTCTGACCAATTTAGGAAAGGTTGACTTTTTGCTGGAAAAGTCAACCGAGCGACGTTTTGGTCTGTTCGAGACCCGTTTTGGATCCAAAAAGCTTAGCCGTCGTCACAGCGATCTTAGTTGAGCTGTTTCCTTGTAGCCCGTGAAGTTTCGTAATTTCTTGGAAAATGGGCCCGTTCGGGTCCCGAGACGGCCGAATTTCGCGAATCTGACTGAAAATTTCTAGAAGATATTTTCTAAAAGGGGTGGGACCCACTTGCCACATGTCATACAAGTGGTGGTGTTAGGTATTTTTGAACCAAACAAGAGGAAGACCACTAGATGGGTTCGGCCACTTAAAGAAAAAAAGAGAAAAAAAAAAGAGAAAAGAAGAGAGAAAAAGGAGAGAAAAGAAAAAGAAAAAGAGAAGGAAAGGGTTGGAGTTTAGGGATTTCCCGACGATCCAACCAACGGATCGTCTCAACGATCGAAGAATCGAGTTCCCGTCATCATTCCCTACGGTGAGAACCTATTCGATTTTCGTTTTGATATGTTTAAAGGTTAGGGTTTGGGTTGAAACGAGTAGACTATGGTTGAGTTGAGGTGTGGGGTTCGTTGGAGGCGTTTTGGAGCGAAAAATGAGCGGTTTCCGGTGACCGGGGGCTCCGGGGAGCTCCGGCCACCGTGGGAGGTGGCTGGCCGGAGCTAGGACCGGCCACCATGGTGGTGAACCAGTCCAAAACCGTTCCAGCCACCCACGGGTCTTGATGGCCGGGTGGGTACCACGTGCTCGGGTCTCGGGTTTTCGTGTTCGGGTGGTTTAGGACGATCCCCAAGTCGTTAATCCACACCCGGAACGAAATTTGGAATTAAATTGTAAAAGTTGGAATTGACGGGTTTAGAAACTTTAAACGTGAATTAAATTGCTCGGAAGTCGGAAATTAATTCTGTCGATTGCATTGGAACCCTTGAATTTTTCTAAGATAGTAGAAACGAAAACGCGAGTTTTCAGAGCCCTGGAAGGGCGTTTTCCAATCCCGGGCATATTCGCCGAGCCGGGCGAATCGGGCCCTTCCGGGCCCATTATTGACAATGTCGAGTAATTGGGAAGTTTGGGAGTGATCGACATTACCGGGGTTGCGTTTGGGCGTCTAATTCTTTAATTTCAGTTTTTGCCTGCAAACTTAAAAAGTTTTTTAATTGTGATCTTGTTAGACCGTGCCGAGGACCGCGGAAAGGGAAAGCTAGGCGAGTGATCATGAGCACGCCGGAGCTTGGTTGGGAACTTTTGGGAAAGTGTACGAGGTAGAGAAAAGTAGCCGGATCTCGGCCTTGACTAGGGAAAGTTAACTGTAGAAATGCATGAAACACTTAGAAGTGTCGTAGGATAAGTAAGTTATCGAACACTAGAAATGAAGGAGACACCTAGTGGTGTCGTATGATACGAGAACGTATCGAACAATAGAAAGGCATGTGACACTTAGTAGTGTCGTAGGATGAGTGAACTTATCAAACAATGGACATACTGGTGGCATTTGGTTGTGCCCGGAGGTTGATTGAATTGTTTGTGTTTGTGGGTGGCCATGAGTGCCCGTGGGGAGTTGAACCCGTATTTTATTGTTGTGCCTGTGGGTGGCCATGAGTGCCGTTGGGGTGTTGAACTCGTGTATTAATGTTGGTGCGTCGTGGGTGGCCATGAGTGTCGTTGGGGTGTTGAACCCGTGTATTAATGTTGGTGCGCCGTGGGTGGCCATGAGTGTCGTTGGGGTGTTGAACCCGTGTATTACTGTTGGTGTGTCGTGGGTGGCCATAAGTGCTGTTGTGGTGTTGAACCCGTGTATTACTGTTGGTGCGTCGTGGGTGGCCATGAGTGCCGTTGGGGTGTTGAACCCGTGTTTTACTGTTGGTGAGTCGTGGGTGGTCATGAGTGTCGTTGGGGTGTTGAACCCGTGTTTTACTGTTTGTGTGTCGTGGGTGGCCATGAGTGCATGTGGGGAGTTGAACTCGTGTTTTACTGTTTGTGTGTCGTGGGTGGTCAGGTGTGTCTTTGGGGTGTTGGACCCGTGTGTTTACTGTTTGTGGGTCGTGGGTGGTCCTTTGGGGTGTTGAACCCGTGTGATATTGTCTCGTGTGTCGTGGTTGGTCATGTGTGCATGTGGGGTGTTAAACCTGTGTTGCCACTATTTGCAGAACCTTGGGTGTTGATTGTGATTGCCTGAGGTTGGGGGCCCGCCTGACAATAAAGGGGTCCTGTGGTCGCACGCGTGGGGGTTGGCTAGCCTTCCGACTAACCATCGGTAAAGTTGTGCATTCTTCTGCCTGAGGTTGGGGGCCCGCTTGACAATAAAGGGGTTCTGTGGTTGCGCGCGTGGGGGTTGGCTAGCCTTCCGGGTTAACCACCGGTAAAGTTGTCCATTCTTCGGCGATGAAGGGCGGCTCCCCTTCCGACTAGCTATCGGAGAAGTATTGCGTTATATATCGCTAACAGGTCAACCGCCTGGCCCGACTGCGTGTCGGGGAAAGTTGCGTGGGGCAGGCTCGAGCCCAGCCGGTTAACAACCGGCACTGAACAGCTGGAGTGCGATCCTTTGTGATCTTGTTTGGTGTGCGATCCTTTGTGATCTTGGGTGTTGCGTGGTTATCTTTTGTGTCTTTGGTGGAGGTCGTAACCGCTGTGTCGGGTCTACATTACGTGTTCGGGTGTTGAGTTGGTTGGGGAAAGTAACAGTTCGTGTGTCAGTCGGGTTACTTGATTTTGGGGATAGTAGTCCCCGGTGTTTGGGTTGTTGTTGGTGTTTCGGCATTTTCTGCTAGTATGTCGTAGTCAGTCTGGTATCCGTGGTGGTGAGCGAATGCTCACCCCTAGCTGCTTTTCCTACAGGTACTCATCGCGAGACGGACTAGGGGAACTCTCGAAGCTTGAAGAGTTGGGAGTGGGAGTCCGGGTTTCTTTTTGGGAGTTTAGCGACGTACGCTTTGGTTTTTGTCCGCTTGTTTTGGACGTACTTTAAGTTGTAAAATATTATTTTGTTTAACTTAAGTGATAATTTTAAGTGGTTTACTAAAATGTTTAAAAAGTGTTTTACTGTTTCATCGTTCGCGTTCCGGGTCCGGTTATACCGAATTCAGGGCGTGACAGTTTATGCTCAGGCGTTTTATGTTCTTCCCTAGTCAATTACTCAGTGATTTATAATTAAGGGAAGCTGAAAGACATAGGAACATAATGACTAAACAAGACATGCGAAAAAGCAAGGAAAGAATCTGAATGGATAAGGGCCATTTTTTCCATTGATTCATTAAAACATTATTTTATTTAGAATTGGTATTACAATAATGTGTATTGCAATATTTAGGGATTTAATCATTTTTAATGCAAGTATGTGTAGTATGCAATTTCAAAGGCATGTTATTGAAATTGGGGGATGTTTCACTTTTGATCAAAGCCATCATATTAAACCACAATTGCATGAGGAGGACACAAAGCTATTAGTAGAAGAACTATCTCTTTTTTCAAGAAGCATCAAGAGGAGCAACACGAGTTGACGTTTTGAAGAATCAAGAGCAGGCGAAATCTACGCTCCAGAACATTCAAGATCAAGTGAATAATCTTATACAATTGTTGAATGAGAGATATCTACATGATCAAACAATTCATGTTGAGGAGGACTATTCAAATCACTTATGGGACACAATATTACAAGAAACTCATGATTCAACTACGAGTTCATGAGTTTTAAGGTAAACACAGATTGTGAAGTATCAACTTCTAACCCCTTTTTTATAATGTCAATTTCATCTTCGTGTAATTTTGATGCATTGAATCTTGAAAATTTAAATAATGACGTTGTGATTATAGAAATGAATTCACAAACTCTTATTGAGACAAATATTCCCGGTATCCATAGAGTTGGTTGAAACATCTTTTACATAGACAAGGGGTATTATGGAATATGCTCTTATGAGAGGGAATATTTTTGAATTTCTTATTGACTTTATTATGGTAAGCATCTAGCATGGGGTCGAAATTCCTTTTGTGTTGGAGATTCATTTGTATACTTTTGCAAATCAATTCTTTATGTTCAACATGTGTCATTGAATTCTAAAGTTAGTAATGAGCATGAAATCTTGGATTCATTTGCTAGTCTTCATTCCCGAGGTGTGAAATTTATGTCTACTTCAGTAAATGCTATTGAACTTTGTTGGTAGGTGCATCTTTCGCGTCATGGGATTAAAAGCCTAATCAAGTCGTGCCAAGTTGAACTCGATCACAATTATACAACTAGACAAGCTTGATTAGATCATCCTTGAGTTTGGAACCCTTACAAAGCTCAAGGAAGTGGTACTTATGCTTTGTTGTGATTCCTCTCCCACCTTCACATCCACACTTGAAGAAGAGGACACAATCAAAGTTTGAGTTATTTGGGAGGCCTCTTTCCAAATGGACTGCCCATCGGCTTCTAGAGCATGCAATGTGGTAGTTACGCACGAAATTAGGAGTAAAAACTACTATAAATACATGTCTTGGCCATTAGGAAAAGTGTGCCTATTTCGGATAAGGAGTTACATGACAAGTTTCATAACTCATTTGGGTCATGGGGGAAGATGGACATTGTTGCAACTCAAAGAGGTTTTTACCATCTTTATGGTATCTTTTTTTTAAATGTCCCGCTGTCATTACCACATTCCAACATTACAAACTATAACAAGGGAAAAAACCAAACAAGTCGAGTTATAAGTCGGTAACCCCAGAATAAAACAAGTGTTCAATTATATTAGGCTAAGTAACATGCTTTTATAACAGCAACTCGAAGTACTACGATAACAGTTAATACGCTATATTGCACAAGGGCAAGGATCTAAATATCGCGTCAGTTGATTGTCTTGGCTTGCGAGGTGATAATCAAAGTCTTCGCAAAGGAATTTCCCCCTCGATGAGTTGCACTCACAGAGGAAAGTTTTAGAGACTCGTTTGTTTCTAGGCCCAATGAGTTTCCTTCCCCCACTTGGCCCCAGCCTCTTAGGATCAAGATCGGGGTCCGGGTCCTTGTCGATGGCGCTAAGAGCAGGGATCCACTGTGCTTGGCAGTACAGATAGTTGCAAGTGGGCACAGCCAAAAACCAATACAACGTGGCGAGAATAGAAGGACATTCCGAGAGCACTTCAAAGACAACCGGGGCGGGGGGTAAAAGATTGTTTGGATCGATAGGTCTGGTTGTAGGGGACGGGAGTCAAGACGATAACTGCAAAAACAAACATGTTCTACAGATCCTGGGTTAGAGACGTAACTATCTTGGTCCACATAGAGGCAACCATGGTTTCAGACCACGAGGAGGCGACCATGGTTTTGGACAATGAGGAGGCGACCATGACAAAGGCCCACGAGGAGGCCGCCATGACAGAGGTCCACAAGGAGGCGTCCAAAGACAACGAATGAGAGGTTCATCCGAGTCTTTGGAGCGGGAACTACCGTACCGTCCGACCACGAGGAGAGGGATGGAGAAGACTTACTACCCAACCTCCCCCGTCCGCCACCGGTGAGGCCGAGGCCGGCAAACTCTACTCCGACCACAGTCTGCCTCTCTCCAGCAAAACTCGAGCCAACCTGGCCACACGGGCCAGATCTGGGCTTTGCAGACATCAGGGACCCTACTCTGGTGGTGTGGCAGGCCGAGATGCTTGCTCCGGTGAGATGCAGGGACGGCATGCTCAAAATAGGTTGAGATTTCTCCCGTTCTGGTGAGACCCATGCACGAAACGCCATGGCAAGGCTTTCCAGAACGGGCATGGCTCCCCTAGAAGAAAACGATGCTACTCCAAGAAAGGCCGAGAAGGTCCGCTGACAAAAAAAGGTAGAGGGAGGGAGGGTAGATATCGGTCGGCGAGATGGGGTCGTGGATGAGCGGAGGTGAGACAGCCGGGGGGACTCGGACGAGTTCTCGAGAGGACCAAACGGTGACAGGTGGAAATGAGGCTCATACAGACGATGAGAACAGCTCCCATCGGAAGCCCCTAGGGCCGGAGCCCAAGTGGTTGTGGGTGATGGCAGCGAGAGCAAGGACGCAAGGACCCTATAGGGTTTTGTGGAGAGAAAAGCAGAGAGACACAACAAAGATAACAAACACCTATAATTCTTTATGATATCTTCTAGTTTCATTTGTTATTATTATATATGTTTATAATTTGCCTCACAACCATTTTATTACCATATAAGATATTCATGTGTAACTAAAGATATTGATATCCAGGATTATAGTTAGTAATCGATGTTTATGAGTAGCATGTGAAAGAGTATTATGTGTGTCACATGTGAAAAACACATGCAAGTCTGACGAGTAGTGATTTCATCTTAAGCTAAAAACGGATCGTGAGGATCGCTATCTACGTCGTGCCAATCTGAACCTTAAGAGACATTACCTGACCAATCCAGATCTCTACTCCGATGTTATCTTCAATCACAAGTCGGTGAGTATGTTGATAAAGTTCAAATATTCTATATTATGATTGACTTCAACAATACTTATATGTACATTTATGGTTGGGGTAACTCGAAGTAGGGAGGAGAAGTTGGTCAGCCCGAGGTTCTTTTTACTGCATCGGAGACCTTCTATATTGCCTCGTAGAAGGACGACAATACCACAAGACATCCCCGACCATGAAGGCTATGAAGGTGTTGGGTTTTGTTCCCTAGGACATCCACATTGGCGTATTACAAAGTCATTTGTGATTGATAAAATTTTTTAAAGTTTTAGTTATCATTGCGTTGTAATGTCAATTATACTTGAATACACCGCTCTTTCTAGGATAACGGGGTGCCATTTCCTTATAGTAAAACTCTTAGAAATAAATAAGTGTGTATATTTTTCATCACTGGCCTAGACCAATAGTTAAAGCTACTGTGACTATCGTGTTAGTCTTAGTGCCTGGAGTTCAATCCTAAATGTCCAAATGTACGACTTTATATTACTTATGTGTTGGAGTAATATATCGATGTGTGCTCTGATCTATGCCCACTATGCGAATAGAACCATAGATAGAGATAGATCAAACTCGATGGGTCCCTAGTCAACAAAGCTTCACTAGAAGCGACTAGTATGAAAGATGGCTCTTTATGGCTTACGTTCTGTTAGACATTGGAATGAGATTCCGGAGTCTGATCATAGATATCATGTGGGACATGATATTGGACGAGTCGGCATGAATATGTGCCATAGATCAAGTCATGAACATATTCATTGTGTAGCTTGTCATGTATCCTTAGACCAAGGAGTCTTTGTGATTGCTATGCAGTAAACAACTAAGTTGACCAGAGCATAACGTTGTCCATAATAGGGCTTCCATAACGGCCAGGATTGGCTTGGGGACGGACTGCATGAGTGACACCAAAGACGGCTAAGGGATTTATCCTTCATACTACGGTATGGGAAAGATATCGGTTCTTGGCCGCTTGATCGAGAGTGACTGAAAGAATAGCATGTACATACACATGATATTGGGTATCATATATTCAGTCATCTCACATATCAATGAACAGTGATTGAGAATAATAAGGATGGCGGCTCTTTGCCTTATCTCAATCAGGATATCGGAGATAAAAGGATAATGACAGGGACGACGAAAAGGTTAGAATCGACAGGGTCGATTTGTTATGTAGTGTTAGGAAATACTAAAGTCTCGTTAGTTTCCACTTATATAGGATCAAGTAAAATGGGATTTTACGTTGACCTATTGACATGCATAAACCTAAGGGTCACACCGGAGGGTGAAACTCATTGACACATTTATGGAGAATGGCCAAAACGGAGTTGTCTCGGGACATGACCAAAACTGGGTTTTGGGTCATGTGCCTGTAAGTGAATAGGACTTTACAGATCGAGACAAGGCTTGGAGTCTTGGGATTGATCGCGCCGTAAAAATGTTGGACATTTCTGGTATGGAAGGCTTGGAGGCGATGAGCGAATCACGGGACCTCGTTGGAAATGGCTAAGGGCCAAGTTCCAAGAGACCTATGAAAGGCCCATGAAAAACAAGGCTCATGGAACTAATTAATCAAGTCTTGATTAATTAGTACTACGTAAGCATGACAAGGATTAAGGTGTTGGTGATTCACCACCTAACCCCATCTTGTCTAGCCATACTTTGTCCTATTTACACCTTACTTGTCACCATGCTTGTCTCATGCCTTTAGTTGGACAAGTATGGAGTTTGTTATGTTTAAGTCATCTTTTTTCAACATAAAAAACACAAGACAAAAAGAGGAAACACAACTTCTCCCTCCTCTTTCTTGCAATTTCGGCCAAGGCAAGCTCTCACCACCATTTTTGTGTTCTTGAGTCCACAAAGAGAAGAACTACGTGACTTTGATTCCCATGTGGATACGTAGGCATCTTGGAGACTCAAGTCAATCATTCGTTACCCGGTGTTCTTGTTTTGGTAAGAAATAGTGCTGAATTTTTCTCTTGTGAATCCATTCTTTGTTAGTAGTTTCATGGTTTTAATCGTCTCTTGGTTTTCATTGATTTTCCGCTGCGAGTTGGTTCATCTCCAACCCTACCTCGAGACCTAACATATTGATTGGATGACCACGTTTTACTTATCATGCATATAGAGATATGCATCAATGTCACGGATGTCAAAATAGTTTTGCCATTGCAAGTTTTCCTAATTTTAGTTGGACAAGATTTAAGGAAAATAAAATCCTATAAACAAGACACCATAGGGGGGCGAAAATCATAAGCATTATTGCTGCAATTTTTGGCCACCTCAAAGAGGGAACAAGAGTGAAACATTCAAGAGCTTCAATCATACCTTCAATGGTGGGATCGCTTGATCGTGTTGATACCATTATAGTGAAAACGCTTGTGTGCCTCGACACATCTTCTCTATAACCCAAAGGTCCCAGTCTCAAACCATTTGTTGCTCTACAACAAGCTAATCTGTTTAAATACAAGTCCTAGATTATTTAGTGCATGGTACATGGAATTTAAGATTTAGATTGGATTACGAGTAAAAAAAAAATTGTTTTCTATCTTGTTTGCGAAACACGTAATCCTACAGAAAGATGACGTGGAGAGAGAATATCATAATGCTCTTGTCCTAGGAAAAGGAAGCAGGGTGGAAGTACGGGGCATGAGAGCCAGGAAGAGGCCCTATGACAACATCCTCAAGCACTACCTTAATCCCACTGAAATCCAAAGCTCAATGATGTTCCCACCCATTAATCGAGGTCTGCAAAGCACCTCGCCGAGTTTCATTAGCATGAAATGTTGGGAAGGGGGAGGGGGTCCTGGGAAGTATCCAACTACTCGATATCACTTGGGTTATTTCCATCTCTACTCCACGGCATGCTACTCTCATTAGGGGTATTATATGTTATAGGGCCAAAATCATCAAAACCCAAATAACATGGGTTCCACATTTGCATTATTTTCGCAACACATCACCAATCATAGAATAAAAGTCAAAATGGATACCTAGCATCGGCCCCGTCACCCATCTAAAGGACTTGTAGGATCGACATGTAATATCCAATAATAACTTTGAGATTGGTTTAAATAAGTTACATTTTTTTATCATTGAAATGAAATTAGATTAAACCTCTTATGAGGTGAAAGATGAGTACAAAGACCACTTTAAGGACCCAAAAATCCACCCTAGGATGGTGATGTTGTAAATGTTAACAGAAAAGTTATCAAGAAGATAAGCAAAAAGGCCCAAAACACTAGGGAAAGAAAGAGAAAGAGCACAAAAACTTCAACAACAGGACTATAAAAAAATGGGGATGCAATCCGGAGCACAAGAAACAAGAAGCCAAGTGGAGTTGTCGTCAGAAGCATGGACTAATATGTAATGTCCTCATACAGATGCATACTGCAATGAAGCAAAATGACCGAATCTGAAATGAATGCCAGCAAACATGACAGTGGAAAGAGGGATTTTTTCCACTGAAACTCAAAGAGAAACTCTTACTGAGACGATTATTTGAATTTCCACCTTCCTTGAAGCTTTTTAAAGAGAGGAACTGCCACAAAGATACCAGGAAGAGCAGAATAAAAAGGACACTTTCAATCCTAAGATGAACTACTCGCACTTCTGCAAAAGGCAATCTAAATATAAAAGGATCTTACTCACACACCAGGAGAAAAGACATAGAGCCATCAACAGAGACTCCTGAACACAAACCCAGAAACTATAAATATAGAGCTCATTGTTAGAACCCTAATCGAATCCCTTAAGAATCCAACGCTTAGTCAAATAATCAGGATTTAAATATAAATAACATAGAAAGCGTACCTGATTCCATGTCGATGATTCGAGAACGAGATTGGTTTGGCCTTCCACAGATCAATCCCTTATGCTCTCACTCAATATGCTCTCGCTCTACAGCTGGGGATGAAGGAGAAAGGACAGACGACTGATTGAACTTGGGGACCAAACCCTAATATACCTTTATATATAGAATCTGAATAAAACCCATTACCGTAATCAGATTTATATTGGGTATCACACATTGCAAAGCCCATACTCATTATAATGTTTTAAATTGGGCTTCCCAAGCCCAATACGAATTATTGACCCCAAATATACTTGACCAATTTGCAAGCCCACATGTTGGATTATAAAATAACCCAACAATCTCCCACTTGGGTTACAAATCGATTCTTAACGACAATTATATTTGAAAACTGTATGTGCGCACAAAATAGTCAATATTCTTAAAACATTCCCCTTAGTCAATCTGGTCCATCTCATGTACCAACATGAGACCAAAGCGGCCTTTGCTACAACAATCGTAACTAGACCTATCAATGATCATCATGCCAAATAAATTCAATGACATAGATCAAGTATGGATGTGTGACTGGAAATTTCATGCAATGAGATATCATTCATGCCTATTTCCACTTGGTCCTTAATGCTTAAGTGAGATCAATATTTAGTCTTTCAAACATTCTGCTAAACCGCAATTGAAAGACAAAACATTCAGAGCAACAATGATAATAATATCATCAACTTTATTCTGCAGAATACTTAACAAGTATAGTATCATTCCGAATAGCAAACATAAGTAACAAACTCCCACTAAAACTGCATACCGTCAATTAAGACAACACCCATATAAGCAGTATGCTCATGAAATACTTTGGGTGTCAAGCCCTTAGTTAGTGGGTCCGCTAGCATGTAGTTTGTTCCTATATGCTCAATAGACACTATCTTGCTCTGAACTCTTTCTTTAATAACCAAAAACTTAATGTCAATGTGTTTAGACTTTGAGTAGCTTATGTTGTTATTCGAATACATAACTGCCAAAATATTGTCACAATAGACTTTTAGAGGTCTTTCGATTCCATCCAGAACCCGCAACCCGATGACAAAATTTTGCAGCCATATAGCCTGATTGGTTGCCTCATAACAAGCTATGAATTCTACTGCCATGGTGGAAGGAGCTATAAGTGTATGCTTAGCACTTCTCCAAGATATAGCTCCTCCTGACAACAGAAAAACATAACCAGAGGTGGATCTACTAGTATCTTGACAACCCGCAAGATCGGAATCAGAATACCCAATGATCTTCAAATTTTCTGACTTCCGATAGCTGAGCATGTATTCCTTTGTTCTCTGTAAGTACCTCATGACCCTTTTTGGCTGCTTTTCAATGATCCATACCAGAGTCACTTAAGAATCTGCCCAACATGCAGACTATGTACGCCAAATCTGGACGGGTACATACCTGAGCATACATAAGACTCCCAATAGCCGAAGCTTATGGAATCTTAAGCATTTCCTTTCTTTCTAATTCATTCTTGGGGCACTATTTGAGACTAAACGTGTCTCCTTTAGCGACGGGAGTATCTCCTAGTGCACAATCTTTCATGCCAAACCTGACAAGAACCCTTTCGATATAATTCTTTTATGATAACCCAAGAATACCATGAGAGCGATCTCAGTGTATCTTGATTCCTAACACAAAAGTTGCATCAGCAATATCCTTCATTTGAAAATGTTTTGTTAAAAATCTCTTGGTTTCATGCAACAAACCTATATCGCTACTTGCCAACAAAATATCGTCGACATAGAGCACTAGGAAGATGAATTTACTCCCACTGAACTTATGATATACACAATTATCCACTACATTGACCTCAAAGCCATACAAGGTGATGATAGTATGAAACTTGTGATACCATTGACGGGAAGCCTGCTTGAGATCGTAGATGGACCTTTTGAGTTCACAAGCCATAGACTTTGGGTCACCTGATACAAAGTTTTATGGTTGTTCCATATATATGGTTTCCTCAATTTCACCATTGAGAAAAGCCGTCTTAACATCCATCTGATGCAACTCCAAATCCAAATGAGCTACAAGTGTCATTATTGCCCTAAAAGAATCTTTCGATGATACTGGGGAGAAAGTTTATTTATAGTCAATACCTTCCTTTTGAGTAAAACCCTTTGCAACCAAACGCGCTTTATAACTCTCAACATTGCCCTTCGAATCCCGCTTGGTTTTAAATATCCATTTGCAACCAATGGGCTTCGCACCTTCAGGCAACTTGATGAGTTTTCAAACGCCAGTATCATGCGTAGATTTTATCTCATCATCCATAGCATCGATCCACTTTTGACAGTCAACACTTTGTTTGACCTATTGGAAGTTGATTGGATCAACTTCCATTGTCCCTGTGTCAAACTCGTGTTTCTTGAAGGAATACCATGTAATCACTAGAGATTACACTCCTCCTATCTCTAGTGGATCGCCTAAGTGGCACTTCCTCTTGAGGTAGTTGTGGTTGCTCTTCAGGAACAACCTTTTGAACTTAACCAGGGAGTGGTAGAGGAGAATCCTCATTGTTGTCTTCTGTTGTGTCTTGAACAATGTCAACAGGTTGAACATTGTCAATAACAACATCCAGTAGAGGGACGAATCCCTCTTCAAATACAACACTCCTAATACTCTCACCCCCCCCCCCCCTCAAACACAACATCCTCAAGAAATCTCACATTTCCCGTTTCGAAAAAGGACTTAGTTGAGGGATCATAAAACTTAGAACCCATCGACCGTTCATGATACCCAACAAAGTAGCAACTAAGTGTTATGGAATCTAGATTATAAGGCCTCGCCTCAGCTGGACAACTCCAAATGTGCAAGTGCCTAATACTAGGCCTTTTTCATGTCCACAATTCATAAGGGGTTTTAGCTACCGCTTTACTAGGTACTCTGTTCAGTATGTATACTGCAGTCTTAATTGCCTCTCCCTAGAGTGATTCCAGTAAAGAATAATGACTAATCATACTTCTCATCGTGTCCTTAAGAGTTCTGTTTCGCCTCTTCGCTCACCATTCATGCTAGGTGGCCCTTGCATGGTGTATTGCGGGACGATTCCGCACTCCTCTAGGAATTTGGCAAAGGCAAGTATAAATGTGAACTACCCACTGCAGTTACCTTATTCTTAATCCTCTTTCTTTTGTTTCTCATTGAGGTCATTGCAGTATGAGCACTTTTAGTCTTTTCACGCTTCAACTTATCCTCTTCTTGCACAAAATGAGAAATGAGCTCATTAAGAGTCCATTTGTCCTTATAAGTATTATAGGTAACTATAAACTGACCATAGTGTGCAGGAAGTGAGATGAGGACCAAATGCACAAGCAAGTCATCAGACAGATCAAGCTTGAGCCCCTTAAGTTTTGAAGCGATGTTAGACATCTCCATAATGTACTCCCTTATGTTTTCTTTTCCTTTATACCTTATCTGGACAAGGTCAGTTAAAAGCTTGCTTGTCTCAGCCTTTTCGGTCTTTGTAAAACGACTTTCAATTTCTTGAAGGAAACTCCTTACAGTGACCTCATTTGGCATACCGCTCCTAAATGTTTCTAGAACACTACGTTGGATCATCATCAGACTTAGGCGATTCGAACGCTCCCACTTCTCAAAGTTCACCTTATCTTGAGTGGAACTTTCATTTGTAAGAGAAGCAGGTTGTTCAAACCTTATCGCATAGTCTAGACCCACGCAACCGAGAACTAACAGAATGTTCTCTTTCCAGCTCCTAAATTTTGTGCCGTTAAGCACAACAATTAAATTCATGTTGGCAGTGATATTAGCAGCAGATGCAATAACTATCAATACGAAACAAATAAATACATAAGCTCAAACATTGAAAATCATGTTATAACACATTAAGAATAAGCAAACAATTCTCATGTGATACACAATTTTCAATCAATCGAAGCGATGGGCTCATACACCCAAGATACCTAGCACAACATTAATGTCTATATTTGGTAGAATCATTAATTCGTAAGTGGTACTCTTGCACGCAGAAATCAAGTGCTGACGATAAATTCGGTCAAATAACATCCTTCCTTTAGGCCGGTATGTTATCCACATGAAAACTTTACAATCGTCACACACCATTCTCACACGTGTATTCATTGTTCGGCCAATCAATGACCTTCATTTGGGCCGATGCATTGACTGCATGAACAATGAGCACACACATCCCATTATTTTAAAATAAATAAACCTACCATCAATAGGTTACTTTGGCAACTTTATGCATCGATCTACTCATTTAAAATAGGGGACAAAAATAATATTAGTAAGTGCCCAAAACTGAAATTTCGATTTCAACATCAGAAGTGAAATTATTTCAAACACTTATTGATCTGATATATGAATCAAATATACAGTACTAATATGTATCAATAAACATAAATACATACATATTAACAGTTCAATATATATCACAAGTGGTCACTGTAATTATTATCCACATATATCACCACATGTGTATTCATTGTTTGGTCAATCAATGACCTTTCTTTGGGCCGAGCATTGACCGCATGAACAATGAACACACACATCCCGTTATTTTAAAATAAATAGACCTACACAAGAGATTATTTTGGCAACTTTATGTGTCGATCTACTCATCTAAAATAGGGGATAAAATAATATAAGTACGTGCCCAAATCAAAAAATTTGATATCAAATACCAAAAGACTTAAAATTATTTTAAACACCTAATTATTTAAAAAGAACCAACCATGTATGTATATTAATCATATTTAAGTGATCAATATGTATATAAGGTTAAATTATGCTTATCAATGCCTTACACGCACATAAGCTTAACTTAACAGATGCAAAAGTTGAAAAGCCATATTAGTTCCACAAAACTAATGACAGTAAGGTAAAGCCAAAGAACCACCACTGACATTAATACAAAATTAAGCTAAACTTAACCAAGTATCGGTTTGAAAACATTCATACAACCAAGCCATATATATACACAACAATTACACCAATATATATAGCACTCAAAACATGTAAATACATACATATAAGCAGCGGAACTTAAACAATGGTTTTACTGTAAATTTCATCTATATATCATTATGCCAAAAGTTGTCCATTTCATATAGAATAAGCACATATTACCAAAGTACCATTCGTCTGAACCAACGTGAATAAAGATAAGAAAAAGAATTTTCCAGATTTCATAAACACAAGGTTAAGCCAAATAAAAAAAAAGCATATGCGGAGCAACAAACCAAATTCAACACAGCACAGCCGCGAATATCATGTACGTATACATATAAGCACATGCATATACACGATAATTTTCGCAACAAAGGTATTCAAATAAATCCCAATAATCTGACTGAAGCATAGCTCTGATACCGTTTGTTAGAACTCTAATCGAATCCCTTAAGAATCCAACGCTTAGTCAAATAATCAGGATTTAAATATAAAATAACATAGAAAGCATACCTGGTTCCATGTCGATCTTCCACATTTCAATCCCTTATGCTCTCACTTAATATGCTCTCGCTCTACAGATGAGGATGAAGGAGAAAGGAGAGACGACTGATTGAACTTGGGGACCGAACCCTAATATACTTTTATATATAGAATCTGAATAAAGCCCATTAATCTAATCAGATTTATATTGGGTATCACACATTGCAAAAGCTCATACTCATTATAATGTTTTAAATTGGGCTTCCCAAACCCAATACGAATCATTGACTCTAAATATATTTGTCCAATTTGTAAGCTCATACGTTGGATTATAAAATAACTCAAACACTCACCTCACTTCTAAAGAGAGCTTTCCTTACCCATCCAAGTCGTTATTTGTGTCACTCGTTTGAATTAGCTAAAGTTGAGATTTGGGGCCAATTACATTCTGGTTTCCCATAAAAGGGCAAGAGAGCAAACTTAGGATTGTGGTAGTTAAAGGATTATATCTTTTACTGTTCTAAAGATTTTTTTTTCCCTATAAAAAATCAATTATTTGTTTTTTGTCACATTTTTATCTCTTAATGTAATTCCAATCAAGCTAACTTATTTCTCAAATAAGACCACATCAGACAATTTTAGAGTATATGAACAGGGGGATTGAAGCACCCACGTACCACAATGATTAAGGTTTAATATTGCAAAATGATTTGGTATTGATTGAAGCATTTTCCTATTTTCCAGTAATTATTGTTGAATTATATATATATGTTTTAAATAATAATGGTTGAATAATGTAACATATAATCTTAATCATCTTTGTCCCGCGTCCTAGCCGTGTCTAGCTACCACAACAGACCACACTAGGTATGGTCTGTTTGGTAAATTACAAATCATTGCATTGGACTTTGCCTTTTAAGGTACCCAAATATTATTAAAAACAAACCTCAGTACTATCTTAGGTTTAAATTGTTTAAGGTAGTATGATTGATGATCGTGCATGTTCTAGCACGGCACAATCAGCGAATTGCACATGTGTTTGTCCTTAAACCACTACCCACGAATCCCCGATCAAAAACCCAACTTCATTCTAAGCATCCGCAGTTAAGGGCGGGATGGTGACGTTTTGTAAACTCGGGTGGAAATCAAAGCGGACAAGGCTGAAACGGCGATGGAATGGACCAACATTTAGACTGTGACGATATTAATGTCGCCGCATGTATCAGTCAGCGCCAACGGTTATATTTATCTTGATCAATAGTTGATCACTGTTTAAATAAATTCCGGTGAAATGGGACGGCGTTTAAGCAGTGGCGATATTAATACCGCTGCATGTATTAGTCGACACCAGCGGTCATATTTGGCTTGACCTATAGTTGACTTATGTTTAAATAAAAATTTATGTTGAAAAAAAGCAAACGAATCAAGATTCAGACACAGAACCTTTGTCCCCGCTCATGTCATAGTAGCAAACAACGAAATGATCCACAATCAACATACTCATCATGAATTGAAAGAAAACTTCATCAAGCACTTTGGACTCGTTTTGGCGACTATGAGTGATTCATAGTCATTGTATGCTCTTTATTTATAATTTCTTATTTTTCAAATTGTCGTATGATAGTTCTCAATGTTATGTCTTTTTAATTTAATATAGTATCATTTCTCTTTCGTATGTTTGGATTCGATAAATTAACTACTTTTTGTTATATTTTTTGTAAAAGTCTCGCCTTTCAACCTACATTAGTCTATTTGACTGCAAATTGAACTGTTTCAACAAATGTAAAAGAGGAGAGAGAAAATGGTTTTCTCGTTTCAACCATAGTCAAGCTGAAGGACTATAGATGCTCTCTTTTTTAGCATAATTGTAGAACTTTATTAATGCAGTTTTTAGAGTCAAAAATAAGCATACACTGAGTGGAAATATTGAAAAGGACAAGATGTAATTCTATTTGATATACGGAATGTTGAACTTATACCAAAAACCCGGCTATTCCAGGTGACAAATCGGTGGTCGGCACGAGAGATTCAGATGACTTTCTCCGTCTTGACTAAGTTCTGTGGTGTTTTGACAGGCTGCCAAAGAATTATTCGGGGAAATGAGGAGGTTGGGGTCGGATAGTGTCTGATCCTCAGGGGCATACGCGGATTTACACGGGCACATGGGGCACGTGCCCCCCTCAACTTTTGATTTTTTTAGAACACATATTTATGTACTTAGTAGTTTGTTATTGTTTACATTTGTTAACTGAAGTTACCGAACAGTTTAATCCTAATTAAGTCATGTATAAATATGACTGTAAAAAATTTAAGTCGTAACGAGTTGGTTAAAATTTTATTTGTTAAATATTTGAGTTGGTTATCATCAAGCTCGAACCAAATTCAAGTTCAAGATTGGAGTCCTTTAAAAACAAATTTCTCTCAAGTTGAACATTTCATATCTCTCGAACCGTCTTTTATAGTATTAAATTAAATATATAATCGATTCAATAAAATCAAAATAATTTTTCGAGTCAGTTGAAATCTCGACGTTACTATAAATGTGGAGAATTTTGTTTTCTATGAATATCAACAAAAATCGGTTTAGAAATCGAATGGGAGACCACTTGATAAATAATAGTTTTATTAGTATGATTGTATTCATCTAGATGTATTTTTTATTGCATTGACAATGAAAATGTTTTACAACAGTTTCAAAATACACTCGACGTCACGATTTAAGATAAGTAGTGTTTTTTTTATTGTTATTTTATATGATATAAATATTGTTTTTAAAATTCTAAGGTACTTATTGTTACGAAAAAACTATTAGTCCCCCCCTAATTCGAAAACCTAAATCAGCCACTACCTAGGCCTCTTTGAGACTAGCGGAGCTACTTTGTATGCCTCGCTTATACCCCACCGGGAACCACCACCCCTCCAAGGGGGACATTCCAGCCTCCCCCTTCTAGTGCATGGGTGATCATTACTCTCGTCGTGCAGAGGAGGGGACTCGAATGCTGAACCCGGGTTCGAGTTGCGTATTTCATAGCCAGGATGTCCAACTCTGATCGAGTATCGGTGTTGATCGTCCTCAATGTTCCTCTGGTTCCCGGTCGTGTATTGTAGTCCTAGTCGTATATCCACCAAAATACGGATCCGGAACAACATGGTTTGACACTGAGGGGCCCTCTCTCAACCCTCCACTCCCGTCCCGCATTAAACTCCTTCTTTACTACTAGTTCTTGGGTGTTGATCAGACGCCAAAGGTGTGATCCAGGTGGGAAGATCCACGTTACGTACACGTGGGCTGAGCAAGGATAGAGCCCCGAGGGCGAGGCATGGCTTCAGACATGTCTCTCAAGGGGTAGGGCAGGAGAGGTCATGTTAGATCTGATCCTCGGAGGTGGTGCAATAGCAGGTTAGCCAAACAAGGGTTCTAAGGCCGATGTTGGTGAGCATGGTGATGATCGTCGTACTATATGGAGGCATTAGTTGGCAGTCACTAGAGGATTGGTCACGCTTCCTCCAGGGGGCAATATCAGCGGCATTGGCTTGTTGTACAGGGGGTGGTCATCGGAGTTGGGGGCAAGATATCGCATGTTTATGTGGTGGGCTCAAAGGCGTGAAGGTGGCGGTAGAACCGTCTTGGGAGGAATTCGACACCCAATTGGTGAACTCACGACCCTCATTACACTGGACAGGCTGAAGTTGGGCAGTAGATGTTGCATCGGGAAGGAAGTGGAATCAGAGGAGGAAGTGATAATGTTGCTATGATGGTGGAGGCGTGTGGCTAGTGCTCGAAAATAGAGGAAAAATGATAAAACCCTAGAGGATAGAAATAGAAACCCAATAAGCCTATTTTTAATGTTCGTGTTATGCGGATGCTCTTAAGTAATGAGTTTGGTGTCGTATGTTCTTTAGCATAACAAATGTACACTATAGTTTCAACATAATTATTAAATAAACGGACTGTACATGTAATTTTTTTAACTTGATTGAATCAAGAAGTTGCATTTACATGTTGTAAAATTAACCTGATATTCAAATATATAAAATTGAAGCAAAAATTTTTTGACTAACAGATGCATGTATTTCATTCAAATAAAAGTAGACTCATTACATTGATAAAACCCTGAAAGGTCTATTTACAAATAACCCTAAGACAAAAGAACCATTACAAACGGTGTTAGAAAAGTCATATAGGCAAGCTAAATTTAAACTATGAAGAAACTGACGAATACTGCTCAAAGTATTTCTTAAACACTGTATACTCTGTAGAGTGCGACCGAACCTACATTCATCAGTTTCAGATGGAGGCAGAGCTCTTACCGGAGACCCTACTTAGGGCCAGTCCCTAGAGCACTGGATTCCTTCCATTCCTCCTGGAGGGGCTGAGATCCATCCCTCGCTTGATCGTCTCGGGGTTCCCCAGCAGACCCCTTTTTCACTCCCAACTCTTATTCTTGCTCCAGCTCCAGTTCTATCTTTGTGCCCAGGCATGCCTGAAGCTTCGGTTTCCTGGCTAATAGAGAGTTGGTTGGCCACCAAGTTCTTCCAGATGGGATCAACTTTTCGGAACTGGATGTGGCCTCGAGGACTTGTACCATTAGGTATAGTAATCAAGGATACAATTGAGCCCCTTCCCCGAGGCAAGGTGCCCTTAGGTGCAATACTCAAGGATACGGGACCTGTCTTGGATGGTGTATTGACTTTGAGACACCTGATGGCCCCAATCAGTCGCATAAGGCTTAGCTCTTCGATCCTTTTGGAACTCCAACAGATGAGAATCGAACTATGGGGTACCAACTAACTCCCCTCACACTCACAAACTACATGGTCGATCAGACCACAATTAAAACAAACCGAAGGTAGCTTTGTGTAGGTGAGCGAGACACAAACCGGTTCATGGAACTCCCTAAAACATAGCAACAATTGGCGGTATAAGGGACGCTCCACGAAGTGCTAGAACCTCACTTTCACTGTTCCTCCCCAACAGAGGCCTCATTGGTCACATGAGACATCAACACATAGCCCAAGAGCTGAACCAATAGTCTCCCTTGTTGCTCGGGTTCGTACCAATAGAGGGAGACCATTGCGTGGACCCATAGCTGAAGTAAATCCAGAGCGGGGGATCCCTAGACAGCGGATCCAAGTCTTCTAATAGAAGCAGTTACCCATTGAAGCACCAGGATTCGTTACCCCGGACCCAAGCACGGGCCTCCTACGACTCGAAGTAGAACTCGAATTGTCACGCCCCAATTTCAGTAAACCGAACTCAGGACGCGAACGTTTAAAACAATAAAACATTTGGAAACCTTTTACATAAATCACTTTAAAAATCACCACTTGTTCATCAAAAATAATCATTTACAACTTAAAGGCACGTCCCAACAAATGGACAAAAAGCAAGGTATACGTTGCTAGACTCAAAATAAACCCAGGATCCCGCTCCTAGCTCTTCAAGCTTCAGAAGCTCACCTAGTCCAACCTGCGACCGGTACCTGTAGGAAAAGCAGCTAGGGGTGAGCGTTCGCTCACCACCACGGACAACAGACTGACTACGACATACTTAGCAGACAATGCCGGTAACACCAACAACCAACTCAACACCGGGGATCACTATCCCCAGACTCAAGTAACCCGACCGACACCCACACACTGATACTTTCCTCAACCGACTCAACACTCGAACTCGTAATGTAGACCTGACATAACGATTGACGACCTCCTCCAAAGACACGACAGACAACCACGCAACACCCAAGATCACAAAGGATCGCACACCAAACAAGATCACAAAGGATCGCATACCAGACAAGATCACAAAGGATCGCATTCATGTCAGCTGCTTAGTGCCGGTTGCTAACCGGCTGGGCTCGAGCCTGCCCCACGCGCTTTGCCGATCCCTGTCAGGCTCGAGGTGGTCGACCTGTTGGCGATAAACCGAGCTACTTTTCTGATATCTAGTCGGAAGGGGAGCTGCCCTCTCATCGCCTAAAAACGCTCACAACCTGCCGAGACTCGAACACGGATCAGGCTAGCCAAAGAACGCTCGCAACTTACCGAGACTCGAACTCGTAAGCCAGCCAAATTTCCACACCACTTCCCGACACAAAGTCGGGTCACGAACCTCGGGCAAACACAATCACAATCACAAGCAAAGTTCAACAACACAGGTTCAACACACCGCAGGCACTCATGGCCACCCAAGACACCAACAGTAAAGCACAGACTCAACCACCCCACGGGCACTCACGGCCTCCCAAGACACACCAACCGTAACTTACGGGCTCAACAACCCCACGGGAACTCACGGCCTCCCAAGACACACAAACAGTAACTCACGGGATCAACAACCCCACGGGAACTCACGGCCACCCAAAACACACCAACAGTAACTCACAGGCTCAACAACCCCACGGGCACTCACGGCCACCCAAAACACACCAACAGTAAAACACGGGCTCTCATGGCCACCCAAGACACAACAGTAACACGGGCTCTCATTGTTGGGTCTCGAGGTATGGTTGGAGATGAACCAACTCGCAGCGGAAAATCAATGAAAACCAAGAGACGATTAAACCATGAAACAACTAACAAAGAATGGATTCACAAGAGAAATATCCAGCACTATTTCTTACCAAAACAAGAACACCGGTTAACGAATGATTGGCTTGAGTCTCCAAGACGCCTACGTATCCACATATGAATCAAAGCCACGTAGTTCTTCTCTTTGAGGACTCAAGAACACAAAAATGGAGGTGGGAACTTACCAAACCCGAAATTGCAAGGGAAGAGGGAGAGAAGTTGTGTTTCCTATTCTTGTCTTGTGTTTGTTATGTTGAAAAAAGATGACTTAAACATAACAAATCCCATACTTGTCCAACTAAAGGCATGGGACAAGTATGGTGTCAAGTAAGGTGTAAATAGGACAAAGTATGGCAAGACAAGATTGGGTTAGGTGGTGAATCACCAACACCTTAATCCTTGTCTTGCTTACTTAGTACTAATTAATCAAGACTTGATTAATTAGTTCCATGGGCCTTGGTTGCATGGGCCTTTCATGGGCCTCTTGGAACATGGCCCGTGGCCATTTCCAACGAGGTCCCGTGATTCGCTCATCGCCTCCAAGCCTTCCATACCGGAAATGTCCAACATTATCCGACGCGATCAATCCCAAGACTCCAAGCCTTGTCTCGATCCGACGCGATCAATCCTTTTATCTCCGTCGTCCTTGTCATGTAACTCTGATATGGTCTTAGAGACAGCTTTGTCAAAGACATATTCTTTGCGTTCAGACTTGAGGACTATCCTCAAAATTCTGTACCAGTCCAAATAGTTTGTCCCATTTACCTTGACCCTGTCAAGAATGATTTTTAATGACAAACTATTAATGTTCGCTGAATTTGCCATTTGATCTACAACAGATAAAATTCAATCAGTAAACTGAATAAATTTTATGAAGATCAAGCTTAAACACCAACAATCGATTCTAAACCTTTAGAATCTGAAACCAAGATCCTTGATTCACTTGATTAAGCTGAACTAATGCTCACCACTTAATCGAGCTATGTAGGTAGGACTCCATCCAATCACATCCAATGAGACTCTTGGCTAGGGTATGTACTTATGTACACGGCTTACCCTATCTGTTACCCTAGCTCAACCTCAGGCTGAGAATCGTAGTCGGGTCCACCAATTCTCAACTATGGCTCGTCACTATGTAGGTGCTCCGCTAATGCGCACGACACCCACATATGTCGTCCAAACCTACTACCCCGCTTTCCCATGGATGCTCCGATAATGCGCACGACACCCATAGGATGGGGAGGTAGTAAGGTGTTGATAATTGGGAGGTATCGGACATGAACCGCTTTTACTTGTCCGGTTGTGTTTAAAACTTTGGCACATCCTAGATGCGATGAGCACATCAACTACATTCCAAATGCAATGATGCCTCAAATTACATCCAATGTAATTCTTCCTTCGAACCCGTCAACTACATCCAATGTAATGACGATTCTAAGGGCTCACACACAAGGATTAAAATTCCAATTTTATCTTTGCATGTGAGGTGATATGCTCGGTAAATAAAGTTAAGCATGTCATTCTAAAACACATAGAATTAATCATGCATAAACTAAACCAAGCATAAAGCGATAAATGTGCGCATAATAGCCCCCTAAACTAACTCCCACTAGCTTCTTGAGCTCCACCGACTCCAAGCCGATGCCAACACCCGAAAAGCCACCAAATGACCTTTTCGCCCTTTCTTCGTCTTGAGTAAAATATTACAATTTAATACATGACTCGCAGGTCGGGAATAAATAAATATTACAAACAAGTGGTTCGACGACCACACCTTGAAAAAATAATTACACGCTAACTCTAACGGCTCGCAGGCCGTGAAAAGCGATAAATAATTAAATCGAGCTCGGGGCTATTATGTACACCATGCCAACATCACATCACACATCGTGTTATCAAACAATCATGTTATCAAACATCATGTGATTTTCCGGTTTTATTTAATAGCCAAGTTTCGAAAACTTTTGATGCTCGGTTTATCGAAACCGTTAAAAAATGAAACTTTTGAACATTTGATCTTCGAGTTCGTCATGACGGTTCCAAACTCGTCATAACTAACAAAACGCTTTAGCCTTGGCATATCAACCATCCAATGGTCATGCTTGGCCTAGCTCCGTCCAACGGAGCCCCGTTCGGTCCCGATTTCGGCTCCCCGAGAGTCCCGCTCCCGAGACCCGAAAAATCAAAAAAAATTCAAAATTTCCAGATTTGAAATAATTTTCAAAAATTCATTTTACATGCATTAAATCCATAAACAAGAATTTAAAACATGTTATCAAACAATTTAGCAAAACAACATGCCAAAAACGAAACTTCCAAGCAAAACCGAAACTTTGAACACCGTCTTGTGAATCCCGAAGGTAGCACGGCTCTGATACAACTGTTGGGTCTCGAGGTATGGTTGGAGATGAACCAACTCGCAGCGGAAAATCAATGAAAACCAAGAGACGATTCAACCATGAAACAACTGACAAAGAATTGATTCGCAAGAGAAAAATTCAGCACTATTTCTTACCAAAACAAGAACACCGGTTAACGAATGATTGGCTTGAGTCTCCAAGACGCCTACGTATCCACATGGGAATCAAAGCCACGTAGTTCTTCTCTTTGAGGACTCAAGAACACAAAAATGGAGGTGGGAACTTGCCAAACCCGAAATTGCAAGGGAAGGGGGAGAGAAGTTGTGTTTCCTATTCTTGTCTTGTGTTTGTTATGTTGAAAAAAGATGACTTAAACATAACAAACCTCATACTTGTCCAACTAAAGGGATGGGATAAGTATGGTGTCAAGTAAGGTGTAAATAGGACAAAGTATGGCAAGACAAGATTGGGTTAGGTGGTGAATCACCAACACCTTAATCCTTGTCTTGCTTACTTAGTACTAATTAATCAAGACTTGATTAATTAGTTCCATGGGCCTTGGTTGCATGGGCCTTTCATGGGCCTCTTGGAACATGGCCCGTGGCCATTTCCAACGAGGTCCCGTGATTCGCTCATCGCCTCCAAGCCTTCCATACCGGAAATGTCCAACATTATCCGACGCGATCAATCCCAAGACTCCAAGCCTTGTCTCGATCCGTAAAGTCCTATTCACTTACGGGCACATGACCCAAAACCCAGTTTTGGTCATGTCCCGAGACAACTCCCTTTTGGCAATTCTCCATAAATGTGTCAATGAGTTTCATCCTCCGGTGTGACCCTTAGGTTTATGCATGTCAATAGATCAACGTAAAATCCCATTTTACTTGATCCTATTTAAGTGGCAACTAACGAGACTTTAGTATTGTCTGACACTACATAACGAATCGACCCTGTCGATTTTAACCTTTCGTCGTCCTTGTCATTATCCTTTTATCTCCGATATCCTGATTGAGATAAGGCATAGAGTCGTCATCCTTATTATTCTCAATCACTATTCCTTGATATGTGAGATGACTGAAGATATGATACCCAATGTCATGTGCATGGCCATGCTATTCTTTCAGTCACTCTCGATCAAGCGGCCGAGAACCGATATCTTTCACATACCTCAGTATGAGGGATAAATCCCTTAGCCGCCTTTCGTGTCACTCATGTAGCCCGTCCCCAAGCCAATCCTGGCCGTTATGGAAGCCCTGTTACGGACAACGTTAGGCTCAGGTCAAACTCAGTTGTTGACTACATAGCGATCACAAAGACTCCTTGGTCTAAGGATACATGACAAGCTACGACACTGAATATGTTCATGACTTAATCTATGGCACATATTCAGGGCGGGTCGTCCAATATCATGTCCCACATGATATCTATGATCAGACTCCGGAATCCCATTCCAATGACTAACAGAACGTAAGCCATAAAGAGCCATCTTTCATACTAGTCGCTTCTAGTGAAGCTTTGTTGACTAGGGACCCATCTAGTGTGATCTATCTCGATCTATGGTTCTATTCGCATGGTGGGCATAGATCAGAGCACACGTCGACATATTACTCCAACACATAAGTAATATAAAGCCGCTTTAATTTTATTGCTAACGATGATATATACATTTGGACATTTAGGATTCAACTACGGGCACTAAGACTAACACTCATGGCCACCCAAGACACAACAGTAACACAAGCTCTCATGGCCACCCAACACACAACAGTAACACGGGCTCTCATGGCCACCCAAGACACAACAGTAACACGGGCTCTCATGGCCACCCAAGACACAACAATAACGCGGGCTCTCATGGCCACCCAAGACACAACAGTAACACGGGCTCTCATGGCCACCCAAGACACAACAGTAACACAGGCTCTCATGGCCACCCCAGACACAACAGTAACACGGGTTCTCAAGGCCACCCAAGACACAACAGTAACACAAACAACCTCCGGGCATAACCAATGCCTCCAGCAGTTCTAATAGCAACAGACTCACAATCAACCTCCGGGCATGGTCATATGCCTCCAGTAGTTCTAATGTCGATAAGTTCACAATCAACCTCCGGGCATGGTCATATGCCTCTAGTAATTCTAACATCGATAAGTTCACAATCAACCTCCGAGCATGGACATATGCCTCCAGTAATTCTAACATCGATAAGTTCTCTGCTCCTACGACACTACTAAGTGTCACATGCATTTCCAATCTTCGATAACCTACTTAACCCACGACACCCCAAGTGCCACATGCATTTCTAATATTCGATCACCTACTTAACCCACGACACTCAAGTGTCACATGCAATTCTACTATTAACTTTCCCTAGTTAGGGCCGAGATCCGGCTACTTTTCCCTACCTCGTATGCTTTCTCCAAAAGCGCACAAATAAGCTCCGGCGTGATCTCGGTCACTCGCCTAGCTTTCCCTTTCCTCGGTCTGCAGCACGATCTAACAAGAACACAATTTTAAACTCTTATAAGCTTGCAGGCATAAACTGAATTTTAATAAACCCGACGCCCAAAAATAACCCCGACAATGTCGATCACTCCCAAACTCCCCAATTACTCGACATTGTCGATATTGGACCCGGAAAGGCCCGATTCGCCCGACATGGCGAATCTGCCCGGGTTTTGGAAACGCCCTTCCGGGGCTCCGAAAATTCCCGTTTTCGTTTCTACGGTCTTAGAATAATTCAAGGGTTCTTATGCACTCGACGGATTCACTTTCCGACTTCCAAGTCATTTAATTAGCGTTTAAAGTTTCTAAACCCGTCAATTACAACTTTCACAATTTAATTCCAAAATTCGATCCGGTTGTAGATTAATGATCCGGGGAACGTTCTAAACCACCCGAACACAAAACCCGAGCACCCGAGCAAGTGGGCCCCACCCAGCCAACCATGGCCGTGGGTGGCTAGGGCCTTTTGGGCCCGACCCACCGTGGTGGTGGCCGGCCCTAGCTCCATCCAGCCACCCCACATGGTGTTCGGCCACCCTACATGGTGACCGGAGCTCCCCCCGAGCTCCCGGTCACCGGAAAACGTGCCTCTTCCCTCCAAAACGTCTCCAACCATCCCCACACCTCATTTCCACCATACACTACTCATCTTAACCAAACCCTAACTTTTGAAATTAACCAAAACGAAGATCGGATAGTAGCTCACCGTAGAGAATGTCGAGGGGAGTTCGATTCTCCTAGCTTTGAGATGATCCAACGGTTTGATCGACGGGAAAAATCATAAATCTCCAACACCTCTTCTCTTTTTCTCCCTTTCTTCTCTCTTCCTTATAACTCCTTCTCTCTCCAAAAACACCTCCCTTTTTACCCTTATGGCCGAACACCACCCATCTCTCATCTTTGTATTTTTTCAAAAACTAACCATAGCAAAAAGACCAAAACACCCCTCCTTTTTCATTTGTCTTTTCTTTAAAGTCAAGGGTAAAGTTGTCCTCCCTTTTTCCTTCCACCACATTCATGACATGTGTCATGTGGGTCCCACACCTTTTTGGAAAATATCTCCTAGATATTTTTCAGTCAGATTCGCGAAATTCGACCGTCTCGGGCCTCGAACGGACACTTTTTCCAAGAAATTACGAAACTTCACGGGCTACAAGGAAACGGCTCAACTAAGACCACTGCGACGACGGCTAAGCTTTTTGGATCCAAAACGGTCCTCGAATGGACCAAAACGTCGCTCGGTTGACTTTTCCAGCGAAAAGTCAACATTTCCCAAATTGATCAGAAAGTTGCCCTGAGTCCCCTGGAACTCACTTTGGTCAATAACGGGTCAACTTAAGTCCGGTATGACCCTCGGGGTCAAATTTAGGTTCAATCAAGTGTCTGCTGAAATTTTTTAAATTTTCCTGTTTTTCGCAGATTTGACTGGCGTTGACCGGGAGTGGTTATTACACGAATACTCCAGGACCAATATCCTTGATCACCAAGCCCTCCACGTATTTCCCTTAAGTGTTGGTGATGATTCGAAGTAATACCTCCTTCTGGGGAGGCTTCGAGGTCCAAAGCTTGCCCATCATAGCGAATTGTTGACGGGTCATAACTGAAGGGCTCACCGGAGAATACAGAACCATGACCTCTAACTCCTCATCTTCCTCCAACGAGCATGGGTAGAAGACGTCTTAGAGACTAGCCACATTACACTCGAGGGAGTCCAATGCGACCATTTCCCCTAAAGTAGATCCGGCTTCCTTTGGTTTTCATGCCCAGTGGCGGAGTGAGTAAGGTCGGAATAACTCAAATTGGCTCCGCATTAGGGATCGTGACCTCTACACAAAGTGCCTCCAGTTCCTCCCTCCCAAGCTCGGCCATGGGTGTTTTCCCACGGAGAGGGTCCTGACACAATGGGATAACCAATGGTGGCGGAACAACACTGGGCATAACCGTGGACATCGTCACAATCGTCGAGCCCTCAACGAGAGTAGTTGGTGGCGGAGGAACATTGGGTGGAGAGTTTCTTGCAGAGGAACCAACACTCATAGCCTTGAACGGACGGCCTCGTCGTTGCCTTACTAATAGAGTAGAGAACCCAGAATAGAAAGACACGATAGTCGTAGATGGTGGTGACGGTGGAAGGGTGGACGGTGGGGGAAGAAGAATCGAAGAGGATTGTCTAGATGCGATTTTCTCTGATCTCCTTTGACGCAGTGGTATTAATAGGGGCACAACATCAGAGGATGGACGCGGGGGAGGCGCAAGTGTCAAGAACTGCATTGTTGCAAGCGGCGATGGGACAAGACCGGCTGGGCATGTAAACTTTTCGGGCGGCGATAGTAGAGCTCCATAGGTTTCTAGGGCTAGGGTTTCTCAGGAGAGGCACTCGACGTATCGCGAGAGGGAAAGAATGAAAAAAATATGATTGAAGCAAAATTGAAGTGAATTATAATTTTTTTTTATTTTAATTCATTACTACACTATAAGGATGTGATAGGTTATAGATTTTTCCGTTGTTTATGGGTTGTTTTTCGCTATTGGTTGTGAGCTTCCAAGTGAGGATTTAGAGGAGGAGAGAAGCATGGATTTTAAATCCACTCGGTATTATCCCTTCAATATAAGGATCTACTCTGAGAATTTCGTGGTCGAAAGACTTTTATGGAGAAAGGGAAGCAATCAAGGATCTCGACGAGATCTAGAAGAAACAGGGGTTCAAATTGTACTATGTATTCTTACTACATTATATGGGTCTGTTTAGTAGGTTTTCTGGTGTAGACGGCTTTTTTGGATGAAGGGAACCGATCGTGGAGGTCGAAAGGATCTTCTCTACTTTATTATGTGGGTGACGTCCATATTTATCGGGCTAGGACTGTTAAGTAATCTCGTCATGAGAAATGATTCTACGCCACTAGAGAGGGCGGGTCACGTGGATACCTTTACTTCTCATGCTGACTCCTCAAGACTATAATATCGTTGGATTTAATTTTGTCACAAGACTAATTTATTCAAATTTATTGATACCAAGGGAATCTAGATTGGCTCTTACTCTCATGTCATCATTCATATATGTTGCTACATCTGTATTGGCTACATTTGAGTCAAGCCAAGATGTTATCAAGGATGTCAGTAGACATCATTGTGAAACCGGTGCAAAGCTAATCAAAGATGTCAACACAGAATATCATTAACCTGATAGTGGATGGCAGTACACGCGCGGAGAATTTATTAAAGATATCCATTGCGCATTCATCTTTATCCGGTGAAGATATATTTCCTTTACTTGTAGATACTCATCATTATAGTTCTACTTGTATTAGGAAACAAGATGATTTACTTTCCAAAATCAGAATATATATATATATATATATACATTATTCATATAGATCAAGTTTGGAAAGTTCTGTTGAACAAGGATACTAGAGATTCGGCACAATCGTGACTCTAAAGTCACGTAACCCTAGGCGCACGTTCTGAAGAAAGGAAGTTATATATGTATCGTGGAGACCTCATAAGCTAGGGTTGATCGTATTTTTCATTATCTATCGATCATTATTGTCTACCGAAGACGATTATGTGCTTTGTGCTTGCATTCATGAATCCAGAGTTCTCAAGCGTGTAAGACTAGCAGGTTGAGAATCTAGAGGGAATGAACTATACCACAAGCCATTATGCTCATATTGTGATTCATAACTAACTAAGTATTCGAGTTGTGTTGCCGTGATTGAGTTATCATAACCTTCTCTAAAGATGAAGAAAAATTCAAGGCAGAAGAACTTGAAGGGTGGAATTGAGCGAGGAGCTCGGATTCAGGGGGGTCATGTAATAGGTTTGTCATTGTGTAATAATAGCATAAGTTTGATTTGAATGATATGAGAAACTTGTATTTTGATTATTACCTGATAGTGAAAACCATTTCACTAGTAGAGTACCCCTAGATGTAGGTGATGTTACACCGAACTAGGTAACCAATTTTGTGTCTTCGTATGTGATTGCTTACTTGTTATTGCTTACATTCAAATACTAAAGTAAGATGTCAAACAACATGTTTAACATCCTAAGTGACATCTCATCCAATAGTTGCACGTAATAAGAAATACAATATCAAAAGGATTAAATACCTTTTGGTACCCTTTTATTCGGTCCACGGGAATTAAGGTCCCACAAATTTAGAAATGACCTTTTATGTACCCATATATTCGGTCCACAAACGTTTTGTGCATTTAGGGTTAAAAAAAACTAGCAGAAATTTCCATTTTGTTATTCATGTGGCCCCATGTGCAGTTAAGTGCAGAGTAAAAACACGATTTTCCCTTTTCTCCTTTAAGTTACATAATATCATAGGGGAAATTACATTAATACCCTAATCGAACAATAAATAATAAAAAATAAAATACACTACACAAATAAAATATATATAAAACATAAAAATCAAAAATTCAAATAATAATAGAATAATAAATTACTAAAGAAAATAAAAATAAAAATAAAATGGAACAATCTCATCTTAATCATATTATGCCCTAATCATAACAATCTCATCTTTATACCTTAATCAGACGCTCTCCTCTTCAGTCTGACTTCTTCTTTTATCTTCACCAGTTTTTCTCTTCATCTTTTGAGTCTGTCATAGTTCTTCTCTTCATCTTCTTCGTCTCTTCTCGAACAAAACAAGCCACGCCGTCCTCATCTCATCCTCGTTGTCACGCTACCCGTGTAGATCTGGAGTCGTGCGTCTTCACGGGTGAAGGTTCTCTAGCGGCGAAGCTCATCCATGTTGCTAGTCCTCGTTGTGGATTTTTTCCTAATGTCCTCATCTCTGGCATCTATGGAGAGGCGCGGTCTTGATCTCGTTGGAGCAAACCTTGTACAGTGTGGGTCCTTGGAGATATGCTTGAGGCTCGCAGATCATGAGCCTCTACCACACCTCGACCTTTCCACCGCTCCTCGACTCGCCACTTTGGAGAAGTTGATTTCAGATATGGTTGGAACTTTGTCTCCAGATCCACAACCATCTGGTTGTTCGCTTAGATCTGCATTGAGGCGGCGTCTCCTTCCGTTCCAGATCTTAGTGGTTGCATATTCGGCCGTTCATTCCTGTGCTAGCTAGAAGACCACAGGCTAGAGTTGTTCCCGTTCCGGCGAGAGTTACGTGTTGTTGAGTTTTGACTTCGGAAGGAAGAGTTGAGCATGTTGGTTTTGGGGTGTTAGGTAAAACGTTGAAATTGCAACAAAAATGTTCAATCTGATATGTTGAATTAGATGTTGTTGAATGTTTTAGGTTTTAGGACTATTCAATCGATCGACAAGAACGAACTCGGACGTGGTAGATTTGGTAGCCCCTTGCTTCTCATACTCCTAGAGCTCAATGGAGATCGAAGAGCTCGGGAAGAATTTCATTGTTTCTATAAATTTAATATACTTATTAGTTATGGAAATTATTTATAAAAAATAATTAGTGAAATAATAAAAATAAAATTAAAGAAATAAAAACTAATGAAAATTAAAAAAAAAGAATCAGTTAAATATAAAAGAATTAACAAAAATTAAAAAAATTAAAAAAATTAATGAAAACTAAAAATAATAATTAACAAAATTTGATGGAGAATTAGAGAGAGAGAGAGGTTATGTAAATCGGCCATCTGTGCTTGATGGGACAAATTATGGCTACTATAAAGCCAGAATGAGTGCTTTCATGAAAACCCTGGATAGAAGCCATCACAATGGGACGTTGAAGGAGGGAAACATGCTATGCCTAAACCAGAGAAGGACTTAGTACTATAGTAGATGAAGCATCAATGAGAAACTCTTGTGTTGTTAATGCAATTTTCAATGTTGTTGAACAGAATGTCTTCAAGATAATTAATACATGCACAAGTGCGAAGGAAGCCTGGGAGATAATGGTGATTGCCTATGAATGAACCACCAAAGTTAGAGACCAAAGACTGCAATATCTTACTACAAACTTTAAGACTCTGACCATGAGAGATGATGAGACTATAACCTAGTTTCATGTCCGAATTAGAGACACTGCGAATGAATCATACTGTGAGGAAACTAGTGTCAGATGAATAACTTGTCAGAAAAACTTTGCAGGTTGTGAACTCAAGGTTCAAAATGAAGATAACAACAATCGAGGAATTGTTCTTTTTCGAAATGAGATAGTGTGGTCATGTTTGTGAATAGTAAGCATGCAAAACTAGAGAGAAGTGGTGAAGAAGAAAGCGAGAGAGAAAGAAGAAAAGGATGTTGTGCTAGCACACAAAAAAAATTGGGAATGCTTGTTGGTGTGGATACCTGAAGAGGACGAATTCTTTTGAAGACGTATCGACATGGTCAAGCAACAAAACCGTTCTTGGTCTACGTCTCAAACCAGGCTCAAAACCGAAAGGTGAACTTCTTAATTTTTCGTTTGTCAGTTCATTCAGAATTACATGGATCCAAAGGATTTTCTAGGGAATTTTTATTTTCCGCTGCGTTTTGGCATCCGAGAATCCTTCAACTTTAGCCATAAACATATTTCATTAATTAACGAGGTAATCGTACCGGGTGAGTGCCTCTCCTCTCCTTCAAACTGTTGTACTCCAACCGCACTATGTAGTTGAATAATTCATCCAACACGGCACAGACCGAAGCGAATAATCCCTTGATGTGGCGTTGGCACCTTCGGATTCCATACAAAGCATCCTCTATATGTTACATAAAACCAAATTTCATTACGCGAATCATGCATATGAAATAAACTGTATATATGTGTAGCTTACTTACATAGCTATGTAACCATGTGTCGTCTTTATGGAGATTTGTAAAGTATGCATCATCTTTTACACCATAAATCGCTTTCACCTTTCTTCTACTCTTCATCTTATCAACACAAATTTTCATCAAGTCACGGTTCAGTTGTTTCAGAAGAACCCACATAGGTCTCTTCCCCTTAGAGGAAGTAGCATCTTTTCCAAGTCTCTTCCATTTAGAGGAAGTACTAGGGGGAGGACTCTCTCGGTTGCGCTTACGCATTGACGTTGACAGACATGAAGAAATACCGTCATCTGGTGATTAATGTGGCTATAGTGGAACATGGGAAGGGCTTGAGAAGTTGTCCCCCGCTATATGTTGTCCATGAGTTCCTCCTTCATTACGGGGGATCTGAACTTCATTCCGGTTGGTAAGTAATTACAAGATCTCACCTAATTGATCATTCATTTACCCGACCTTGAGTCATAAAGATAGGACTTGTGCCTCTACTACTTCCAACTTGTCCTTATGAGGATTATATTCTCCATCCATTACAGGAGATATGGCTCACGGGAGTGGCACAACATCACATGCACCATTAGGATCAATTCTTGTTTCTACGACTTGTTCCTCATCACGATACACTCCCACTTGATCATTGTCTCCCATAACTGCCTCGTCACAATGCAATTGGTCATTATCCCCCATAACCACATTCTCATTATCCTCCCATTTGATTTTTTTTTTTTTGGATAAGCGATTTTTATTAAAAACAGGAAACCAGCAGGAACCTGTAAACAAGAACAAAATACAGGGAGCTAAATAAAAGAGAAAAACGCAGCCCCTATTAAATCACATACGCCTCCTTCTTCGCAGGCACGAAGCAGGCCTCAACTTCCACTGCTCGAACGGCACCTCAGGAATCAGATCACCAGCCAACTTCAGCAGACTGAATGCATGAGGCGAAAAATTGCCGAACAACTCCAATTCTGTCAACCAAGAGCTCTGAAACACTACAGCATTACGCTGCACCCAGATGTACCAACAAGCCAGATAACACACCTTCACCCACCCCGAGTCACGGGAACCGGACGACAACAAAAACCAGCCTTCGAAAGCCCCCAAGAAAGAGCTTGACATTGCCCAAGGCAAAGACCACCAATCAAAGAGTAGCCCCAAAAAATTCCAAGAGAAATCACAATGCAAAAATAAGTGATCTAAGTCCTCAAAGCAAGACTTGCAGAAATGGCACAACATGGCATTCAGAGGAATACGACACCCTCTCTCCTCCAGAAAGGTCATAGTGGGAATCGACGAGTGAAGAGCTAGCCACATAAGCATGCAATATTTGGGAGGAAGCCCCTTCACCCATAAAACCGATGCCCAACCAACCTTGTCAAAGGTAGGAGTAATCAATCTGTACACCGCCCCTACAGAAAAACGCGGACCTTTCACCCAAACCATCTTATCTTCAGAATCAGACAAACTCACCGAGGCCAGAAGCTCCTGAAGTGCTGTTTCCTCCCCCCTTTCCCGAATGAACAGTGTCCTTCGGAACAACACCACCCAAATCCCATCCCTCCAATAGTCTTTTACCAAAGCTTCCTGGTCTCGGGTCGCTACGAACAGGTGATGAAATTTGGATCGAAAAGCTACGTCCCCCCAGCTAGACATCGTCCCAAAAACGGACCCTCGCTCCATTACCCACCTTCCAATGAATACCTTGTCCTCCAAAAAGAGTCTGAAATCTGTGATCACTTGCCAGACTAACAATATGGCCGAACATGGATGAATCATTCGGCTGATCAAGGCTAAGGAGATCCCAGTCCTGCGGGTTCCATTTAAACTTCACACAAATAATCTGCTTCCATAAGGAGTCATTCTCCTCAGCGAATCTCCAGAACCATTTTGCCAGAAGGCTCAGATTGACTTCCTCTAGTCGTCGAAGGCCTAACCCGCCCTCCGATCTAGGACGACAAACTTTATCCCATTTAACTTTATGGATAACCCTGCGTGCAACACTATGAGACCACAAAAAACGTCGTTGAAGCCTCTCCAGCTTCTGTATCACTGAACTAGGAGCCTTAAACATGCTCATATAGAACACTGGCAGGGCCGCCAACGTGGACTTCAAAAGAACCACTCGGCCAGCAATATTGAGATTCTTTGCTTTCCACCCGTTCAAATACCGTCTTACTCTAACGAAGACCGGCTCCCAAAATTTGAGCCTCTTAGGCGACAGACCCAATTGGAAACCCAAGTAAGGTAGAGGCAAATCGCAGACTTCACAACCCATAATGGAAGAAATTACCTCAGCAGATAGAACATTCACATTCAGTAGAACAGCTTTGGACTTGCCATAATTTATATTTAGCCCTGAGACCGATTGAAACAAGTCTAAAAGGTACTTTAGATTCCTCAAACCCGCTTCCTCACCCATGATAAACAGTATGGTGTCATCCGCGAACTGAAGGTGCGATACCACAAGACCATTTCGGCCCACTTCCACACCGCTAAAATCACCGCCCCTTAAACCGTCCAACACCATCTGGTGTAGTCCTTCTGCCGCCAACAAAAACAGAAAAGGTGGCAAGGGACACCCCTGCTTGATACCGTTTTCTGTCTCAAAATCTGCACTAGGGGCCCCATTAATCAGGACAGATAAATTCGCCTTAAAAAAACTGAGCATCCATGAACACCATTTCTCCGGAAAGCCCATTATAATCATCACGTCTATCAGATAAGACCAACTGACCTTGTCATAGCCCTTTTCAAAGTCAAGCTTCAAAATAACCGTCTTTGTCTTGGACTCTCTATGGTCCAAGATTACAACTATTCTCTCCAACCTATCATGAGGATGACGTTCACGGATGTAGGACTCTACGTCGAAGAGATCTAATTCTTCTTGTGCATCGATACCTCTAAGAGGGAAGAGGACACTCTTAATCTCCTGATCAAACAAACAAATAATTAGTACATGATTAATTAATTATAATATTTATATTTAAATGATTAATAAATAATAAATATACATTATTAATTTCATAACTGGCATTTATCCAAGGTTTTTACAACATATGTGTAGTTTTGTGGCTTAACCCAGCTCTTACTCCATTTTTGTATCTGAGGTGTAGTTGCGGGAATATCAGTATACACTGCAAATTCTCTTGCCAATGACAACAAACACTCGAATGTCAATACCTACATGTATGCATAAATAAACAATAAATTATGTAATACAAATGGTATAAGGTAAATAGATATAAATACATTATGGTTGATTTTCCTTACTATTAGCGCAGGAAGACAGTCGGTCATTATATATGTGCTTGCGGTTTTGTTACCCTTCCAAAGATCGTCTAATTTCTTTGTCAAATGCTTTTGGTGTAGTTCAGCATTCAAATGTTCATAGCAAACATAACTCCAAGGGTATTCATTGAACATAGCAAGATCTTCAACCAAACTCATACAACGTATGTCGACTTTCATTGATTGCTTGTTACTAGGGATCAAAACGGAAGTGAGGAACCACACTTGCGCCATTTTCACTATATCAAAGTCATTCGTCTTCTTTCGACGCTGATATCTTATAAGCATTGTCATGAATTTTTCTTCCACATCTAATGCTTTCACTGACCCCCTAATCTCGCAAAGTGCCCCTTCGTAAAAAATTTATTACTGAATTGTGCTTTCACCTTTTCATATTTTATTTTATCTACGTTCGGGGATTTTGAACATTTCAACCCGGTGATAAGGACAAACTCCTTCATGAAAAATCTAATTGGTGTCCCGTTCACAACAAACCATGTCTCGGACGATCTACTGATATCAGTTTGTCGGACGATAAGTGCCCACATTATATTGTTTGAATGCTCAATTTTTTTGGGTAAGTCCAATAGCTTTCCAAATGGCCCTTCCTCTATCATAGTTTGGATCCTCTAAGATTCAGTAGGTAATGTTGGTTTGATTTCCTTCCACAACTTGTATATGCACTTCATTGTCACTAGACATTCGAATTGCTTCTCGTTTGGAAAAATAATTCTAATTTGAGGAAATGTTGGGGTTGGTGATGCTGGTGGTGGGGTACAAGTTCTTGAGGAGATTGCACTTTCTTCAACTAATGCTTTTTTCTACTACTATCGGAGGTGGTTCAATATTATTTCGGTCAACTACATGTTCTTCATGCTCTTCATCTTCTTCAACTTGTTCTTCATGTTCTTCTTCTCCTTCGGGTTCTTGTTCCTTTTCTCTGCATATTTTTTTTCTAAATTCTATAAATGTTCTTGCACTACTGGATGTGGTGCTAATTCTTGTTCAACGCACCTTTGTATAACCTCATCTATTCCAATGTCTAGTGATCTTTCACTTTGAACTGCACTTTCCACTACATCATGATCTTCATCTACTAATGTAAGGGGTTGGCCAGTCGAACATTGAAGTAAATGATGTTCTTGAACCTCTATTTCTTCTTGTTCCGATTGACCTGGTTCGTTTTCACTTGGAATGTCATCGTCAATATGTTTGTTAGCCTTTTGCTTCTATCTTTCCATTTGAATGCACTGACCTGTACGGGAAACGACAAATTATACACTACATATAATCTCGATCGACCCAAAACCAAGACGACCGAGAATATGGCAATGCAATAATTGTCTCGATAGAGAAAAACTTACAACCGATCGTCTTGTGTAACATCCACTGTTCGTCTAATTGATCACGACAGAGATAGACCTGGATTTTTTGGGTCTCGATAGAGACCAATCAGTCTTCCTAGGGTATCAATTGACCCAACCCCAACTTCACTTCTTCAGGGTTTACTACGTCTCGATAGAGACAAACCATATTACCGATCGTGACCTTCAACTACCCGATGATCGAAAATCAACCTACCTATCTACATCGATGCTGCAACTTAAACCTCTAAAACTAGTGTCTTGTCCAATATTTCTACAAACAAATCGACCGAAATGAGCTCTAATACGTAGCTTAGAGAAGGTTCTCGTTGCTATGTAAAGACCTCGAGACGACGACTGTACATTGTAAGGATCGACGAGGAGAATGACAACAAGGACCTTATTCTCTCGATCGGATTCGAATTTCGCTTGCTGGAGATTGACCTTAACATTGACAATGACGTGACAAATGAGAGGGACCGAAAAGAGTTGAAGTTGGAGTTTGGGTATTTGGAGGGAAATAGAAAAGATAAATATAGTACTTTCACATGAGGGTATAATGGTATTTTCCATGATCTTTTTACTTCAAAAAATGAAATGGAAATAAAAGGGATTCAGTGAAAAGAAAATGCCCCGGAGTGGTCATTCATTTTGCTAATTTCCCTAATTTATAAGCTTTACGAGGTTGTAGGGTTTTAGAGCATCTGCGGAGGTAGTATCAGCATCCACAGTGCGTCTGCGATGTCGAGGCCGGAGTTGCTCGCCCCACCTGAGTTGTTCTACGACGACACAGAGGCTCGAAAGTACACCTCCTCTTCTCGTATCATCGATATTCAGGTATCGCTTCTTCGTCCTCTCAACCGGAGCGGAGCTTTTCAAATGCTCCTCGCTTTACTTTTGTTCCACTAACAGCCATTCTTGTCTTCTGCTGTGTATAAAAGGCTCAACTTTCGGAGAGAGCTCTCGAGCTTCTTGCTTTGCCGGGAGATGACGTCCCTAGATTGCTCCTCGACATCGGTAAATGCCACCTTCCTTTCTTCTTTCTTTTATGCTTTATGTGTTAAACACAGACTGAATTGTTGATTGGTAAATGAAATGGATTTAATTGAAAATTCAGCATTTAGGATGCAAATCCAACATGAGAAAGTTGATTTAGATTGCTTTGGATTGCTGCAGGTTGTGGGTCAGGACTTAGTGGGGAAACTATATCCGAAAACGGACACATGTGGATTGGTTTAGACATTTCAGCATCAATGCTCAGTATGTCTGCATTTGATTAAGCTCAAAACATCATTTAGTTTTTTTTTTGCTCTTCCTCTTTAATTACTTTGCTTTGTTATGAAATTGTTATAAATTTAGATATTGCACTGGAGAGAGAGGTGGAAGGAGATCTCTTACTTGGTGATATGGGTCAGGTACCCACTTCAGCTTTTGGCTTTCATTTATATCATTATCTTTCTGTTAACTTGCAAATTGGTGCTTGACATAGATTACCAATTGTCTTCTAAACAAATTAAAATGTAATTGTCGATTATGTTAGCACATTGTTTTTTTTTTCTGGGCAGATTAGGTATTGTGGGAATTACTCACCTGCCTGTTGAATTTCTAGCTTTTGGTATATATGCAATTATGGATCCTCCATGACTGATCAGTTCATGGTCCTGCATATGCAAATTTGATTGAAATCCACGAGTCCAAACCTTTTGGCCCCTCCATTGAAATTATGGGGAAGGAATGATTATCCAATTTCCATTTTTATGTACTCAACTGTAGTTTGTTAGCTACTGATGCTTACACCTCTGTTCAATTCTTTTAACCTGTTTATTATAGACTTATAGTTGACTACTTGGGTCAATTAATTATGTGTTTATAAGGATATTTGTCGTTTAGAGGAAGATTTGTATCCTACACTTGGGGAAAAAGGAAGATTTTAGTACTTCTATGAACATAATTTTGTTATCTGCTCCAAATATTCCCCTATACCGAATACTTTTGTTTGTATTATTCCTTATTACAAAGTTATGGATGAGAAATATGTTATATGATTTTTATAAGTTGGCTTCTGTTTCCCTTAATCCTACGTTTATGTTTTCATATGATCTACTTAGTAACAAATTTTTATATGCACTTTTGTGTTTATATAATTTCCTTGGCTGCTATTGCTCTCTGGCCAAGAAAATTGCTTTCAATTGCTTCTAGAAAGCAATTCCCTCTTGTAGTTTTATATTTTTTTGACCATACAGTGACTAAGTGATGTTTTATTATACTAACCATCATGCATTTGAGGGGATGATAATATTTCTTTCATGTTGCAGGGCTTAGGATTCCGCTCTGGAGTCATTGATGGAGCAATTAGTATATCTGCTGTTCAGGTGTTGTGTCATTTTTGATGTATCAGATATATTACCTTACATTCATTGTTTTTGGTGTTAGCTCCCTGTACTGATCTTGAAGGAAGTCCAAAATTTGTTTCCTGAAAATTATAGTTTACTTCGGACTTTCTTGGCTAATAACTGGTCATCTATGCAAATATTCTGTGGTATCTTTTTTCATTCTGGATAAGGCTTCATTTTGTTTTTAAATGAGAAATTAAAATATTCTAACTCTTAGTTCACATATTTTGTCTTCTTTCACTCCTTGGTCTCTTCATATTGATTCCACTGTTTGCACTAGATTTTACTTGCATCGGTCAATTAATCAGTTGCTTCAAACCATCAGTTGATATTAATAATATAGTTTTCCTTTACCCTATATGGCTGGGCCGCCTTAAAAAGCTCATTGAGTTCCTAGACTCATATTCACGTAGGTAATCATGTCATAGTCATTTGTTGTTGCTTCATGGGCCGCTTCAATGAAATATTACTGTTCATTCTAGATATATTCTTAGCAGCTTACACTCATCCATCATTTTTTGTTCGGATTTGGCAAAACAGTGGTTATGTAATGCTGACAGATCCTCTCATGAACCAAGATTAAGATTAAAGTAAGCTTGCTTTCTTTTCTACCGTATTATGATAAAATAGTATGAGTGCATTATGACGGAATATTTAATTCGAACATTTCCCCATATTTTTTTTTTGTATGATTGAAAAATCTTTGATGTCCATTTTGCATGTGTTTGGTAATATTTAGAAGTGTTTAATACTGAAAATCGTGTATGCTCCAGGGCTTTCTTTGGATCATTATACAGATGTTTAGCAAGAGGAGCGAGAGCAGTTTTTCAAATGTATCCTGAAAGTGTAGCCCAGCGGGAGTTGATTCTGAAATCTGCCATGCATGCTGGATTTGCTGGTGGAGTGGTAGTTGACTACCCTCACAGGTAGGTAGGCAATGTATATTAATTAAGTAAAGTGCTATCTGCTGTTTCAGTCACACGTGCATTTTTTTGTCATGATAGTTTGCAAAATTATTGTTGTGCATGATGGAAAACTGGAAGGATCATGCTTTTGCCTTCAAATTAGAATATGCTTTGAACAAAAATGAGGGGTAAATACTAACAGAACTGAGTAGCTGAGCCCAAGTAATTGAATCTATAGACTTAAGTCTGATATCTTCTGAAGCTGTATTGCTATGGAAGTTAATAGCATAAAGGTGTAGATTTTTGTTACCAACGGATTCGTTTGTTTCATTACAGCACTAAGAAAAGAAAAGAATATCTTGTCCTGACATGTGGCCCACCATCCATAAACACTGTTCTTCCGGATGGGAACAATGGAGATGAGGAAAGTTGTTCTGAAGATGATGACAGTAGCGAGGATGGAGAAGCACAGATGGTGAGTTTTTGCTTGTTATCGAACTTTAGAGTTTACTGTTTAGGGTACAGTTCATGTATTTGTTATACAGATGATGTTTAATTTGGTTACTGTTTTTTGGTGGGTGCAGGTTAGCATATCAGAGAGGCATAGACCAAGGAAGAAACAAAAGACAAGCAGGAAAGGGAAGGGTAGAGAATGGGTACTAAAGAAGAAAGACCAGATGAGAAGAAAAGGAAATGCGGTACCTCAGGACTCCAAATACACAGCTCGTAAGCGTAAGGCTCGCTTTTAATAACTTACACCATGCCGACAACTTATTCAATGTAAAGACAGCATGAGGTTATGTTTGGAGAAATCAATTTTGTTGTAGTCTGGAGGTACATGTTTGTGGAAGATGTTGGGTTATGCTTTGAAATTAACATATTAGCATTCAAATGGAGTCTCCACTTCATGGCTACGATAGTATCATTTATGGTTACTGGTGTGTTGGGTTCCAAATTTGCAATGTTATTCACAAAGGCAAGCACATATTAACAAATTGAGTGGTTTTTGTTTTGATTATTTGTAGCTGAAAGGAGTGTGTTTGGGAGCATATGATTATGGTTTGCCTTTTCTGATTAAGCATGCCACTGATTTTTGGATAAAAGAAATTGAGTATGAGGCAATTTGAGGAGCTGCAAAAAAGAGCTCAATACAGTTACAGGCTGTCAAAGAAAGAAGCTTATCAAAGAGCAATTTTGGCTTGGTGATGGTGATACCAAGTGTAGCCAAAGTTGTTAAAGGTGTTAGGCGCTAGTTAGGCGGCGAGGTCTCTTAGGCGTCGGGCAGGGATTAGGCGTGGCTCAGATGGATTTTATTTTTTTAATTATTAATAAACCTATATTAGACATATATAATTAAAAATTTTAAATAAATCATTTTTCTTTAACAAATATATACCAGAACATGCCTAAAAAATTAAAAATCAATTGTTTTAGTAATTATGTTTCAAGCCATGCGTATCCATACTCCATAGATCAGAGAAATGAAGATAGATTAAAAAAGAAATATGAAAACCATAATTATGCTGTATTAATAGACTAATTTTTATAATTATTAGAACTTTTCCACTTTCTAAGTGTTTTCTCGTCTCTAAGAGCAGTTTCAGTGGTCGTCGCTTAGTTGTTGTAGACGTGTCGTCGCAAGCCCTGCAATGACTCGCTGTCACGACTAGTCGTCGCAACAGCCGTTGTTTGGGGTGCTGTCACAGGCAGTCGCCTCAGCTTTTTGCAACGATATGACTAGCCGGCGTAGACCCAACGGCTAGTCAGCGGGCTAACCCCACGCCCACACGTGGCGACGATAGTTTTCTAAAAAAAACTAATTTTTCTTTTACATACACAAACTCATGCCCCAAATTTACACCTCTCATTCTACACACACCCCTTCTCTTTTCTTTTTTGCTTTAATTTTTTCTACATCACTTTCAATGGCCGACCCCTCCAACTTCGATTTCATCATGGATACCTTGAATGTTGAGGACTCGACGCACACAGAAGATCTCAATTGTCACATCGAATCCTACACCTCCCTCCTCCAACCGACCCAATCCATGTCGTCGCAATTCAACCCGCTCCAACATTCCCAATGGCCACAGTCCCAGATCCCCAGCGAACAACCTTCCCAATCTGCTCCGGCCAACCAACCGAGAAGGAAGGGGAAGAACCATGTACCTGCATCGACTACAGGTCTGCTGCTTAAGTGGAGCACCGAGGAGGAGGAACGTTTGGCGGCGGCATGGCTCAACCATTCTCTAGATAGCATCACAGGGAAGAGCCAAAAGAACGACATGTACTGGAAAAAAGGTCCGAGTTGTCGCCACAATGAGGAAGCCAAGGGACCCAGAACGGACGTGGAAGAATTGCAAGGACCACTGGCATCCGATCAATAGAAACGTCACTAAATTTCAGGAGATATATGCAGGTATGGATGGCACAATCATTAGTGGGAGATGCGACGTTGACATCATGGCAGCCGCTGAAAGGGCGTACAGGAAAGAGGAGAATCACGAGTTTGCTTGGAAGCATGTTAAGGACACCGTGAAAGAGAAACCAAAGTAGAAGAACCTCAAGATGTCGCAATGTGACGTTGACATTGACGTCCCGGAACTCAACGCAGAAAGTGAAGCAAGCAAGCGTACAAGGTTGGACGACAACTACAACTACACATCCGGCGACGCAACCGAACAGGAGTTGACATCACTTCCACGGGAAGAACGTTCGACCGGCCAGAAAAAAGCCAAGGCTAAAGCTAGAGGAAAAGGGAAACCAGTGGAGGCGGAACCGACTGTTGCACCCAAAGCAGTTCAGTTTCTTTAAGTCTTTGGCGAGCGTCAGTCCCAAATGACTGTGAGCTAGGTTCAAATGACTGCGACCCAAGTCGAGATCACTGCGACCAAAGCAAAGATGCATGCAGATATCCTGCAAATATTGGTGGTAGTGTAGAGACAGGACACCACACATATGAACGCGGAGGAATGGTCCTCTCGTGCCTCACTCATAGATAACCTCGGGAAATGTTTGGGGTCTATTTGATGTAGCCTGAAGTTGTAATCTGGTTTTTAATCGGAACACTAATATTATATGAAGTTTTGAAAAAACAAATTATCGAATTCACGGCACCTCGGTTTTTGTGCACGCACACTATTTAGGGAATAGTGTGTGTGTGTGTGTCGACGCAGCCACGTCGAGACCCCCTCCCTCCATCCCTATAAATACCACTCACCCCTCCCTAAAACATTCACACCTCTTTCTCCAACTCTCTCTCAACTCTCTCGTGTTTGCAGTGGAGTCGTCTTCTTGGGCAACTGGTCCACTTTGGTTCGAAGATGAGAAGATGCATTTGGTGTTGACGTGGATCACCGTCACCGAGGTCGGAGGGAAATACTGGAAAAAAAATCTACTCCGCTTACATTAAAGACGCAAATACACAATGGCCTGCTCGAACGCAGAAGCAGATGAAGGATCATTTCCTTCGGATTAGCCAAAGGTGCATGTTGTTCGATGAGGCATATTGGGACCATGTCAACGCTCCTAGAAAAGGAGAAACCGATGAGGAAATATATGCTGGGACCGTGGCGGATTTCGAGTTAAAAAACAAACCATGAACTAAATGTCCATGCTGGGACATACTCAAGGATCACCCGAAGTGGAGTACGCACATTGCATTGAAGAAAAAGTAATTGAATGGTCGTCGGGTTTGTGACAATGTCGTATGTCTAATTATTGTTTGTAGTATTATCGTATGTTCAATTAGTTTATGTATTTTATATCTGGCATGAATAAAATAACTAGTTTTATTTGGGGTGGTTTTAAAAATATGAAAAGTACAAACATTGGCTCCAAACATTATGGGTTTTGAAGGTCCCACCCATGGTTAAGTCCTTTTTATGGATATGTTCCACAAATTGCTTCCCGATGGTAGTGAACTTACGAGAGAAAAGAGTGGATCTTTCAAAGGTTTTCCCGGTGTTTGGAGCAAGGCCCAAGGAATGTTAAGGAAGGTTTGGGTCGATCGTCCGACCGATTGGTTTTCTATCGTTCCAAGCTTGGCGGAGGGAGATGATGGGGCAAGTGGGGATTCAGGATCGAGGACAAATAGCAATATGGGATTGGGGATATTGAGGGGTCGGAATGAGGCGGTATGGAAGAGAGGCCAGCCTTCAGCAATGGGGGTAGAGGGTCAGGCCAGGTATATTTAATGACAAGTGTTATGGGCGAAGGAGACGGGACGGTGCAACGCCGAAGGGGTTTCAAGAGCACTGGTGAAATGGAAGCACCCACTGGAGACCTAACATACTCACTGAGTCCAAGGAGGATGGGATTGTTATGGTTTTTCAAGAGTATGGAGATGAGCTTAGAGGTATTCATAGTAGGGTTACTTCGAACCTGGATTTATTCGAAGCCTTGGACTACGAGAGGCGTTGGTATGGATGCAGACAAACTCTATGAATCGGGGACACATTTGTTTTGATTGCAAGGTTGTAGTCGATCGTATTTACAAAGGACGTCAGTTCAACTCCCCTCTTGGTGTAATTGTTACAGATTACTTGTATGTTTTATCTATACTCGATCATGTCCAAATCGAGTTAGTTAGGCGTTCAGCGAACCGGACAACCCATTTGGCAGCCAGGAGTCTCGTTCTTTGTTTGGATATGAGTGTTTGAGGTCTACTTTCCCGACCACTCTACTATGTATTCTGGATGTTGATATGATATAGAATTAAAATGCTTTACCAAAAAAAAGTAAAAGTATTAATATGACATAACAAGATAAATTACTATCTTTTCAAAACTCAATATAGAGGGCTTTACTAAATATTGGCAATCAAAATACTCTAGAGTGGTATGGGAACGTTAGTCCCTTGCCACACTCAAACGGAATCATAGCGATCAACTTTGGTAAACCAATTGGCGGCATTGTTCGTTGTTCTTCCATAAATTCAAGTTACACATTCTTGATTCTTTCTAAAAGCACTATACATTCTAGAACTAGTAGACCCAAAGGGCACCCCTTGGTTTATGAAGCTGATCACTCTCTACCAAGCGTTTGTTATAATTATCAGGGGTGTTGGTCGAGGAACTGTAGGGCGTCTTTGATAGCTTGCGCTTCTGCCAATGTTGGCGTAATGGTACATTCACTAGACTTGGGGAACCATTTCTCCATTAAAGATGGGAACCCCGATTTCATGGTTTTTTATGTGAGCTTCGAAGTTCCTCTACTATCGACTAATATTTCCAGAAGATTCTCATGTTGGTAAGGGTTGACTCTGCCGTTAGGTTTTTCGTTTACCCTTTCTTGCTTTCCAGATTTCCCATAAGAGGAGAGCTACCTTACTTCCGTCTCGTTTGGAGTTGGTTGAGAGGATGTTAGATATTCAGTATGTTGAAAGTCATGTCTAGGCGGGTGGAGCCATTTTGCCTCCAACAGTCTACCGCGTATAGACAATTTACCAATATATGTAACTCTGATTCTGTATCATTGGGGTAAAGGGGACATGAGGCACGTATGTCTACAAATATCTCTCTGAGATGTGCCTCCACCTCCTAGAGGGAGGTCCACTAATAAGCAACCCGTGCAGACTCACCATAGGAATTTACGAGTTTGGAGATGTGCATCCACCGTCTAGAGGGAGGTATAGAGGTTCGAAGGGGGGTCTCAACTATGACCGTCCTTGGGTCTGTATGTTGTAGGCAGAGTGGACCATGAATTGTTCTTTAGAATCCTTGTGTCAGTACCAAGTGTCTTCCAGTCGTGTGGTGTGGATGGGGACCTAAATGATTTCTCGGACGTCCCAAGAGGTCAAGATGCCTCGGAGGATATCGTCGCCCCACTAACTAGCTTTCACCTTCATAGCTCTTAATACTCTTTTGGTGTCTATGCTCTGATTTCGTGTCTCGATAAAATGGTTCGATCCCATAAGTTCGTGTTGATTGATGATGCTAGTGAAGAAACCGGAATCTATGGTCATGCGAGCTCCTGCCTGGATTAGAAATTTCACTAAGAGAATACTTTTCCAGACAAAGCTCAGGGTTCTGTATGTCAAGGCCTCCATGATTGAGGTCGAGGGGTGGTATCTAGCTTTGAAATTTCTGGCCACTAGACCCTCGTTCTGTATGAGGAGACGCTAGAATTGTTTTGTCAGTAATGTTCGGTTGAAATCCCTCATACTCCTATACCCTAAACTTCTCACTTATTTGGGCTTGCATGAATTCGACCATGAATTCCAAATGATTTATTTATATAAGCTTATTGATGATTGTCACTAGTACTTAGCTAGTGCTTGATTCATTTTGATGGATGAGGTCGTCCAGGAATTGAAAAACCATTACGTGGGTGGGGATGGATTGAAGAATGACCTTGACATTGACTTCCTTACCAGCTTTAGATATAATAAAAAATTATCGACCAAACCTTGGATCCTTTTAATCATAAATTTCAGGATAATTTGGAGGCTTTGTGTGTTGCTTCTTCTGATCGCATTTGGGACAACTAAATATACAGAGGAAAGATTCATCTCCCGGATTCCTAGAATGTAGGAACCCATATGTTTTACTGATGCTGGCATCTTCGAGCTAAAGAACAAAGATGATTTTGAAGGTTGATTAATTATCAGGAAATGGCTTTAAAATAATGGAGAACCGCTCGTAGGTGTTGCATCTCATGTTCCGTTGGCCGGAAGTGAACATAACAATTGTCAATAAAAAGAGGCGCTAAGCGATCTATCTTGACCTTGTGAGTGGACTCCTCCCCTTCCATATGTTATAACAATTAGGTTAAACCCTCTATACAAAAAAGAAAGAGACTGAAATAATGCTATCTTGACCTTGTGAGTGGACTCCTCCCCTTCCATATGTTATAACAATTAGGTTAAACTCTCTATACAAAAAAGAAAGAGACAGAAATAATGGATTCCCTTGTCATATTTTTCTTTATGACCGAACAAATCCTACATGGTAGAGACCAACTATTATGGTATCATATTCACTCAATAAATTCCATTTGTAAGATCTCGTCACAGATCAAGCGAAGTAGCACTTCTAAATCAACATAGCATACGTGTTGCGTCTCATGTTCCGTTGGCCGGAAGTAAACATATCAATTGTCGGCAAAAAAGAGACACTAAGCGAGGTATCTTGACCTCTCCCCCTCCAACTGTTATAATAATTAGGTTAACGCCTCCATGCAAAAAAGAAAGAGATACAGTAACAATGAAATCCCTTGTCAGATTTTCTTTTATGACTGAACAAATCCTATATGGTATAGACCAACTACTATGGTATCATATTCCACTCAATATATTCCATTTGTAAGATCTCGTCAAAGATCAAGGAAATAACACCTCTAAGTCAAGTGATTTGATACCAGCATAGCAACTTGGTGAAAGCACTTATTCATCGCGCATGCTCTTAGATCTTTAATTCGCTTCATTGTAATACAAAGTCAAGTTTTCAAAAAAAAAACACACAAATCCAATGCACGATACTACTGCAACAAAAGGCAGTACTTAACATCTCTAAACATATTCTGAACCGTAACCAATAGTACTACCACCACTAATACTACAACAATACAATAAATACATGGACATTTACATATTTATACACTTTACACCATAAACCTTGTTTTAATGTTTTATCTGTTCTACTTTCCTAATGCAAATAAATGCTTAATCAAATTCAACATGTTGGAATCATAGGAACCCTTTGAGAAAACAATACCAGTCTCCTGCTGTCCCTTCTATTGTTGGAATAACCAGTTACCATTTCAGACCTCTGCACTGGAACCCAACCTTGACTTTGCACTGGAATCATGATCCTGGTGCTTCATTTTCTGTATTAACAAAATGCAACCAATTTACTCCACATCCATCTATAGCAAAAATAATCAACAATCGCAGCAAAATCCGGTCTGCTTGATCAGGAAGACGAAAAAGAGCAAAAATGAATGTAGAGTAGCTACCTCCATAGTCATATAGCTGTTCAAACCGAGCAGCAATGTGTTTCCCATAAGTATATTTCTTCAGAGCATCTACGTGAACTCTAATACGTCCCAGCAATACCACACGCTGCTCATCAGGGCATGTTTCAAGAACCTTCTGGACAACATAATTTGCATATTGATCCTTCATCATCAACTACAAAACAAGATCAACCAAAACAAGTTATCGAACACTAGTTTAGTATAGAAGCTAAAAACTTGCACAATCAAATCAAATGTGCAGCTCAATTTATATATGTTAGTAGCTGAAAATGTGGACTTTTAAAAGCAAAATAGTCTTTAGTACTGCAGATTTTTACAGGAACATTCAGTACTATTATCATACACCAGATAAACTTTATCCCAAACAAGCCCAAGAAATTTGGGCCCCAAACCATATTGGTGTAAGAGTACAATTGTAATGAATAACTACTACCAATGGACTAGAGATAAAGACAAACACGTGCACAACTAACTAGGATCTAAAGTTAATGCATGACTCATACTAAGGGATACAAACATGTACCAATCCAGACAATCTCAAGAGGATAACGCTCTTACACGTTTATCTCAAGTTTAAAATTGACACTTACCAATAAATTATCAACTCCCTCATTATGCCCAACAACTTCCTGAATCATGACTTCTCGTTCAGCAGTACCACCATACTCCAAACATTTTTCAACAACATTTGAGGCAAATTTATGCTGGCTCAGCTGCACAATGTTACCCCTAAACTTGTTTATAATTTGTCTTCTTTCGCCAGATTTTCCCCTCTCAAGCACATGCTATTACCAAAACAAGTGCCGCATTAGCATTTACAACTTAAACAGCAAGATGATCCAATTTTCATGTGCACAGTAAGTATGACGTTAGCATTAAATAGTACTACAAATAAAAGCACACCCATCATCAAATTAAGTTCAAACACATAAAGAAGACTTCCCCTTTTGTTTTAGGAGCCTGACCTGAGTAACATAATTGCCGTACTGATCCTGAGCAAGATCACAAACAGACTCCAAGATCTCATCCACTATAAATTGACATTGCAGCTCATCTGTACAATGCTCGAGAACTCTCTACAGCAAAACAAAAACATGGAACGGATTTAAAAGAGAGATGGATATAAGCTCCAGACACGGAAATATTACCTGTACAACACGGCAACCATAAGGATGCATAGAAAGATTTGCAACTTGACCACGAAATGCTGATATTATAAACCCAATTTTCTCCATTGCAACACTCTCAATGCACTTCTGTATGACATGATTTCCATTCTGGTCACGTACACATCTCATAACATGTCCATCTAACTCATGAATGAGCTGCGCTTTCTGTTCAAGTTCAATGACCTCAAGTGCCTTCACCAGCAAAAGAAGTCAAAATTACACTATATTATGTATTTCAGCCTCAGAGAGGATGGCAATTACATGCTGCATGAAATTTAGCAAAAGAAGGGTAAAGCATATAGGAAAAGTTCTGTTTTCACAGTAGACATCAAAACACCTTATGAAACAGATAACCCGTATTCTTACACATCCCCCACCAGAAAAAAAAAATCCAATCCTAGAATACGACTCACAACAGTGACACAATACTAACCTAGCCTGTTCATCACACCGAGATACGGGAAAACAAAGAAATTACCACTTTTTGTCAAGTTTCAGTTATCTAGACAGTTTAGAATTGGATATGTTAAATGAAGTCATATGGTCAGCAGAATCACAATACACCTACTTTTGAGAAAAAGCTGAAAGTCCCCTGCTTCTACCCTCATTCCCAAATTTGCATTAGAGTTGTGGTGTGTGCAAGCCACCATTTTTTTCAGGGTAATTTTCACCTCAATACCCTAACTATTAATTTTTTTCACCTCAATACCCTAACTATTTTTAGTGACACCTCAATACCCTAGAATGCCTTTTTTTTCACCTCAATACCCTAACTATTTTTTGTGGCACCTCATTACCCTAGAATGCATTTTTGTGACATTAAATACTGATTTTTTAAAGAAATTTTGAAAACCAATGGCATGTTTTTAAAATTTTGATTGTCAGTGAGTCATATTATGGACTTTTTAAGTGTTTTCATCCAAAAATGGATGACAAATTGACGGCGGGTATCAAAGTGAAAAAAAAATGCATTCTAGGGTATTGAGGTGCCACTAAAAATAGTAAGGGTATTGAGGTGAAAAAAATTAATAGTTAGGGTATTGAGGTGAAAATTACCCTTTTTTCACGCAGACCACATAGAAAAAATCTAAAGCTACAGCAAATGGACCCTAAGTCAACACCACACAACAGATATGGTAAGGTAAGTGAATATCTTACATCTTGCTATACATGGTAATAATACATATCAAAGGGAAAAACAATATGAAAGAGCATGTATTCAACTTAGCAAAACACATGGACAGTGAACAAAGGTTATCATGTGCCACACACATGGATCCAAAATAAAATAAGAACAATAATAATTCTCTATGGAAAGCCAGAATCAGAAACTACTACACAAGAAATTATTAGGCAATGGTAATTGATAGAGCCCCATAATGTACCGGAGAATGAATGTACCTTCTGGATCACCCGACAACCATACATCTGCAGACTTAATGGGAGAATGTGACCAGCAAGTTGATTTGCAAGCTGCCTTCTCTGATCAGGGCTTCCATACTCAAAAAACTGAATGTACATGAACAAAAAATAGCAAGGTGAGACAGTCAAGAAAGAAACTGAATGCACGTATGTAAAACTCAAAGATGCTAACAATAATATATTCAACCTTCTGAATAACATAGTTCCCAAAAACATCAGTCATTAATTTTGGAGCATGTGGAAGTACTTCTTTGAACACAGATGCTTTGTCTTCATCGCTACAATTCTCCAACTTTTGCTGAATAAATCGGCTCCCATGTTGATCAGCGCTGAAGGTGAAAATTCAATATCATCTATTTTCATAAGCAAAAAGAAATATACATGTAAACTCAAAACACAATATGGTACTTGCCTGAACTCAACAATATGTCCTGCAATATCAGGCAGCTCAAACCGTTTGCCTTTGCCAGATTTCAAATCTTCAAGAAAGTTATAAACTCTGGGGTCTTCAAAATTCCCATATCCCCTATGGCCTTGCCACCCAGAATATGCACTTGGGGATCTACTATGAGCCTCATGAAATCGGATTTCTTTTCTTTCCCTGGTGAGATTGGTCCCACTTATAGGGGATCCTGGCATAATTGGACCAGCATGCAGTGGGGACGGATACTGCATAACACCCATGCTTGACATACTTCCGAAATAGTTAGGACCTGTCATTGCCCCTCTTTGTTGGTTTAAGTTGCTCATGAATCCCCCTCTCTGATGTTGAAATTTCTGATCTGAGATAGTATCAGACACTTGCTGTGAGTTGAGAGGTCCAACCTGGTTTCCAATACTACCACCATGAGGTACTAATGGCTCAAGTTGACCAGACATACCATATGCCTCCCCAAAGGGTTGTTGATAATATGCCATATAAAAAGGATCTGCAAAATTAGGTTGAACTGTATATCCAAGTTGTCCGTAGAGCTTGTTTAAATGTTGTGTATCCCCTCCATGTGCAAAAGCTCCCCCCGTTGAAATATCAGAAGTCCGAGCATGGAAGCTTGGACCAGCAGCACTACTGTCATCAAAAACCAGAGGAACAGTTCCCTGAGGGTATCCAGCAATATATGAAGGAAGAATATTGGAATTCAAAGGATATCCACCTACACCATATTGTGGAGGAAATGGAGCAGGGTGGTTGGGGTAAAGTGTATTTGCAGAAGTCATGTAGGCTGCTGCTGTTGCAAACAGTGGAGGTGTAAGCCCAGATGACTGCTGTATCGGCTCTGCTGAGAATTTGGATGGGCTATAAAGATAGTGATCTGTGTCAACGAATGAGGGGTTTCCTCCTTGAGAGGGCATTTGAAACTTGGAATTTTGAAGCTGAAATGAATTGATCTGTTGTTGGTGTCCCTGGGGTTGCAGCAAGCTCTTCTCATAGCTTGGGCTCCATTGCTCGTGATTTCTCTGCTTTCCTGAATTTGGCAGGCTAGATAAATTAAGAGCCTTCATTTCAGACTCATTGACAGGAATATGTTGTATGTGGACATCAGCACTGTCCAACATTCCTCTTTGAGGGGGTGGTGTGTTAGGTAAGCTTCCAGTGTGATGAAGAGAGGATGACCTCGAAACTGAACCAACTGAGTGATCACTGTTTGATGACATCGCTCTGTCATCAGAACCCAGGACAGAAGGAACAAGAATAGCTGTGCTAGCAGGCGAACCATTCGATGAGCCGGAATAAGCATCATGGTTAAATGATTCTTTCTTTACGCCATGGCTTAACGAGTGAGATTGACTATACATACTGGAAGGATCACTGGAGAGTTGCTCCTGCAAAGTCAAAACAATTAATATGCATTTAATGGCACAAAACTAATTTAGACTATGCTATCAACAATAGGGAACTTCAAAACCAGATCCTCACGAAATCCCTCCAAGTTTTAGGACATGGTTAATGCAAGCTTCAATTTCTAATTGTACACTATTCCAATCAAAGAAGTAAAACCCAAAATCAAAGCACAAGCAATGATTACACAACATATTAGAGGACTATATTACTGAAAAATGAAGAAAAGTTCAAAAAAGACAATGCCTTACCTGCAATAAACCTACCAAATCTTTGTGGTCGCCTGGCAAGGAAGCAGCATTCTGAACGGGCCATGATATACTACTATTGTCCACCTGATCATCAGAAGGCTGCTGTGGTGTATTATCATCTTCACACTCTTCCTTGTGGGTAGAGAGTGCACCTTGAGGCACGTGCAAGGAATTATTTCCTTTGCCATTGACAGAAGTCAATCCCCAATTGTTTCCAAAACTACCAATATGTCGTACCAGACGTCGATTCTCCCAAGATATAAGTGGTGGGGGAAGTCTAGGGTTCAGGTTGACATTAGAACAGTAATACGCTGAATAAGCTGGATCGGCACGTAACTGTTCTTCAGACTCACAGTTAGCGATAGCAGTGTTTAGACTTTCCAGGTCTGCATTCAAGTTCTGCTGGGAAATAAGATTGCCTATAGCCAAAAAAGAGCCCTCCATGCTTGGGGGTGCACTACCACTTCGATTAGGGACGGCAGCCCTTGCACTTCCATGAAACTTATGGCCATTCAAAAGTAACCCCAGATCCTCTGCTACCATACTGGTAGGTGGTGCAAATGTTGAGGCCTCCTTGAGAGATAACCATTTCCCACTTGTTCCTGGCATTCTTATTGGACTCTCGGTCGCCATACCACTAGATGACTGACTGCTCCTTTCTTTTAAATAGTAAAAGGATACTTCACATAGTGCCACCCTTTAAAAAGTAGCCATGAAAACTAATTAAATGTGGAAGCCACAACCACAACGCAATGTGTTTTACAGTCAAAATAAATAAAAACACAATGCAATGATAATAGAGCATTACAAGATCTTAGGGGAAGACAGAAACAAGAAATATGGCAAACAATAAATCCAAACAAGGGTGTGTAATAAATGATTAAACTTGACCATAGAAAGGGGATGGGGGTAACTATCAGTGGCTAAACTTGAGCATACAAATGGTATGGGGATAACTACAGCTAGTTACTACATTAAGGCTCAATTTCCAACAATACTGAAAAAGTGAAAATGGAAGACACCAAATTCATAATTCTCTTGATGAATACAAGTTCAAATATCTACATTACAGTAGAATTAGAATCAAATTAAGCAAGCAGAAAAGGGAAAATATAAGTCCATACCTCATAACAAAATGAAGAAAAAGAATCAACTTTTTAACTTAAGAGTAACAAAAAAAATAGTCCACTAAAAATGGGTTCCCAATTCTCAGGAAACCCAAATAACATCAAATCCATAGCTTCCTCTGACTTTTCCTGAGTGTCCTCAGCAACCAAACAAAGGGTATCACTGAAAAGGACTGGCTGAACTTTACCCCCCCACCCACAAACAACACTGAAAACTGTTAAGAAATGGCCAACATAACCCAACAACAAAGAAAGCTCAAGTTTTTCCATGCATACAGACCTCAGAAAACAAGCCGGAGCAGAGAAAGCTTGTCTTTTGAAACCCTAAGACAGAAGCAAAACAAAACAAAAAAGGTATTTTTCCCTTCACAGCAAAATCTAAGAAGCAAATGGTTTGGAGATTCTCTTACAGTGCAAGAAACAGCTGAAGAAGAAGGAGAAGATTCGCTGCTCCAAAACCCTAGAATCCTGGTTGAGAGAGAGAGAGATAGGTTCAACACTCAACAGTCAACAGTGATGTAAATGTAATTGGGTTGTGGTCGTGTGTGTGCTTTTGAAGGTGTTGCCATAATGAGGAAAAAAGTGATAATGCCAGACAAGTGTTTTACTAAGTTTCAGTCTGTGTTTTGGGGGCTGCCTCGTTCCTCTCACAATACGACAACACGTATTGGTTTATACATATAAAAGTACCCCTCAATGCTGACAAATTTAAATGACTCATACTCAAAAACCAAATAAATATTAATATTCCTTGTGTGTTCTTGTTCGGTTTGCTGACTTTGTGTGTGACTGTCAATGAAATAAACTGTTTGTAAAATGCGTAAATAAGAGCATGTATAGCCGAAAGAGTATTAAAATATCGTATACGAAATAGTGGTTTTCATCATAAATTTAACTGTATTTCAAAGTGATAAAAACTAGGAAAAAAACTGTATTGTGAGTGGATGTTAACTGTACAAAAAATGTTGAATTTATTAAATTGTTTATTAAAACAATAAATGTTATATAAATTTGACAAAATTAATTAACTATAAATAATATTAACACAAGTTATTAAAAATGAACTTCAACTTTTACTCCTACAACCTCAAAAAATACAAGTTGAAGCATACAATCCAACATACACGTCATTTTTGTTGAAACTTGGCCATTTGAACTTCTATGTCTTACATTCGAGCCCACAATCGGGACATCATTAATACGTGTCGGGTCAACTGCTCTTCGTCATAGTGGAGATGTCATCCTCGTACATGGCATTGTATTGGTTGAAGAGTTGATGTCATTGCTTGGAGAACTCCATATGTTGCGGGGAATTCTAAAGCTTTAGTCTGTTCTTTTCTAGATTTATTTGTTGCGACTTGGCCCTTGCTTGTTCCATGTCCGTCATGACACTTATTTGATCTTGGTCGTTGTTGGGAAGGGTCGGTAGAGGATGACTACGATGACATACGGGTGTCGTTGTTGCCACCGACGTGTTGTTTCCATGGTTGATAATAGGGGTACCCATAGTAGTTGGGACCGGGGTGGAATTGCCCTACAACGAGGTTGAATTGCGATGGAACTGAGTAGCTTTGACCTAGAAAGGGGTTGAATTGAGGTAGAAAGGGATAGCTTTGACCTGGAAATGGCTGGAATTGACTTATGTTGCATTTCATTTTCCAACATTCACAACATTGCTACTTCAAATAATTTTTTTTAAAAAAATCGAGAGTTTGAAAGGACCTGAGGAGGAACTCGGTTGCATATAAGGGGTGAAAGCGTTGACGTTCGCAGAGTTCTCACCGAGTTGCGTCAATAAGTCCTAGAAGTTTACAAGGTCCTTGACTGTGAATTAGAAATCTTCCGACCTACGTTGTGCGTCATCCGATGAATGAGAACGCTGAGTTTTATCGCCGAAAATTTTCGATCGGCTTTTGAGAGAGAGGAAGTTGGGAATAGGAGTGTGAAAGTGGAGAAAAATTAGAGAGAAGTTGGAGAATGGTCGGTGGTTTGAGAATGGAGTTGAGGGTATTTATAGGGTTGAAAATTCGGATTTAATGAATATAAAAAATTACCGTTATCCGGTCGTTTCCAATGATCGGATTTTTTTTTACCCGGTGAGGCCACGTGTCGAGCCACCATTGGCTGCCGTGCGAACTATGTGGTGTAAACCGGAGAACCTCGCGATTCGCAGAATCCGCGTTCCACAACACGTGACTCGCAAGCCGCTAAATCGCGATTTGTGGTCGTGGTTCGGGGAATGGTTCGAAGCACTGTGTGTGGTCTAAAAGAGGAGTTAAACCATATCTCAACGGGAGTCAAAGATCGTTTAGTTAGTCATAATTAGACGGTATATATAGGGCACTTCGTAGTAACGGCCTTACAATAAATGACAAGGAATAACAAAATTTATTTATCTCGAGCTGGTTGTGGGATGACTCATTCTCTCTCAGTAGTCTGTCTTAGCTATAGCCCTTTACATTATAATCGGTGTTCTTATCCACACACCGTCCCGGTCATCTACCACCACTACCCCTTCCTCCTCCTCTAAAATTTTGGTTAGGTGTAATGGCAAGATGTTTCTCGCAATATTCAGACTTGGTGACAAACATATATCTTTCTTAAAACAATATGCAATCAATAATAATAAACAAGAATAAAAATGACACACAAGTTTGTTACCCAGTTCGGTGCAACATCACCCACATCTAGGGGCATTCTGCTAGTGCAAAGGTTTTACTATTTTGTAATCAATCAAAACATACAAGTTTCTCAGATAATCTTAGATCAAACTTTATGCTATTATTACAAGTGCGAACCTATCTTAGGGACTCCCCCTGAATCCGAGATCCTCTCTTGATTCCACTCTTCGAGCACTCGCATGTCTCGGTTCAGCCTTTTGTTCTTCAGAGGTTCTTCGTGAGTCTTCAATCACACATTCATAACCCGGTCAACCCAATCACTCATTTTGTGAAGAATAGTGTTTGAGAACAATTATGTTGTTCTATGTCAAACACATTCAACCTCCCAACACGCTTAGGAGATCTGAATCTTTGAACAAAGAACATCGTACAAGAGTATAATAACAATGACGATCGAAGAGTTTCTAAGGATATCTACTTTCCTTTTTATAGTTCTTCTATATATGAATCGTGTCGTCCTAGGGTTTCCTTAAACCTTAGCGTCACGATCTAGCTTAATCTTCAAGTTTCCATATACTTGAACAATTCCTAAATAGGTAGATATTTAGAGTAGAAGTATCTACAAATTAGGAAGCTCATATGATGTTTGTCAACATACGATCTGACATCTTTTCTATCTTTGTTGACAAACATCTGAAACAATATCTTGTTTAACAACTAAATATCCAACCTAGTGGTTCCACACCTTCTCCCTCGCTCTACGGACCACCAGTTTCATCGGGAGGACGAGAATGTCTCTGGCAACAAGAGAGGGCCTACTTTATTCACTATGAATCTCCGCACGAGGTCTTCTCATCCCCCAGTTTGAATCATGGAGATTGGGATCAATTATTGGCGTGGCAGATGCTAGAAGACGGTGGTATCCCCACCGAAGTAACGACAACATCGGGTGGAAAATCGGTGGTGACACTGTGTTGTCATGGATCAAGAACAAGAGCCCTTGTTGACCTCAACAACTAGGCAAGGTCTGCTACGTAGTCTCGCTAGTTCCAATGAGGATCAAACGGGAGAGCGGGATGCTGTTGACGAGACGTGTCTCGTCCTAATGGGATCCGAAAGAACTCGACCCCAAGTCTCATCCTTTTCGTAGGGACCTCGTTGGATGTCTATCATTATCCTCACCTCTCCTCAAGGGTCTCCACCGAGGGAACAGAGTGTTCGTTAAATGAATCAGTCTTTCTGAATCGGGTCAAGAAAAGTACAAGTTGAGATAATAGTGCACCTCCTATGGAAAGAGGGATCCACCCCTTCAGAATTCACCTAGGATAATTGGGCATTTAGTCAAAGAGTTAGCATCTCGGGGTCTCCCTTGGACTATGTCTCACCCTTTTTTTCTCATTAATCGTGTTACCAGTCATCTTTTATCAATGAATTTATCGATTATGCTATTAAAAAAAACTAAATTTATTTAAATTTTTCACGTGAGTTACGCATGGGGAATTTAATAAAATGAAGAAAAAGCATCAAGAATTGCGGCTTTGCTTCTAACATGCAGTGTTGCCCTATCAATAGATCATCAAAGGAGGACACATGCTGGGGGAGCAGGTTCTGCGGCGCGATCTAATTCGACGGGAGCAGTAGGAAGTGGTACAATAGGAGTGAGGACCGTCGAATCTAACGGTCAACGATCGGACGACTATAGGGTGAAGTCAATGCACACATGTTGAACGGTTGGATCTGGTATCCGCGCAGGTCAGCAAAATGTTTTTCGCTTATTTGTGCTTCGTTTGACCTTGTTCTTGCGTAAATATTTTTATTTTTTTGAGGCCTACGAAATGAGACCAATAATGAATATTTTTTGAAAAATGGAAAACATCGACAGAGAACGAGGCTATCCACTCTAAACACCAAACAACTCATTATTCCTAAAAACCTAAATTTATGATAGGAAGTGGGGCTATAAATCTATAAAGCTCGATATATTGCGGCATTTTATGTAATAAAATATGCTCGCATCAACACTCCATGCTAAGACTTTTCTTTCCCCGAGAATACCAAACACATAAGGTCCAACGGCTTGAAGAAAACATAACATGTATAAATATAACCACTAACTAAGATAAATGTCAAGATAAACCTCGCGATATTATCTTTGTAGGCGGAGCTTGGTGACTCCAAATTATTGAAAGTAGTAAATATGCATACACTAACTCAACTATACAAAAATTCTTGTGCAAATACACATGCAAATCAAAGACCAAAAATCTAAAACTCAAAGAAGGTTTGTGCTTATACTTGGATTTTGTTGGCAATACGGCCTAGAGCTTTCATTACTATTTTCTATCAACAAATCTTTACATGTTGTAGATTAAGAGTGTAAGTGTAGTGGCCTACGAGATGAAGTACAATAACTAGGAAGGTTTCAAGCCTATATATTGTCATTTAGCCATTTTCTCTCTCGGTTCTACATACCACGGTACTAATCAAGAGAATAGCGTAATCTCATTCACGAATTCCATGAATCGGAAAATGCACCTGCTCACAAGAGTCAATAACATCTACAGAAAAAGAATAAAAGTTCACAAATGGGGAATGAGGACTAGAAAATGTATCAAAATTTCATGCTCAATATTAACTTTAAAAATCAATGGTATAGGTAGAACGTAAAGAACTGATTTTCTAGAATCTAAAACGGATCTCCCACGCTAAAGGGAGTTTCAACGTCATGCTCGATGTCTAACAGAATAAAGTCAATGGGCGATTCACATGCAACCCCCCTCTTGAGAGCATCTTCCATAGTACCCCTTGAATATCTAATAGATTTGTTAGCCAACTATATGGATATTATGGAAAAGTTTGGCTCAATTATAGTTTGTGAACTCTTTTCTACAACTACACAATATTTATTTACAACTATAGAATTCAATGCATCAAAACTACATGGAGATGGAATTGCCATAATACAAGAGGGATAAGAACTTGATACCTCACATTCCGCAATTACCTTTAAACTCATGGTTGAATCATGAGTGTCTTGCTCCGTTGTCTCACATAAGTGCTTAGAATGATCATCCTCAATGTGTATTGCTTGATCATTTAAGGTTGTATCATTGATCATTTGAATGAGATCATTTAATTGATCTTGAAGCTCTTAGATCGTAGATGTTGTCTTTTTTTGCTTGCTCAACATTTGCATCAGCAACTCGTCCTTCTCCTCTTGCTTTCTCGCATCTGCATCATGTCTTTGCATCATCAATTTGTTTGTCTCATCATATTGATTTTCCTTCTCAAAAAGGTGGTTAAGCAAAAAAACGACAAAATTCCGACTCCTCGTCATTAGGCATTTGTGGTTCAACATGATAACCTTGATCAAAAGGAAGCGTCTATCCAATTTTGACTGTATGCACTTGAATTCACATGAAACTCGCAATTGTAATTCAAATGATCAGTCGCTCCACAATAATCACAATACACATAATTATAGTACTAATTCTCCATAAAAGCTATGTTGGAAAGAATCAACAAGAAAGATATATACAAGAAAAAAAATGATACGGTCGTAACACAAACTTTATAACAAGGGTTGTCCAATTGCTCCCCAACAACGGCACCATTGAACTTGATGCCCTACTGGTTTACTGAAAAATAAGGACACGACAAGTACACCAATCGTCAAGTAGTAAACGTAATTAAAGTCCAAAATATTGTACCGTAAGGAGAAGTAGACAATCAATCGCTATTTTAATTTTGTTATTAAGTTGTTTCTGTAAAATTATAGTTTGTGATTCGAAAATATGTCAACAGTGAATAAAAATCAAATAAAGCAAAGATAGAATTAACAAAGAGTTTTCCTTTTTCTTAGATCAAATGATGAGAAATATAAGGCACGGGTTCATAGAGCTCATTCCATAGCATTGAACATATTCAATCATCGTGATGTTGACTTATTTTAGGGGCAACGAGCTATCTCAATTCTAGTTCTAACTTCGCTCGAATGATTCGAACCCTAATAGAATCTAACCACCTAAATCTTTCGACTCTAGGTGTAGGAAGACCCAAAGCAATAAGCTCTTTGGTGACTTCTAGCTTTTTATAAGAAGTCTATGGCTATTGCAATTGTATTAATCCCACTAGTTCTAACTAAGATATAAATCCAATCTGTGATTGATTTTAGACTAATTAAAATCCTCTTCTTTCAAGTGTTGGATCCTAATTCAAATCAATTAAAAAGCCTACAAAGGAGATAAAGCTGTAAGCGCATATCAAATCATAAACCCTAACACAAATCAACAATCATAACAATCTAAGCATTCAATTTATGGGAATCACTACTCTTATCCCTCATAACCCTAGATTATATGAGTTTAGTTTTTCATGGTGAGAGAATACAAAGATGAGGATAATCAAGATGAACAGTTGAGATACAATCATCAAATTAATTGTCTAAAGCTTGTTCTTCCTTATTCTCCAATCTCTCTCTTGATGCTCTTGAAAATCCTCCCCAAAACAAACTATTGAGTGTAGTCAAGATGGAGCTTCTCTCTAAAAATCTCCAACCAAAACAATAAGATAAAGCTCTTAAGCAATGGTTTTATATATATATATATATATATATATATATATATATATATATAAAATAGAGATACACCCAATGTTAGTTAGTTCTTGTGCAGAACCTCTCAAAATATCACTCTAAAAATGAAGTCCCCCCTATAATTTTGTGCAAAAAAATGAATTAAGAAGTTGTACAAAAAAAATGGTCTCTCCCTCTGTTGTTCAAATAGTCAATTATTGAACGACTGTAGGGTTAAGTCGGCGCACGCATGTTGAACGGTTGGATGTGGTCTCCGTATAGGTTAGCAAATCCAACGGCGAGTGACGCGCGGACTTAAGGGAGGTTGTTTCTTTGGACCGCACCACATCTCAGTAGAAGATAAGCTTTCCATGTGGCCTTCTCAGAGCGCGCCACGTGCCTATCCAAAGCGCGCCACGTGGCCTTCCTTTAGAGCAGCTTTCCACTTTAAACTTTTATTGCTCATTCCCGCTCTATTTGACCTCCGATTGACCTCGTTCTTATGCCAATTTTTTTTTTCGTGAGGCCTAAAAAATGAGATCAATGATGAATATTTTTGGAAAAAATGAAAACATCGACAGAGAACGAGGCTATCAACTCTAAATACCGAACCAAATAATTATTCCCAATAAACCTAAATTTATGATAAGAAGTGGGGCTAAATGTCTATAAAGCTCAATATATTGTGGCACTTTAGGTGCTAAAATACGTCTGCATCAAACTCATCTCGGCTAGAAGAAAATTATGTCTCTTACACGAGCCGTCAAGGAGGGTCTCAAACCCGGTAAGAGAAATGAGAATGGGCAGCGGGGTACTATCGACTCCCGACTAGTGAGGGCATCGGTGATCGAGCTCATGTGCATGGCACGGTCCATCACGAAACCTTCTTATGTGCTCGGGGAAAGTCTGGTTATCTATAGTATTGAGAAAACGGGTGGACTTTGGTTCAGAGTAGGAAAGCTAAGAGAACGGAAGCCAAGAGTCGTAGGGCATATAACTCAAGGTCTCAGGATCGCATGTTCCTAGATTTTGTTTGAATATGCCCAACTTACCTCTTCGAACCAGTTGACAAGTCTTTTTAGCCTTTATGTGAGTCTTACTAGGATCCATTTTTCTCCGTGTTTCGTCTCGAGATGTCAGTCCTTTTATTTTATTTATTCCTCTTAGTTACTTGGTTTGGTTATAGTTGTTGCTTCCTTAAATGGTAATTGATGGGGTGCTCACTAGCTAGTGGTTGAATTAGGTAGACGGAATGGGCATTCTGAAGATCCATCTAGGAATGTAAATTTTCATGCTACCCATACTACTAGAGATATGATTGTGGTCGAGGTTTTTTGGAACCCGAAACCTTGCATTTTTTTTCGGGAGAACTGAGTTTAGTATCCTTGTGGAGGAATGTCCCCAAATCCTTCGTCCTCCCTAGTCGTCTCCATGGAGAGTACTACCATTACTGGTGTGGAGTTGCTTGATATGGGGTCCCATACATTTCTCCTTACATGTGTTGATCGCCGTACTTAGGAGACCCTATATACGGATGATTTTAGGGACAAACTGTATGCACATAATTATTTATGAGGGGGAGGCTGTTTTGGGCTGGCATTGTCGCTTTTCCCCCCATATAGGTGGTGTATAGGTAACATGGTTCGCGTTGTAGAGAGGGTCGATTCTTTGATCGCGAGTCACCTTTGTTCCTTAGTACCTAGCCAGATGACTAGGGTACTTACCCTTTCACTTTATCGATGTTTCTTTCTACAACAGTTGTTGGTAGCTCAGTGGGGTGATGCGCGTACCAAGGTGCTGGTCAAGTGAGTGCACATTGATATAATTCCCTTCTACCCAAACCTCCTTCGGACGCGTCGACCGATTCAAGAGTTGATTTGATTATTCAAGCCAAGGCCTATTCTGTGTTTTCCAATAAGTTTTGTCATCAAGATAGTTGCGAGCACACAAAGTCCTTTCTACATAGCCTTCTCTCAATATGCCGAGGGACGAGTTGGAGCTGCGTGGTTAAGAGTTGGATTCCCCTACTACTTGTGTTTTGTAGTGCGAATCTAAGTTTGAGACTGGTGTGGATTAGGGAGATGAGTCAGTGTTGAATTAGGGGGCCTCGGCTGTAGGTGCCAGAGTTAGAGTTTTGGATACGATGGAGGGGTTTCCTTATAGGTTTCAAGTCTCACCCTCAGCGAACGCCCACTTCTACGCTTCTTAGAATTTCGCTCAACCTTGGTAGCCGGTCTCATTGGAGAGAGTATCCCCCATGTTGTAGCTTGGTTTACGGAGCGTTTGGGTGTTCTATACATGGGATTAGTTGAGGAGGGCTTCGTAAAGGTTTAGGCAGTTCTTATTCATATTTATAATAGCGGGGTCCCTAGGCCCTCAGTGGCTTAATGATCTTTCTCTTTTGGAATGCACGAGGCCTGAGCTCTACTCTAAAATGGAGTCTACTCCTCGACATGTTTCTTTTGTCTCCAGGCCTTCTCACTTTGTTCTCTGAACCTGTCCAGAAGGGGTTCACTTGCTCCATTTCTAACCATTTTGGTTGCTTCGAGGGTTGATTGGGGCCCCGTCCCTACAGGTTCATTAACACCTAGGTTCAGCATGTGGAGTTCCTATTGTTTGTGAGCGATAAATGGTCCTCACACTTGTTCCAAATGGACCTATAATACATTTCATAGACCCCGTGGAAGACTCTGAGGGGTGAGTTGAAGGAGTGGAACTGTACTATCTTTAGTCACCTTGATACTGCCATTTTCGAGCTGCATGTTCGTATCGAGTTTTTTGATACGTTGGTCGACACTAGGTCTGTCTCTGAGAAGGAGCTGACTAAGAGAGGGTTCTGCACGGTCCAACTCACCTTCAAGGCGAGGAAGAGATATAGTTTGTGGAGGTAGAAGTCGAGAGTCAAGTAGGTTTGGGGCATGGATCGCAACTCTACTTACTTTCACTGTGTGTCTCAGGCCCATACTTCACGGAATCATATCTTCTCTATGATAGATTGTGGTACGAAGTATTCCGACTTTGTCGGGGTCAAGGCCCATACTGTATTACACTTTGTGCTCAGGTTTTTCTCTGACCAGGTAGTTCGTCATGACTTTTTAGATTTTCCGTTCACTAGGTTATGTGATGCATACAATATGATGCTTGCGGCACCGTTTATCGATGGTGAGGTTCTTGAGGCCTGGTCTGCTTGCTCTGAGGACAAGGTGTCAAGGCTTGATGGTTTTAATGTGGTCTTCTTTAGGGTGTCTTGGTCGATCATTTAGACCTTTTTTGGACTTTCTTCGCTTCTTCCATTCCTACTCTCAAGTGGATAGAGGAGTGAATTTGAGCTTCATCTTCCTCCCCCAGGACCTTCTCTAAGTTTTGTTTGATCAAGCATACGACTATTACGTTCAAGATCCTGGTTAAGATCTTATTAAGGCGCCTCCGAAGGGTGATTAACGACATAATCAGTAGCACTTATTTGGCATGCATTCAAGGAAAAAATTGTCAAACAATGTTCTCATTGCTGTATAGGTTCGGGGTTTCGTGCGTTGTTCTCTATGGCCAAGCGAAGTGGTGAAGTTATACTTCGAGAAGGATTTCGACAAGGTCGGTTGGTTTTACTTGACTCGGGTGCTATAAAGGGTGGCAAGTGGATTATGTGGGTCTCTTTTTGCTTATGGGGTTTCTCATCTGTTCCTGCTCAACGACCCTCTTTCTAAGTGGTTCCAAGTCTTATAGGGAGTCATGCAGAAGTGTCTGATGTCACTCTATTTATTTTTTATTTTGGTAGAGGGATTTCATCGGGTTTTTAATCTTGGGATCAAACATGAGCTATATAGTGTAATTCGGGTCGATAAATTCATTTGGTTTTTTCACCTCTAATTTGAAAATGATACTCCATTGTTTCTCGAGGATGGACTTGAGCAACTTAAGGCGGTGAGGTTTATTCTACATTCTTTTGAGTTGATGTCTTGTCTTTGGTTCAACTTCGCCAAGTTGTTCATGGTTTCTTTTGCTATGGATGTTATGTTGAGTGATGCTCTAGAGGAGGCCCTACAATGTGCTTTGGGGAACTTACCTTTTTTTCCCCTTGGGGGTAACCCTAGGCTTGCTTCTTTCTAGAACCCATTGATCACAGGTATAAGCATTATTTGGCAATTTGGAGGACACTGTTTATTTCGTTGGGGGACGTCATACGCTTATCAGGGTGACTATGGAAAGCATGTCGACCTTCTTTATGAATTTGTTTAGATCGCCCAAGAGGGTGTTCCGCCGTTGGAAAGACTTCAAAGGTGGTTCTTATGGTCTTTAAGAAGGGAGAGAATGTGTCTTTACAAGTCCTCTATGCTTGTAACAGTTGGAGCGAGACAGAGTGGTACCTTAGATCGCTCTTGGTTCCACCGAGTTCTTCTTATTTATTCACTAGGTATTTGGTGAGTCTGGCTCATGACCCGGGTTTTAGAAGGGTGTTTGGTCTTGACACCTTAAGATGAGAGCTCGGATCTAGGATCACAATCCGTTTCTAGGAGGACTCTTGGATTTATGTCACCGTGTTGGTGGCCTGATTTCTCGACTTTATAGGTTGGTGGAGGGTCACCATGGTTCAGTAGCTGAGTTCTTTGTGGAGGGAGAATGAGAATTTCCGGTTAGTATGACTCATTGGGTTTGACACAATATAGAGTTGGAGAAGATTAGGGCTCGACTGGTTGGGGTTCGTTTGGTGCGTGAGTATGCAGATTAGTTAGTCTGGTCATAGGATTTGAAAGGCTTTTCTACATCTAGTGCTTTCCATATCTTAGTGGTTGGGAATACGTCGTTGGTATGCCTTAGCCGTTTTGATCTTATCTGCCCCGGTTCCTCCCAAGTTTAAGACGTTTGCTTGGCAGTTTACTCATGGAGGGATTCCCGTCGTTTCTTTCTTGGTAGATAGAGGGGTGTCGGTCCCCATTGGTTGGTGGAGGTAACGGTTGTGTGGTTCGGGTGATGAAGATATTAGTCGATTGGTGTCTCTTTCTCGTGGTCATGTAGGGTTTGGTCCCTAATCGTCGCTTGATGGGGTGTTGTGGGAGCTCTATCAGTGGTGCATTTACTTTTTCTCAAGTCGTGGATTTCTTTGGTAGGGCCGAGGAGGCTAAGGTCAAAATGGAGTGTTATTGGGCTTCTATGTTTGTGGCATATCTGGCTCGAGCGGAACCGACACGTCTTCTTTGGGTCCGTTTCTATCTACCCATGCATCCTTCTCGCTATGGTTCTGTAAGGGTTTTTTTTCAACCTGAAGGCGGACCGTCAACAGTTTAGCTTCCTCGATTGGATTGAGTCTTAAGTGTTGAGCTGACTAGAATCAACTAAGGTTTGTCGTGTCATGTTTGAGGCATACAACATCTAGTCCCCGGTCCTTTCTGGTGCGTGTCCTTTCTCCTGTTAGGTTTGGTAAGTGCTTATTCTGAGGTCATGTTGGGGGTCCTTCCCTTGGTTGAGTACGATGAGTACTTGTTCCGAGGTCACGACTAGGGCTGATCCACCCATTTATTGGGTGAAGGGGCGCAACTTACTTAGCCTTCTTAAGTCCATAAGATTTATCGTTACAATCTCTAGTGGTATTGTTCACTAGCCTCGATGAGGTTGTCCCGAACGTTCCTTTAAGACATCGTTCGCTATTCTAATGATTCTCAGGTAATTAGGGAGGATTAGGGTGGTTCCTCTTTTGTTTTGACTTGTTTATTCATTGTAGTTTTATGTTTGAACCTTATGTTGGATGTTGGTTTGGTGGTTGTGGTTCCTATTCTAGACCCAAACCACCTTTTTCTTTAGTGCATTCACTTCTCTTTGATACAAAATACACATAAAAAACAAAATGAAACACTATTGGATTATGTAAAGAAACTACAAACTTGTAACCATTGTTAAACTTTAAGTAATTTGAACAAGAGTAAACAAAGCACCATAAATCAATGACCCAACTTTCTGCTCCAACCGAACCGTTTTTCCAAAAACCACACATTTCTTCCCCAAATTCTCAGCACCCAATCAAGATCCATTTCTACTCCCAGTCCCAAGACTCGAAAACCTGAAGAAGAAAAAAAACTCTTCTTTTCGGACATACTCAGCGATTTGAATCATCTTGGTAGTGAAACAGAAAGGCTCGAGACTTAGGACTCTACAGAATCAACATGATTCTCTAGCTCTACTGAAAGAGAAAACACCTCCTCCTCTCAGTATCGTTTGTCACATTTATCTATTCCTTTTCCGATGGATTCTCATGTGGAGGGTATTAAGAGCCACACACAACCCATCACCCAGATTCATCAACCAGATTGAAACAATTTTCAGGGGAAGGTGGAGAAGGAGATAGGCAAAAACCGAGCACAATTTTAAATTAAGAGATACCTAAAATAGGATTTGGGTTTGATTATAACAGGGGAATTTTGGTCATTTAGGAAAATACGTAGTCAAGTGAAGTGCAAATGTACGTGATTTCCATCCAAAATAAAACGGTATGTAACAACTTTGAAAATTTGGAAAGTTAGGATATCTCTTAAACGAAAAAAAAAATAGTTAAGTGTAACTAGGTAAAAATCAGGGATAATTAGGTGTAGCTAGTTCAAATTTTCCCTAAAATAAAATCTATCTAATATATATCTATGTTTATAGTTTTTCTGAAAGTCTGACAATATAAAATCTAAAGAAAAATCATAATATAATTTTATAAACATAATTATTATATAAAAATATCAAGTAACATAAATTAACATTGATAATCTTATCTTATACTATCTAAAAGAAAATTAATGGGGATTACGTGGCATTTCCTCCATGCTCCGTTCAATTTGCCTTTTTTCTCTAATTTTAGTTTTGAAATCATGCTCTCTCCTTATTCACTCTTTTGTCCCCGTCTTCTGACTCTTCTCTCCAATTATCTGTCTTTTTTGCTTATTCTCATTAGTGATTTATTTCTCAAGAATTAACTCAATCCATTCCTTTGTATTTATGTTTTGCTTCTACTGGATCCCACAAATTACAGCATCCTCTGACGATTGTGGTTCAGGTTTCGAACCCGAACCTTCTCCGGCAACAAACTCCAAAGGTTGGGTCTGAGCGAGGCCAGTCCAAACTACCCGTCCCTGCAATTCCAGAGCTACGGACTCGACAGATCCGTCGTACAAGCCTTGCCGATGATTCAATTCAAGGGAAAAAGTACAAACGGATAATCGAACATGAGTGTCACGGATTGTGCGGTTTGTTTGGGAGAGTTTGAAAATGGGGAGTGGATCAAACACTTGCCCAATTGCACCCACGTGTTCCATGTTGCTTGGTTTGACACTTGGGTTGAGTATCACTCCAATTATCCTCTATGCACATTGCATGCCCTTTAATCCAAAGAATAACAAAACCTTTCAGAATGATAAGGAATATCTGGTGTCGGCCAGGAGTCTATTCGAAACTTTAAGGAGAGAAGAGTTTTTCCAAGAAAGGGTAAGGTATTATTAGATAGTGTGAGCATGTATTCCGCACAACACGTTCATAAATGAATCTATACCTACCACTCTTCTCCACATTTTTCTACCCCTAGAAATCCTCGAAGTCCATGTAGGACTATATCCCCAAATCCCTACAATTTCGAGTTTCTGTTTATATGGAGTGGAGCTCATATTTGGGATAAAATGTGTGATTTTGTATATTTTTTTCCTCTGATTAGGGCTTCTAATTGCTCTCTTTTTCGAGTTATGAATACTTTGTTTCTCTTAATCGAGCTCTTAATTTCTTTGTTAGCTTCTAGGTCGGTTATAGAGTTCATTTTTGACGTGGGTTGGGATTAAAGTGGCCCAAATGTCGTCTATGATCAGGGAACTACTGTTCCTCATACTTAAATATCTCGAGGAAGAGAAGTACAAAGAGTTTGTGTACATGTAAATCCCCCCTCTTCCCTTTATTTTTAGTTATAACCATATATATGTGTGGAATTTGAATATGAGTAGTTTATATGTATCTCTCTTGAGAATTTTGAGGGGATCGACCAAGGTTTTTGTGTGTGTAAATCTGAAAGTTCTATTGTTTAGTGAAAAGAACTCTGTTGAGAGCTTAAATAACTGACTGGGTTTATGTTCAGGTGGAGGGAAATGATGAGGAACATGAGATTTCATATTTAACTCTATGTTTTTTTACGGACTAGCAAAATTAAGTTGTGAGTTTTTTTACTTTAAATTTTTTATGTTGTTAGGTTTTAATTATTAACATATCAATTTATATATCGGAAGTTTGATTAGCGGGACTTCCAAGTTCGAAATTCGCTACAAAGGCCTTCCCTTCAATATCAACACTCGGGAACCCAACATTGGTTTGACGAACAATAGTGCTTTCATTCAATATTTCATTTTTTTTCTGTATTGTCGAGGTCTGATTTTGCTATATTCATTAATTATAAATGGGCCTGATTCCTTACATAGTTTAATTGTAGTTTTTTATGCCATGTGTTGTTACATTTGTATTGGCTACATTTGAGTGAAACTAAGATGTTATCGAGGATGTGAGCAGACATCATTGTGCAGCCGGTGCAGAGCTAATCGATGATGTCAACACAGGATGTCATTAGCATGACAATGGTTGACGATACACGCGCGGGGAAGATATTAAGTATATACATTGCACGCCCATCTTTATCCGGTGAGATATATTTCTTTTACATATAGATACTCATTATTAGATTTTTATGTGTATAAGGAAACAAGATGATTTACTTTTCAAAATCAGAAGATATACATGCAAATTCTTATGTGTAATAACCACTTCTGGTCAACGTCAGTCAAACCTGCGAAAAACAGAAAAATTTAAAAAATTTGAGACAGACACTTAACTTAACCTAATTTGACCCCGAGGGTCATACCGGACTTAAGTTGACCCCGTTATCGACCAAAATGAGTTCCGGGGGACTCAGGGCAACTTCCTGATCAATTTGGGAAATGTTGACTTTTCGCTGGAAAAGTCAACCGAGCGACGTTTTGGTCCATTCGAGGACCGTTTGGGATCCAAAACGCTTAACCGTCGTCGCAGCGGTCTTAGTTGAGCCGTTTCCTAGTAGCCCGTCAAGTTTCGTAATTTCTTGGAAAAAGTGCCCGTTCGGGGCCCGAAACGTCCGATTTTCGCGAAACTGATTGGAAAATATCAACTAGATATTTTCCAAAAGGTGTGGGACCCACCCTGACACATGTCCTAAAGGTGGTGGTGTTAGTTTTGGGGGAAAAGGTGTGGTGGTGAGTTGTAGCCGAGAATGGGGTTTTAAAAGGGAAAAAGGTTAGTTTTTTTATTAGTTGTTAGTTGTTAGTTGTTTAAATTAGAGAGAAGAAGAGAGTTAGAGAGAGAAGAAGGTGGAGAAGAAGATAGAAGATTAAAAGCTAGGGTTTGAGAGATTGTTCAACCGTTGGATCGATTCAAAGCAAGGAGAAAACGTCTTCCCCTCGTCTTCCTCGTTGGTAAGACCTAACCCGATTCTCGTTTCGATTATTTCTCAAAAGCTAGGGTTTGGTTATAAACTATGAGTTAGGGTTGTATGGACGTTTTGGAGGTGTTGGAGACGTTTTAGAGGTGTTTGGGGGTGTAATGGCACGTTTTCCGGTGACCGGAGGCTCGGGAGGAGCTCCGGCCACCGTGGGTGGTGGCCGGCCGGCCATGAGGTGGCTGGCCGGAGCTGGAAGCAGCCACCACATGGTGGCCGAGCCCCCCCTCAAACCCTAGGGTCTCGGCCAAGCCTCTTGGGTGGGGCCCACGTGCTCGGTTGCTCGGGTTTTAATGTTCGGGTGGTTTAAAACGTCCCCCGGACCACTTATTCCTAATCGAATCGAAATTTGGAATTAAATTGGAGAAGTTGTAATTAACGGGTTTTGGGAAACTTTAAACGTAAATTAATTGACTTAGAAATCGGAATTCAATTCCGTCAAGTGCGTTGGGTTCCTTGAAATATTCTAAGACCGTAGAAACGAAAACGGGGGCTTTTGGAGCCCCGGAAGGCAATTAACCAAAACCGGGCAGATTCGCCATGTCAGGCGAATCTGGCCCTTACGGGTCCTTTATCGGCAAGATCGAGTAATGGGGAAGTTTGGGAGTGATCGGCATTGTCGGGGTTACGTTTGGGCGTTAAGTTTATTAATTTTCGGTTTATTCGTACTACTTTAAAAGTGCTTTGAATTGATGTTCTTTTAGATCGTGCTGCGGACCGAGGCAAAGGGAAGCTCGGCGAGTGAGTGGGTGTACTTCGGGTGTTGTTGGAGCGCTTTTGGATTTACCTACGAGGTAGGGAAAAGTAGCCAGATCTCGGCCCTGATTAGGGAAAGTTAATAGTAGAATTGCATGTGACACCGGGGTGTCGTGGGTTGAGTAGAATTATTTAAATATTAGAAAAGCATGATACGGGATTGTAGCGTTTAAGAGAAAGGCATGTGACACTTAGTAGTGTCGTAGGAACAGAGAACTTAGCGATAATTGAATTACTGGAGGCATATGATCATGCCCGGAGGTTGTTTGTGAAACTAGTGATATTAGGACTGTTGAAGGCATCGAGTATGCCGGAGGTTGTTGTGCGTTTTTAATTGTTGAGTTGGGTGGCCTTGAGAGCCCGTATTATTTACTGTTGAGTTGGGTGGCCTTGAGAGCCCGTATTATTTATTGTTGAGTTTGGGTGGCCTTGAGAGCCCGTATTATTTACTGTTGAGTTGGGTGGCCTTGAGAGCCCGTATTATTTACTGTTGAGTTGGGTGGCCTTGAGAGCCCGTATTATTTACTGTTGAGTTGGGTGGCCTTGAGAGCCCGTGTTATTTACTGTTGAGTTGGGTGGCCTTGAGAGCCCGTATTTTAAGTGTTGGTGTCTTGGGTGGACTTGAGAGCCGTGTAAATTAATTTGGTGTTGGGTGGCCATGAGAGCCCATGTATTTATGGTTGTGTCTTGGGAGGCCATGATGGCCCGTGGGGATGTTGAATCCGAGTCTTGACTGTTGAGGTGTCTTGGGTGGCCCTGAGTGCCTGTTTGTTGAACTTGCTTGTGTTTGTGGTCGTGTCTTGCCCGATCCGACTGTGTGTCGGGGAGTGGTGTGGATTTTGGCAGGTTACGAGCATTCTTTGGCTGGCCTGACCAAACTCGAGCCTCGGCAGGTTCTGAGCATTCTTCGGCTAGCCTGTTCCGTGTCCGGATCCCGAGAGGTTATGAGCATTCTTCGGCTAGCCTGATCCGTGATCGGGTCCCAGCAGGTTACGAGCATTCTTCGGCTGGCCTGACCGCGTACGAGGCTCGGCAGGTTCTGAGCATTCTTCGGCTAGCCTGATCCGTGTTCTTGTCTTTGGGGAAGGTCATTGTTGGCTGTGTTGTCTTACTTTGTGAGTTTGAGGTTGGGTTTGTTGTGGAAGGTAACGGGTTGTGGATAGGTCGAGTACTTGAGTTGGTGTTGGTTTTGGTGTTGGTTTTGGTGTTGGTTTTGATGTTGGTTTTGGTGTTGGTTTTGGTGTTGGTTTTGGTGTTGGTTCTGGTGCTGGTTTTGGTGTTGGTTTTAGCGTTGGTGTTACTGGCTTTGTCTACTAATTATGCCATAGTCAGTCTGGTATCCGTGGAGGTGAGCGAACGCTCACCCCTAGCTACTTTTCCTACAGGTACTGATCACTGGACGGACTAGGTTAGCTCTTGAAGCTGGTGGAGCTTGGAGCGGAGTCTGGTCTTTTTTTTTTGTTGAGTCTAGTGACGGATATTGTACCCTGTCCACTTGTTGGGACGTTTTTGTATTGTAAATACTATTATTTTGAGAAGTAAATGGAAATGTCAAAGCTTTTATTCAAAACAGGTTCAAGTACTTTTGTGTTTTAAAATGTTCGCGTCCCGAGTTCGGTTCTCTGAAATTGGGGCGTGACATTATGGATAAATATAGGGAAGTTCTACTGAACAAGGAAAGAAGAAATTCAGCGTAATCGTGACTCTGAAGTTACTTAACCCTAGGAGGCGAACGTTCTGAAGCAAGAAAGATATATATATAGGTACACTTTCAAGTGTTACCAAATGCTTATTTTGTTACATGTTACTTGATTATGAACATTTGGATGAAGCTAATCCAACGGCTACAATCATAAGTGGCATATTACGTAAATAAGCTAAGATTTAATTTTTTTTATGTAATTTTATTTTTCATGAGGACATTATTGTCATTTAGTTTTTGTGTTTTAACCTTGATATTAGGGTTCATCGTCTCATTATGCAGACACATCTCACAGCAAGTCCTCTCGCCTCCCAGCTCCCGCCGCCGACCATCTCGCCTCCCAGCTCTCGCCGCAGGCCATCTCGCTTCCCACCTTCTACAGCCACCGCCGTTCTGCTCGGCGAGTCGCTTCTCCCGTGCCAACGTCAGATGAAGAAAGCCGGTCTCCCGTGTTCTCCCTGGCCATGCCAGCAGCCAACAAGGGCGGTAGATCTGGTACATGAGCCGGATGTCGTTGCTTAGCCGGAGGAGAAAATATCGTTGCAGAGCCGCCGCTTCTCTCGCCGGCGCACGAACCAGATGGCGTTGCTCCGACAAACCGCCGTGTATAGCTCGCAACGGAGCCATGCATGTACTTTGCCGCCGTCATAAACACATCTCTCAACGGAGCCACGCCTCGGCTTCGCCGCCGTCGTGGACGCGCCCGTGGATCTGGCAGAAGCTCCGCTGCCGACCTTGTGATCCGCCACCAACTTCGGTTTCAGATTTGCAACCTCACCGCCGTTTGAACCAGTTCCCGATCACGAGCATCGTTTCATGCAGAGGCTCGCTCACCATTTTCAATCGTCATCGCGAACGGAGAACAAGTCGAGGAGAGGTCGACGTGCAGACCCACCAGCTCTTCATGGCGAGACCCACGGTTTGGCGGCTCCCGAGCTCATCATCGACTGCGTTCCCGCTGCCAAACAACCAACTTTTGATCATCCTTAACTCAAAAACCATGTCATGCATGCAGGTCTCTTTATAACTGGCTAATACACATATATGCATGCACATATATGGTATATGTTGAAGGTTTATTTTATGTTGCTAATACACATATATGCATGCACGTATATGATATATGTTGAAGGTTTATTTTATGTTTTTGTTTCAGATCGGAGATCAAATGCTCCACCTCGGGTCTGGTTTTGCGCCGCCTTCGCTCGGAGAAGCTGCTCCGGCACGCTCAGCGTCGTCAGAGTTGATAAATAATGGAGTTGTGGGTCGTACTCTTCTATTTTCCAAGTCCCCTCCGGCGAGTTCGCGATATACTGGTCTGGTTTTGGAACACCTGGAGCTTGACTCTGTAGTAGCAGGTGTAGTTTTATGCAATATTCTGTTTCAGGGGTATTTTAAATCTATAATCAGTAGTGTATTATTATGTAATGTGTAGTTTATATTTTGTAACATTAGTCTAGATTTATGTAATTCTTATAGTAGACTTCTGAAATGCAGTATTTGTGTAACATTCATTATTGTATTTTTTGAACAACTGTATTTATGTAACATTAGTGTAGTATTTTGGAAGGTATGATGTATATTTTCTGTAGAACAGTACTTATGTAACATTGATGTAGATTTTTGTAATTTTTATTGTCAGTTTTTGTAATTCTCAGTGTCGGTTTCTATAACTTTTAGTACATATTTATGTAATATTATATGTATAATTATGTAAAATGTGTATTTATGCAACATTCACTAGTTTTGGAATACTCGGTTTCAAAAAATGTAACATCCGCCATAAAATTTCTGTAACATTCAATACAAATTTCTGTAATAATATATATAACATTTTGTAATATGTACAAATTTTGAGAAACAATTAAAATACGAAATTGAAAAATATAATATTAATTTTATAAAAATATATATTAAAAAATCAGAGTTGGATAGTTAAAAAAAAATTCTACAGTAATTTTTAATGAGACAGAATTACCAAGTTGCCCTTTTGTTGATTTTCCTATTTTATTTGTGGATAATTAAGCTTAACAATCTATAACCATTGGATTTCAAAATTCAATGGTCTAGATTTATGTAACATGTAACAAAATAAGTGTTGATAACACATGAAAGTGCCCCTATATATATATATGGTAGCTATCCAGTAAAAACCATCCTTATTGTGCAAACTACGAACCAATCTAAGCCACAGGATGCGGTCAAAGTGACGTCAGCAGAGCACGCGCGATGCTGACACGTGGCAGATTCGCGCGCGCCTCTGCCCGCGCGCGTGAGCGTGTTGACCACGCGCGCGCACAGTGCTAATAGTTTGGCGCGCACAGTGCTAATAGTTTAACACAGTGCCAAACTATTAGCACTGTGCGCCCAAACTATTAGCACTATGCGTGCCACGTGTCAGCACTGTGCGCGCGCACCAGCAGCGCGCGCGCCCACGTGTCAGCACCTGGTGAGTTCGTAGTTTGCACAATAAGGGGTGATTTGTATTTGATACCATATATATATATATAGGGGGGCTATCGAGTACAAACCTTGTTTCGGGTCAGAACGTAGAACTAATCTGGACCATTGATTATCCAAATCGGATGGCCACCGAAATTCAGGGGGGGTGGGGGGTAATTGATTACGAAATCAGTTACAAGATATGCATTAATTAAAAAGATATTAAAAGATATGCATTAAATCTGGGCCTTTAATTTTACGATCCAATGGCCCATATTGAAAGTTCTACGTTCTGACGAAAGATACAAGTTTGTACCTGATAGCTATCCTATATATATATACGGGTGCACTCAGGTGCGAACCATGGTTTACGGTGCGAACGTGCGAACCTGCTTATTTAGTGTATCTGGTTTGCGGAAATAGTGTTCTCAGTTTGCGGTGAATATTCTCAGACAAAAATTTCGCAAACCAGAAACACTATTTTCGCAAACCATATTTTCTCAAGATAAAATGCTGTTTTTTCAAACTTTTTTTCCGCAAACTGGGATGCTTATTTCCGCAAACCATGTTCGCTATTTCCGCAAACCAGATTTGAGGTTCGCAGGTTCGCACCGTAAGGGAGGTTCGCACGTGATTGTCTCTCTATATATATATATATAGATTAACTATCAAATAAAAACTACATGATTTAATAGAAACTAGGAACTATTTGTAGTCATTAGATCTACTGGAATCAGTGGACCAGATCAAAATAGTAGTCCATTGTAATTATTGAGAGAGTTAAAAATTTAATGGTCATTTCCCACTTTAAAATGGTACATTCGTAATTCTAATTACCTTTTCATCTAATCTAAACCCTAAACGAGTACTAATTTTATTCATTTCAGAAGTCTTTTGTCAATTGATCGTCACCATAACACCTCTTCACCATCACATGTTTGACCGCAACGACAAATAGTCATGCCCTACCGCCTCTTTCTTGCCATCCTCTGCTCTACGTCGGCGTCTCAGGCGGAAGGCTTTGGTGGTTCCAATCGCAGATCCTGGTCATTAGTCGCCGCCAAGTTAGCAAAACCGGAGTTCACTACCTAGTTCGTAGATCTGGCGTCGCTGGTTGGCAACGCGGATCCTATCTCCGTCCATCACTTCCGTTGTCGTCGTCGCTTGCAAGGAGGAGGAAAGGATGTGTGCGCCGTCGCGTTTCTAGGAATGAGGTGGTACTACGCTCACCGGCGAACGACTATAGAGCATCCATCTCCAGACACGATTTGGGTCGCCGCCGCGGCGTCTGTGTTGTTATGGAGGCCAATTCTGACCCCCCAATCGTCTATGGAGACACCGATATACACATGGTTAATCTTATTGTGCCTTTTCTACTTTCTCGCTAATCATGTCTTCAACCTCTTTCGAAAGCCAAATCTATTAGAGTTGCAGAACACAATTGGGTATTTTGAAAGTTTAGGATTTTTCTTTTTAATTGATTGGTATGGGTCAATTTTTGAGTTTTGGAAGTGGTGGACGCTCGTGGATAAGGTGTTAGAGTTTTAGTTATTGTTCGTTCTGATATTAGGTTCATCCGACAATTTATTTTGGATGTTCTTAATTTGTTTGAGGCACTGTACTTAATGTTTGTTATCTACAGATTGTGGGCCGAAAAGGAATCTATTGGTCGATCAATAAACACTAGGTCATTTCCCATTCATCTATTTTTATTTTTGTTTTGTTTTATATTTAGCTCTAGATTTTGATGATCGGAAATTACAGTGACAACGGTAGAGAGAGTGAAAGAAGAACTCTGCACTTGTAGTGAATTTGATTCAATCTTTTTTTTTATTTCGTGTTTCTGATGAAACAATGAGTTTTGCGAGATGAAACAATGAGTTTTGCGAAATGAAACGGTGAGTTCTACCAAATCAAACAGGAGATTTAGCGAGAGGAAACAATTGGTTCAAACAAATATTCTTGAAAAGCCCACACTTTTTTTGGCTCATTACCAATGTGTTCCGGAGCTGATCTACTAGCTTTTTTCCGATCCACATCTGCCACTACTAATGTTTATTGTTTTATTTTTCTAGGTAAGTGTTTCTGAATGTATTCGGCAATTTTTTTTATGAATGGACAATGTTTTCTTGGTTTCGCACAGTACATCCATATATGCATCTGAGGATATTCACATGTTTATTCACTTGCTTCCGCTTCTGTAAATTCTTGTTTGTTATGGATGCAGAGCTGGAACAAATATTCTTGGCTTGTTTCATTTGTTATGGATATTATAATTCATTAATGGAGTTGGTTAATGATTGCTCTATGTTTATTATTGGGTTTAGGATTTAATTTCGATTGCATTTGTATAAGACGAGACTTATTATAATGATTTGGATTGTTGAATGAGTTCTAAGTGAGTACAACTTATTCTCCAACTTGTGAAAAAATTGTGCCTATTAAGGTCTCTATAAGTGATTAATGTTGTAATTTTACTTGAAACATTGGTTTAGTGAAATGAAACATGAAATATGAAGCTCAACGAAATGAAATGCCATTTTGTATGTTCCATGGAAATGAAACGTCAAGAGGAATGAAATAAACACTCAAGCCCAACGAAATGAAACATTAATTTTTACGTTTTGGGGAAATGAAACTCAAGTTGGATCAAATGAAACATCAAGCCCCAACGAAATGAAATGCAATTTTTTATGTTCAGGGAAAATGAAACATCATGCTCAACGAGATGAAACATATACCCAACAAAATGAAACGTTAAGTTCAGTTAAATGAAAGATATCATTCACCAAAATGAAACTTTATCAAAATCAAATATGAAAACAGAAGATGAAACATTTCATTTAACCAAATGAAACATTTGATTCAGATATGAAAACAATAGATGAAACATTCATTTTATGCAAATGAAACAATTAATTTGCTATAGTGACGCTATAGTTACTGTGTCATAAAAAAATAAGATTTCATTTTTCCATTTAAAAGGTCTCAAATGCATTTAAAGATGTATTTATTTACATCTATGCCATTAATGATATGTTTAATCTCATTCATCCATTAATTCTAATCCTATGGCCATATTTAGTCCTTAATTTCTATTAAACCATCGGTTTTTAGTAGATAATGTCTATATATATATATATATATATATATAGGAGAGCAATCAGGTGCGAACCACCTGATTTGGTGCGAACCTGCGCACTGCGTGATGGTCGTCCGATGTGAATTTCGCGATGGCGCAGATTTGAACGCGTCATCAGTGGCACGCGTCGTAAATAAGTCGCGCGTGGGATTCATTTCAACTGATTTGCTATGGTTCGGGGGTATAAACGTACTTTTATCTACCCGTTCGCGCATAAACGTTTCGTGCTCACCAAAACACTTGCAGAATCGAGTTTTTAGCGAAACGAACATTTCAGAATCTGATTTTTTGAGCTTCCATTGCCTTGATATTCGTCTTTTGCGCGATTTCGAAGTGAATTTCAATAGTTCATTGTGGTGAGTTACAATTTTTGGTGTTTTTAGGGTTTTGATTCAATCTTGTTCGTTTGGTTATCTAGCTTTTTGATTATAGTAATCCGTTTGTAGAGAATGAAGAACAAGGTTGCTGAATCTACAACATTCTGCAACAGGGACAGCGAATCAGGTAATTTGAGAATATAGTGTTTGTAGTTTGCTGATTTTTTATAGGTGCTATGTTTTCAGAGTGCTTGTGTTTTGCTTTTAGTGTACACCATTTCAAGTGAATAATGAAATACCATGAAATTATTCAACTATGAGATGATTTTGATATACTTTTGAGGAAAACCAAGTTGTTGGTTGAGGTTTTGGGGTTTCTGTGTTGCGAGTATCTTGTTTTGCGGACTTTGTTTTTCTGTTTTGCGAATAATGAATTCATGTTTTGCGATTATTTTTTACCCAATTTGCGGATAAAGAATTTATGTTTTGCGAGTGTGCGCACTTTGGTTTGAGAAACAGTTTTGAATAATCTTGCATTTGATATGTGCGTAGGTTTATTGTATGCAAATATGCACATTTTGGTTTGCAGATGTGTTTTGTAGTTGATGCATACCCTGTTATTGTTTGACCTGTTTTGATAATATGTTTTACCTTGTTTGCGGATAGTGAATATATGTTTTGCAAAATAGATTTATGTAGTTGGGGATAGTGAATTTATGTTTTGCGAATATATAGTATCTTGTTTGCGGGCACTGTTTTTCTTTCTCGTGAATATTCAATGTTTTTGTATATTGTCTGTTTTGCTGAAATGCTAACCCTTGTTTGCGAATTATAGACAAAACTCTGGATACAGTGGTACCTCTTCTTTTAATGGATAGGCCATCCACAGAGGCTGATGTTGGTGAAGGAAATACGACTCTTGCTAATATGTTGAAGGAGCAGAAGTCTATTAAGAATAAAAATAAATGAAGACTTTCAATTAAGAAGAAGAAGGTAGCTGAGGTTCGTGAATGTCTCGATGTAGCTGTCCGACCTGCTAAAGCTGGAAAGAAGAGAAGTGGAGAATTAGCTGTTGAGAAGAAGAATGTAAGCGCACCAAGGGTTGTGAGTCTGATAGAGTTGTCCCGTTATCTGATAAGGTTGGCGTGGATGCTATTTTGAAGACCAGGTCATCTCCAAAGAGATTGGTTGAGTTGGCGGAGAGTTTGAATAAACGCCAACAAGAAGCAGTGCGCGAAATTGGGTTTGGGCACATTCTTCATTTGGCTGTGAAGATCATTCCAAGCAAGATTGGATATTACCTGGTGTCTAAGTATAACCATCTTAGCTCATCATTGGAATTGCCAGATGCCAAATTGCGTGTCACACCCCAATTTCAGTAAACCGAACTCGGGACGCGAACGTTTTAAAAACATAAAAACACTTGAAACCTGTTTTCATTAAATCACTTTAAAATACCAGTTTAGTTCAACAAAATAATAATTACAACTTAAAACACGTCCCAACAAGTGGACAAACGAGGTACACGTCACTAGACTCAAAACACCCAGAAACCCGCTTCAAGCTCTTCAAGCTTCAGAAGCTCCCCTAGTCCAGCCTGCGAACGGTACCTGTAGGAAAAGCAGCTAGGGGTGAGCGTTCACTCACCACCACAGATAACAGACTGACTACGGCATAATTAGCAGACAATGCCGGTAACACCAACACAAACTCAACACCGGGGAACACCATCCCCAACCCAAGTACTCCGACTGAACACACACCCACTGTTACCTTCCTTGACCAACTCAACACCCTGACACGCAAAGTAGACCCGACACAACGATCACGACCTCTTCCATGGACTCAAAATAAACTACGCAACACCAAACAAGATCACAAAGGATCGCACACCAAACAAGATCACAAAGGATCGCAAACCAGCTGCTCAGTATCCTCCATCAATCACGCGCTTTGCCGAACCACTCAGGCCAGGCGGTCGACCTGTCTCAGTAACCTCTCTCACTCACGCGCTTTGCCGAACCACTCAGGCCAGGCGGTCGACCTGTCTCACTCACGCGCTTCGCCGAACCACTCAGGTCAGGCGGTCGACCTGTCTCACTCACGTGCTTTGCCGAACCACTCAGGCCAGGCGGTCGACCTGTCTCACTCACGCGCTTTGCCGAACCACTCAGGCCAGGCGGTCGACCTGTCTCACTCACGCGCTTTGCCGAACCACTCAGGCCAGGCGGTCGACCTGTCTCACTAACCTCTCTCACTCACGCGCTTCCCCGACACAAAGTCGGGCCAGGCGGTCGACCTGTCTCAGTAACCTCTCTCACTCAGGTAACCACAATCACAATCACAAACAAGTTCAACAACCAGTAACAACACAGGTTCAACACTCACAGGCACTCATGGCCACCAAGACACCAACAGTAAAACTCGGACTCAACAGCCCCACAAGCACTCACGGCCTCCCAAGACACACCAACAGTAAAACACGGACTCAACAGCCCCACAGGCACTCACGGCCTCCCAAGACACACCAACAGTAAAACACGGACTCAACAGCCCCACAGGCACTCACGGCCACTCAAACCACCAACAGTAAAGACACGGGTTCACAACCCCACGGGCACTCATGGCCACCCAAAACACCAAAGGTAAAGACACGGGTTCAACAACCCCACGGGCACTCACGGCCACCCAAAACACCAAGGGTAAAGACACGGGTTCAACGACCCCACGGGCACTCATGGCCACCCAAAACTCAACAATAATACACGCTCGCAACTTACCGAGACTCTAACTCGTAAGCCAGCCAAAGAATGCTCGCAACCCCCCGAGACTCTAACTCGGTCAGGCCAGCCAAAGACACCAACCTTAGTACACAGGCTCTCATGGCCACCCAAGACACAACAGCAAAACACGGGCTCTCATGGCCACCCAAGACACAACATACACAATCAACCACCGGCATAACCAATGCCTCCAACAGTCCTAATATCAAAAGTTTCACAATCAACCTCCGGGCATGGTCATATGCCTCCAGTACTCCTAATCTCGATAAGTTCGCAATCAACCTCCGGGCATGGTCATATGCCTCTAGTAATTCTACTAACGCTAAGTTCTCTGCTCCTACGACACTACTAAGTGTCACATGCATTTCCAATATTCGCTACGTTCCCGTATCATGCCTTTCTAATATTTAAATAAACCTACTCAACCCACGACACCCCGGTGTCACATGCAATTCTACTGTTAACTTTCCCTAGTCAGGGCCGAGATCCGGCTACTTTTCCCTACCTCGTATGCTTTCTCCAAAAGCGCACAAATAAGCTCCGGCGTGATCTCGGTCACTCACCTAGCTTTCCCTTTCCTCGGTCTGCAGCACGATCTAACAAGAACACAATTTTAAACGCTTTTAAGCTTGCAGGCATAATGCTGAATTTTAATAAACCTGATGCCCAAAAGTAACCCCGACAATGTCGATCACTCCCAAACTCCCCAATTACTCGACATTGTCGATATTGGACCCGGAAAGGCCCGATTCGCCCGACATGGCGAATCTGCCCGGGTTTTGGAAACGCCCTTCCGGGGCTCCGAAAATTCCCGTTTTCGTTTCCACGGTCTTAGAATATTTCAAGGGTTCCTATGCACTCGAAAGAATTCAATTCCGACTTCCGAGTCATTTAATTAGCGTTTAAAGTTTCTAAACCCGACAATTACAACTTTCACAATTTAATTCCAAATTTCGATCCGGTTTTGGATTAATGACCCGGGGAACGTTCTAAACCACCCGAACACAAAAACCCGTACCCGGGCATGTGGGCCCCACACGACCATAATGGGAAAAATTCCCTTTTCGCCCCAAAACGTTCCTAACGAACTCCAAACCTCAACCATTCATCTTTAAACCAATCTTAAACAAACCCAACCTTAATCAACTCATTTAAACTCAAACCCTAAAATTCAAACGTTCCAAAACGAAAATCGGTTAGGTGCTCACCGTAGAGAATGACGGTGTGACCTCGATTCTTCTATCTTTGAGACGATCCAACGGTTTGATTGACGGGAAATCACTAAACTTCCAACACCTCCTTCTCTTTTCTCTCCTTCTTCTATCTCCCTTTCTCTCTCTAAAAACTAATGTTTCTCTTCTCCTTTTTGAAATGAACGTGTAAGTCAATATTTCCTTTTTGTTTTAATTTAAAAAAAATATCAAACTAACACCTAAAGTAGTCTTACTTGTCTTGTCCCACACCTAACACCACCACTTGCTTGACAAGTGGCAAGGTGGGTCCCACACCTTTTTCCAAGAAATTACGAAACTTCACGGGCTACAAGGAAACGGCTCAACTAAGACCGTTGCGACGACGGCTAAGCTTGTTGGACCCAAAACGGTCCTCGAATGGACCAAAACGTCGCTCGGTTGACTTTTCCAGCGAAAAGTCAACATTTCCCAAATTGATCAGAAAGTTGCCCTGAGTCCTCCGGAACTCACTTTGGTCGATAACGGGGTCAACTTAATTCCGGTATGACCCTCGGGGTCCAATTCCGGTTCAATTCAGTGTCTGCTCAAATTTTTTAAATTTTCCTGTTTTTCGCAGGTTTGACTGGCGTTGACCGGGAGTGGTTATTACATTGCGTATCACAGAGAATGAAGTGCATGAAACTTTGGGCATTCCAAATGGTGTGCGCGACGTCATAGTCGATAAGTTGGTCACCCTGTGTACTGATGAACTTAAATTGTGGCAGCGGCAGTTCGATACAAAAGACAAAGGCGAGATCAAGCGTCTTATCACCAGTAAGCAATTGGTTGATCAGATGAAGACGCAACTTCAAGGGGGAGATGATTTCAAAAGAAACTTCATGATGTTTTTTGTGACTTGCATGATCGATTCGGGGAATGAGGGTTATGTGAATCAGTCATGCTTCCGTTCTATTGTTGATGTATCTCACATACAAGATTTTAATTGGTGCAAGTTTTTAGTCAAGAAACTTGTGGATACAAAAAAAATCTGGTTAAAACAACCCGAAGGTTCAAAGAATTTTTCTGGATCAATAACTCTCTTGTTGGTAAGTTTTATTTTTCATTTTAATGTGTTGTATTTTATATTTAATAAACTCTTATGTTATATTCATGTGACATGTCTTTTCCTTTCAATGATGCAGTTGTTTTATCTTGATCGTGTTGAAGTCAGCACGTGTGAGGTTCCTAGGGCGTGGCCGTCTTTGATTGGATGGAATACTGCATTGGTGAACAGAAGAGTCGGTGATGAATTACAGTGTGAGTCATTTGGAATGGGTCACATACGGAGGGAGGGTCCTCCACGTGTTAGGGAGGAAGAGAATGTTGCTCAGCATCCACCACCTAACGTAAATAGGGATAATGAAAGTGGTGATAGAAATGGTGGAGATCCGCCGGCCCCGAATACCCCCCCCCCTTTCATAGTGAAAGGGGTTCTGCAGAGGTATTCTATTATTTAATTATTTTTTTGTGGGGGAATTATGTTTTTCAAATATACAGTTAGGTTAATTGATTGACTTGTTTTTTTTTGCGGATAATGAACATATGTTCTGCGAATATGCTTTACCTGGTTTGCGGATAGTGAATTTATGTTATGCGAACAGTGAATATATGTTCTGCAAATAGTGAATATATGTTCTGCGAATAGTGAAATTGTGTTTTGCGGATAGTGCATATATGTTTTGCGAATATGCTTTACTTAGTTTGCGGATAGTGAATTTTTGCTTCGCTAGTATGGTTTAAATAGTTTGCGGATAGTGATTGTATGTTTTGCGATACTGCGTACTCTGGTAGGAACAGTTTTAAAATATGCTCATTTTGGTCTGCAAATGTGTGTTTTAGTTGATGCATTCTCTGTTATTGATTGACCTTTTTGCTAATATGCTTTACCTAGTCTGCGGATTGTGAATATATGTTTTGCAAATATGCTTACCATGTTTGCGGATTGTGAATTTATGTTTTGCGTGTATGCTTTACCTAGTTTGCGGATAGTGATTCTTTGTTTTGCGAGTATGCGCACTCTGGTTTGCGAAACAGTTTTGAGTATTTGCTGCATGTGATTTGTGCCTAGGTTTATTGTGTGCAAATATGCACATTTTGGTTTGAAGATGTGTTTTGTAGTTGATGCATACCCTGTGTTTTATTTGTTTGCATTTAATCACATTAACATGCTTCTTTTTTATCGTATTCAGAGGATTGCAGAAAGGTTTCGAATAGCAGGGAATAAGGTTGCAGAAGGTTTTTTGGAATGGCATCAGTTGTTGGTTGAAGGGCACATTGTTGATCCCAATACTGAGTGTTTCAAGACAATGTCAACCCTGTTTGATGGTTTGACCGGGAAAAAAATCCCGAAGATGCCATGCCTGACACACAAAGTGTGTTGCTGTCACAAGACTCATGGTTTAATCTACCTGGGGTTATTGAGACCATTGAGAAATTGATTGAAGCAGCAACACGCGTTGAGGAAGGGTACAAAGGAGGAGAGAAGCCACCTGCTCGTGCCGTTACTCCACCATCATTCAGACTTCTTTCACCATCACAAAAATCGTCTGCCAATGTTCTTTCACCATGCCCTGCTGGATCCACTACATTGTCAAGCCCTGAATGCGATAATGTGGTCCGGAAATTGTTCGCAAGTAATGATGCAGCCCCTGTGGATAATATTGTTGCAGAACAAACTGAGCCAGAAAAGAATAACAGTGTTGGCGATGAGTTTGACGCTATTTCTGTTGCTTATGGTATTGGGAAGCAAGTTTGGGACATGGTTGTTGATAATCCAATCGCGGAATGTGAAGCTCCCGATGTTGTTAACAAAGATGATTGTTGGGCTCTTGTAGTGGAGTCCGACCCACTTACTATAGAATGCAGTCAAGGAAATGTCAACGGGTCGCCGTCTGTTAATGACTTTTGTCAGACACTTCAAGAGCAACCCGAGCCACTCAATATAATTGTTGTCGAAAAAAATGTCAACAATGATCCACCTTTTAATCAAGCTTGCAAGACTCAACCCCCGCCAATTGTTACTGCACGGGTTGACCAAAATATCAATCGTTCTATTGGTGGGAAAGAGGTCTCTGAGACAGTTGACGAGAATCCTGAACTTGCAATGGCAAGATTTCGTGAATCCATAGTCCAACGCCCTGCTGGCATACCTCTTCCTGATAAAAAAAGGCTCATGCATCCTCCTAAGAAGTCGACTGATGGTATTGGTCATGTGGAGCCTGGCTCAATTATTGATCCACCGAAGAAGAGAGGTCCCGCTCGTGCACCCGGTAAGAAAGGCCCCGCTGCTGTCCCCGAGAAGAAAGTACCCCGTACTGTTGCAGCAAAAAAAGCTCAAGGTGGTGTTAAGAAAAATCCCCCTGTTGTTAAGAAACCTGCTGCAAGTGGTAATAGTTTTACGTCAATTGGATGTAGCAAGACATCTTTATTAAGGGAAACCCCAGACAAACAACCTTTACCTCGTTTGATTGCACCGTCTAAATTTCTGTGTTCTCCGTACGTTGATCGTCAAATAGATTATTGGTCCGATATTCTGGAGGTTGAGGATTGTGTTGCAGATTGGGTGCTGAATAAAAGCAAAACCGAGGATTGGTAAGTAAAATATGTTTTTCCCCTTATTTTGTTTTTATATTTTATTTTTGCAAATACAATGAATAGGCTTTTTCTCTCTGTGAATGCAAGGCTTTTATTTTTCAGTGCTCTGAAAATTATATTACCAAGGGGGGCTTTAATTCTTTCAAAAATGATGCATGGATTGAAGTGGAAACCATTAATGGGTGGTGTCACTATTTGAATCATCTGGAAACTATCAAGAGTGATTCATCACCTAACCGGTTCTTCTTTTCAGCTACTCTTAGTGTAAGGATAGTTTGCGCAATTTTTTTGTTGATTACGTTTATAGTTTGAATTATTTTAATATGTTTTTGTTATTAATATTTTTATTTTGTAGGCTACGCTTTCGGCACATAAAAAAGATGTAGCTTTTGACGAAATTTTCAACATTGAAACTAAGGAGTTCCCTTCTTTTTCATGGAGGAAGTTGGACTTGGTAAGTATAATACATGGTTGGTTTTAGAATATTCAATATGTTGGTTGCGGGTAAGGTTTGTATGTTTTGCGTCTATACGCACCCTTGCTTGAGAAATAACGTTTACCTGTTTGAGACACTGTAATAACCACTTCTGGTCAACATCAGTCAAACCTGCGAAAAACGGGAAAATTTAAAAATTTTAAGACAGACACTTAACTTAACTTAAATTGACCCCGAGGGTCATACCGGACTTAAGTTGACCCCGTTATCGACTAAAATGAGTTCCGGGGGACTCAAGGCAACTTTCTGATCAATTTGGGAAATGTTGACTTTTCGCTGAAAAAGTCAACCGAGCGACGTTTTGGTCCATTCGAGGACCGTTTTGGATCCAAAAAGCTTAGCCGTCGTCGCAACGATCTTAGTTGAGCCGTTTCCTTGTAGCCCGCCAAGTTTCGTAATTTCTTGGAAAAAGTGCCCGTTCGGGGCCCGAAACGTCCGATTTTCGCGAAACTGATTGGAAAATATCAACTAGATATTTTCCAAAAGGTGTGGGACCCACCTTGACACATGTCCTAAATGTGGTGGTGTTAGTGTTGGGGGGAAAATGAATGGAGGAGAAGGGGTGGCCGAAACTTTGGGTTTTAAAGAAAAAAAAGAGAATTAAATGAGTTAGTTGTTAGTTGTAAGAGAGAAGAAGAGAGTTAGAGTGAGAAGAAGAAGGAGAAGAAGAGAGAAGAATTAAAATCTAGGGTTTGGGAATTATTCAACCATTGGATCGATTCAAAGCAAGAAGGAAACGTTCTCCCCTCGTCTTCCTCGTCGGTAAGACCTAAACCGATCGTCGTTTCGATTATTTCTTAAAAGCTAGGGTTTGGTTATGAACTATGGGTTAGGGTTGTATGGACGTTTTGGAGGTGTTGGAGACGTTTTAGAGGTGTTTGTGGGTGTAATGGCACGTTTTCCGGTGACCGGGGGCTCGGGAGGAGCTCCGGCCACCGTGGGTGATGGCCGGCCGGCCATGAGGTGGCTGGCCGGAGCTGGCAGCAGCCACCACATGGTGGCCGAGCCCCCCCTCAAACCCTAGGGTCTCGGCCAAGCCTCTTGGGTGGGGCCCACGTGCTCGGTTGCTCGGGTTTTAATGTTCGGGTGTTTTAAAACGTTCCCCGGGTCATTTATCTTAAATCGAATCGAAATTTGGTATTAAATTGGAGAAGTTGTAATTAACGGGTTTTGGAAACTTTAAACGTTAATTAATTGACTTAGAAGTCGGAATGCAATTCCGTCAAGTGCGTTGGGTTCCTTGAAACATTCTAAGACCGTAGAAATGAAAACGGGGACTTTTGGAGCCCCGGAAGGCAATTAACCAAAACTCGGGCAGATTCGCCATGTCGGGCGAATCTGGCCTTTACGGGTCCTTTATCGACAATGTCGAGTAATTGGGGAGTTTGGGAGTGATGGACATTGTTGGGGTTACGTTTGGGCGTTAAGAATGTTAATTTTCGGTTTACTCGTACTAGTTTAAAAGTACTTTGAATTTGTGCTCTTTTAGATCGTGCTACGGACCGAGGCAAAGGGAAGCTCGGCGAGTGACTGGGATCATCTCGGGTTTTAGTGGAGCGCTTTTGGAGCTATTCACGAGGTAGGGAAAAGTAGCCGGATCTCGGCCCTGATTAGGGAAAGTTAATAGTAGAATTGCATGTGACACCGGGGTGTCGTGGGTTGAGTAGAATTATTTAAATATTAGAAAAGCATGATACGGGATTGTAGCGTTTATTAGAAAAGCATGTTACGGGAACTTAGTAATTATGAGAAAAGCATGTGACACTTAGTAGTGTCGTAGGTGCAGGGAACTTAGCGCAATTGATTTACTGGAGGCATATGACCATGCCCGGAGGTTGTTTGTGAAACTAGTGATTGTAGGACTGTTGGAGGCATCGAGTATGCCGGAGGTTGTTGTGTGTTCTTTATTGTTGAGTTTGGGTGGCCTTGAGAGCCCGTGTTATTTATTGTTGAGTTTGGGTGGCCTTGAGAGCCCGTGTTATGTATTGTGGAGTTTGGGTGGCCTTGAGAGCCCGTGTTATTTATTGTTGAGTTTGGGTGGCCATGAGAGCCCGTGTATTTAATTTGGTGTCTTGAGTGGCAGTGAGTACCGTGGGGTTGTTGAACCCGAGTCTTGACCGTTGGTGTGTCTTGAGTGGCAGTGAGTGCCGTGGGGTTGTTGAACCCGAGTCTTGACCGTTGGTGCGTCTTGAGTGGCAGTGAGTGCCCGTGGGGTTGTTGAACCCGAGTCTTGACTGATGAGGTGTCTTGAGTGGCCTTGAGTGCCTGTGTGATTGAACTTGCCTGTGATTGTGATTGTGGTTACCTGGGGGGTGAGTTCTAAAGGTCGACAGCCTGATCCGACTTAGTGTCGATGAATTGCGAGTTCTAAAGGTCGACAGCCTGATCCGACTTAGTGTCGATGAATTGCGAGTTTTAAAGGTCGACAGCCTGATCCGACTTAGTGTCGATGAATTGCGAGTTTGAAAGGTCGACAGCCTGATCCGACTTCGTGTCGAGGAATTGCGATAGGTCGAACCCTGACCTGATTGAGATTGGTTACTGAGCAGCTGGTGTGCGATCCTTTGTGATCTTGTTTGGCGTTGTGTAGTCGTTCTGTCGTGTCCTTGAGGAGGTCGTCGATAGTTGTGTCGGTTCTACATTGTGTTATCGAGTGTTGAGTCTGTTGAGGAAAGTAATGGGTTGTGGGTCAGTTGGTTATTTGAGTTGGGGACTGTAGTCCCGGTGTTGGGTTTGGTTTTAGTGTTACTGGCTTTATCTACTAATTATGCCATAGTCAGTCTGTTATCCGTGGAGGTGAGCGAACGCTCACCCCTAGCTGCGTTTCCTACAGGTACTGATCACCGGACGGACTAGATTAGCTCTTGAAGTTCATGGAGCTTGGAGCGGAGTCTGGTCTTTACTTTTTTTGAGTCTAGTGACGGATGTGTACCCTGTCCACTTGTTGGGACGTTTTTGTATTGTAAATACTATCATTATTTTTGGTAATTAAATGGAAATATCAGTGTTTTCAAAACAGGTTTTAAGTGTTTCATGTTTTAAAAGTTCGCGTCCCGAGTTCGGTTCGCTGAAATTGGGGCGTGACACACGCAATATCTGGTTTGAGGGTATGGATTTTCTTGTTTGCGAATATTTTCTATCAAGTTTGCGGAAACTAAATACATGTTTTGCTGATATGCGCACCCTGGTTTGAGAAACAGTTTCCCTGGGTTGCTGCTAATGAAAATGTAGTTTGCTGATAGTGAATATGTGTTTTGCTGATACGCTGATGCATTTTATATATTTTCTACAGGTTTTCATAGTTTCTTTTAAGAGCAATCACTTCACACTGTTATGCATCGATATGAAGAATGGAAATTCAAATATTATTGACAATGTGAAAGGAACGGTTGATGATGATGTTCGTTATGAAAAAATTCACTATACATTGGTACGTATTCTTTTCTCATTGGGTATGTGTTTGATTACTGTCTATCTATTCATTTCTGTTTTTATTTATTTTTCTTTTGTGTTTTTGATTTGCGTAGAGGTCTAAAATTTGCAAGGTCATATCAAAAACTGATAAAGCTCTAGCTCAGAAAATTTTCAACGGTAAGATTGATCGGTTACATGTACCATGAGAATCTAACGACAATCATATGGATTGTGGGGTGTATGTTATGTGGCACATGGAATCGTATCTTGGCAATGGGAATTGGGCAGGAGAATTGGCCGTTAATGATGTAAGTTAAACCAACAATTATTTCTTTGTCAGTATATAGCAATGAGTATAGATTTGATCTTTAAATTTTGATTTTGTAGGCTGCACAAATCGAGTTATTGAGGAAAAGATTCCTCTTTAAGTTGATCACATTTGAGAAGAACAGCCTGTGGCTAGGAATTGAGGAGAATATCAAAGATTATTTCAAAAAGAAGAATGCCACATTCAAATTTAGTGTCAAGTATAAAGCCTTATTACCATGCGAACGTCATAAAGCTTAGTGAATTACTCTTTTTGATTACTGGTGTTTGTTTTCAGAAACGACAATTTTTTTTGTTTGAGAATTTATGATATATTGTTTGAGAATAATCTGTGTACTATTTTCAGAATTTATATGATCTTTTGTTTCTGAATATGCTGTATTGTAGGATAGACAAGTTGTTGGTTGAGGTTATGTGTTTTCTGTTTTGCGAATGTATAGTGTCTAGTTTGCGGGTATTGTTTTTCTGTTTTGCGAAGAGGCAATCCTTGGTTTGCGAAACTGGGGTTCCTCTGTTTTTTGAGGTAATGTGTTTTCTGTTTTGCGAATATACAGTGTCTAGTTTGCGAAACTATTTTTCTGTTTTGCGAATTGTCAATCCTTGGTTTGAGAAAGTGGGGTTCCTTGTTTCAGATTATGCAATATCGTTTGCGAATTAAATATAGGTGACTTTCATATTGATAAGCAGATACTAGTCATACATTCACTGAGAAACTAAGTTTTCAAAACAAAACACAAAAACATAAAAAGACGATTGACATGATAATAGGGAAAATATAACTACATCCTTCATGGGTCGGATGTGCCCTGCTCCATGTCTACCTCAATTGTTTTGAAGAAGTCCTGAATCTTTTCCAGTGTCGCCATCATCTTGTCCCTATCTTCCTTGTGCTTTTCAGTCGAGTTGCTCATGTCAAGCACTTGCAGTTCATTGGCAAGGCTTTCCACCTTCTCCTGCATCAGCAAAAAGTGGATCTGGCATAGTGCCAACTTTATTTTGCGGAACTGCAGTTTATACTGCAAATCGGTTTCCTCTCTGGTATGTTCTATAGCTTCTGCGTTGCAAACGTTTCCTTCCCCTCTGGTGCGTTTCCTGTTTGAGGCCATCGCTTTTGCAGACTGGTGGTTTGAAGTTATTTGAGAAGAGAATTTTAAATTGAAAGAGAGTTGTAGGGTTCAGTGATATAGGGGTGGGGGTATTTATAGTTGAATTCTTGCGGTGACATTATCGTTATTATGTTTAAAGTAGAGTTCTAATTATAGACAGATTAGTTAACTAATAATAATTCCGCAAAACATATACCTTATTTTCGCAATCCGTATCTCATAATTCTCAAACTAAATGCTAATTTACGTGTACCGGTATGTGATACTGTAAGATATTGTAGAGGACACGTGTCAATCGTTACGAAAATTAGACGTATCATGTAATCGATATGATTTCAAAATCAGACGGTTAAGTTTTCACGGTTATATTTCATCATTAGTAAAATCCCAATCGAATGCAGGAAGATCTTATCGCATTTAATGCGTTGGTCAGTCTTATCGCACTTAGTTTTGCGGATAAGGACTTGTAGTTTGCGGATACAGAGATCATTGTCTGCGGATACGGACTAGTTGTTTGCGGATACTGTTATTATGTTTCGCGAATTTAATTATTGTCTGTATTTTGCTGATATGTTATAGTTGTGTGCAAACATGTTATCATTTCAGTAATTTTCGTTTGCGAGCAATCATGTTCTCATTTACGAAATTAAAACTACGTCTTCGAGAATACATAATATGTCTTTTGCGAATTTATATAGATTACTTTAACAGTAGAATAGGTAGATACTAATTATCATTTCATTGAGAAACCAAGTGTTCAAAACCCAAAACAAAAACATCAAAAGACGATTGACATGATAAAAGTGAAAATATGATTACATCCTTCATGGGCCGGATGTGCCTTCGTCTTCTACTATCGCCATGGTTTTGAAAAAATCCTGAATCTGTTTCAGTGCCGTCATCATCTTGTCTCTATCTTCGTTAAGCTTTGCATTGCTGTTCCTCATGTCAAGCACTTCCAGATCATGGATAAGGTTTTCCACCTTCTCCTCCATCAGAAAAAAGTGGCATTGGATTAGTGCCAACTTTACTTTGCGAATCTCCATTGCCGTATCCATAGCCTCTTGCTCCATCTCACGCATCTTCTTAGAACGTTCCTCAATGGTACGTTCCACATCTTCTTCGGTGCAAACGTTACCTTGAGATCTGGTACGTCTCCTGTTGGAGGCCATCTCTTTTGCAGATCTGGTGGTTTGAAGTTATTAGAGAAGAGGTTTTGAAATTGAAGAAGAGTTCTAAGGTTAAGAATTATAGGGGTGGGGGTATTTACAGTTGGAATCTTGCGGTGGCATTATCGTTATTTCGTTAAAAGTAGAGTTCTAATTATATATAGATTAGTTAACTGGTAAGGATTCCGCAAAACATATATATTATTTTCGCAATCAATAACTCATAATTCTCAAACTAAATGCTGATTTACGTCTATCGGAATGTGATACGATAAGATCTTGTAGAGGACACGTGTCAATCGTTCCCCAAAATCAGATGGTATGATTTCAAAATCTGACGGTTAAGTTACCACGGTTACAGTACATCATTACTAAAATCCTCCTTGAATGCACCAAGATCTTATCTCATTTAATGCGTTGTTATGTCTTTTCACCTCCGTTTGATTTAGTTCAAATCAATTTTTTAACCCTACAAATCATGTCATCATAGACCTTTTTTTTAATTATGTCATGTCACCATATAGAAAGAGGATTGCCCTATTATCATCAGTGACGATGACGATGATGAGAAAGAGGAGGATAAAGAAAATGTGGAGGAAGACGATGATGGGTATAATGGTCATATATGGCCTTGTAGTTTGCGGATACAGAGATCCTGTTTTGCTAATATTGTTATTTTTTTTCTCTAACATGTTTTTTGCGGATACGGACTTGTAGTTTGCGGATTCATATATACTGGTTTGCTAATATTGTAAATTTTCCTATTATTATGCCTATTATTATTGACTTAAAGTTTCGAATACAGAGATTCTGGTTTGCGGATACAGATATCATAGTTTGCTGATAGTTATATTCTGTTTCGCGTGTAACACAAATCATGGAATCATACATAACTTGAAAGCGAAATATAAATGTATTTAAGGAAAAAGATTTTGTTATTGATTAATAAGATTTGGTTAAGAACAGATAAAGGGAAACAAAAGAGACTAGGGTTTGCTATGCCTATACCACTAGTTTCTTAGCTTTGTTCACCGCTATGATCACTTCGGTTATCTTCCTGTTCAGGGATGAGTTTGCAAGCGCTTCTTCGGAGCTCATGTCAGTGCACAGCTGTTCGCCTACTTCCATACCCAAAATTTCAAGCTCAAGCTCAATGTCAGAAAGTTGACGCCCTATTGCCTTGAACTTCATCAAAAACTCCTCATGCTTGATGAGACGCTTTTGTTTTTTGTCCTTCTTATTCTGCTCCTCTAGCTTCCTTTCGCGTTCGTCGAATTCATCTTCATAACTTCTACGCTTCCTGCTGCTTGAGGACGACATTTTTTCCAGAGTAAAATTGGTTATAGGAAGAGTTGAGGGATGAGTATAGAAGGATACAATATTGGGTATATATAGGGGAATATCTAGGGCATCGTAGGTTAGTGGAGCAATTAATTCTCCTACACGTTTCCACGCTGTCAATATTTGATTGGTCTACCACATACCGGTCCACTTTCCTTTTTGTACGCAAAAACGAAGTTGTATTTTCTCTTTACTTGGTGTTTGCGTATACGATCTTGTAGTTTGCGGATACTTTTATTATGTTTCGCGACTATAATTAAGGACAGAAGTTTGTGGAAACATAGATCCTGGTTTGCGGATACAGAGATCATGGTTTGCTGATTCTAATAATGTGTTTCGCATGTAACATAAATAACGGAATTATATATAATCGAAAGTGAAATATAAATTTTTTTAAGAAAAACGATTTTTTTAATTACTTTAAACTGGTTAAGAACAGACAAAAGGAATCGAAGAGAATAGGGTTTGCTACCCCTATACCACCAGTTTCATAGCCTTGTTCACAGCTATGATCACTTCTGTTATCTTCCTGGTGAGGGCTGTGTTTGCAAGCACCTCTTCGGTGCTCATTTCAGTGCACAGCTCGTCGCCAACATCCGCGGCCAATATTTCAAGCTCAAGCTCGATCTTAGAAAGCTTGGGCTTGATTTCATTGAAGCTCGTCACGAACTTCTCGTGTTTGATGAGACGCTTTTGTTTTTTGTCATTCTTGTTCTGCTCCTTCAGCTTCCTTTCGCGTTCGTCAAGATAATCTTCATAGCTTTTACGCTTCCTGCTGCTTGACGACGCCATTTTTTCAGAGTAAAATTGGGTATTCGAAGATTTGAGGGTTGAGTATAGAAGGATACTCTATTTGGGTATATATAGGGGAACATGTAGGGCACCGTGGGTTAGTGGAGCAATTAATTCTCACCCACGTTTCCACGCTGTCATTATTTGATTGGTCTACCACAAACCGTTTCACTTCCCTTTCGTACGCAAAACGAAAGTAGTAAATTCTCAAATCATTATATATTTTTTAGTAAACGAAATTTGAAATATTCGCAAAAAAATTTGTTATATTAAATCCGCAAAACCGTTGACCTATATCCGCAATCGATAATCTTCATCAGTCTACTTCTTCTTCCTATTCTTACTCAGCGGGGCAGGTCCTTGTGTCATGGTCTTGTGTTATGTGTGTAAAATATATTATATTAAATTTCATATAAATAAAAACATGTGCAGAAACGAAATTTATTAATTCGGAAAACTCAAACAAATGTATCATCAAACAGTATTTATTTATTCGCAAAACTTATTGTCTATATTCGCAAACGGAAACAACGAAATCCGCAGTTGAAAATATACATCATTTCTACTTCTTCTTATTCTTCTTCTTCTTATTATTCATATTCAGATGGCAGGTCCTTTTGTCATGGTCTTGCAATGTGCGGCATGTGGCGCATAGCCGTTTTCGTTTGTTACTAGCATTGATTGCCTTTTCTTTATTACTGATCATTCTACTCCCAGATCGCAAGCGAGAGCCCTTGGTGTTTGTGATATTTGGTGGCTGGACAGTGACTATTTCTGGTAATTTGATCCCTGTCACCGATGCTATGAAACTTGTTCTATTGAGTCTATTCTCATTCACTATGTCATCCACCGTCTTAACTCTGTATCGATTTAGAGTGTCCAACAATCCTCGAATACTTGAAATTGCTGCATCTTCTATCCCAATCATTTCAGTAAACCTGGTTTTCACTGCATCCATAACTTCATCGTCCTTCAGACTAGGACCTTCAGGTGCAACACCATTAGAAGACAATGTAGCTGTCAAGTTTGTGTCTTTACACCATCTCGGGTTTACCAGCGTCCTAGGAATCTTCCTTAACGTTGTGTTTTGCATCGCAAAGAATATGTGAGAACATATATAGCCCGTTGTTAGAAGCTTGTTGCAATTGCACTCAAAGTTGTTTGTACTCATCGTCCAGGTCACCCTGAATTCCTTACCATCTTTAATAATCGACGAATCCCTGACTTTATAGACAATGGTGTCATCTACGGTGTCATCCATGCCTAGCAAGCTGCAGCGGTTGAGAGCATAAACTATATGCTTTTGTATGTCAGCAAACACAGTATGTGTGTATACGGTCCAAGCATCCGCTTCAAACCACGTGTTTGTCTTCAGCACCGGATATGAATTGTAGCTGTGCATCATAAGACTGAAATGCTCACTCCTTTGGTTCTCTATCACCACTCCACACCGCCAGATCAAGTGAACAAGGTTTAGGTACTGATCTGTGAGTTGTTGATAGGCCCGGTTGGCTGATTCAGACGTTGATGTTGTTCTCATAAACAACCCCATTGGGAAATCCCTATGGTATGCTGGGATCCAACTGTGTCGCAAATCGAATATGCCATTGAGCCAAGTGTTGTCCTGCAAATTGAAGTCTTCAATGATGCTAACCCACTCTTCATCAAACTCATCAGGGCCTATAAGGTTGTTGTATACTATGGAATCCAACCTTTTCTCAAAGAGGACAATGAGAAAGAAGATGAAGAAGAAGAGAAGAATGAGGAAGAAAAGGAGGAGAATGAGGATGAAGAAGAAGAGGAGAATGAGGACGAAGAAGAACCTCCAACCGCACCTGCTCCCGCACCTGCCCCCGGACCTGCTCCCGCAGAGGATGATGAAGAAGACAATTGTTATGTTGATGAAGATTGGCTGGATGATGATGAAGAAGATGTTCATGCAGAGGATGATGAAGAAGAGCAAGAGGGAGAAGAGGAAGAAGAAGACAACATAGACCCATATGGGGAGGATCCTGAGGAAGGAGTTGTTGAAGATGAAGAAGATTTCTGGGATGATGATGATGATGATGATGATGATGCTTAATTACTGTAGTTTTTAAAAAAAAATTGTGGAAAGTAAATATTTTCAACATATGAAATCAATCATGTTTAAGATTAATTTTGGTTTGTGGATACAGTTGTTTTCGTTTGCGAATATAAGAACCCCAGTTTGCGTAGATAATCATTCCAATTTGTAAAAAAGCAAACCAAACTGAAAGCCTTTTGCGGATATCGACATAATAGTTTGCGGATGAAGAACAAATCGTTTGCAGAAAAGCTAAATAGAGCAAATGATATTTCTCGGAAATGTTTTCATTCATAACACAGGTTGAACAAAAGAGCACCATACAAAAAAGGAGTAGAAGAAAGCCATCTTCTTCTAGGTCGTTCATATACTCTTTGGTACACAACTACAACATACCAATAGCAACATCCAGTGCCCTGTTAACTTCTGTCACTTTGCACAAGAGGTCTTTGGCTATAGTTATGCAGTCACCTGACATGTCGTTATCGGCGATTTTGGCAGTCTCAACCACAAGAAGATCGATATCAAGTTTTGCCTCCAGCATCATCACCTTTAAGTTCTTGTGCTTCATTGTGACCTTCTCAACATTGAGAAGAACGTTGTATTTTGCGAATATGACATCTCCCCTCTTCAGCACCTCTTCCTTAGTTAGAAGATTGATGTTCGTGCTCTTACCCTTCTCGGTGTTGCAAGCATTCATGCTTTATAATTGGGAGAGAGTTGAGGTTTGCTAAGAGTTGATGTTGAGTTTATGTTTTGTTTGCGCAGTTTTTCTGTATATATAGGCAAAATGTAGGGTTTAGTTGGATTGGTGGGTCCCTAAACATGTTTAATCTTTAATTGTTTCATCTATATCTCATATGAGGATACAGTTTTTCTAGTTTGCGGATAACGATATAATCTTCTGCGGATAACTAACAAATAGTTTGCGTATAAGCTAAAGAGGACAAATCTGTTTTTGATTTTTAGTTTGCAAAATTGTTTTATGAGGAAACAGTTAATGTCGTTTGCGAATAGAGGAATCCAGTTTGCGAAAGTTGACAGAATACCAAGAAAAACATTTTCCTTCGTAACATAGGTTGAACAAAAGAGGAGCATACATAGGGTGTTTTTTGAGGATTTATTTTTTATTGTTTGAAAATATAATGGAATCAAAACCAACTAAACCAAAATGTAGGGTTTAGTTGGATTTGTGGGTCCCTAAACATGTTTAATCTTTAATTGTTTCATCTGTATCTCATATGAGGATACAGTTATTCTCGTTTGCGCAAAACGATATAATCATCTGCGGATGACTAACAAATCGTCTGCAGATAAGATAAAGAGGACAAATCCGTTTTTGATTTTTAGTTTGCAGAATTATTTGATGAGGATACAATTAATCTCGTTTGCGAATAGAGAATCCCAGTTTGCGAAAGTTGACAGAATACAAAGCAAAACATTTTCCTTCGTAACATACGTTGAACAAAAGAGGAGCGTACATGGGTTGTTTTTTGTGGTTTTATTTTATATTGTTTTAGAATATAATCATTCCAGTTTGCAAAACAATGCAATCTAGACCAAGTAAACCAAAATGAAATCTGTTTGCGGATATAGATATAACTATTTGCGGATAAAGAACAAATTGTTTGCTGTAAAGATAAAGAGGTCAAATGATAGACAAGTAAAGCAGACAGAATTTTTTTTGATGATACTGTTATTATTTTTTGCATATATAGAAGAATTTGTTTGAGGATCAGAATTTTTTAATTTTTTTTCCAGTTTAAAACGACAAGCGTTGTGTTTATCAGTTTTTATTTACGACAATTTGGTCCAAATTAAAATCTCAGAAGAACATGCATAGATTGCGGATATAATTATTCTGTTTTGCGAGAGAATCTGGGCCGCTCGTGTAATTTAAAAGGGTAAATTCCTTTTTTGCCCCTGAGAAGAGGCGTGTGGCCCATAATTGGTTCCAATTCGCGCGCATTCGCACGCTTAGCTCTGAGCCGTAGATCGCGCGCGCTGCTGATAAATGGACGGTCCTGATGCAGTTCGCAGGTTCGCATATTACAGGTGGTTCGCACCTGATAGCGTCCATATATATATATATGTATATTTATAGGAGTGTGCTCAAATGTTACCCATTTTTAAAATATTACTTGTTACTTAAATTTGGATCGTTCGATCAATTTGATCTAATGGCTATGAAGCCAATGGCACACACACGTAATTATTTCTAATTTTGAATTTATTTTAGTAAATTTATCTACAATAAGGACAGCCATGTAATTTTGTTATCTGATTTTACTAACCCTAATAATAACTTATCATCGTCTAAGCATTTACACGCCCCAGCCGAACCCTCAGACGACTTCCACGCGCCGCCCATCCTTTCGCTAGGCCGGAGCTCTTCCGGCGTTGTTCGTGGCAGCAGTCGGTGGAGATTTGGAGCTCTTCTCTCCGGAATCGCGACGCTTCTTGCTTCTCCTCCCCGTGGTCCAACGCTGCCGTCGTGAGCCACGAGCCTCGGTCACGACCTCGTGCTCCGCCGTGGGGAAGAAAACCGATGTGGGGGGAGGACGACGTCTCCTTCTCCGGCGAGGAACTCCTCGCGCAGTCGATGTCCATCCGCACTCGAGCGTAGATCTGGCACAGCTCGACTTCAATAAGCTTCTCCCTCGTCGGCAGCCTCAACCTACCACCGCATGCTCCTACTCGCACGGTCATGGACGTCGATTCGAGCTCCAGTTCTCTACCCCGCCAAGCTCGCCGTGAAGTGTTTCACCCGAGTAAGGTTCTCCATACCCGTAGCTCAAAAAGCTTCTCCATTCCCATATTTGATTTGAATGTTTATCTTCTGTATATGTTTTGCATGAACCTACAACATGACATTTTTTTTCTGGTATTGTTAGGGTTGTATAAATTTCTAATTTTTTTTTGATCTGCAGGTGTTCTGCTGCCTATCTACTAAATCGTGACCCCATTTGGGGCTGTTGTATTTTGATTCTAGGTTCAGTAATTCCATGGGTAGATTTTTGTTACTTTATTTTTTGGGCTAGGTTTTTTAAACCAGATTTGAGTAGGAATAATCTTGGAGATTTGCAGAATTTTCCTTGTAAATTTCTGTAACATTAGTGTAACACTAGTGTTAAAATTGAGGTAGAAAATTATGTAACCGTTGGTGTATTAATTTGTAACATTTCATGTAAAATACTGTAAGTTAAAATAGCTTTCTGTAATTTTGAAGTATTTTTTGTGACTACTAATGTAGCTTTATGTGGTTTTTGATGTATTTTTTGTAAATATTAATAAAACTCTGTAATTTTTGCTGTCTTTTCTGTAACTATTAATATAGCTTTCCGTTATTTGAATTAGTAATGTACAGATCTGATCAATGTTGTAATAGTTAGGGTAGTATTATGTAAAACTTTGGATAGTGATCAATGTTGTAATAGTTAGGGTAGTATTATGTAAAACTTTGGATAGTGATCAATGTTGTAATAGTTAGGGTAGTATTATGTAAAACTTTGGATAGTGATATGTAATAGAGTTACTAATGAGTTTGAGCTTTAATGTAATAGTTAAGGTAGTATTTTGTAATAATTATTGATAGTGTTGTAGTTGATTTAGTACTGTAAGTCTGTAACCATTTTTGTTGTATTGTGTAATAGGGTTTAGATTTTCTGTAACTCTTCGATGAATTTTTGTAACATTTAATATATAATTCTATAACTTTAAGTGTAATAATCTGGAACACTTTTATGTATTTAAACATTAATTCAAAATCTGAAATATCGAGATAAAATTTATGTAATATTATGTATAAATTTCTGGAATATTGTACATGACATTCTGTAACTTGTACGAAATTTGGATAACGACCAAAATTGAAATAAAACATAATATTAATTTTTTAAAAATAAAATATTAAAGAAATCAGAATTAAACAGTAAAAATAAATTCTGCAGTAAGTTTTTCTAAGGAGATGAAAATACCAAAATACCCTTTTGTTGTTTTTTCTATTTAATTTGTGGACAATTGAACCAGAAAATCTACAACCATTAGATTTCAAAATTCAATGATCTAGATTTGGGTAACAAGTAACAACTTAAGCATGGGTAACACGTGAGCGTGCCCCTATATATATATATATATATATATATATATATATATATATATATATAGGATCACTATCAGGTACAAACTTTATATATTCGTCAGAACGTAGAACTTTCAATCCGGGCCCTTGGATCATAGAATTAAAGGCCCAGATTTAATGCATATCTTTTTAATTAATGCATATCTTGTAATTGATTTCGTAATCAATCACCCCCCACCCCCCTGAATTTCGGTGGCCATCCGATTTGGATAATCAATGGCCCAGATTAGTTCTACATTCTGACTCGAAACAAGGTTTGTACTCGATAGTCCCCCCTATATATATATATATATATATATATATATATATATATATAGGGTGGCTATCCAGTAAAAACCACCCTTATTGTGCAAACTACGAACCAATCTAAGCCACAGGATGCGGTCAAAGTGATGTCAGCAGAGCGCGCGCGATGCTGACACGTGGCAGATGCGCGCGCGCCTCTGCCCGCGCGCGTGAGCGTGTTGACCACGCGCGCGCACGGTGCTAATAGTTTGGCGCGCACAGTGCTAATAGGCCAACCTATTAGCACTGTGCGCCCAAACTATTAGCACCGTGCGCGCCACGTGTCAGCACTGTGCGCGCGCATCAGCAGCGCGCGCGCCCACGTGTCAGCACCTGGTGAGTTCGTAGTTTGCACAATAAGGGGTGGTTTTTACCTGATACCAATCCTATATATATATATATATAGGGCAGCTATCCAGTAAAAACCATCCTTATTGTGCAAACTACGAACCAATCTAAGCCACAGGATGCGGTCAAAGTGACGTCAGCAGAGCACGCGCGATGCTGACACGTGGCAGATTCGCGCGCGCCTCTGCCCGCGCGCGTGAGCGTCTTGACCACGCGCGCGCACGGTGCTCATAGTTTAGCACAATGCCAAACTATTAGCACTGTGCGCCCAAACTATTAGCACTATGCGCGCCACGTGTCAGCACTGTGCGCGCGTCCACGTGTCAGCACCTGGTGAGTTCGTAGTTTGCACAATAAGGGGTGATTTGTATTTGATACCAACCCTATATATATATTGTCACGCCCCAATTTCAGTAAACCGAACACAGGACGTGAACTTTTAAAACAATAAAACATTTTGAAACCTTTTTCATTAAATCACTTTAAGATCACCGTTTGTTCAACAAAATAATATTTACAACTTAAAACACGTCCCAACAAGTGGACAAAAGTATGGTATCCGTCACTAGACTCAAATAAACCCAGAATCCCGCTCCTAGCTCTTCAAGCTTCAGAAGCTCACCTAGTCCAACCTGCGACCGGTACCTGTAGGAAAAGCAGCTAGGGGTGAGCATTCGCTCACCACCACGGATAACCGACTGACTATGGCATAATCAGCAGACAAAGCCGGTAACACCAACAACCAACTCAACACCGGGGATCACTATCCCCAAACTCAAGTAACCCGACCGACACCCACACACTGATACTTTCCTTAGCCGACTCAACACTCGGACACGTAAAGTAGACCCGACACGACGATTGACGACCTCCTCCAAAGTGACACGATAGACCACCACGCAACACCCAAGATCACAAAGGATCGCACACCAAACAAGATCACAAAGGATCACACTCCTGTCAGCTGCTCAGTGCCGGTTGCTAACCGGCTGGGCTCGAGCCTGCCCCACGCGCTTTGCCGATCCCTGTCAGGCTCCAGGCGGTCGACCTGTTGGCGATATATACATCGTTGCTTTTCCGATAGCTAGTCGGAAGGGGAGCTGCCCTCTCATCGCCTAAAAACGCTCACAACCTCCCAGACTCGAACTCGGTCAGGCTAGCCAAAGAACGCTCGCAACTTCCCGAGACTCGAACTCGGTCAAGCCAGCCAAAGAACGCTCGCAACCTCCCGAGACTCGAACTCGGTCAGGCCAGCCAAAGAACGGTCGCAACTTCCCGAGACTCGAACTCGGTCACGCCAGCCAAAGAACGCTTGCAACCTCCCGAGACTCGAACTCGATCAGGCTAGCCAAAGAACGCTCGCAACTTACCGATCCCTGTCAGGTAAGCCAGCCAAATTCCACACCACTTCCCGACACACAGTCGGGTCACTAACCTCGGGCAAGCACAATCACAATCACAAGCAAAGTTCAACAAACAACAACAACACAGGTTCAACACTCCACAGGCACTCATGGCCGCCCAAGACACCAACAGTAAAACACGGACTCAACAACCCCACGGGCACTCACGGCCTCCCAAGACACACCAACCATAACTCACAGGCTCAACAACCCCACGGGCACTCATGGCCACCCAAGACACACCAACAGTAACTCACGGGCTCAACAACCCCACGGGCACTCATGGCCAACCAAGACACACCAACAGTAACTCACGGGCTCAACAACCCCACGGGCACTCATGGCCAACCAAGACACACCAACAGTAACTCACGGGCTCAGCAACCCCATGGGCACTCATGGCCACCAAGGCACACCAATAGTAACTCACGGGCTCAACAACCCCACGGCACTCACGGCCACCCAAGACACACCAACAGTAAAGACACGGGTTCAACAACCCCACGGGCACTCATGGCCACCAATACACACCAACAGTAACTCACGGGCTCAACAACCCCACGGGCACTCATGGCCACCCAAGACACACCAACAGTAACTCACGGGCTCAACAACCCCACGACACTCACGGCCACCCAAGACACACCAACAGTAACTCACGGGCTCAACAACCCCACGACACTCACGACCACCCAAGACACACCAACAGTAACTCACGGGCTCAACAGCCCCATGGCACTCACGGCCACCCAAGACACAACAGTAAAACACGGGCTCTCATGGCCACCCAAGACACAAATTACACAAACAACCTCCGGGCATAACCAATGCCTCCAGCAGTTCTAATATCAACAATTTCACAATCAACCTCCGGGCATGGTCATATGCCCCCAGTACTCCTAATATCGATAAGTTCACAATCAACCTCCGGGCATGGTCATATGCCTCTAGTAATTCTAACATCGATAAGTTCTCTGCTCCTACGCCACTACTAAGTGTCACATGCATTTCCAATCTTCGATAACCTACTTAACCCACGACACTCCAAGTGTCACATGCATTTCTAATATTCGATAACCTACTTAACCCACGACACCCAAGTGTCACATGCATTTCTACTGTTAACTTTCCATAGTCAGGGCCGAGATCCGGCTAGTTTTCCCTACCTCGTGCGTGTTCTCCAAAAGCCAACCAACGAGCTCCGGCGTGACCTCAGTCACTCACCCAGCTTTCCCTTGCCTCGGTCCACGGCACGATCTAAAAGGACACAATTTTAAGGCACTTTTAAACTCGCAGGAATAAACTGAAATTCAGTAAACTTAACGCCCAACCATAACCCCAACAATGTCGATCACTCCCAAGCTTCCCAATTACCCGACATTGTCGATAAAGGGCCCGTAAAGGCCCGATTCGCCCGACATGACGAATCTGCCCGGGTTTTGTAAATGCCCTTCCGGGGCTCCGAAAATTCCCGTTTTCGTTTTACGGTCTTAGAATAATTCAAGGGTTCCTATGCACTCGACGGAATCAATTTCCGACTTCCGAGTAATTTAATTCGCGTTTAAAGTTTCTAAACCCGTCAATTACAACTTTCACATTTTAATTCCAAATTTCGATCCGGGTGTGGATGAACTACTTGGGGATCGCCCTAAACCACCCGAACACGAAAACCCGATACTCGGGCATGTGGGCCCCACCCGGCCACAATTAGGAAAATTTCCTTTTTGCCCCAAAACGTTCCTAACGAACCCCAAACCTCAACCATTCATCTTTAAACCAATTCTAACCAAAACCCAACCATAATCAAACCGTTTAAACTCAAACCCTAAATTTCAAACGTACCAAAATGAAAATCGGTTAGGTGCTCACCGTAGAGAATGACGGTGTGAGCTTGAATCTTCTATCGTTGAGACGATCCAACGACTTGATGAACGAGAAACGTCACAAATTCCCCAAGCCTCTTCTCTTTTTATCTCCTCCTTCTCTCTTCCTTTCTCTCTCTAAAAGTCTACCTTTTTTCTAATTGTGAAGTGTTGGCCGAGACATAGTCTTACTTTCCCTTTTATTTGTTTTAAAAACTAACACAAACTTTACTTATTTACAAACTAACACTAAAGTCTCATCAATTGTTTTGTTCAATAAACCTAACACCACCACATTTGTGACATGTGGCAAGTGGGTCCCATACCTTTTTGGATATTTTCCAATCAGATTCGCGAAATTCGGACGTTTCGGGCCCAAAACGGGCACTTTTCCCAAGAAATTACGAAACTTCACGGGCTACAAGGAAACGGCTCAACGAAGACCGTTGCGACGACGGCTAAGCTTTTTGGATCCAAAACGGTCCTCGAATGGACCAAAACGTCGCTCGGTTGACTTTTCCAGCGAAAAGTCAACATTTCCCAAATTGGTCAGAAAGTTGCCCTGAGTCCCCCGGAACTCACTTTGGTCGATATCGGGGTCAACTTAAGTCCGGTATGACCCTCGGGGTCAAATTTGGGTTCATTTAAGTGCCTGTCTAAATTTTTTAAATTTTCCTGTTTTTCGTAGATTTGACTGGCGTTGACCGGGAATGGTTATTACATATATATATATATATCTTGGAAACCTGAAAAGCTAGGGTTGATCGCACTATTGATTATCTATCGATCATTGTGTCTAAGAAAATCGTTGTCGTGCATTCTCTTTTGTTCATGAGTTCAATAGTCTTGAGCATGTTGGACTAGCGTATCAAGAGACCGAATGAATTAAAGCAAAGTGAATGCTCTTAAAGCTCACTCCTTGTCTCATAACAGAACATGAAATGAAGTGACGCTCTTGTGATTGAAGGGTCATAATCTCACAACCACAAAGAAAATCAATCCAAGACTGAGGTGCTTGAAGAGTGGGATTGAGCGAGGAGCTCGGATTCAGGGGGACCCCTGTAATAGGTTTGTCATTGTGCAATGATAACATAAGTTTGATCTGAAAAAACTTGTATGATGGTTATTACCTGATAGTGAAAATCATTCTACTGGCCCCCAGATATAGATATGATGTATCGAACTGGGTAACCAATTGTGTGTTTTTGTGCATGATTACTTGTGTTTGATTTTACTGTCCACTTATACTAACGGTTCCAAAAAGACTCTAACAGAGTCAAAAACATGTTTTTAATCTTATGAAACTTAAAGGGAAAAATCCAGGATATAACTATCATTTGACTTCCTAGTACAAGATATACCGTATGTCTTTATAGTCGTCCAAAATACATGGTCTAGTAAAATAATTACCACAAACCATAACCTTCTATCAAAAATAACAAAAATCGTATGTGAAATGTCGTGTGCCGCGCACATGAGTTGGGCTAAAAAGTTTAATGGCAGAAATGCCCTCATGAGATGCACTATAACCAGTCTCTGGCTCCCATTCATAACCCCTAATTTGCACGGTTTGGAGGCAACTTTGTTCAGACACGAAAGAACGAAATTCGGAGGAGGAGCTTGTGGGTGAAGGGACTAAGGTCGGAGGAGGAGCTTGTGAGTGAAGGGACGAAGGTTAGAGGAAGAGGGTTTCGGAAACACGAAGAAGATTGTTGAGGTCGGCAGACGACGAGTTGCAATGGTAAGATCTTAAAACCTTTTGAAAATCAATCTCCTTTTCATGTACAAATATGAAATCCCAAAAGGAAAGTTGTGTATTGTTCCAGGTATGTGTCAGATTTAGGTTTACACCAGCCGTGGAAAATAAAAACCCTAAAAATAGTGCCTGAACTGATTCGTATCCCTTGTTATGGTCTCAGATATGAAAAAGTAGGTGGATGAATCTTTGGGTTATCACATATGCTGATTGCTAGAGTTTGAAATTTGTTGGTATATTAACACTTGTGTTGATTATTGATTGACATTTAGGTGTTAGGAAATAGTAGGCAATGGTTTATGGGGTTGAATTGTTAAGTGTTGAATGGTTTGGTAGATTGAAATGTCATGTTGAATGGTTTATGGGGTTACATAATTGATTGACAATTTTGTATAAGGACGTTGAATTTGGAAGGCAAAGCATAGTGTTATGCTATTGTGGAGTTCCAGCTTCTATGCTCATCTCATACTCAACTAATAATCATGGTCGCATATTTTATGGATGTAGGAAATATAAGGTAAGACATACACTTCATATTTTTTTTATTGTATTATGTGTTTTGATTTATCAAAATTGTTAATTGATGATATATAATGGTAGATGTAGGGGGAAAGAAGTTATATTTTTTTCCAATGGGTTGATGAACTAGTGCCTGAACTATTGATTCAGATATCGACATTGGAAGAAACTCTACGCCATGAGAAAAGAAAGAGTGGGAAAGGGGCTAAGTGTATTTGGTTTGTGTATGGTATTTTGTTTTATATGATGTTAGTATTTCTGATTAAGGATGGTAAGGATGTAGCATGGAAGAAAGACATGTAAATTATGTAGAACAGAAAGTAGTTGTGTACTGTTATCCAATGCACTACTTTAATGTTTGTATTTCTATCGCACTTAATGGTATGATAATGATTCAGTTTTTTAGTACCATGGTCTCCATTTGTGCCACAAAAACACATGATGCTTACAACTTACATAATATTAGTTTCATACAGAAGTTAACATTACATAAACTTAGGCTAACTACATTATTCTGCACTTCAGCACATACACATAGAAGAAGGAAAGTAATTATACATACAGTTTAAGAAATAGACTAGTAGTAGTACTATCTTGAGATGAAAAAAATGTCCTTTTCATCTCCACTGTCTTCGACATTAGGTTCTTGTTCTGCGAATTGAGGGGGAGAGGATGGAGGAGCTGCTTTGGAAGGTTGGTCTTTTTGTTGCCCTTTTGGGTGCTCTAGCTTGCTCTGAATTTGATCATCTGATGGCTGGTCTTGATCGTCTGGGACATAGGCTTCAGTTGGAGGTTGGTATTTTTGTTGCAGTTCATCTGGATATGGGTATTGCCAATCCGCCAACAGTTCTTGGGGATGCACATATGGTGGTGTGGGAGGAGGAGGATCGTAACTTGGAGCTTTGTTCCATTGATCTGTGTGCTCGGAAGATGACTGTGGTGTGAAGTCCCAACCTCTTGTCTCCCATTCTATGAACCTCCTTTCTGCCTCCTCTTCTGAAACTGATTTCTTCACCATCCCTTTATGTGGTCCTAACAGGTTAAGCACATGGTCTTTTTATATGCAAAAATTAAAAGTACACACAAATAAATGGAAAATAACTAATGTAGCATTCATAATACATCACATGTGAACAGTCCAAGCCATCACCATTCAAACCCTGTAGCATTCACAAGACCTTACCAAAGCTCCTGAATCAGTCAAGGGAAAAGGAATCATACTCCCATAGGGTTTCTCAAAAGTGTTATAGTTAAGCACATGATGTCTGCCACCATATACTACACAAGTTGGCCAATAGTCCAAAAGTAAATGGCCATTATGGCCTTACACCAACCAAAAAATATCCATCCAGTTGACCCACAACCTAAACCTAAATCCTAAGGCTGAGAATTGTTTCCTTGCTTCATTATCCCAGTTTTCTTCAAAGGTTGGGTGAAAACCCTTCTTCTTACAACTTCTCTGCTACTCTAGTTTGCAGTTTCAGACTTGGCTCCCAATTTTTTCTTTGTTGCTTCAAGTCATTTCTCATATTTGCAGCAACCTACAAAACAGTGAAGGAGGTAAACCCTCGTATTTGAATTTCAGCTCTCTCATACCCATATAATGCTTGTAACATCAATCAATCATTGCCATGAATCTGCTGCACAAGCAGCTCCTAATTCCTTCTTCATATCATATATTTTGACTACCTTCTCATGCTGAACATAAATAATTAGAGGAATGACAGAATCTGCTGCATAAGCAGCTCCTAATTTCATAACCTATATGTTTTCCTAAAAGTGCTATCAGTTAGAATTCATAATTCCTAGCATATAGTTTTCGTACTTCATATCGTAGCTAATTCATTCTTAATATCATATATTTTGACTACATTCTCATCTTGAACATAACTAATTAGAAAATACTACACTTACCTTTGAGTTTTTCCACACTTATTCTCCAACAGAGTTGTATGCTGTAGTTCTTGTATCAGTCGCCTTTGCGATGCTTGTGATTGTGGGTTTCGCACATATTTCCATGGGTACGAACGTCACCTTCTTTGTTGTGTTATTTGTTTGAGGCTTGGTGAGTTGTTGAGGTTGCTGGTTGTTGATCTTTTGAGGGGGCTGGTTGTTGGTTTTTTGAGGTGGCTTCTTGGTGAGTTTATGAGGTGGCTTGTTGTTGAGTTTAGGGGGTGGCTGGTTGTTGAGTGTAGGAGGTGGCTGGTTGTTGGTATTTTAAGGTGGCTGCTTGATGAGTTTAGGAGGTGGTTGCTTAGTGATTTTTAGAGTTGGCTTGAGGGCGCTGTTCTTGGTGTTGTCATATTTGGTTGGCTTCTTCCTAGGGGTGCGCTTCTTCCGAATGACCTTCGCAGTAGGTAGTGGGTTAACAGACTTCTCAATGTTGGACTTGGCTGTCTCACTAGCATTCATCTGTTCTTGAAGCTTTTCCTACCTTGACTTGATTCTCCCCCATTGCAGACACTAAGCCCATCCATAGTCTAGCCTTCTTCCCCGAGCTACCCCTCCAGAATTCGCCCCCAAGAAGTTCCATAAATTGGTCAACTTCTTCCACAATCTTCTCATGCTGAGTAGTAACCTCCTTCAATTCTTGAACCAAGATGTGACTTGGTTCAACAACTTCACATCCTTGCTCAAGAGGATCAGCTCATATGCTCCAGAGTTAGCATGATCATCATCTTCTCCAAGGTATCCATGGTTATCATCCATTTCTGTGTTCCCATGGACATCACCATCCCCTCCAAGGTTTATAGGGAAATCATCATATCCTCCAAGACTGACATAGATGTCATGGTCTGTCCCAACTTCATTAGCATCTCCGACTTGTTGCCCAACATCACCCCCATTGTTGCCCATCATACTTCCAGCATCTGCAACTCCATTACCATGCACATGTTCACCTCCACTGTCAGCCTCATCACCATGTTGCTTCCTTTTCCAAAGTCTGTTTAGAACCCTGCTTCTCCAACCTTGCAAGACTTGTTGCACTTTTCCTATCCAGTAGTTTTGCAAGTTCAGCATCATCCTTAGATCCTACACGGTGTCCGGGTTTCTTTGTCGCACCTTCTCCTTTGCTGCCCTTATTCGTAGGTGTCGGGTTGGACCCATAGTCCTTCGTGGTGCAACTATGGATGTTATGTCCTACATTTCTACATCCGCTGCAACGTAGTGCAATACCTTTCCTTGTTTGAGTAGACTTGAAGTTCTGAGATTGGCTTGAATTTGGTTGCTCCATACAACCCGTCATCCTTGCTTTTCTTGGCCTTCCAGGTTTCTTACGGACACGGGGAGGCAATATAAGACCTTCTAGATCCATAGTCCTACACCTATCTAACCCAATGAGAGAATAAATTTGGCCCTCGTATGTCCTACGAAAAGCAGGTGTCAAATAGTATGGGTTTACAAATTTGAATACCTCCTTCTTTTCCTTCATCAATGATGCTGCACCATGCAAGCATGGAATGCCAGTCAACTGCAAGTCTAGACAGCTACAAGTTTCCTTGTAAATGTTAATTCCGTAGGTGTCCTTGAACATCTCAACTTCGAACAAGACGGACCCACTCTGCCCTACTTTGCACTTCTTTGCCTTCGTTATTACCACATCGAGCCTGTCTTTGATCCTAGGGCATATAAGAGCATCATTAATTCTGATCAACTTCCCTTTTTTATTGAACCAGTCCATCAGTTTCTTGCGGTAGAACTCTAAAAAATTCAGAATTGGGAGATCCCCCCCTTCCATATCTAAGTGTTAAATGACTCACATATATTATTCATTTGCGCCCACATTTCGCCCTAGTGTTGAAGTAGGCCTTACACCAGTTCTGTGGTGGTCTTTCGAGCAACCACGCATAAGCTTTCTCATTCATACCTCTAAGCTCCTGCATACAACTGCCCAACACTTCCCCTGAGGTGGCTCTAGAGCATTTGAACAATTGTAATTTGAGATCGCGAGACTTGAACAACTTGAACCAATTCTCATACAAATTACGGATGCAGTGCCTATGCTCAACTGATGGATGATGGCTAAAAATATCAATCAACCCATAACAGATACACAATTGAAATCACATCCACAATCAGTTAGTATCTAACTAACTAATTCGATTTAAATTATTGAATAACGGTAACTAATTTAAACCTGACTAAATTAGTGACTAATTTTCTAAATCAACCTATCTAACAACAGTTCCTAAAATATCGAATTTTCCAAACACATAGGTAAATATAGAATACAAGGAACAATAATGAATTTGAAACACATATGAAATTGTTTCCTAACCTTTTTCTTGTCGGACATAAACATCCATCCCATCTCTTAGCCACTCTCAAAATCCTCAAAAAACTGTTCCATGAACCACGCCCATGTTGCTATGGTTTCTTGCTCAACCACCGCCAACGCGAGTGTGAACATACCATCGTTGGGATCTCTTGCCACAACTGCTAAAACTATGCCACCATGATATGCTTTCATGTGACATCCGTCAAGGCCTACAAACGGGCGACATCCTCTTACAAACCCTATTTTTTGCGCTCCATATCTAATGTAAAGTTGCTTGAACCTACATCCACCATCTTCATCAGTTAGTATAGTGAACTTCGAATCCGGGTTGCTACTAAGCACCAATTCCCTATACTTTTCTAGCATCCTATATTTAAAACCATCATCTTCATTATGGATGTGTTCATCAGCTCGTACGACCTGATAACACTTGCCAACCTCCAAATCGACCCCTATGTCAGCGAGAATGTCCTTGTACAACTCATCCATATCAACCTTCTTCTTACTTGTGATGTCTTCATAATACCTGCACATTAGTCAAATTAATGCCAATCTAACATCAAACAACAAATGTAATTTTAACATATTCACAAAAGAACCAAGTCATATTTGTGTTTCACCTGTATGCTATGGACCTTGTAGTAATATTTTGCCCTCCTTTCTCAGTTTGACATGTATGAACTGGTCGGAAATTACTAATTGCATAAATTTTGTACTTCTTCACAAACCCACACCATATGTAAAATGTACACCCTGGCTTCTCACATACAACCCCTATCCCGTCGAGAAGCTGATTCCTAGTATACACGTAATTGAAGTACTTCTCCACCGCGTAGTTCTGTAAGACTACCCGGTACCATGCAACACTGATAAACCTATCACCCAATCGCAGTTCGATATCTTTCAACAAACTCCTCATATCCCACATCCTTGCATCAAGAATTTCTTCTTCCATCTTATCTTCACAAGCCAGATCATCATCATCATCATCCATTTCTGCATCAACATTATCTTCTACTGCATTCACATATTTGGCTGATGCCCCCTCATAAGCTGATAACGTATCCTCCTCCACTGATGATTCCTCTTCCTCCTCCTCCTCCTCTAATAATGCTTCATAATCTGAGTCAGACGATGACCCACCAGAGCCTTCAACTACTGGACCAACTACAAAATCCCCACCTTGATAACGTAGATCTTCAGCTACAACATCATCTTCATCGTCATTGATTAATTCCTCATCTATCATCTGTTCATCGAACATATCTGCCTGAGCTATAAGCTCATCATCTGATGGTTCGTCAATTAACGTTCGACTTTGCTTTCTCTTCTTTGCCATCTATCAATTTATCAATTGTACACAACAAAAACATCATATTTAGGCACCATCAAAATTGTTCATTCATCCACAATGACAGTAGATAAAAATGCACCACCCTATCACACTAAAGTCATCAATAAAAGTCCAGACCTAAGATAGAAACCTGACAACAATGCAGACCCTCAAATCAGTTTTACACAATCATTTCATTTCCAGATAACATACAAACACTTTGTCAGATCAAGATACTCTATATCTAGTAAATGCATACCTCAAATGAAAACCTAACAACCATGCATCTTGCAAATCAGTTCTACAATCTCATATCTAAAACCCCCATTTTGATTTTCAGCTAACTTAGAACCCGTTTGTCACTTCAGCCCCAAACCCTAGCTCGAGTAACCACAGACATCTAATGCAAATCTACCCACAGAACTCCATTATACAAGGTAATCCATAACTGAAAAGAACTCCACAATACTCCATTTCATACAACTACGAATTTAGGGGACCTCCTACCCACAAACCATAACATTTTCAAATAACTCAATCTTTGTACAAAAATTCAGATTAAGTTCTTACCTCACTCTTCTTGTAGGTTTTGAGGTCTGGTTCACGCTGAATTAGTTGGAAAAGACGATGAACCTTTCACGAACGGATGAGAGAAGACGAGAGAAGAAGAGAGAAGCTGAGAGAAGTCGTAGCCTCCATTTGTCTGAAAATGAGAAGTGTTCAAACCCTGGCTTGCCTTATGTCTTCGAGTGAGGGTATTTGTGTCATTACACTTACTCAGTTAACTCGCCGTGTTATTTTTGACAGAAGATTATGGGGTGTGATAATTATTTTACCAGAGACCATGTATTTTGAACGACTATAAAAACATACGATTAAATCTCTTCTACTCATATAACCAAATTTTCGATTAGGATCGAGTAAATAAAACCGGACCTGATTCTTTTTGGTCTCGGATCATGAAGAGCCCAAACAGAGATCTATTTAGAGTCACCCGTCCCCTCTGAACCCACGAAACACACTGTGACTGACATTGTGTCTCTCGCACACAAGACGCAGTCAAGATTCACTCAATCGAAGCTCCAAACGATGAGCGTACCAAACCAGAGAGGGGGATTAACACTGGTTGCGAGAAAGCCATGCTTCGGCCTCCCAACCGCTTGCCCTGCTTGCCTTCCTGTCTACCTCTACCTCCGATTCGCCAAACTCTCTTTCCACTTGGATTTCAATAACATCTACCCTGATTCAGGTACCCTTTTATGCACACATATCTGGGTTTTCAATGATCCTCTGCTGTGTTTGTCGCTCGCTTTAGTCATGTCTCCAATTTGGTACTACTTGGACTTGTCTGTGAGCCTCAATATGCGTTTTTTTCTTCGTCCAAATGGTGTGCTTGGTGCAAGGTTACCTAAACTGATTACTGGGTTTGGACATTTTAAGTCTGGTTTTATTTTGGTTATTGGGTTTGCAATTGTTGAGTCTTATTTTGTTTTGCATTCTAGAGCTGATAGGTTATCTATAGTTTGAAGCTTCTGGGTATGCTTTTGTCTCTGAATATTGTAATTGGGAACTTATTTGTGAAGCTGAGTTGTGTTTTCAGATTCTGATTAGTAGGGTTGTAATTTTCTCATCTGTTTTTTCTAATTATAGTTATTACTTGCCTTCCTATATCCTCAATATAGTCTTTGGAAATGCTCTGTTGGTTTATGAGCTAGCTTGTTAGGCTTGGTTTGATTTTTGGTACATGAGAACATATAAGTGAGCCCTAGATGTGCTTTTGATTTATGAGTCTGGGATCTTTTGATATGATTTTACTCTATGATTCTCAATATGTTGACTTAAATCTGAAGCTTTTTAAACATGTTTGTTGGTTTCCCCCATATGTTTTATTGTGAATAATTGGCCAAACATCGACATGAGATGTCAGGAATGATTCTTTCTTTGAAACTACTATTCCTCAAGTTGATGAATAGAAGCTCAGAGGTCTCATCTTTATGAAATAATGTGGTAGGAAATTCACTTACCTTTGAAATATTTATGAAGTTTAACCAACTAAAATTTCCATCCAGTGATGGACTACAGTATCACGAGAAAGGGTTTTGGTTCATAGTTGATTGTTACTCTTGTTTCTAATATATTATACCATTCATTTTGTTTGTAGGTGCACAAATATGCACATTCTTACGCACATATATTTGTGCTTCTTACTTCTAAGACTTCAATTCTACCATGTTTGAGTCTGCATTCACATCCACTACTATAAATATATCTACATTGTGTCTCCATCTATTTAATTTCCCCATGTATTCTATATCGTGGGATCTCTTATTTGCAATTGCTTCTAGTTTCCTGTTGGTTTTATATATTTTCTATAGTTTTTGTTGCCTCTTTAATGTCAAAGTTTCTAATTGATATTGTCCTAGGGTTTTGCTAGAGATAATGGATATGAGTGTCAGTAGAACTAAATAATCCTATTCCTTGCAAACATTATCCTCAAATCATCCTGATGTAATTTGTTGCATTTTATGGCAGATCAAATTCCTTATGTTGAGTTTGGCTCTTATGTGGCCTATAACAACGAGAAGGGTGGAGCTATAGAAACTCTAAGAGAAGAAGGTATTGTTGATCTGGACATCGAGTTCCAGGCAGTCCCAGAATGGATATCAACAAAAGCAATGATCAGTTCCTGGCTTGCAGATGCAATCTTGTATGAACTCTGGGTAGGGTGTGACAGGAGTTCTGTTGATCAGATTTATTATTCTGATCTTCCCTGGCCGATAGGGAAGCTACTATACTTCAAGCAAGTCTATGCTGTGAAGCAGCTACTTGGTATAACGAAAGAAAATGCTGAGATACGAGAAGCAGAGGTTGTACTTTTTCTACTGATATTTTCTATGTGCACACTTTCTTCTCACTTTTTCTTATGCTCTACCTGTAAGGAGCACACTGCACACCCTAGAGTGCTAGTTCTTTTTTACGTCATTATTTGGTTTTTCCTTTTACCCAATTGTTTTCTTTGAGATATTTGATGACCCTTTTTTTTCGTGCATAGATCTACAAGAGAGCTGTATCAGCCTATGGTGCTTTGTCAACTAGGCTGGGGGAGCACACCTTTCTGTTTGAGAACAGGTGACTCTGCTGGATATGATATCTTAAGTTGGCATTTAAAGTTGAGCCATATTATTAATTGATGAAACACCAACTTGCACATTTCTTTTCATGCAGACCTTCAAGTGTGGATGCAATTTTTCTTGGGCATGCACTTCTTACACTGCAAGCATTGCCGGCAAGTCATCTTTGACACTATATTATAACTATGTTTTTTCTTTCTATACTCCGTCTAAGGCAAGTATTTGCTTGCACAAATTTTACAGACACCCTTAGTTGAAATTAGCTTGAATCAAATTATGACAAGGTTTGACTCTAGGTGGACATATGCATATAAGGATGGTAGACCTCATCATACTTTGAGTACATTTATGGTGAAGGACCCGAATGATATTATATCTGTGATCCTGTTCATGATATTGCAGTGCTTCCCATCATACTGTGTAAATGTTACACTTTACAGTACAGATCAGATTCCCTCTGTGTAATACTATTATAAAATAGAAGAACAATAACAAGTTGAAGAAATAAGATGAAAGTAGTGTAGCTTGTGAATCTAGGTCAGTAGTGGAAATGATGCAGTAAATTTTCGTAAATGATGGTAAAGTTGATCAATTTAGAGTGACATTCACAATCAATTTCAATAGTTTTACTCCTTTCTGGAAATACTGGTAAGTTAGTAGCTATGCATTGAAGTATGTTGACGTGAATTTACCTTCCACACTGTATGCTGTTCATAATAGGATGTTTGAATTATTCTTGCCTGCTACGTCTGTAAGAATGCATGGAGTGCTTCATTTATTTTACTTTTCATTAGTAACTTTTTAGTTTACTTCTCTATGTTGTGCCTATGCATATTAAGTTTGTTCCCTGAAAGCTTTCCTCCATGAGCAATCAGGAAACATCAGTTCTGCGGAGCAAACTTTTGGAGCACAGTAACCTGGTTAGGTATGCTGAGAATCTCAAGGCAGAATTTGTAGATGCTGCTTCTTCATCCTCAGTTCCACAGCGTGACTCGGCCTCTTCATCATCAGTTCCTAGAAGAGGTCCTTCAAATTGGAGTAAGATGCTCTGAATTGTGCACATGTTTTATAATCCTAGTTTTCAGCTACTTAAGTTGAACTAGAAATTGATGTTCTGTAAAATGTGTGTGCGTGTGTGTGGGTGGGTGGTGGGGGGGGGGGGGTATTTTTTTTAGAGGTTTTGGGTATATAGTACAGTGGACAAGAAAAGGCACAAGAACCTTATTAATATAAGAATTGAATATGCCAGACACTGTTTTGGGACATGCTTAGGAGGTCAGAACCTAGATTCTTCTCTTAGCTTGTATTCGTTTAACCTGCTACTGGAATAAGTATCAAGCATTTTTTAAAATCTTAAACCTGAAGCATATATCAGGGTTAGGAATTAAAATCTTACAAGAAATGACCCCTACCCCTTTAATCTTACATACACCACATCAGTTCATCTTCCCAACTACAAACTTCTTATTTCATTCTTTGTTTCTGGTATCTACATGAGTGTCGGCCTATCATGGGGGAGTAAGGGTTAAATTCAACCCAAGTCACGATCCTCACATATATGCAAGCTAGTTCTTGCAGGCTAACAGCCTTCCCAAGATAGACAATGGGGGGCTGAAAGAATTTGTTTATTTATTCAATGTTCAAAATGTATGTCAAAGACATGTTTAGGAATTTATTCTCTACTTTTAGTGCGTTAGAGTCATGAAAACTATACATGTCATGTCAGAAGGATGTTTTATGTTCATTATTCTTTTATTGCTTCAAGTGCTGTAAAAAATTAGCTAGTATTCTTAAGTTAATACATTGAAAGAATTAGCGTTTCCAAAAAAGCCTTGAACCATTCATTTTACTAGATATCACCACCATGTTCCATTATTTACACGAGAAAAAAGTTAGGGTTGATGGTTGAATTGACTCCTTAAGGGGCAAAACAATTAAATTTTTGTTGGCTAGATTGTGGAATCAGCCTAAAGCTGAATGAACTGTTTGGTTGTCAGGTTCAAAGCCGAAGAGCAAACCCAAGAGGGCAAAGACAGAGGAGGAGAAAACCTTCAGGAGGAGGGCCAAGTACTTCCTGGTAACTCAGGTAGTGGCAGTTCTAGTTTTTCTTTCCATCATGGGAGGATCCTATGATGCAGAAGTGGAGCTTGACGATGATGAAGGATACAGTTATGACGATTAAACTCCTATCCTCTGTACCAACGGATTTTTGTTCATTACTAGGTAGAGTTGGTGGCACAATGAGAATGAATTCTTCATGTTCTCTTGTTACCTTTCTTTTCTGTGTATTGTTGGATGGAACTCTTGGAAATAAACAAGAATACATATCAAAGGAATTGTCTTTATATGTTGGCTCTTTGGATTGTTTCATGTGTAGGCAATTGAGGTATGGAAATATTTTATTTGAATTTTTAATAATATTAATTAAGAGGAATTGTTGAAATGTGTGTACTTAGGAGTTGGACACGGACAGAAAACTGCCTTGTGAAAAAATACGTGTACATGCTACCACTTGTATGCATGGGTTATGCGGCAAGTTTTAAGTATGCATGGGTTATGTGGCAAGATTTAAGTGTTGTAATAGAATTATGTATGGATGACAATTTATGATGAACATGAATGAAAATACGGATGACAATTTATGATGAACATGAATGAAAATACGGATGAAATTTTAAACTTTTGTTCTTTTATTCTCTATAAGTTTGAACCTATCAGATCTTCTGTGTTCTTGTTCGTTTGATGATCAACATTAAGACTCCGAATTATTATGTTTTTGCTTGTTGGGTTAATGTTGGTTCCATAACTCGTCTTACAACACAATTTTCCAACACTTGATTAATTCAGGTAACAAAGTTTTATATCATCATGAATTTGTTTCATAAATTTATTATATTAACTATATTCATAAATTTATTTATACTAAAATCATGCTTATTTATATATGTTTTTGTATTCAATAAATATGCTCCGTGACCACCAATAATACATTGGATATTTCACATCTGAAATTTTGATGTTTATTATATGTACTTGTGTTTTATCATTCATGTGATACTCAAAACTTGAGAGTTGTTGAAACTGAAGCATTTGGACCAGAAGTTCTAGTATGCAAACCACATGCATGTAATAATGTAACCTCTGTTTAAGGCCCGATGCCTGGAAGTTTTTCTATGCGGTTCTATGTACATGAAATTGTGGTATTGTATATTTGTAATATGAAGTTTACAAATATGATGATATTTTGGACCAGAAGTTCCAAATATCTAAAACAAGTGACCTGGCGTATTTTGGACTAGAATTTCCAAATACATAATATCAACGACTTGTAGCCGTGTATGATAAAAACCGATTATTTGATTTTGAAATATCTTGAGATATATGGTTTCGATCCATGTTTCAGGATGCCAAATCTAGGAAAGTGACAATATATACCTCTTAGATTGGATGGGAAAAATTATTTTGAATGAGCACTAGGAACCTCTCTCTATTTAAGATTTAACAATCTTGAAGAGACCATAATAAAAGGGAATAAAGAGTCCTAGTAGGATATATCTTTGGCCATTATTTGTATCCGTCATCATATAGATCATGGCCTACAAAAGATTATTTGGATATCTAAGATCTGCTCGATCTATGGATTAGGCTCAAGGAAAGATTTGAGCATATGAAATCAATAGCTCTTCCTCAAACATCGTACCATTGGTCGAATCTCAGGTTGCAAGACTTTAAGTCTACTACCGAATACAATTAATCTATGTTTAGAATTGTATTTAAGCTCCTGATACGTGGAGAAAATATTTATGATTAATCTATGCTTGAGAAAACGTTTTCTACACTCCACCCACCTAATACACTCATGCAACAACAATATCGGGAAAAAAGTTTCCAAAATGTACAAAGCTTAATTGCATGTTTACTCATTGTTGAACAAAACAATGAGTTGTTACTGAAAAACCATCAAACTTGTCATGTTGGGAGTAATCCATTCTCAAAAGTGAATGTGGCAGTATATGATGGTAGCTCTAGAATCAGGCGAGATCGTAGTTATGGGCATAACCATTTTCAACCTCGTTAAGGAAAAACATGAAAAGTGTGAGAAAGGAAAAAGAACACAAAACCAAGTTCCCAGAAATGCTAAAACTATATATTATTGATGTGGTGGAAAAGACCATTGGTCACATCTTTGTCGTGTACTAGACCACTTGGAAAAATTGCATCAAAAGTCGTCCAAGGGAAAGAGAAAGTCGTGGAGACAAATTTTATTAATCATACGGATCCGGTCAAACTTTCCTTTTTCAACTTCTTTTATGATGATGATGATGATGATGATGATGATGATGATGATGATGACAATGATGATGATGATGATGATGATGATGATGATGATGATGATGGCCGTGATGAAATTATGGCATGAACTTATTATTACCAGTACTTCCTTTTTTTTCTTCCAAATGTGATATATATGAAATGTTTTTGTATGATCCTTTCAAATTTTTGTAAACTGATACAATGCTCTCTTTTATGTAAGGATATGGATGTTGAAAATGGATTGTCTACTTGCAAAAATGATGATTACTTATGTATTGTTGATTGTGCTTTTACGCATATATTTCTTATAGACAACACATATTTTTCTTGCCTAACCTTGATTGAAGCAAGTGTTAACACTATTACAGGTACTACCAACTTGAAAGAAGGCTCCGAAAGAGCTACATTATTGGTGAGAAAAGAAACAAGGTTGATTATCCATAATTATATATATATGCTAGTAGATCCAGAAGAAATATACTAAGCTTTAAAGATATCCGCTGTAAAGGATATCATGTCGAGATCACCATGGAAAATAAGACTGGGTTTCTCTATATCCCCTATGATGATTATGGTGAAAACCGTGTAATGGTAAACTTTCTAGTTCTATCATCAAGGTTTTATTGTAAAATCATAAGAATAGTTGAAACCTACGCTATAATGAACCAGAAGTTCATTAATCCAAATGCTTTTATGCTTTGGCATAATCGTCTTGGTCATTTAGGATCAACAATGATGCACATGGATAAGTTTTTGACTCAAATAGATCACAACCAACAGGTAAACCATAGGTTTTAAAGGAACGCGCCAGCACACGCACCCCTCTTTCTTGCTCTAGGTCAGCGATTTCTCGTCGGAGCCGTTGTCGTCGACGTCTTCGGCTTGCCTCTCTCATCTCAATTGATCTCCGGGTGTTCTATGCTATTGAAGGATACACTTCTGTCCCCAGGTCTGCTCAGAAGCACAAGATGAAGAGGGACAGTCGAAAGGGAAAGGCACCTTTGGTTGAGAAGGTTTTGAAGAAAGGAACTGGAAATAGTCGTCTACAATCGTTGGTGGTTGCTCTTCTTCTCAGCCTAAGAATCGTTCTTCAAATTTTGGCCCTGATCGGTGGCCTTTGGAGGGTAGGGTTTCCTCGATAGTTCAGAGACTGGAGGCTCCGAAACCGTCTAACCCTGAAATTGGTAAGGTTTCAAGTGCTCCTGTTATATCACAAGAGGTCCCAACTGAATCACCTGGTAATAGGGGAAGGAAGCTTTTCATTTGCAATATTCCTCTGGGAAGAGATGATGTTTGGCTGAAAAATCTGTTAGGATCGGAAGGAGTCGATCATTGTTTCATTTATAGGAGATCGAACCGTAATGGGAAGTTTTTTGGTTTCGTTAAAATGAAACCAGGTCTGGCTAAGGGTGTTATCGAGGCCTTCCATGGTACTTCGCAGGACGGGTACAAGCTCTTGGTTGATTATGCAAAACCTCCAGCGGCGTCTACAGCTCCCAGAGTAAAGAAGTCTCAGAAAGAATCAACTAAGGAGTCTGCACCTCTGACTGTGTATGGTTCTTCAGTAGATGGATCCCGAGAAATGACCCTATCTGGTGTTCTTGTGTTGGCTCATGCGGATTGGACTACCGCGCAGTATATGGTTGCTCTGCGTTCACATGGACTGGATGACATTGTGCTTAGATCTTTTGGCAATCGCATTTTCTTGCTAACGGTCTTAAATCATGCTGTTAGGGATTCTCTTGAATTGGAAAATTGGGTTAGTCTGAAACCTTGGTTAGATATGTTAAGCAATTCGGGAAATCTGGTCACGGTCGGGTTTTTTTTTTCCAGTGGGTTAAGGTGGAAGGTATCCCTTTCCACGGTAGAACAATCGAGTCAGCAAAAACAATAGGGAGTTCATTGGGGACCTTATTACATTATGTCTGCGATTTTCAACCGGAAACTGCTGGTTTCGATTCTATTTTTTTGTTGATCCACAGAAATACCAAAATTGGTAATCTGGAGTTAAACTTTGCTATGAAAGAATCTGTTTTCCCTTTGCTTGTCACTGGAGTTTTAGCTTCCGTAGTCCCGGAATCCTGTCATCCGTTAGTGAGCATACCAGAGTCCTCCTCTGAACAGGTTGGTGATATTCTTGTTGATAGGGTTTCGGATAACTCTGAAAATTCAAAGGCCTGTTTAAATCCCTGTTTAAATTCGGATGGAATTGTCAAAGATTCGTCTATATCCAAGAGTGTTGACGCCATTAGGACTTTGGAGTCGGAAAAGCCTCTTAGCCCTAAGTTGCGTGTACCGCAAGATAACTCTATTTTGAAAAATCACAAGCAGAGTCGTTTGGTTTCGAAAGCTCTAGTCATCTGCACTACTCCGATTTCCTCCCAGAAGAGCCCTGCACGTAGTTCACTTGAGACAAGGCAAGGTACTGGGGATTATGTCAAGAAGGTCGGAGTTAAAGCTCTGAAAACATCTGAGTTTGCCATTGATTAGTTTAACAACTTGGATTTGGAAGTGTCAGAGCGTCTTGATCTGGAGGGGGATGAGGATGATAACTATGATGACGTTTGTGAAGACGAGGATTTAGACTCTTTAGAGTCTATTCTTCCAACCCTTTTGCAAAACTGAAACCATGAAGTTCCTCTCATGGAATGTGAGAGGAACGAACTCGTTCAGATCGACGGAGTGTTAGTGGCACCATAAGAAGAGTGCAACCAGATTTTGTTTTACTCCAAGAAAAAAAGGTAGACGTTTTTTCTCCTTCTTTTCTTAGGAGTTGTGGTTTTCTTGGTATTTGGGAGCACTCGTTCTCTTCTTCTTGAAGGTGCCTCGGGTGGTTTGTTATCTATTTGGAGGCCTGATATATTTCGGTGTGTTGAAGCCATTCCATTGAAGCACGCTATTTTGTGGTTTGGGTTTTGGTCAGGCTCGTCCTCACCTGTAGTAGTTGTAAATGTGTACGCTCCCTCATCTGAAGCTGGTAGACTGCTTTTATGGGAAGAACTCAGAACTTTTCGTCACGGGTTTACTGAAATTATGTGCATTGGAGGTGACTTTAATTCAGTTTTAACTGAAGAAGAACGTCGGAATAATGTATTTTCCGAGCAAGATAGTTCCAATTTCTTGAATTTTGTGCTGTCTCTTGGGCTAACTGATCTGCGTTTGGAGGGCTGTAAGTACACTTGGTATGGACCCGGTTCCAAGGCTACGAGGTTGGATCGATTTTTAGTGTCTCATGAATTTCTAATTGTTTTTGAAGACATTTCGCAGAGAGGCCTGGAGCGTGGTTTGTCAGATCATCGGCCTGTGGTTTTGGAGACCAGCTCGATCAACTGGGGACCAAAGCCATTCCGATTTCTAAATGTTTGGTTGGAATCTACGAACTTTACTGAGGTGATTCGTGGTTTTTTGGGCACCTATAGCTGTTCGGGTTCACCAAGTTACAAGTTATGGTTTAAATTGAAATGTCTGCGGGAGGATTTGAAGGTGTGGAACCAAGATGTTTTCGGGATGGTAGATTCCCAAGTCGACTCCATTACAAAGGAAATTGAAGCTCTAGAAAAAATTTTAGACGATAGGAATTTATCCGATGAAGAAAGTATTCGTCGTTCTTTGTTGAAAGTGGAGCTAATTCAGAAGTAGAAAATTTTGGCACGTATTTGGTGCCAAAAATCAAGACAAAGGTGGTTTGATGAGGGGGATTTGAGCTGAAAATATTTCCATCTTATTGCTAATTTTCAGGGTGAAGTCAACCGGATTTATGTTATTAAAGATGGGCCTTTGCTTCTCATAGATCCTGATAGCATCACGCAGCTTCACATTTCCAGCAGCGTTTTACAAGGCCAGTACTCTCTTCTTTGAAGTTACCTCCGTTACCTTTCTCTACTTTGTCTGAGGTTCAGCGCTTGTCTTTGGAGGAACGGTTTTCAGCTGAGGAAATTAAACATGCAGTGTTTCATTGTGTAAGAACCACTCCTGGTCAACGCCAGTCAAATCAGCGAAAAACAGGAAAATTTAATTTTTTTGGACATACACCTAAATGAAGCCAAATTTGACCCCGAGGGTCATATCGGAGTTGAGTAGACCCCGATATCGAACAAAGTGAGTTCTGGGGGATTCAGAGCAACTTTCTTACCAATTTGGGAAAGGTTGACTTTTTGCTGGAAAAGTCAACCGAGCGAAGTTTTGGTCCGTTCGAGGCTCGTTTTGGATCCAAAAAGCTTATCCGTCGTCACAACGGTCTTAGTTGAGTCGTTTCCTTGTAGCCCGTGAAGTTTCGTAATTTCTTGGAAAAGTGCCCTTCGGGGCCCGAGACGGCCGAATTTCGCGAATCTGATTGAAAAACATCTAGGAGATATTTTCCAAAAAGGGATGGGACCCACTTGCCACATGTCACCAATGTGGTGGTGTTAGGTTTATTGGACAAAACAAAGATGAGACTTGAGTGGTAGTTTTGTAAATAAAGGGGTAGTTGTTTGTTTTAAAACAAATTAAAAAGGAAAGATTGAGTTAGTGTTTGACAATAGTTCAAAAAAAAGAGAAATGGAGAGAGAAAGAAGAGAGAGAAAGGGAAGGAGAGAAAAGGGGAGATTTTGGTGATTTCCCAACGATCCGACCGACCGATCGACTCAACGATTGAAGATTCGTCATCCCGTCGTCATTCCCTACGGTGAGCACCTAATCGATTTTCGTTTTGATACGTTTGAATTTTAGGGTTTGAGTTTAAACGGTTTGATTAAGGTTGAGTTTTGATTAAGATTGGTTTAAAGATGAATGGTTGAGGTTTGAGGTTCGTTAGGAACATTTTGGGGCAAAAAGGGAATTTCTCCATTGTGGCCGTGTGGGGACCACTTGCCCGGGTCTCGGGTTTTCGTGTTCGGGTGGTTTAGGACGATCCCCAAGTCGTTAATTCACACCCAGAACGAATTTCGTAATTAAATTGTGAAAGTTGAAATTTCGTGTTTAGAAACTTTAAACGCGAATTAAATTGCTCGGACGTCGGAAATTGATTCCGTCGATTGCGTTGGAACCCTTGAATTATTCTAAGATCGTAGAAACGAAAACGGGAATTTTTGGAGCCCCGGAAGGGCGTTTTCAAAACCCGGGCAGATTCGCCGAGCCGGGCGAATCGGGCTTTTCCGAGCCCATTATTGACAATGTCGAGTAATTGGGAAGTTTGGGAGTGGTCGACATTGTCGGGCTTGAGTTTGGGCGTCAAATTCATTAAAATTCAGCTTTGTCTGCAAACTTAAAAAGTGTTTGATTGTGATCTTGTTAGATCGTGCCGAGGACCGCGACAAGGGAAAGCTAGGCGAGTGATCGCGAGCACGCCGGAGCTTGGTTGTGGACTTTTGGGAAAGCGTTACGAGGTAGGGAAAAGTAGCCGGATCTCGGCCCTGATTAGGGAAAGTTAACAGTAGAAATGCATGTGACACCGGGGTGTCGTGGGTTAAGTAAGTTTATCGAATAATAGAAAGGCAGGCGACACCAGGTGGTGTCGTATGATACGGGAACGTATCGAACAATAGGAATGCATGTGACACTTAGTAGTGTCGTAGGAGCAGTGAACTTTCGATATTAGAATTACTGGAGGCATTTGGTTATGCCCGGAGGTTGATTGTTTAGTTTGTGTCTTGGGTGGCCATGAGAGCCCGTACTTTACTGTTTGTGTCTTGGGTGGCCATAAATGCCCGTGGGGTTGTTGAGCCCGTGTTTTACTGTTGGTGTGTCTTGGGTGGCCATGAGTGCCCGTGGGGTTGTTGAACCCGTGTTATTTTACTGTTGGAGTCTTGGGTGGCCATGAGTGCCCGTGGGGTTGTTGAACCCGTGTTATTTTACTGTTGGAGTCTTGGGTGGCCATGAGTGCCCGTGGGGTTGTTGAACCTATGTTGTTGCTGTTGTTGACTTTGGTTGTGGAAAGTCTTTACCCGAGGTTGAGGTCCCGCCTGACAAGAAAGGGGTCCTGTGGTTCGCGCGCGTGTGCATTGTTCAAACGAGGTTGGGGGCCCACCTGACAAGAAAGGGGTCCTGGGGCCACGTGTCGTGGGGCTTGGCCCGCCTTCCGGGTTAACCACTGGAAAAGGGGTGCATTCATCGGCGATGGAGGGTTGCTCCCCTCCCGACTAGATATCGGAAAGGTAGCTCAGTATATATCGCTAACAGGTCGACCGCCTGGCTCGACAGAGACCGAGGGAAGTTGCGTGGGGCATACTCAAGCCCAGCTGGTTAGCAACCGGTACTGAGTAGCTGAAATGCGATCCTTTGCGATCTTGTTTGGTGTGTGATCCTTTGTGATCTTGGGTGTTACGTGTTTATCTTTTGAGTCTTTGGTGGAAGTCGTAACCGCTGTGTCAGGTCTACATTACGGGTCCGAGTGTTGAGTTGATTGAGGAAAGTAAGAGTTTTGTGTCAGTCGGGTTACTTGAGTTGGGGGATAGAAGTCCCCGGTGTTGGGTTTGTTGTTGGTGTTACCGACATTGTCTGCTAGTATGCCGTAATCAGTCTGTTATCCGTGGTGGTGAGCGAACGCTCACCCCTAGCTGCTTTTCCTACAGGTACTGGTCGTGGGACGGACTAGGTGAGCTCTCGAAGCTTGAAGAGCTAGGAGCTGGAGTCCGGGTTTCCTTTTGAGTCTAGCGACGTACGCCTTGTATTTTGTCTACTTGTTGGGACGTACTTTTGAGTTGTAAATTATTATTTTGATTAACTAAATGGTGGTTTTTCAGCAATTTATATAAAAGGTTTTAAAATGTTTTATTGTCTTAAACGTTCGCGTTCCGGGTTCGGTTTTACTGAATTTGGGGCGCGACAACTTGGTATAAGAGCTCGAGGTTTCACACCTCGGACTGTACGTCAATTAGGTGGGGAGAGTCGAGTCAGTAAAGATCCCGTCGTGCGTTGGGTATGCAAGTCGGAAACCGTGTGTAGACCCGTAGGGATTTGAGTCCTGTTTGTGATTGTGTGTATGTGCAGTATTTTGTTGCTAGCATACTGATTGTGTGTTGCTGCGTGAAACGTTTTTAAGTTGTCGCGACTCGACTCAGGGGCGCCCCTGATGTCAAGAAATGAGGTTTTATAATGAAAAGGAAAAGTCTTGATTTTGGTTGGCCCTTGGGGCGTGTTTTGATTTTGGTTGGCCTTGTGGGCGTGTTTTGATTTTGGTTGGCCCGGTGGGCGTGGTTTGACTTTGGTTGGCCCGGTGGGCGTGTGTTGTGTTGGTTGGCCTTGTCGGCTTGTGATTGAGGCTGAGTGACTTGATTTGGTCTGTGAGTTGCTGTACGTGTGTTTTTAAATTGGTGGTCAAGCGCGTGTGTCGTTTAAGGCGTTTCTTAGGGTTAAAACAGGGTAAGGTTCGAGTTTGAAACGATTTTGGAAATCAGGCATGCGCGAGCGTCACGGATCCGTGACGGACCATAGCGTTTTGGCGATTTTTAGGCCTTCGTCACGGCTCCGTGACCCCAACCGTGACGGGGTCTGTCACGGATCCGTGATTCCTGTCTTGTTCCACCGTCTTGTTTGTGCAGTTTGAGTGTTGGTTTCGCATGGCTGTGTTCAGGGTTGTGTTGGTTGTAGAGGTCGTAATCTCGGTGTTAAAGGAGGAGGTCTTGGGTTTGAGACTCATCGATAACCTACTGTAGTGATACAGCGCCTCGGTGTGAGAGTCTCACCGCGGAGAGGGGTTAAGGTTGATGCGCTGCGGTGCCATACGAACTAGATTTCCCCTATGTGAACGGGTTATTCGAGGTTTCCCTCGCGTGAACGGGTGGTTTGAGGTTTCCTTCACGTGAGTGGGTTATTTGAGGTTCCCTACATGATCGAGTAACTAGGGTATCGAGGTTGTGAGCAATAGTGGTTTGCTTAGTTGAGAACGTGATCCCCGTTTTGAGGTTTCCCTTATGTGATCGGGTAATTGGGGTATTGATATTGTGAGCAACAATGTTGCCTTCGCTGAGAACATGATCCCCGTTTGAGGTTTCCCTACGTGATCGGGTAATTGGGGTATTGAGGTTGTGAGCAATAGTGGTTTGCTGAGTTGAGAACATGATCCCCGTTTCGAGGTCTCCCTTACTTGAGAGCGTATTTGAGGTATTGATAGCTTGAGCAGTGTGACGTTTTGGAATCAGGTTTTGAGGTAGTGGTTTTCCCTGGTTAGATTGGTAAGTCGTTAATGCTTTACTAGTATGCCATAATCGAACGGGTGTCCGTGGAGGTGAGCAGAACGCTCATCCCCTTTACTACTTTTCCCGCAGGGGACGAGTAGCGAATACTGGTTTGGTTGCGGAAAGTTATAAGTAAATGCATATGGGTTTGTGTGAGGTTGGTGCTATACCTTATCGGTGTGACTAATGGAGTGGTTATTCGGTCTCTGTTTTGAGCGTCATTTCTGTTGGATACCGGGGCGTTACACTCGTTTGTTTCGTCGAGTTGTGCTGAGATGTTGGGGCTGAGTTTAGAGCCGTTGAGTCCACCCCTGCGTCTAGACACGCCGGTTGGTGGTGGTGTGGTGTTGACTAGAGTCTATCGTGCCTGCGGAGTTAGAGAAGCGAACTGATACAGGAGGTTCGAGAGAGGGCTCAAGAGCCCTGATGCTGGATCGAGTCCTCACCCCGAGGATTCGGGTATGTTCGGAGTTGGTAGGCACGACGACGGTAGAGGAGCGAGGTCTTAGAGAGACCGCGAGGTTCGGCAGCGACTGAGCTTGTGCGTGTATCCGTGGGAAGGATACTTACAAAATGACAACCTTTGACGTGATCCTGAGAAAGGAGTGGCCGACGAAGTGCCGAGCCAATATCGACTGTTACTGGCGACGAGTGACGGTGTCAACAGGCAACACGAAAGGTTCGTGTATTCTGGGCAGTAGGAGCGGAGTTATCCTATCGGCTTGTCCGCAGTAAAGGAAGTATCGGCCGTGCAGAGACGAGAGTTACCGCGAGTGGCGTGCGAGTTCCCCGAGGTCTTCCCTGAGGATTTGAGCGGGTCGCCACCAGTTCGTGAGGTGGAGTTCGGGATTGACCTGGTGTCGGGAACGACAACGATATCGATGGCGCCTTAGTGGTTCGCGCCAGCCGAGTTGACCGAGCTGAAGAGTCAGCTTGAGGAACTTCGGGAGAAGGGGTTTATCCGGCCGAGCACATCGCCGTGGGGAGCGCCAGCACTCTTCGTGAAGAAGAAGAGTGGAGAGCTTCGGATGTGCATCGACTACCGGAAGCTGAACCGGGTTACGGTGAAGAACCGATACCCGATGCCAAGGATTGACGACTTGTTCGACCAGTTGAGAGGGTCGACATGATTCTCGAAGATCGATCTGCGATCCGGATATTACCAATTGCGAGTCCGAGAGGGGGACGTCGCAAAGACTGTATTCCGGACACGCTATGAGCATTACGAGTTCTTGGTGATGCCTTTTGGACTGACGAACGCACCTGCAGCGTTCATGGATCTGATGAACATTATATTCCGGCCGTTCTTAGATCAAATTGTGGTGGTGTTTGTGGACGATATCTTGATCTTCTCGCAGAACGAGGCGGCGCATGAGGAACATCTGAGGGGTGTTCTGACCCTGTTGCGCACACATCAATTATACGCCAACCTGAAGAAGTGCGAGTTTTGGCTCGCTGAGGCGGGATTCCTCGGTCACGTTGTGTCCCGTGACGGTATATTGGTCGATCCAGCGAAGATCGACGCGGTTTTGAAGTGGGCGCGGCCCACGAGCGTCTTTGAGATCCGCAGCTTCTTGGGGCTGGCAGGATATTATCGACGGTTGGTCCAGGACTTTGTGCGTCTAACCGCGCCTATGACTTTTTACGCGCAAGGGAGTCGAGTTTGTGTGGACAGAGGATTGTGAACGTGCATTCACGGAGCTGAAGGCTCGTCTGACTACCGTTCCAGTGTTGATAGCATCACTCTAGGAAATGCTATAAAGGGTGAGGTCTTGGGTTCAAGTCTCACCTACAACCTAAGTTGGTATTTGTCTGTGGACAATACACCAGAGGGGTTGGGGTGTATTCGGCTGCAGACCTAACATCGCCGCACGTGGGGCCCGGGTCGGGCACGACGGGATGTTACAGACGCGTCCGGGAAAGGACTGGACTGCGTGCTAATGTAGTTAGGTAAGGTGGTTGCCTATGGCTCCAGGTAGTTGAAGACACACGAGCGCAACTATCCTACCCATGACTTGGAATTAGCAGCAGTCGTGTTCGCGCTAAAGGGATGGAAGTATTATTTGTATGTCGAGCGACTTCAAGTATTCTCGGACCATAAGAGCTTTAAGTACATCTTTTCCCAACGAGACCTGAATATGCACCAGCGGCGATGGATGGAACCCCTTGAGGAGTACGAATTTGAGCTACTCTACCATCTGGGTAAGGCGAATGTGATTGTCGATGCCCTGAGTAGGAAGCCGATGCCGACTCCTGCTAGCATCTCAGTCCGGGAGTGGGCCATGATGGGAGAGCTGGGCACCCTCGGGTTGGAGCTAGAAGAGGTTACTGGCGGCGTGGCCATGTGCTTCTTGGTGGCTCAGCCCACCCGGCTTGGTCGGGGGATAGAGACACAGTCGGTGGATGTCGAGGCGACATAGATCCAGGAGAGAGTTGTCGGCGGTGTTGACGCCGAGGGCTGGGATTGTCGTGCTAATTGGGAGTTACGGTATCGCGGAGGTTTGTTCGTACCGAGTAACGGTGGAGGCGACGAGCTGCGAGAGTCGCACTATTCGCGTCTGACAGTGCACGTGGGTAGCACTAAGAGGAGCGCGACATCAGGCGACATATCTAATGGAGCGGGATGCGGAGAGCGGTTGCAGAGATGGTATCGCGGTGCCTCACTTGTCAACAGGTGAGAGCCGAACATCAGCGTCCCGCTGGGTTATTGCGGCCACTGCCGGTTGCATAGTGGAAATGGGGGCACGCCACGATGGATTTCGTAGGCGGTTAGCCGAGTTCGCCTACAACAACAAATTTCAGGCCAGTATCATGATGGCACCGTTCGGAGCGTTGTATGGTAGGCCGTGTCGGTCGCCCGTGTGCGGGGCGGAAGTGAGGGATGAGGGTTCACTGGGTCTAGAACTGGACCGAGAGACAACTGAGTCGGTCGTGCCGAAGCGTGAACGGTGGAAGACTGCGTAGAGTCGGCAGGAGCTATGCTGACAGACGGCGCCGACCTCTCGAGTCAGTAGTCGATGTCCATGTATCCCTGAAGGTGAGTCCGAAAGGTGGACTGGTGCGTTTCAACCGCGGCGGAGGCGGTGTATCGAGCCTTTCGAGGTCTTGAGTGGAGTGGGAGCAGTTGCATACCGACTTGCACTGTTGCGGAAGTATATGCGGACCCCTCACACGTCATTGAGTGGGCAGAGGTCGAGGTAACGGTTTATGTCTCGTATAAGGAGAAACCGGTTTGGGAAATGGATCCACGATATCAGGTCCTGCGCGGAAAGGTTATCCGCTTAGAACAGGTGCAGTGGCGGCACCACGAGGCCGAGTCGACTTGGGAGCGCGAGGACTAGGTCCGCGCAAAGTACCCCGATCTGTTCGACTCCTGAGGTACGTCTGTTTTAAATTTCGCGGACGAAATTCCTTTAAGGGGGGTAGATTGTAAGAACCACTCCCGGTCAACGCCAGTCAAATCGGCGAAAAACAGGAAAATTTAATTTTTTTGGACATACACCTAAATGAACCCAAATTTGACCCCGAGGGTCATATCGGACTTGAATAGACCCCGATATCGACCAAAGTGAGTTATGGGGGACTCAGAGCAACTTTCTTACCAATTTGGGAAATGTTGACTTTTTGCTGGAAAAGTCAACCGAGCGAAGTTTTGGTCCGTTCGAGGCTCGTTTTGGATCCAAAAAGCTTATCCGTCGTCACAGCGGTCTTAGTTGAGTCGTTTCCTTGTAGCCCGTGAACTTTCGTAATTTCTTGGAAAAGTGCCCTTCGGGGCCCGAGACGGCCGAATTTCGCGAATCTGATTGAAAAACATCTAGGAGGTATTTTCCAAAAAGGGATAGGACCCACTTGCCACATGTCACCAATGTGGTGGTGTTAGGTGTATTGGACAAAACAAAGATAAGACTTGAGTGGTAGTTTTGTAAATAAAGGGGTAGTTTGTTTTAAAACAACTTAGAAAGGAAAGATTGAGTTAGTGTTAGGCAATTGTTAAAAAAAAAAGAGAATTGGAAAGAGAAAGAAGAGAGAGAAAGGGAAGGAGAGAAAATGATAGAAAATGGGAGAATTTGATGATTTCCCGACGATCCGACCGACCGATCGACTCAACGATTGAAGATTCGTCATCCCGTCGTCATTCCCTACGGTGAGCACCTAATCGATTTTCGTTTTGATACGTTTGAATTTTAGGGTTTGAGTTTAAACAGTTTGATTAAGGTTGAGTTTTGATTAAGATTGGTTTAAAGATGAATGGTTGATGTTTGAGGTTCGTTAGGAACGTTTTGGGGCAAAAAGGGAATTTTGCCATTGTGGCCGTGTGGGGACCACTTGCCCAGGTCTCGGGTTTTCGTGTTCGGGTGGTTTAGGACGATCCCCAAGTCGTTAATTCACACCCGGAACGAATTTCGTAATTAAATTGTGAAAGTTGGAATTTCGGGTTTAGAAACTTTAAACGCGAATTAAATTGCTCGGACGTCGGAAATTGATTCCGTCGATTGTGTTGGAACCCTTGAATTATTCTAAGATCGTAGAAACGAAAACGGGAATTTTTGGAGCCCCGGAAGGGCGTTTTCAAAACCAGGGCAGATTCGCCGAGCCGGGCGAATCGGGCTTTTCCGAGCCCATTATTGACAATGTCGAGTAATTGGGAAGTTTGGGAGTAATCGACATTGTCGGGCTTGAGTTTGGGCGTCAAATTCATTAAAATTCAGCTTTGTCTGCAAACTTAAAAATTGTTTAATTGTGATCTTGTTAGATCGTGCCGAGGACCGCAGCAAGGGAAAGCTAGGCGAGTGATTGCGAGCACGCCGGAGCTTGCTTGTGGACTTTTTGGAAAGCGTTACGAGGTAGGAAAAAGTAGCCGGATCTCGGCCCTGATTAGGGAAAGTTAACAGTAGAAATGCATGTGACACCGGAGTGTCGTGGGTTAAGTAAGTTTATCGAATAATAGAAAGGCAGGCGACACCGGGTTGTGTCGTATGATACGGGAACGTATCGAACAATAGGAATGCATGTGACACTTAGTAGTGTCGTAGGAGCAGTGAACTTTCGATATTAGAATTACTGGAGATATTTGGTTATGCCCGGAGGTTGATTGTTTAGTTTGTGTCTTGGGTGGCCATGAGAGCCTGTACTTTACTGTTAGTCTTAGTGCCCATAGTTCAATCCTAAATGTCCAAATGTATATATCATCGTTAGCAATAAAATTAAAGCGGCTCTATATTACTTATGTTTTGGAGTAATATATCGATGTGTGCTCTGATCTATGCCCACCATGCGAATAGAACCATAGATCGAGATAGATCACACTCGATGGGTCCCTAGTCAACAAAGCTTCACTAGAAGCGACTAGTATGAAAGATGGCTCTTTATGGCTTACGGTCTGTTAGTCATTGGAATGGGATTCCGGAGTCTGATCATAGATATCATGTGGGACATGATATTGGACGACCCGCCCTGAATATGTGCCATAGATTAAGTCATGAACATATTCAGTGTCGTAGCTTATCATGTATCCTTAGACCAAGGAGTCTTTGTGATCGCTATGTAGTCAACAACTGAGTTTGACTTGAGCCTAACGTTGTCCGTAACAGCGCTTCCATAACGGCCAGGATTGGCTTGGGGACGGGCTACATGAGTGACACGAAAGGCGGCTAAGGGATTTATCCCTCATACTGAGGTATGGGAAAGATATCGGTTCTCGGCCGCTTGATCGAGAGTGACTGAAAGAATAGCATGGCCATGCACATGATACTGGGTATCATATCTTCAGTCATCTCACATATCAAGGAACGGTGATTGAGAATAATAAGGATGACGGCTCTATGCCTTATCTCAATCAGGATATCGGAGATAAAAGGATAATGACAGGGATGACGGAAAGGTTAGAATCGACAGGGTCGATTCGTTATGCAGTGTCAGGCAATACTAAAGTCTCGTTAGTTGCCACTTAAATAGGATCAAGTAAAATGGGATTTTACGTTGATCTATTGACATGCATAAACCTAAGGGTCACACCGGAGGATGAAACTCATTGACACATTTATGGAGAATGGCCAAAAGGGAGTTGTCTCGGGACATGACCAAAACTGGGTTTTGGGTCATGTGCTCGTACGTGAATAGGACTTTACGGATCGAGACAAGGCTTGGAGCCTTGGGATTGATCGCGTCGGATAATGTTGGACATTTCCGGTATGGAAGGCTTGGAGGCGATGAGCGAATCACGGGACCACGTTAGAAATGGCCACGGGCCATGTTCCAAGAGGCCCATGAAAGGCCCATGCAACCAAGGCCCATGGAACTAATTAATCAAGTCTTGATTAATTAGTACTAAGTAAGCAAGACAAGGATTAAGGTGTTGGTGATTCACCACCTAACCCAATCTTGTCTTGCCATACTTGTCCTATTTACACCTTACTTGACACCATACTTGTCCCATGCCTTTAGTTGGACAAGTATGGGTTTTGTTATGTTTAAGTCATCTTTTTTCAACATAACAAACACAAGACAAGAATAGGAAACACATTTTCTCTCCCTCTTCCATGGCCATTTCGGGTTTGGCTAGTTTCCACCTCCATTTTTGTGTTCTTGAGTCCTCAAAGAGAAGAACTACGTGGCTTTGATTCCCATGTGGATACATAGGCGTCTTGGAGACTCAAGCCAATCATTCGTTAACCGATGTTCTTGTTTTGGTAAGAAATAGTGCTGAATTTTTCTCTTGTGAATCCATTCTTTGTTAGTTGTTTCATGGTTTAATCGTCTCTTGGTTTTCATTGATTTTCCGCTGCGAGTTGGTTCATCTCCAACCCTACCTCGAGACCCAACAGTTGTGTCGTATGATACGGGAACGTATCGAACAATAGGAATGCATGTGACACTTAGTAGTGTCGTAGGAGCAGTGAACTTTCGATATTAGAATTACTGGAGATATTTGGTTATGCCCGGAGGTTGATTGTTTAGTTTGTGTCTTGGGTGGCCATGAGAGCCCGTACTTTACTGTTTGTGTCTTGGGTGGCCATAAGTATCCGTGGGGTTGTTGAGCCCGTGTTTTACTGTTGGTGTGTCTTGGGTGGCCATGAGTGCCCGTGGGGTTGTTGAACCCGTGTTATTTTACTATTGGAGTCTTGGGTGGCCATGAGTGCTTGTGGGGTTGTTGAACCCGTGTTATTTTACTGTTGGAGTCTTGGGTGGCCATGAGTGCCCGTGGGGTTGTTGAACCTGTGCTGTTGCTGTTGTTGACTTTGGTTGTGGACAGTCTCTACCCGAGGTTGGGGGCCCGCCTGACAAGAAAGGGGTCCCGTGGTTCGCGCGCGTGTGCATTGTTCAGACGAGGTTGGGGGCCCACCTAACAAGAAAGGGGTCCTGGGGCCATGTGTCGTGGGGCTTGGCCCGCCTTCCGGGTTAACCACCGGAAAAGGGGTGCATTCATCGGCGATGGAGGGTTGCTCTCCTCCCGACTAGCTATCGGAAAAGTAGCTCGGTATATATCGCTAATAGGTCGACCGCCTGGCCCGACAGAGACCGGGGGAAGTTGCGTGGGGCAGGCTCAAGCCCAGCCGGTTAGCAACCGGTAATGAGTAGCTGGAGTGCGATCCTTTGCGATCTTGTTTGGTGTGCGATCCTTTGTGATCTTGGGTGTTGCGTGTTTATCTTTTGAGTCTTCGGTGGAAGTCGTAACCTCTGTGTCAGGTCTACATTAGGGTCCGAGTGTTGAGTTGATTGAGGAAAGTAACTGTTGTGTGTCAGTCGGGTTACTTGAGTTGGGGGATAGTAGTCCCCGGTGTTGGGTTTGTTGTTGGTGTTACCGGCATTGTCTGCTAGTATGCCGTAATCAGTCTGTTATCCGTGGTGGTGAGCGAACGCTCACCCCTAGCTGCTTTTCCTACAGGTACTGGTCGTGGGACGGACTAGGTGAGCTCTCGAAGCTTGAAGAGCTAGGAGCTGGAGTCCGGGTTTTCTTTTTAGTCTAGCGACGTACGCCTTGTATTTTGTCCGCTTGTTGGGACGTACTTTTGAGTTGTAAATTATTATTTTGATTAACTAAATGGTGGTTTTAAAGCAATTTATTTAAAAGGTTTTAAAATGTTTTATTGTCTTAAACGTTCGCGTTCCGGGTTCGGTTTTACTGAATTTGGGGCGTGAGACATTGTGGTAGTGAAAAATCTCCAGGGCCTGACGGTTTTACTCTGAAATTCTTTCAGTCTTGCTGGGAGATTGTGGGTGAGGATGTAGTCTTATTCATACAGGCTTTTCATGACTCATGTGTGATTGGTAAAGGTCTGAACGCAACATTTTTGACCTTGATACCAAAAGTGCCGAATCCGGAATCAATGTCGGAGTTGAGGCCGATTAGTTTAATTTCATCCCCTACAAAATTCTGGCGAAAGTGTTGGCGAACAGATTGAAAGTAGTACTTCCAGAGGTTATAAATGATGTTCAAAGTGGTTTTGTGGCGGGGCGTCAATTAGTTGATGGTGTTCTGATAGCTTCTGAAACTCTACAGCAGATCAAGCAAAATAAATCTGAAATTGTTCTCCTACAGCTTGACTTCGAGAAAGCGTATGATAATTTGAGGTGGGACTACATAGATGATGTCTTGATTTATATGGGGTTTGGCGATCGTTGGAGACGATGGATGGCTGCCTGTTTTAAGGCTTCTTTGTCAGTGCTTATTAATGGTTCTCCGGGAACAGATTTTTTGATTTCAAACGGTCTTAGACAAGGGTGTCCCTTGTCCCAGTTTTTATTTCTCTTGGCAGCAGAAGGCTTGCATCAGGTTCTGTCCGAAGGAATTTCTGTGGGAGATTTTGGAGGTGTGAAGATTGGTAGAGAAATTTTTATGGTCTCCCATCTGCAATTCGCAGACGATACTTTGCTTTTCATTTCAGGTTCAGAGGCGCACCTGCGGATTCTTAAGACTGTCTTGGACATGTATCAACTTGTGTCTGGTATTAAGATTAATTACACTAAGTCTAAGGTTGTTTTATTTAATGGCTTCTCCATCTCTGAGTCCCTTGTGCAAGAGATTTTTCAGTGCGAAGTTTTTGATCTACCCATCCGTTACTTGGGTTTTCAGTTGGGGGCTGATCCTAAGAGAGCCAAAACTTGGGAACCGATCGTAAAGAGGTTCAAGAAGTCATTGGCTTTGTGGAAAATAAAGATGTTGAATTTTGCAGGTCGCCTTACTCTTATAAACTCGACGCTGGCAGCTTTACCTGTTTTCTATATGTCGCTTTTTAAGGCTCCAAAGGGAGTAATTCTTGAGCTGGAAGTATGGAAAAGGCGTTTTCTTTGGTCGGGAAGCGTTGCTAGAAGGGTCCTAAACAAGGTAGCTTGGAGGAAGGTTTGCAGGCCCCAGTCTCAGGGTGGGTTGGGCATCAGAAGACTCGAACAGGTCAACAATAGTCTTTTGGCAAAATGGTTTTGGCGTTTTTCCACAGAGCAGGACTCCTTCTGGAAAAAGTTCATTTGTGAAAGATTTGGGTGGAGCTCGGATTCTTTGGATTTGACTGTAGTCGATAAGCCTCCTTCTTCGACTATTATCTCTCATATATAATCAAACTAGCGTCCAGTGATGGTTTCTCCCAATTATTTGGCCCACAGAGCTTGCATTGGAAAATTGGGAGAGAGAACCGGGTTCGGTTTTGGGAGGATTTGGGGCTTGTTGAATCCTCATTATGTGCTTAGTACCCGCGGTTGTATTCGATTTCTAGCTCAAAAAATCAGAAGATTAGTGAAATTTGTGCATCCGGGTCCTGGTCTTTGGTGTTTCGCAAAGACTGTTTTGTCTGGGAGGAGAGGGAGGTACATAAACTTCTACAATCTTTAAGTGTGTTCCCGATCCGTTTTGGTGTTGAGGACTTGTTGGTTTGTTCGAAGGCGCCCCACTTTAGTTCCAAATATGTTTATGGCTTGCTGGAAGACTCTACTCCTGCGCCACCTCCTTGGTCTGGTTTCTTGTGGATCAAGCGTTGGCCGCCAAAGTATGCCATGTTAGTATGGTTAATTCTTAACAATGCCATCCCTTCAATGGTGTTTTTGGAGAGCTAGAATGCCGGATATCTCTCAACGGTATGTTATGTAAGTCCTGTAAGTTAGTTTTTGAGGATGCATATCATATTTTTCTACTTTGCTCTTTTGCCTGGGGTTTTTGGTCCTGTATTTATCGTTGGTGGGGTATTGTGTGTATGCATGATCGTTCCACTTCTTCTGTGTTATTGGGCTGGACTGGTTTGTGGCAAAGAGGTCGGAAATTTAACTGGTTGAGGTTGGTTTATGTGGCTCTTTGGCTTCTGTGGTTGCGTCAAAATGGCCTAATGTACAACTCGGTAGAGGAGCCGGTGGAAGAAACTTTCTTGAAGCTGCAGACACTCAGCTTTTCACCGTTTCGGGCGGGTTGTTTATTTCAACCGTATACGACTTTTGTGGCTTGGCAGAACTGTCCGACTGGGTGTTTTGTTTAACTCCTGCATGTCTTCGGTTTGTGTCAGTTGATGATTTTGGTTTGCTTGTTTGTCTTCTTTAAGCAAACGTGTTTATTTTACTTCTTTTTATAGTTTCGGTTTTGGCAAGAACGATCTTCATGGTCTGTTTTCACTACTTTTCATTGTACTCCTCCTTTAAGTATAATGAAATTTCTCATCTATTATCAAAAAAAAAAACAATGATGCACATGATTATTAAGAACTCATGTGGACACTCATCAAAGGACCCGACAACCCTATTGTCCAATGAGATATCATGTACTGCTTGTTCTCAAGGAAAATTAGTGGCTCGATCATCTCAAACTAAGGTTAATGTTGAATCCCCATAGTTCTTGTAAGGAATTCATGGAGATATATGTGGCCATATACATCCAGCTAATAAACCATTCAGTTATTTTATGGTTCTAATAGACGCATGCCACATATGATCTCATGTTTGTTTATTGTAAAACCGTAATGTTGCATTTGCTAAGTTGTTGACACAAATCATTAAGCTAGGGGGACATTTCTGTAATTATCCAATTAAGTATATTTATCTTGATAATGCTTCTGGGTTTACATGTAAAACGTTTGATGATTATTGAATGTCTTTAGGGATTTATGTTGAACACCCATTGCATGTTTCCATACCTAGAATAGTTTATAAAAATATTTCATTAAACACATACTTATAACTGCACGAGCATTACTAATGCAATCACAACTATCTGTTTCTGCTTGGGGACATGTTTTATTACATGCTGCATCTTTAATTCGTTTGAGACCTAGTGCATATCAATAGCATTCTCCTATACAACTTGCATGTGGTCATGAGTGTAAGAACCGCCCCGATCGATCCCGGTCGAACCGGTGAGTTTTGACGAAGTTTGACTTTCGGTTGGAAAAGTCAACTGATGACTCCGGGAGTCATGCGGGACCTTTCTGGGGCCCAAAAAGCTTAGCCGTCGTCACAGTTAGCTTAGTTGGGCCGTTTCCTTTCCTTTGACTGTAATATTGGGAAAAGTCAACCCAGAGTCTTTTCGGTCAAACCGCAGTCCGTTTAAGAGCTAAAATTCGATAATTACTTGTGCTGGATTTTGTTGAATTAGGAGTGGTCCCCAACTTGGACATGTGTCCTTATTTACTTGGAAGAGAAGAAATGGGTCTAAAAGACCCATTTAACCCTCTTGGTATGCCTTGAAAGGATAAGAGTGAGGGGAGGCATATTGGGGATTTCAACCCTAGGTTAAAGGCACAAATATCAAGAGCAATTCAGCTCATTTATGCCTCTTAGCATATTTTGGAGAGAGAGAGAGAAGAAGAGAATAGCTTAGAAACTTGAGGAGTAAGAAAGGAGAAAAAAAGGTGGATTTTGGGACTTTATCTCTACTCAAATCTCATCAAAAGGATTGGATTCTTCTTCTACACTCCATTTCCAAGACCTTGGACCCGAGCTTGACGGAGGAGGCCTTTGGACCCGTGTGAGAGGACGAGGATGAAGCTAGCCAGGACGTCAGCAGCTAGGAGTATTTGAATGCCGGAGAATTCAAGGTAGGGAAGAGTAGTAAACGCCACTCTTAATTTAAGAATGTTAATAGTATTCCTATAGGATAATAATAACTGGAAAGGTCCTAGTTTTCATATATGATGTGATTCACTAGAATAGCTGCTTTCAATTATATTAATAATCAGAATAGTCTTAGTATGCATATAGGATGTGATTCACTAGCTTAATCGCTTTCAATTATTGGGAAATTGATGTGCTGGTAGAATGGCCATGACGAGTCTTAGGATTGATTGTGTTTGTGTTGAATTGTGATCGACGGTATCAAATGCCGATGCATGTTTCATTCCTTGAATAATACAAGAGTCATACTAAACTAGATGAATTATGATTGAATGAATGAATGTGTGAATGTGATATGATTGAATGAATGAATGTGTGAATGCGATGTGATTGTGCCTAATGATATGATCGGGTGAATGATAGACCGATGGGACGTGGTTGGTAAGTCGTGTCGGTAAGCGTGGTTGATAACATGAGTTCGTTGTAGTGTGTTCGGTGAGATTGGTTGACATGGTATGTTTGACTTGATGGGATGGGTTAATATGTGTTGCGACGTGTACCCAATGATAGGGTTTCGTATTAAGGTGCACCTGCCTTCCGACTAGGAGTCGGTAAAATGAGCTGGGATTTCGTGATAAGGTGCACCTACCTTCCGACTAAGCGTCGGTAAAATGAGCTATGAACTGTGATAAGGTGTACCTACCTTCCGACTAAGTGTCGGTAAAATGAGCCGTGAACCGTGATAAGGTGTACTTACCTTCCGACTAAGCGTCGGTAAAATGAGCTATGAACTATGATAAGGTGTACCTACCTTTCGACAAAGCGTCGGTAAAATGAGTTGTGAACCGTGATAAGGTGCGCCTGCCCTACGACTAAGCGTCGGTAAATTGTGCTATAGCCGTGAGATCCGACGTATTAAGAGAGACTTATTGTGTGTGTATTGCTAATGATTTACTGCGTGGTTGTTATTGCTTTATCTGTATGTGTGATTCGGGTGTTACGATGTGGGTCGTACCCCGCATTTTCAGTATGATATATTATATGTACACCGATGTGAATTCCGGGAAGACCGATGCGAATTCCGATATTTGTATTACAATATTTGTATTAATTGATTCACTCTGATACTAATGTTTCCGGGAGGATGTCTTGTTTCACCCCGATGATCCATGATCCTTTGGAGACGTTTCCGGGAGTCCCGATGTTTTGTGTTCCTTGTGGGAATGTTTCCGGGAATGTTCCCGAGGGGCATTCCGGTACGATGTGTTGGTTTGTGTGTGGACCGGAGTTCATGATTCTGATTACCTATACGTTGTACTCGTTGTTTCTTCAGTTAATTCGGTTGGTGTTTATCTATATTTTGGTACCCGTACGTTTCCTTAGTTGGTCCTATTGATGATTAAACTGTTCCCTTTAATCTCCCTTGAGTTACTGTTTTATCAAGCATTGCTTTTCCTATTGATCTTTGATTATGGTGTCTTTTTGATAATTGTACTAATCGGGATTTCTTGTTATCAAAACGGGGGATTCTTATACTTTACTACTTTTTCCTACTGAGCGTAAGCTCACCCCCTTCTTGTTTACTGTTTGCACAGGTTACCTTGCTGAGTAGACCTTGCGGTTGATTCAGGGCTTGGGAGCTAGAGGATCCGGGTTGTTTTTGTAGTAGAGACGTATTGTTTACGTGCGTTTTTGTAACCAACTATGTTTTCCTTATCCATTTCGGATTGAGCCTTGACTCATACTTATCAGAAGTATTATTTGGAAATTAAAGATTTGGATTTTAATTTTCAATCAAAATTTACTTTTAGTATTATTTTACTATTATTCCTAGTTCATGTATCGAGTCCGATCAAAACCGGATTTGGGGCGTGACAATGAAACTTATATCCCATTTGAGAACCTGTGGTTATGTTCTAAAAGTTCTTATTCCATCTCCTAAATGCACAAAAATGGAACTTCAACGATAATGGAGGATTTATGTTGGTTTTGATTCACCATCCATTATCAGATATCTTGAGCCCCTAACAAGTGATATGTTTACTACAAGATTTGCAGATTGTCATTTTGATGAGACAATGTATTCATTTATGAGTAAGGAAAATAAAACTTCTGAAGTAAGGCATGAACTTTCTTGAAAAGTGAATTATATGTCTCATCTTGACCCATATTTTCCACAATGTGAGATATAAGTAAAAAGGACAATTCATTTGCAAAATATTAAAAATCAAATGTCTGATACATTTGTTGATACATCAAAGACAACAAATCCTTATATATAATCTATCAATGTACCAACTAAAATTAGGTTTACTGGTGATACTGTACAAGAAATTTTTGATTCCTTTGGTACATGCCAGAAGCGTGGAAGACCAGTTGAAGCAAATGACATTGTTCTTCGAAAAGAACAAGAATAGACGAATAGAAGAGGTGAAAAGCCTCATAATCGGAGTTGGTTCAAGAAGAACCAACCATTCTAGAAAGAGCAAAAGGGTTCAATGTTTTTGAACAATTCCAAGAACAAAGTAATGAAGAGGTTCATATGAATTATTCACACATGAAGGAAACATGAGATCAAAACTCAATTATAATTGACGAAATATTTTCTCTCGCAATGGCTAATGAGATAATAAATGATTTTGATTTTGATCCATGAGCATTGATGAGTGTAGTCATAGACATGACTGACCAGAGTGGAAAGAAGCAATTCAAACAAAAATAGCTTCATTGGCAAAGAACCAAGTGTTTGGGCCCGTTTCTAAAACACCAAATATGTTACACCTGTTGGTTATAAGTGGATGTTTACAAGGAAACAAAATGATAAAAAATAAAGTTGCTCGATATACGGCGAGACTTGTGGCCCAAAGGATTTTCTCAAAGACCTAGGGTCGATTTTGATGAAATATATTCTCTTGTGATGGATATGATTCATTAAGGTATTCAATCACTTTGAAAGTATGTTAGGGACTTGATATGTGTATGATGGACGGAGTCACTACTTACCTATATGGCACATTGGATACCGACATTTATATGAAACTCTTTGAAGGGTTGAAATTGCCTGAAGCATTGACTGATAGCCCAAGAGATATGTATTTGATAGAGTTCCAGAATTATTTATATGGACTAAAGCAATATGGGAGAATGTGATAGAATCGTCTTAACAACTACCTTAACAGAGAGAGATATAAGAATGATATCATATGTCTATGTATATTAATTAAGAAAAAAAACCCTTTGAGTTTGTTATTCTAGTAGGGTACGTTAATGATATAAATCTGATTGAAACTTTAGAATATATCGTTAAAGCTGCATAATATCTTAAAAGGGAATTTGAGATGAAAGATTTGGAGAAAACAAGACATTATCTCGGTCTATAGATGAGGATTTGTCTGACGGTATTTTGATCCACCAATCTGTATATGTTGAGAAGCTTCTAAAACAATTTAGCACGGATAATGCTCATCCACTCAACACTACAATGGTCTTCCGATTTTTGAATCCTAAGAAAGATCCATTTCGCCCCAAAGAATATACTGAAAATATACTTGGTCCTGAAGTACCATATCTAAATTCCTTTGGGGCTTTGTTATACTTGACAGAGTGTACAAAACTAGATATATCATTTGTATTAAATGTAGTTTCCTTGTTCAACTCAAAATCCACTAAGTCACACGGGAAAATATCAAGTGTATACTTAGCCATCTAAGTAGAATAAAAGAATTGGGGTAATTATACTATAATTCCAGAGGAGTGTTTTTTCTGATCAGATATGCAGATGTGAGGTATTTACCAGATTCTCCACAAAGCTCACTCCCAAACTAAATTTTTTTCACCTATAGCGAAACAGTCATTTCCTAGTGCTCAGCGAAGCAGAATTTGGTTGCGACATACTCAAATCACTCAAAAACTATGACGCTACATGAAGCTATCTGAGAGTGCGTGTTCTTGCGATATGTTATTAAGCATGTGCAATGCTCAATTGACTTTCCTCTTCCAATTTCTCCTTCCATAATTTATAAGGATGATGCAACTTGTACTGCTCAAATAAGATGAGGTTATATCAAAGGATATAAGATCAAACACATCTCTCTGAAGTTCTTTTATACTCATGAAATCCATAAAAGTCATGAGACATATGTCAAGTAGATTTAGTCTAGTGAAAATATTGTTGATTTATTCACTAGAACTTTAGCGACATCTACTTTTGAGAGACTAGTGCATAGAATAGACATGCATCACCTTAGGAAGCAACTAAATTTCCTTGTTTGTCATCAAGGGGGACGATTTTCGTGTGTTGCACTCTTTTTCCCTTGTACAAGTTTTCCCCATAGGGTGATCTTGGAAAAGTTTTTAACGAGGCAGCTTCAAGCATATTTTGTGTGTTATTCACTTTTCCTTTTGGGTTTTGTCCCGTTGGATTTTTCGTAGGGGGTTTCTAACGAGCCAACTTGAAGCACAAATGTGGTTTCTAAGGAGGAGTATTATGAAATGGTATGTGTATGCCATGTGTGTCCACCACAATGTACGTGCCACAACTTCTTGCATGCATAATTTATTTGCAAAGATTTTATGTGTTTTTGGTATCTATAAATACATGTACTAATCCCTTGTATTAGAAATATGAATGGATGGCAATTTAGAATAAACATGAATGGAAGTTACCGATGAAATGACAAACCTTGGTCCTTTTATTCTGTAAGAACCGCCCCGGTCCATCCCGGTCGAACCGGTGAATTCTGGCGAAAGTTGACTTTTGCCGGTAAAGTCAATCAATGACTCCGGGAGTCATTTGGGACCTTTCTGGGACGTAAAAAGCTTAGCCTTCATTACGGTTAGCTTAGTTGGGTCGTTTCCTTTCAAACGGTCTCTTTTGTGAAAAAGTCAACCCGGGGTCATTTTCGGTCAAACCTTAAGTCCTAATGAATTAATTAAATGTTCCTGAGATTTAAATTGAGTAGAGGTGGTCCCCACATGGACAGTTGTCCATGTTGGCTTGGAAGGGAAGAAATGAGTGAGATTTAACCATTTTCCCCCACTTGAACCAAGGAAAGGGAGGAAACCTAAAGGGGCATTCTAGACTTTCCAAGGTTAGGTTTTAAGGCATTTTGGGACACATTTCAGCCCAACATATCACCTTGGCCGAAATTTTGGAGAGAGAGAAGGGAGAGAAAAAGCTATGGAAGCTTGAGGAGGAAGAGAGGAGGAAAAGGATTGGTCTTGACATAGTTTTCTACTCAAATCTTATCAAAAACACTAGTTTCTTCTTCTATTTCCCTTTCCCAAGGTAAATCTCTAATCCTTTTTTTTTTGTTTTTGTTGATTTTAGTTCATGGGTATTAAGGAAGAAGACATGAACATGGTTGGGTTTTGAGGTTTTGGTGTTAGATGATGATTTATGGAGAGAAAAAGGTGTTGGACGATAGATTTTAATTGGATTGTTGTGGTTTTGATGAAGACTCATCTTGGGTATTGAAGTAGAGACGTTTTTAGTACTGATTTGGAGGTTGGGAAGGTCAAAAAAGGAGGTTTTGAGGTTGTTTTTCGTGAAATCAGAGCTGGAGGAAGATGTCCAGACCCGTCACGGATCCGTGACGGGGACCGTGACGGAGGACGCCACGACTCCGTGATGGAGACCGTGACGGCGTCAGTCATGACTCCGTGAGGAGAACCGTGACGGTGCAGATCTCGGGTCCGTGACCCGAACCGTGACAGACCAGAGTTGGGCCTTTTAGGCCCATTTTGTTGGATTTCGAGTAATTGGGACGGTTATCTATAACCGAGCTCTTTTGGGGTTAATTGAGAATGTTTTCCTCGTTAGACCAATTGTGAATTACTCTTGATTCTAGTATTCAATTGTGATCCTAGACTTTGGACCCGAGCTTGGCGAAGGAGGAGACTTTTGGACCTCGTAAAGTGACTAAGCGTTTGGAAAGCGATCGACGTAGGGAAAGTAGCGAATACCGGTCTAATTACGGAAAGTTACTAGTATGCATATAGGTTTTGATTAAATGATATAACTATAGAATTGCATGCATGTTGTGACGAACGAGTGAAATGAGGGATAGCTTACGAGCCATGTCGAGCCGTAAGTTTGGGAATTGCCGTGCTGTAGAAATGCATGTGGGCCATGTCGAGCCCTTAGGTTTATGTGTTGATTGAAATGCCATGATCTATGATTGTGATGCTTGATGTATGGTTCATCCGTTGATAGATTGAGAATCATGTTATGATATGCTCGGTGTAGCGTGTTGTTATGTTTTGGGCAAGTGTGCCATGCTTGATATGACGTGAACCAATGGTTGTGATATGATCGGGTGATTGATAGACCGTGTGATGTGTTGTGGTAAGTTGACTCGGTTGGTATACAGTGGTTGAACTATGGCATTGTGATGCGTGAGACTTTCTTGATGCATGTTCCAAGAGGAGTTGTATTCCGGTATGGTACCTACACTAAGGGGGTACACTGGTGTAGGGTGGTATCTAGGCCGACGGTGTGGTCCCACGTATGAGCGGTCCCCCGGGGTGTGGTTCCGGTACGATACCTACATCGAGGGGGTATGCCGGTGTATAGTATCTAGGCTGACAGTCTGTGATTCGGTATGATGTGTCGTGATTGTGCCCCGCCAGATTCCCGGGAAGAAATTTACGCCGATACTGTGTGTTCCGGTATGATGTATTGTGACTGTGCCCCGATGCGGTTCCGGGAAGATATCTAGGCCGATGTTGTGTGTTCCAGTACGATATGATAGAGTCGGGCTGTGTACAGCCGGCGGAGTTCGGGGACTGCGGTACGAGACGTGTGATTGTTTTACTATGTATTGTATGCTTGATGATCGGATAAGTAATGTGAGTACAAGGTGATAGTGGTCATGTAAGTATGTTTGTGAGTGTGGTTAAATTCTTATGATTGAGGATTTGGTGATGTGATTCCGTGTTGTGGTTAGTGTTGTGCTTTGCTAGTATGCCCTAACTGGACGGTTACTCGTGGTGACGAGCGGACACTCATCACCTTAACTACTTTTTTCCTACTGAGCGAAAGCTCACTCCTTTACTTTGTTGTTCTACAGGTTTTGAGCGGGAAGTGGTGTAGCAGGATTCTTGGAGCTAGGGACCTAGCGAGGGTCTTAGGCTAGTCTGGTCTAGAGACGTACCCTTTATTTTGAACTAAACGTTTATTTCTGGATTTATGAGCCGTTGACCTACTTTATCAGATTTGTTACTCTCGGATTATTATTTCAGAATTTATTCCCTTTTAAATCGTTTTATTTATTTATTATTTTAGTTCACGTCTGGAGTCCGGTCAAAACCGGATTTGGGGCGTGCCAATTTGGTTTCAGAGCCTGGTTTTTCAAAAACTTCGGACCGTACGTCAATTAGGTAGGTAGAGTTAGGGCGCTAGGTTTCCGTGTGTCGGCTACACAGGTCGGAAATGTCCTATGCGTGGGACCGAGACGAAGAGAGTCTCGGGTTAGTGAAATGTCCAGTCTAAGTACCGTGTACTTGTAGTAAACCATTATGGTTGTTGTCTAGGATTGTGTTAATTGACTTGTTGTGTACTATGTTTGTGTTGAGTGCTTGTGCAGGTTGTGATTTGAATGTCCCGCATAAGCGGATGGTAAGTGTAATTTACGAATGGGTCATGCCCAATTTTCTGCAGAAACTGAAGTGTATGTACCATCACGATTTGGCTATAGGGGCCACAATAGCCGGACATGATGAGGGGATGTCAAGTGGTTACAACGTAGTTCGGGGAGGCCTGAATCGGGTTGTAACGACACGATATCGACATGAATGTTATAGTAGAAAGAGGACATGTTAAGAACTTGAATCTAAGTTGATGTTTGTCTAATGTGTAATTGTCGTGTGATGGATGCATTGTGGATTGTGTGACTTGTGTGTAACCTTGCTGATTGAGTGTTTGACCTATGTGACGCACTAGTGTGCAGACTTCTCTGGTTGTGTGAAATTGTGTGACTATACTTTACTAAATATATTATTAGTACGAGTGCGACTGTTTTGAACCGTGTGTGAACGTTAGTATTTAAGCGCGTTGTTTTATGCGAATTTAAGAAACTGAACATGTGCATTATCCGTGCAGCGGATATACGACATGACGCCTTCATACGTTCCACGAGGCACCAGGATCCGGCCAGCTGGGGGCCGAGGGCAGCCACCTGCCATTGAGTCGGCATAGGCAACGAGCGCCCAGGGTACATCCACCGACGGGCATGATAGAGTTGAGACTGGACCATAGGGACTCCCGCCCAGAGTTCCGTCTGTCACTGAGCCTACCCAGGCGGCAGCTCTGGAGGAGCTGACTCGCACTGTATAGGGCTTGGCAGCGGCTTTGCCCAGAGAGAGGCTATGGGCCCGACACCGGAGACTGTGCCTGCTGCCACTGCAGCCGCCACCGTGAGGCCTAGCCAAGTCGATAGCCACACCGCTCAGGCACTGAGAGATTTCCGCAGGTTGGGCACACCTGTCTTTTCCGGGGAGCCAGACTCGAGGCAGCCGAGAGATGGCTGGAGCGGATGACCCGCAACTTGGACACGTCGGGGATACTGGATGGTGGCATGAGAGTATTCTTTGTGACGTTCCAACTAGAGGGAGATGCATACCATTGGTGGTAGCGCGAGCAGGCGCGAGTGGGGGACGACTTTTCGCTGTTTGGATAGTGATTCCTGGAGTAGTACTTCCCACAGTCGGTATTGGATGACAGGCACCAGCAGTTCCTAGAACTGCGTCAGGAGGGGCTGACAGTGTCCGAGTACGAGGCGAGGTTCACCTCCTTGTCCCGATTTGCCTCGGAGATGGTACAGACTGAGACTCACCGCTGCAAACGGTGTGAGGGAGGGCTACGCCCTACAATTGCAGATCGGGTCGCTGTAAGAACCGCTCCCGGTCAACGCCAGTCAAATCGGCGAAAAACAGGAAAATTTAAAATTTTGGGACATACACTTAAATGAACCTAAATTTGACCCCGAGGGTCATACCGGACTTAAGTTGACCCGATATCGACCAAAGTGAGTTCTGGGGGACTCAGGGCAACTTTTTGACCAATTTGGGAAAGGTTGACTTTTTGCCGGAAAAGTCAACCGAGCTATGTTTTGGTCGTTTCAAGGACCGTTTTGGATCCAAAAAGCTTAGTCGTCATTACAGCGGTCTTAGTTGAGCCGTTTCCTTGTAGCTCGTAAAGTTTCGTAATTTCTTGGAAAATGGGCCCGTTCGGCAATTGATTCCGTCGATTGCATTGGAACCCTTGAATTATTCTAAGATCGTAGAAACGAAAACGGGAATTTTCGGAGCCCCGGAAGGGCGCTTTCCAATCCCGGGCAGATTCGCCGAGCCGGGCGAAACGGGCCTTTCCGGGCCCATTATTGACAATGTCGAGTAATTGCGAAGTTTAGGAGTGATCGACATTGTCGGGGTTGAGTTTGGGCGTCTAATTCTATAAATTCAGTTGTTGCCTACGAACTTAAAAAGTGTTTAAATTTTGATCTTGTTAGATCGTACCGACGATCGTAGAAAGGGGAAGCTAGGCGAGTGATCGCGAGCACGCCGGAGCTTAGGCATGGAATTTTTTGGAAGCGTTACGAGGTAGGGAAAAGTAGCCGGATCTCGGTTTTGACTTGGGAAAGTTAACAGTAGAAATGCATGTGACACATTGTGGTGTCGTAGGATAAGTAAGTTTATCGAACGCTAGAAATGCAGGCGATACCTAGTGGTGTCGTGTGATACGTGAATGTATCGAACAATAGAAATGCATGTGACACTTAGGAGTGTCGTAGGATGAGTGAGCTTATCGAACAATAGAAATACTGGTGGCATTCGGTTGTGCCCGGAGGTTGATTGTTTTGTTTGTGTTTGTGGGTGGCCATGAATGCCTTTGGGGGTTGGACCCGTATTATTATAGTTTGTGTGTCTTGGGTGGCCATGAGTGCCCGTGGGGAGTTGAACCCATATTTTTTTGTTTGTGTGTCTTGGGTGGCCATGAGTGCCGGTGGGGAGTTGAACCCGTATTTTACCGTTGCGTGTCTTGGGTGGTCAGGTGTGCCTTTGGTGTGTTGACCCGTGTGTTACTGTCGGTGTGTCGTGGGTGGCCATGTGTGCCTTTGGGGTGTTGACCCGTGTATTACCGTTGGTGTGTCGTGGGTGGCCATGAGTGCCTTTGGGGTGTTGACCCGTGTAATACTGTTGGTGTGTCGTGGGTGGCCATGTGTGCCTTTGGTGTGTTGACCCGTGTATTACTGTTGGTGTGTCGTGGGTGGCCATGTGGGCCTTAGGGGTGTTGACCCGTGTATTACTGTTGGTGTGTCGTGGGTGGCCATAAGTGTCTTTTGGGTGTTGAAACTTGGGTGTTGATTGTGATTGCCCGAGGTTGGGGGCCCGCCTGACAATAAAGGGGTCCTGTGGTCGCGCGCGTGGGGGTTGGCTAGCCTTCCGACTAACCATCGGTAAAGTTGTGCATTCTTCTGCGACGAGGTTGGGGGCCCGCCTGACAATTAAGGGGTTCTGTGGTCGCGCGCGTGGGGGTTCGCTAGCCTTCCGACTAACCATCGGTAAAGTTGTGAATTCTTCGTCGATGGAGGGCGGCTCCCCTTCCGACTAGCTATCGGAGAAGTATTGCGGAATATATCGCTAACAGGTCGACTGCCTGGCCTGACTGCGTTCGGGGAATGTTGCGTGGGGCAGGCTCGAGCCCAGCCGGTTAGCAACCGGCACTGAGCAGCTGGAGTGCGATCCTTTGTGATCTTGTTTTTCGTGTGCGATCCTTTGTGATCTTGGGTGTTGCGTGGTTATTAGTTGCGTTTTGGGTTGAGTTCGTAACCGTTGTGTCGGGTCTACATTACGTGTCCGGGTTTGAGTTGGTTGGGGAAAGTAACAGTTTTTCGTGTGACAGTCGGGTTACTTGAGTTTGGGGATAATAGTCCCCGGTGTTTTAATTATTGTTGGTGTTTCCAGCATTTTCTGCTAGTATGCCGTAGTCAGTCTGGTATCCATGGTGGTGAGAGAACGCTCACCCCTAGCTGCTTTTCCTACAGGTACTGGTCGCGAGACGGACTAGGGGAACTCTCGAAGCTTGAAGAGTTGGGAGTGGGAGTCCGGGTTTTTGGGGGTTTAGCGACGTACGCTTTGTTTATTTTGTCCGCTTGTTTTGGACTTACTTTTAAGTTGTAAAATATTATTTTGATTAACTAAATGGTGATTTTAAGCGGTTTATTTAAAAGGGTTTGAAAATTGTTTTATTGTTTCACCGTTCGCGTTCCGGGTTCGGTTCTACCGAATTTGGGGCGTGACAGTTTGGTATCAGAGCTCGAGGTTTCACACCTCGGACTATACGTCAATTAGGTGGGGAGAGTCGAGTCATTAAAAGTCCCGTCGTGTGTTGGTTGCGCAAGTTGGAAACCGTGTGTAGACCCGTAGTGACATGAGTCCTGTTTGTTGTTGTCTGTATGTGCAGTACTGTTGTTACTGGCATAATGATTGTGTGTTGCTGCGTGAAACGTTTTTAAGTTGTCGCGACTCGACTCAGGAGCGCTCTTGTAGTCGAACGTGACTGTGCTGATATCCAGTGGGTGCAATTTAGTTCGGGGACGCCTGGACCGGGTTTCAACTACGTGATGTCAAAAAAGTGAGATTTTATGATGAAAGGGAGAAAAGTTTTTAAATTTGTTGGCCCGGTTGGCGTGTTTTGAAATTGGTTGGCCCGATGGGCGTGTTTTGATTTTGGGTTGGCCTTGTCGGCTTGTGATTGAGGTTGGGTGACTTGATTTTGTCTGTGAATTGTTGTACGTGTGTTTGATAATTTGGTGATCGAGCGTGTGTGACGCTTAAGACTGTTTGGGGTTAAAAAGGGGTAAAAAATCGAGTCTGAAACGATTTTGGGAAACATGCATGCGCGAGCGTCACGGACCCTGTCACGGATCCGTGACGGAGCAGCGCGTTTTGGAGAGTTTTGGGCCTTCGTCACGGCTCCGTGACCCCAACTGTGACGGGGTCTGTCACGGATCCGTGATTCCTGTCTTGTTCCAACGTCTTAACTGTGCAGTTTGTGTGTTGGTTTTGAGTGGCTGTGTTCATGTTAGTGTTGGTTGTAGAGGTCGTAAGCTCGGTTTTAAAAGGGTGAGGTCTTGGGTTCGAGACTCATCAATAACTTACGGTAGTGATACAGCGCCTCGGTGTGAGAGTCTCACCACGGAGAGGGGTTAGGGTTGATGCGCTGCGGCGCCATACGAACTAGGTTTCCCTTATGTGAACGGGTGTTCGAGGTTTCCCTCACGTGAACGTGTGGTTTGAGGTTTCCTTCACGTGAGTGGGTTATTTGAGGTTTCCCTACGTGATCGGGTATTTGGGGTATTGAGGTTGTGAGCAATAGTAGTTCGCGGAGTTGAGAACATGATCCCCGTTTGAGGTTTCCCTATGTGATCGGGTAATTGGGATATTGAGGTTGTGAGCAATAGTGGCTCGCGGAGTTGAGAACATGATCCCCGTTTCAGGTTTCCCTACGTTATCGGGTAATTAGGATGTTGAGGTTGTAAGCAATAGTGGCTTGCGGAGTTGAGAATATGATCCCCATTCGAGGTTTCCCTTATGTGAGCGAGTATTTGAGGTATTGATAGCGTGAGCAGTGTGACGTTTTGGTATCAGGTTTTGAGGTAGTGGTTTGCCCTGGTTAGATTGGTAAGTCGTTAGTGCTTTACTAGTATGCCATAATCAAACGGGTGTCCGTGGAGGTGAGCAGAACGCTCATCCCCTTTACTACTTTTCTCGTAGGGGACTAGTAGCGAATATTGGTTTGGTTGCGGAAAGTTATAAGTAAACGCATATGGGATCGTGTGAGGGTTGTGCTATACCTTATCAGTGTAACTAATGGAGTATTTGTTCGATCTCTTAATTGGGCGTCATTTCTATTGGATACCGGGGCGTCACGCTCGTTTGCTTCGTCGAGTTGTGCCGAGATGTTGGGGCTGAGTTTAGAGCCGTTGAGTCTACCCCTGCGTCTGGACACGCCGGTTGGGGGTGATGTGGTGTTGACTAGGGTCTGTCGTGCCTGCGAAGTTAGAGAAGCGAACTGATACAGGAGGTTCGAGAGAGGGCTCAAGAGCCCTAGTGCTGGATCGAGACCTCACTCCGAGGTTTCGGGTATGTTCGGAGTTGGTGGGCACGACAGCGGTAGTGGAGCGAGGTCTTAGAGAGACTGCGAGAGCCGCATCATTCGCGTCTTACAGTGCACGTGGGTAGCACTAAGAGGAGCACGCATCAAGTGGCATATCTAGTGGAGCGGGGTGCGGAGAGTGGTTGCAGAGTTAGTATAGCGGTGCCTCACTCGTCAGCAGGTGAGAGCCGAACAACAGCGTCCCGCTGGATTATTACAACCACTGCGGGTTGCACAGTGGAAATGGGGGGGCACGTCACGATGTATTTCGTGAGCGGTTAGCCGAGTTCGCCTACAACGACAGCTTTCAGGCCAGTATCAGGATGGCACCGTTCAGAGCGTTGTATGGTAGGCCGGGTCGGTCGCCCGTATGCGGGGCGGAAGTGAGGAATGAGGGTTTACTGGGTCTAGAACTGGACCTAGAGACAGCTGAGTCGGTCGTGCCGAGGGGTGAGCGGTTGAATACCGCGCGGAGTCGGCAAGAGCTATGCTGACAGACGGTGCCGACCTCTCGAGTCAGCAGTCGGTGACCATGTACCCCTGGAGGTGAGTCCGAAAGGTGGACTGATGCGTTTCAACCGCGGCGGAGGCAGGTTAGCCCCGCGGTGTATCGGGCCTTTCGAGGTCTTGAGCAGAGTGGGAGCAGTTGCATACCGACTTGCACTGCCACCGCAGCTTGGGAATGTTCACGTTTCCCAGTTGCGGAAGTATAATGCGGACCCCTCGCACGTCATTAAGTGGGAAGATGTCGAGGTAACAGGTGATGTCTCGTATGAGGAGAAACCGGCTTGGGAAATGGATCCACGGGAGCAGGTCATGCGCGGAAAGGTTATCCTCTTAGAACGGGTACAGTGGCGGCACCACGAGGCTGAGTCGACTCGGGAGCGCGAGGACGAGGTTCGCGCGAAGTACCCCGACCTGTTCGACTCCTGAGGTATTTCTGTTTTAAATTTTGCAGACGAAATTCCTTTAAGGGGGTAGATTGTAAGAACCGCTCCCGGTCAACACCAGTCAAACCGGCGAAAAACAGAAATTTTTTAAATTTTGGGACAAACACTTAAATGAACCTAAATTTGACCCTGAGGGTCATACCGGACTTAAGTTGACCCCGATATCGACCAAAGTGAGTTCTGGGGGACTCAGGGCAAGTTTTAGACCAATTTGGGAAAGATTGACTTTTTGCCGGAAAAGTCAACCGAGCGACGTTTTGGTCCGTTCGAGGACCGTTTTGGATTTAAAAAGCTTAGCCGTCGTTACAGTGGTATTAGTTGCGCCGTTTCCTTGTAACCCGTGAAGTTTCGTAATTTCTTGGAAAATGGGCCCGTTCGGGACCCGAGACGGCCGAATTTCGCGAATCTGTGGGACACACTTGCCACTTGTCACACAAGTGGTGGAGTTAGGTAATATTGAACAAAACAAAGGAAGACCCATAAGGGTGTGGTCGGCCATGATTCAAAAAAAAGAGAAAAATAGAGTGTAAGAACTGCCCCGGTCGATCCCGGTAGAGCCGACGATTTCTAACCAAGTTTGACTTTTGGCCGGAAAAGTCAACCGAAGATTCAGGAAGTCATTCGGGACATTTCCGGGGCCCAAAAAGCTTAGCCGTCATCACGGTTAGCTTAGTTGGGTCGTTTCCTTCAGTTTGACTGTAATTTTGTAACGGTCAATTTCTGGTCAAACTTGGACTTTATATCGACTTTCACGACTAAAATTGGACTGCTGGAATTTCATTAATTTAAAGTGGCTCCCACAATGCCACATGGCATTGGAGGCTTGGATGAGAAGAAAAGGACTTGAAATGACCTCTTGACCCTCCCTAAAGCCCTAAAGGGATAAATCTAGCAAGGGGCCTTTGGGTCATTTAGCTTATGGGTCATTAAAGGCAATTGTTGGGCACAAATTCAGCATTTCCCCTTCATTTTGCTGCAGAGAAATTCTAAAGGGAGAGAAGAAAGGAGCTCTTGGCTTGAGCAAGAAGAAAGAGAGCAAAGATGAGGTTTTTGGATCATCCTTCCACCATTTCTCCCTCCCAAGCTTGCTAGCTTCATCTCCTACACATCCTCAAGGTATGGATGCTCTAAACTTCTCATTTCATCCACTTTCAATCTTTGGGTTTTGTGGGTTTTTGGCTCAAAGTTGAAGAACTAGCTTTGTGGTTGTTGCTTGGAGAAGAAGTAGTGAAGTAGGATGTTTGGATTGTGTTTTGGTTGAAGTTTGATGAACCCATTGAGGGTGTTGATGTTGGGTAACTTTGGATGAACGTTTTGGAGTTAAGAGGACTTGGAAATGGGGTTTTTATGGTGATTTTCGTGAAACTCGAGTTGGGGAAGAAAGGGGAAGGAACTGGTCAGGTTTGGCGCGGAACGTGACCCAGACCGGGCCAGGTGCCGGCATGGCAGGCCGCACGGAACGGGCTTGGTACCGGCATGGCACAGGACACGGAACGGACGGGAGTCCGGCACGGTACCTCACACGGTCCGTGTCGCACTCCGGGCCGGTCTGTGACGCGGTCCGTGCTGGCTACCGGGCCGGACTATGATACGGTCTGTGCCAGGTTCCGGCACGGCTAGCCACACGGTCCGTATGGCGTTCCGAATCAGACCCCCAGAACCCAAAACCCTTCCTTTTAGTCCTTTTCGATTCTTAAATCAATTCTTCAAACCTTATTTCCATTATTTGAGTGTTGTTCTGTACTTTGGGGATAAGAACATCGTTGAGTTATTAACTTTGGTCTTATGGTGGTGTAAGACCGTGGTACCGAGCAAGGAAGGAAGGAAGAACTTGGACTTGAGCTTGAAGAACGAAGAGTCACGCCGGAACCCGTGTGAAGGACGGAGTTGTGACCACCGAGTTGTCAACTGAGTTTTAGAGGTTTACCAAGAGGTAGGGAAAGTCTTAACTTCTTATTTAAACGCTTAGTATGCATGTTAGGATAATAAAATCGGAAAGGTCCTAGAATTGCCTATAGGATGCGAATAACTAGAATAACTGTCTTTCAATTATTAATAACCGGAAATGTCTAGAATACATGCTTAGGATGAAGATGACTAGTATAACTCGCTTTCAATACTTGAGAATTGATTTACTGGTAGAGAGGATGTGAAGAGCTCTCGGATTAGTTGTGTGCTAGGTTCACATGCTTGGTTGCTATTTATTAGGATAATCAAGAGTCTAATGAAACTAGTTTACTTTATGTTCGATTGGTTGAGTGTTTACTTGCTTGGTTGAGTGATTACGTGTTGAATTACTTGTTGATTGAACGGATGATCGAGTATGACTAGTTGTGCCAAGGGGCACAATTAGGTGATCGATGTACCGATGGTTCGTGACAGGTAAGTATACGGTAAGTGTGGAATGTTATTGGGTGTCTTTGTTGTGATGAAAGTGTGATTTGAGAAGTGTTCATTGTTGGATGAATTTAGGGCTTGTTTATTTATTCTTATTCTTGAAATGTTTGTCTGTTTGTTTGTTTGTTTGGTTCGGTACTACACCGGGGGGGGGGGGGGGGGGGGTAATCCGGTGTCGTTGTGGTGGTTGGAGTTTGACAGATACAATGAGATATTGGTTGAGTATTGGAGCCTGAGAGCTCGGCAGATCCCACGGGATATTGATAGATTATAGGAGCTTGAAAGCTCGGCAGATCCTACGGGATATTGATAGATTATAGGAGCTTGAAAGCTCGGGAGATCCTACGGGATATTGATAGATTATAGGAGCTTGAAAGCTCGGCAGATCCCACGGGATATTGATAGATTATAGGAGTCTGAGAGCTCGGCAGATCCTACTGGATATTGATTGATTATTGGAGCCTAAGGGCTTCGCAGATCCTACGGGATAGTGGTTGGATTACTTCATGAGAGATGGTTTCTGAGGTTTCACCCAAGGGTGTGCGTCCTACGGGATCACTATCTTGGTTCGCTATGACTGATGGTCTTTTGGAGACATTTTCGAGAATCCCGACGATGAGCGTCCCTATGGGATGGTTTCCGGTGCTCCGATGTATGTGCCTCCTCTGGACCGAGGGAAAATCTGATGTGATATGAATACTCTAGTGGATCGGAATATGGGAACCGAGGTGACACTAGAATCTATTCATGGATCGGAGGCTTGAGAAAGCAAGTGGTTGGCGTGATATCAATTACTCCCATTTAATCGTTATAATACTTTATAATAATTCTTTTATGGAACTTTTCAAGTTAAGGTTATCTTTAAGAGTACGGTGCTTACCTTATTCTATCTTGTTTATATATATTATTTCATCGTACTTATCTTATTCTATCTTGTTACATATCATTTCATTGTTAATCCTATTTTGTTGTTATTTGAGTTATCTGCTTACCCAGTACAGTATTGACCTAAGGGTTGAGTTGTTAAGGTTTTTCCTACTGAGCGTAAGCTCACCCCCCTTTGGTTTTCTTACTGTTTTACAGGCGTAGCTGATGTCTAGTGAGTTCGAGGCTCGGGAGCTTTTGGACATCTTGGGGTCTATCTTAGAGTTATGTTGGTCTTGTGTTTTAAACATTATTTATTTGACTCTTTATGTTGAGTTGTGACTCATTGGAAGTTTTGGAACTACTTATAGTTGTTGATTTGAGAGAGTTTACCTTGAGATTATAAAGGTTTTGGTATTTAATTATTGCTTTTCTACTTTTAATTCCGGTCACGTCTCGAGGACGGTCAAAACCGGATTTGGGGCGTGACGTAGAGAGAGAAAGAAGAGAGAAGGAGTAGAAGAGAAAAAGGAAAAAGGAGAGAAAAAGTTTAGGGTTTAGGGATTTCCCGACGATCCAACCAACGGATCGTCTCAACGGTTGAAGAATCGAGCTCCCGTCGTCATTCCCTACGATGAGCACCTAATCGATTTTCGTTTTGGTACGTTTAAAAGTTAGGGTTTGTGTTGAAACGAGTTAAATATAGATGAGTCGAGGTGTTGGGTTCGTTGGGAACGTTTTGGAGCGAAAAGGATCGGTTTCCGGTGACCGGAGGCTCGGGGGAGCTCCGGCCACCGTGGGTGGTGGCTGGCCGGAGCTGGGTGGTGGCTGGCCGGAGCTAGGACCGGCCACCATGATGGTGAACCGGTCCAGCCACACACGGGTCTTGATGGTTGGGTGGGGCCCACGTGTTCGGGTCTCAGGTTTTCGTGTTCGGGTGGTTTTGGACGAACCCCAAGTCGATAATTCACACCCGGAACGAGTTTTGGAACTAAATTGTGAAAGTTGGGAATTGCGGGTTTAGAAACTTTAAACGTGAATTAAATCGCTCGGAAGTCGGAAATTGATTCTGTCGATTGCATTGGAACCCTTGAATTATTCTGCAATCGTAGAAACGAAAACGGGAATTTTCGGAGCCCCGAAAGGGCGTTTTCCAATGCCAGGCAGATTCGCCGAGCCGGGCGAAACGGGCCTTTCCAGGCCCATTATTGACAATGCCGAGTAATTGGGAAGTTTAGAAGTGATCGACATTGTCGGGGTTGGGTTTGGGCGTCTAATTCTTTAAATTCAGTTGTTGCCTGCGAACTTAAAAAGTGTTTAAATTGTGATCTTGTTAGATCGTACCGACGACCGCAGAAAGGGGAAGCTAGGCGAGTTATCGCGAGCACCCCGGAGCTTAGGCATGGACTTTTGTGGAAGCGTTACGAGGTAGGGAAAAGTAGCCGGATCTCGGTTTTGACTAGGGAAAGTTAACAGTAGAAATGCATGTGACACCTAGTGGTGTCGTAGGATAAGTAAGTTTATCGAACGCTAGAAATGCAGGCGACACCTACTGGTGTCGTGTGATACGTGAATGTATCGAACAATAGAAATGCATGTGACACTTAGGAGTGTCGTAGGATGAGTGAGCTTATCGAACAATAGAAATATTGGTGGCATTCGGTTGTACTCGGAGGTTGATTGTTTTGTTTGTGTTTGTGGGTGGCCATGAGTGCCTTTGGGGGTTGGACCCGTATTATTACAGTTTGTATGTCTTGGGTGGCCATGAGTGCCCGTGGGGAGTTGAACCCATATTTTTTTGTTTGTGTGTCTTGGGTGGCCATGAGTGCCGGTGGGGAGTTATACCCGTATTTTACCGTTGCGAGTCTTGGGTGGTCAAGTGTGCCTTTAGGGTGTTGACTCGTGTGTTACTGTCGGTGTGTCGTGGGTGGCCATGTGTGCCTTTGGGGTGTTGACCCGTGTATTACCGTTGGTGTGTCGTGGGTGGCCATGAGTGCCTTTGGGGTGTTGACCCGTGTATTACCGTTGGTGTGTCGTGGGTGGCCATGTGTGCCTTTGGTGTGTTGACCCGTGTATTACTGTTGGTGTGTCGTGGGTGGCCATGTGGGCCTTTGGGGTGTTGACCCGTGTATTACTGTTGGTGTGTCGTGGGTGGCCATGAGTGCCTTTGGGGTGTTGAACCTTGGGTGTTGATTGTGATTGCCTGAGGTTGGGGGGCCGCCTGACAATAAAGGGGTCCTGTGGTCGCGCGCGTGGGGGTTGGCTAGCCTTTCGAATAACCATCGGTAAAGTTGTGCATTCTTCTGCGACGAGGTTGGGGGCCCGCCTGACAATAAAGGGGTTCTGTGGTCGCGCGCGTGAGGGTTGGCTAGCCTTCCGACTAACCTCGGTAAAGTTGTGCATTCTTCGGCGATGGAGGGCGGCTCCCCTTCCGACTAGCTATCGGAGAAGTATTGCGGAATATATCGCTAACAGGTCGACCGCCTGGCCCGACTGCGTTCGTGGAAAGTTGTGTGGGGCAGGCTCGAGCCCAGCCGGTTAGCAACCGGCACTGAGCAGTTGGAGTGCGATCCTTTGTGATCTTGTTTGCCGTGTGCGATCCTTTGTGATCTTGGGTGTTGCGTGGTTATTAGTTGCATTTTGGGTTGAGGTCATAACCGTTGTGTCGGGTCTACATTACGTGTCCGGGTCTACAGTTTTTCGTGTGACAGTCGGGTTACTTGAGTTTGGGGATAGTAGTCCCCGGTGTTTTAATTACTGTTGGTGTTTCCGGCATTTTCTGCTAGTATGTCGTAGTCAGTCTGGTATCCGTGGTGGTGAGCGAACGCTCACCCCTAGCTGCTTTTCCTACAGGTACTAGTCGCGAGACGGACTAGGGAAACTCTCGAAGCTTGAAGAGCTGGGAGCGGGAGTCCGGGTTTTTGGGGGTTTAGCGACGTACGCTTTGTTTATTTTGTCCGCTTGTTTTGGACGTACTTTTAAGTTGTAAAATATTATTTTGATTAACTAAATGGTGATTTTAAGCGGTTTACTTAAAATGGTTTGAAAATTGTTTTATTGTTTCACCGTTCGCGTTCCCGGTTCGGTTCTACCGAATTTGGGGTGTGACAGTCGCTGTTATGAGGACCCAGGTATACTCTGACCTGGTGGATCACGCACTGACAGTGGAGCGGCGCTTTCGTGAGACAGCCAGAGTTCGAGAGATCAGACCGAGCGACTCCTTGAGGCCGTCTGAGGCCCGTGACCCGAGGAGACAGATGACCTCGGGATCGTTCCAGTCCCAGACACAGCTGAGAGGGACGCGACAGGTCGGATCAGTGGCATCCGTAGGACCTGCCCCGATAGAGCGGTCGTGTTTTCGGTGCGGGCAGCAGAGCCACATGGCACGGGACTGTCCGAGGAGCAGCGGACCAGCAGATCGTCCTGCGGGCAGACCCGAGAGGAGGCACAGTGCCGGGCCGCCGCTATGCCACCAGTGCGGAAGACCTGTACACTTCGCGTCTAGGTGCCCCGATCGGTTTGGGGAGATGTCGGCCCCGTGACCACAATAGTCGCAGACTGGGCAGTCACCGCAGTTCCAGCAGCGTCAGGCTCAGGCGCAGAGAGCTCCGCGGCAGGCAGCGAGCGCGCCAGCGCCGAGGCGGCGAGCTGCACAACAGGTGGCACTTCCACCACCCCCGAGAGGCGGACCTCAGGCACCACAGGGCAGGGTGTACGCAGTCGCCGACTCTCGAGTTGAGGGACGTCACTCCGGCCATGAGGCTACTCAGGATACGTGCTTGCTTTACAATTCTTGGGCGTCTTTCTTATTTGAAACTAGAGCATCACATTCTTTCATCTCTTCTTCTTTCGCTGGTTTGTTGGGGTTGAGGGTGCAGTCGTTGAGTCGACCTTTATGTCTTTACACCCCTGTTACGGGAGAGGTAGTTCTGAGTATCGTATGTCGTGCATGTGAGATTCAAGTGGCTAATTGCCCTTTTTATAGTGATTTGCTTGTGCTGGACATGACGACATTTGACGTGATCTGGGGGATGGACTGGATGACGAAGTATCGGGCGTCGATCGAATGCTATCGACGACAGGTGACTGTAGTATCAGGCGACACGATCGTCACTTGTGTCTTGGGCAGTAGGAGCGGAGTTCTCCTGTCAGCTTGGACCGTGGGAGATGAGACGGAGACCGTGCAGAGTAGAGAGATGCCGAGAGTGGTATGTGAGTTCCCGGAGGTCTTTCCGGAGGAGATGTCAAGATTACCGCCTGCGCGCGAGGTTGAGTTCAGGATCGACTTGATACCAGGAACGGCGCCGATATCCATGGCCCCGTACTGGTTTGCACCAGCCGAGTTGGTCGAGCTGAAGAGACAACTCGAGGAGGTTAGGGAGAAGGGATTTATCCGACCGAGTGCGTCACCGTGGGGAGCACCCGCCCTTTTCGTGAAGAAGAAGGGTGGAGCGTTTAGGATGTGCATCGATTACCGAAAGTTGAACCGGGTCACGGTGAAGAACCGTTACCCGATGCCGAGGATCGATGACATGTTCGATCAGCTGAGAGGAGCGAAGTGCTTCTCGAAGATTGATCTGTGATACATGTATTATCAGTTGAGGGTTCGGGAGGAGGATGTGGTGAAGACCGCATTTCGGACTCGGTATGGACACTACGAGTTCCTGGTGATGCCGTTCGGGTCCATGAACGCGCCTGCAGCGTTCATGGACCTGATGAGCGGTATCTTCCGACCCTACTTGGACCAGTTCGTCGTGGTGTTCGTAGATGATATTCTGATTTATTCGCCGAGTGAGGAGGCGCATGAGGAGCATCTGAGGACAATATTGACATTGTTGCGCACTCACCAATTGTATGGAAACCTAGAGAAGTGCGAGTTTTGGCTTGCCGGGGTGAAGTTCCTCGGGCATGTTGTGTCCCGAGAGGGTATACTAGTCGATCCGACGAAGATCGACGCGGTCTCGAAGTGGGCACGACCCAAGAGTGTATTCGAGATCCGTAGCTTCCTAGGCTTGGCAGGATACTATCGATGATTCGTCCAAGACTTCTCACGCCTGACCGCGCCGATGACTGCCCTGACACGTAAGGGAGCCGAGTTTGTGTGGACTGATGAGTGTGAGCACTCCTTTACCGAGCTGAAGGCTCGTCTGACTACCGCACCCATGTTGATAGTGCCGGAGCGCGGGGTCGGATATGATGTGTATTTTATTGTGACCCGTACAGTGAGGGGTTGGGGTGAGTTTTGATGCATTCCGGGAAGGTAGTTGCTTATGGCTCCAGACAGTTGAAGACACATGAGCGAAACTACCAGACTCACGATCTAGAGTTGGCAGCAGTCGTCTTTGCGCTGAAGAGATGGCGACACTACTTGTATGGAGAACGATTTTGGGTGTTCTCGGATCACAAGAGTCTCAAGTACATCTTCTCCCAGCGCGACTTGAACATGCGCTAGAGGCGATGGATGGAGTTACTGGAGGAGTACGACTTCAAGATACTCTACCATCCGGGCAAGGCGAACGTCGTCGCCGATGCCCTGAGTAGGAAGTCGACTCACTTCCTTGCCGGGATATCAGTCTGTGAATGGGATATGATGGAGGAGTTGAGCACGTTTGGTCTCGAGCTCGATGAGATCATCGATGGCGTGAACATGTGTTCGTTGGTGGCGCAACCCACACTAGTCGCTCGTGTGCTGGAGGCACATGCCGAGAATGCCGAGACGACAGAGATCCGGGAGAGGATTATCAACGGTGTTGACACCGAGGGCTGGGAGCAGGATACTGATCTGGGTCTACAATACCGAGGAGGGTTGTTTGTGCCGCGCAGTTGTAGAGACGCTGTGTTGAGAGAGTCTCATTACTCCCACCTTGTTGTGCACCCGGGTGGCACCAAGATGTATCAGGATACCAGACGATAGTTCTGGTGGAGCAGGATGCGGAGAGCAGTTGCAGAGTTTGTCTCGAGATGCCTCACCTGTCAGCAGGTAAAGGCCAAGCATCAGCGTCCCGTCGGTTTATTACAGCCATTACCGATTGCGCAGTGGAAGTGGGAGCACGTCACGATGGACTTCGTGAGTGGCTTACCGAGGTCGCCGAGAAGGTCGCATTGATTCGGGATCGGTTGAGGACCGCGTAGAGTCAGAAGAGTTATGCAGATAGACGGCGCCTACCTCTTGAGTTTACAGTTGGTGATTATGTCTTTCTGATGGTGAGCCAGAAGAAGGGACTATTCCGGTTCAACCGCGGCGGAGGCAAGTTGGCCCCGCGGTTTATCGGACCTTTTGAGGTTTTGGGCAGAGTTGGAGTCATCGCTTATCGCCTTGCATTGCCACCGCAGCTCGGGAACGTTCATAACGTCTTCCACGTGTCCCAGCTGCGCAAGTAAACTGCGGACCCCTACCACGTTATTGAGTGGACAAACATCGAGGTAGTTGAGGATGTCTCGAATGAGGAGCAGCCAGTCCAGATTCTGGATACGCGAGAGCAGGTCTTGCGTTGCAAGACTATCCCACCAGTACGGGTGCAATGGCGTCACCACGGAGCAGAGTCGACCTCGGAGCGCGAGGATGAGGTTCGTGCGAAGTACCCCAGCCTGTTCGACCCTTGAGGTACGTCCGTTTTAAATTCCAAGGAAGAAATTCTTTTAAGGGAGGGTAGATTGTAAGAACCGCCCCCGGTCGATCCCGGTCGAACTGGTGAATTCTGGCGAAAGTTGACTTTTTGCTGGAAAAGTCAACCGATGACTCCGGGAGTCATTCGGGACCTTTTCGGGACCCAAAAAGCTTAGCCTTCATTACGGTTAGCTTAGTTGGGTCGTTTCCTTTCAAACGGTCTCTTTTGTGAAAAGTCAACCCGGGGTCATTTTCGGTCAAACCTTAAGTCCTAATGAATTAATTAAATGCTGCTGAGATTTAAATTGAGTAGAGGTGGTCCCCACATGGACACTTGTCCATGTTGGCTTGGAAGGGAAGAAATGAGTGAGATTTAACCATTTTGCCCAAACCTGAAAGTCGGAGTGGAACGTTGACAGTCACCAAGCAGAGACGAAATAGATCTGGTGAATAAGGACCAGATCTAGCTCCACGATAGCCATAGAAGAAAGCCCGGACGAATAGGTGACCACCGGCTACCCCAAGGCCAAAGGACGCGAGCGTCGCCGGCGGTCACAAGAGGTAGAAGAAGGCTTGAAAAGGCTCGGATCTGTGGAGAAGAAACACTAGAAAAGGGTTGGGTTGAAGAAGGGAAGGAGGGAGAGGATAGAGAGTCCTCGCCGGCAACAACCAGGCTGGAGCCACGGCGGGGTCGAGGAAATGAGGACGGTGGCTGTGTTGTGCTAGGGTTTAAAGTCGCGAGAGAGAGTCGCGACGACGTTCACCGCTCCTGCCCTGGTCCGACTCGTCTCCGACGTCGGTTAGCTGATTCTCGGTGCTTCGGTTCTCGGGGGATCCTTGACCGCCTGGTCGGAATTGGTTGCCGGCTTCATCTGGTCATAGCGAAATACTTGGTGGAGTAGTGTTCGGGGTATTTCCTCTTTGGCCTTTTTTGAACTTTATCTACCGTTGCTGTTATTTTCAGGCTGGTTTCCGGTGGTGCTGGCCATTGTGAGTAGCTCCGGCTTGATTTGTTGCTTCTCTACTTAGTTTGGACTTTATGGTCTCGGGGTCTTCTCTTTGTGCTACTCCCGTCCCGCCGATCTGTGTTTGGGGCGTGGTGGGTTGCAGTTGTTGGCCGGTTGGTTGCTGGTGGAAGTTGTGTTGTTCTTTGGGTCTGTTCCTTTGTGAGGTTCTAAGGTGGCTTTTACAGATTTTCCGTGGGAATCGCTTCTTCGACTTTTGGGTCGCTGATCTTTGTGAATCTGTTCGGTCTCTTAGGGCCACTTGGTCAGGCTCGGCTGGTCGTTTTGGCCCCGATGTCGGTGTTGCTGCCTATCGTTTTTGACGTTTCGGGTTCTTTGATTTGCAGTTTCACTCCTCTGTTTTCTCCGATGTGGGATAGTTTCCAACCGGTGGTGGTTGGGTGTTTGGCTGATGGATGATCAGCCGCTGGAGTTGAAGCCGAGAATTTGGGACTTGAACTCATTGATATTAGGCATGTGACTTTTCGTTCTGTTGGGGTTTTCGTTATCTCATCCTACTCAGGTTCCTTTGCCCTTTACCTCCCTTGCTTTGAACTAGTCTTATCTGTTTCTTTATCGGAGAAGGGATAGCTTTAGATTAGTTCAAACTCCCCTTTCTGGGCCGCTCGGAGTGTTGGCTCCCGGTGGGTTAACTTGGTTATCCGAGTTTTCCGAGCAGTGCTTGGTGGGTCAGGTTTGAGGTTCTTGTTGAGGTATTTGGCTCTTGTCTTCTGTTACCTTTGCTTGGTAGGTTCGGCTGATCTCGGGTTTGACTCCTTACTATTCGTCCCTCCGATGGCGGTTTTAGGATCACTATTTTCTGACTCCTCTTTTGGGTCGTCCGGTGGTGTTGGCCTCGGTCGGACTCTCCTTGTGAGAGTTGAGCAGTGCTCGGTGGGACTTTCTAGGTATTGGTGCGGTGATAAGTTCTCTCGTCGTTTTCACGCCGGGGATTGAGATTTCGGCAACCTTCTTTGCAACTTCGACAGTTTCCGGGAAGATCGGTCTTCACAAGCCTTTGGTCTTCTTGAGCTTCAGGATGACTCGCTGAAGTTTCTTCGGGTACTTTTCGGGTTGAGACTTGGGGGTTTCCCTTGTTCTGCTTGTTTTGTCTGGTTCCCCTCGAGGGTTGTTGACATTTCAGTGTTGGGATGCTCGTGTCTGTATTGTTGTTCATTTATCTTTGAGTTTCCCGGATTGTTGCTTGATTCGCTCGGGTCTGTAATTGTTCCCCTTTGTTGGGTTGAACTCTGGTTCTCTTTAGGTGTCGAAAATCTAGGTATGAGCCTTGTATCTGTTTGGTTTTGAGGGGTCCTTGTTGACCTACTCTGTCTGTTTGAGGGTTTTAACCCTTGTCTCTGTTTGGGAGGTTCTTTCCTTCCCTCTTTAGAATCCTCCTCGGAATCTAGAGAGCATAAACAAATTAAAATTGCTTCAAAAAAAAAAACATTTTGCCCCCACTTGAGCCAAGGAAAGGGAGGAAACCTAAAGGGGCATTCTAGACTTTCCAAGGTTAGGTTTTAAGGCATTTTGGGACACATTTCAGCCCAACATATCACCTTGGCCGAAATTTTAGAGAGAGAGAAGGGAGAGAAAAAGCTATGGAAGCTTGAAGGAGGAAGAAAGGAGGAAAAGGATTGGTCTTGACATGGTTTTCTACTCAAATCTCATCAAAAACATTAGTTTCTTCTTCTATTTCCCTTTCCTAAGGTAAATCTCGAATCCTTTTTCGTTTTTGTTGACTTTGGTTCATGGGTGTTGAGGAAGAAGACATGAACATGGTTGGGTTTTGAGGTTTTGGTGTTAGATGATGATTTATGGAGAGAAAAGGGTGTTGGATGATAGATTTTAATTGGATTGTTGTGGTTTTGATGAAGACCCATCTTGGGTATTGAAGTAGAGACGTTTTTAGGACTGATTTGGAGGTTGGGAAGGTCAAAAATGGAGGTTTTGAGGTTGTTTATCGTGAAATCGGAGCTGGAGGAAGAAGAAGGACGAAGCTGTCCAGACCCGTCACGGAGGACGTCACGGCTCCGTGACAGAGACCGTGACGGCGTCAGTCACGGCTCCGTGAGGAGAACCATGACGGCGTAGACCACGGGTCCGTGACCCGAACTGTGACAGACCAGAGTAGGGCCTTTTGGGCCCATTTTGTTGGATTTCGAGTAATTGGGACGGTTATCTATAACCGAGGTCTTTTGGGGTTAATTGGGAATGTTTTCCTCGTTAGACCAATTGTGAATTACTCTTGATTCTAGTATTCAATTGTGATCCTAGACTTTGAACCCGAGCTTGGCGGAGGAGGAGACTTTTGGACCTCGTGAAGTGACTAAGCGTTCAGAAAGCGATCGAGGTAGGGAAAGTAGCGAATACCGGTCTAATTATGGAAAGTTACTAGTATGCATATAGGTTTTGATTACATTATATAACTATAGAATGACATGCATATTGTGAGGAACGAGTGAAATGAGGGATAGCTTACGAGTCATGTCGAGCCGTAAGTTTGGGAATTGCCGTGCTGTAGAAATGCATGTGGGCCATGTCGAGCCCTTAGGTTTGTGTGTTGATTGAAATGCCATGATCTATGATTGTGATGCTTGATGTGTGGTTCATCCGTTGTTAGATTGAGAATCATGTTATGATATGCTCGGTGTAGCGTGTTGTTATGTTTTGGGAAAGTGTGCCATGCTTGATATGACGTGAACCAATGGTTGTGATATGATCGGGTGATTGATAGACTGATGTGATGTGTTGTGGTAAGTTGTCTCAGTTGGTATACCGTGGTTGAACTATGGCATTGTGATGCGTGAGACTTTCTTGATGCATGTTCCAAGGGGAGTTGTATTCCAGTATGGTACCTACACCGAGGGGGTACGCCGGTGTAGGGTGGTATCTAGGCCGACGGTGTGGTCCCACGTATGCGCGGTCCCCCGGGGTGTGGTTCCGGTACGATACCTACATTGAGGGTGTATGCCGGTGTAGAGTATCTAGGCTGACAGTCTGTGATTTGGTATGATGTGTCGTGATTGTGCCCCGACGGATTCCCCGGAAGACATATACGCCGATGATGTGTGTTTCGGTATGATGTATTGTGATTGTGCCTCGATGCGGTTATGGGAAGGTATCTAGGCCGATGTTGTATGTTCCATACGATATGATAGAGTCAGGCTGTGTACAGCCGGCGGAGTTCGGGGACTGCGGTCATGTAAGTATGTTTGATGATCGGATAAGTAATGTGAGTACAGGGTGATAGTGGTCATGTAAGTATGTTTGTGAGTGTGGTTATAGTCTTGTGACTGAGGATTGTGGTGATGTGATTCCGTGTTGTGGTAAGTGTTGTGCTTTGCTAGTATGCCCTAATTGGACGGTTACTCGTGGTGACGAGCGGACACTCATCACCTTAACTACTTTTTCCTACTGAGCGAAAGCTCACCCCTTTACTTTATTGTTTTACAGGTTTTGAGCGGGAAGTGGTGTAGCGGGATTCTCGGAGCTAGGGAGCTAGCGAGGGTCTTAGGCTAGTCTGGTCTAGAGACGTACCCTCTATTTTGAACTAAACGTTTATTGCTGGATTTATGAGCTGTTGACTCACTTTATCAGATTTGTTACTCTCGGATTATTATTTCATAATTTATTCCCTTTTAAATCATTTTATTTATTTATTATTTTAGTTCACGTCTCGAGTCCGGTCAAAACCGGATTTGGGGCGTGACATATTCTATCCAAGTTTCAAACTCTCAACGTTCTTGCTCTGCCAACAGTTTCCGCCTTCCAGTGTCGCAAACCATATTGTGTAGGGCGGCTGGAACGATCTCGAGCTCCTGCGAGACTCCTTCAAAGCCGTCTCATCCTGTTTGAGCCCATCGTCACTCCCATATTCTCTCACCCGCTCTTCGTCCAAGGACAAGTCGGAGGGAAATTGGGGTATCTCCCCGTAGCATACCCTGTAGAGGATGTCATGATAGGCTTCGACAGAGACTCATGCTCCGTCTCCTTTGCTGGCGGCAGAATGTGAAGAGGTGGTAGGTCTATCCTCATCACCCGCGGACAAGGCCCGATGGCTGGTGTCAGGATCAGCAGGACATGCCACGTCAGCAGGCAGCAGTTGGCTTCTAGAAGGCTTGCGTGGCGATTCTTTTACAACGGCTTCAGTCCACGTGGAGAGGCAGTTACAACAAACTCGCCGGACGGTTACACGACGTCACCGGAAGTAGAGTCGGCGAGAGCAGTATAAATAAGAGAGAAGCTAGATTGTAGAGGGCATTGATTGAGTACATTGTAGAATCGGTAGAGAGGGTATGAGAGGAGAGCTGTGAGCTGAATCCATACTATTTAATCCTTCATTTTCGCAATAACAAAGAGAGTTCCTATCAACTAGTATTAGAGCCTTCGATCCCCGGCGACGATGTCTCGAGCATCAAACATGGCGGAAGCAGCATGCAGAGCAGAGGAAGCCGCACGACGAGCGGTAGACGAAGGACTTCAGCAATTGCATGCACCAGTCCAAGGCCTGACAGAGCAAGTCCAGCAAATCGAACCGAGAGTGGAGGCCATTGATGGCAAGACCGAGCGCACGGAAGGTCAATTCGCAGAGATCTTGGCGTTGTTACAGGGCTTGTCAGGCAGGGTGGACCAGCTGGAGGGCAGAGGAGGTCCACGGGAGCGAGGAGCATCGGCGGGAGGCACTGGTGACACGCCGCGCCGAGTTCCGACGTCGGAACAGAGATCCATGCGAGAACAGAGACCAGATTCGCGAGGCGAGTCGCGTCTGAATGGAGAACCACGTCGACCGGCCACGCCACGAGATCGACATGGTAGCGAGGACGGGACGAGAAGGAGGACAGAGTTCGAGCCAAGGCGAGTGTCCGAACCTCGACGAGAGGATCTCAGACCTCGCTACGGCGGCGAATTTTGGACAGAAACAGAGCTTCGCCGGCACGACCAGCGAGAACCGCCACCACGCCGGGAGGAACGCCAACGGGAGCCAGACCACTGGACGGATCGGAGGCCAACACAACCAGAAGGCCCGAGACACGATCCAAACCGCCGTGAGGCACCTGCTTGGCCTGACGAGGAGGCCGACTACGGCGAGCCGTGGCCGGATCCTCGACGGCGCCATGATACGCAACAGCTAAGTTTTAAGACTCCACAATTGCAATTCCCTGTGTTTGATGGCAATGGCATCCAAGAGTGGATACGTAAGTGCGAACACTATTTTTTCCTTTGTGCAGTGGCGGAAGAAATTCGAGTCAGGCTGGCGGTGATGCATTTTGCCGGCAAGGCCGAAGTCTGGTTCCAGGACTACCGGCGAGGGAAAAGATTCATCACCTGGGACCAATTGGTGCAGGATCTCCTGTTGAAGTTCGATGACGCTCGGACAGAGGATATTGTGGCCAAATTCAAACAACTCCGGCAAGAAACCACCGTGCCGGAGTACGAGGAAAGATTCGACGCCATGAAAGGAAGAATGCTGGCCCACAACCCTCAGTTCGACGAAGCGTTCTTCGTGTCTAATTTCATCAGTGGCCTGAAGGAGCATCTGAAGATGGGAGTTGCGATGTGGGAGCCAGAGAGCCTCAGAAAAGCCATGTTTCTGGCTCGAATGGAAGAACAACGAGTGGGAGCGTCGGCCGGAACGCCAGTCACCAGAGCTTCCCCATCCTTGGCGTTGACGGTGTGACCTCGGCTCACCGGTCAGCAATGGGCACCACAACGACCAAGGGAGCAAGCATTTGGGCCTCGCCCAGGCTTTGGGCTCGGAGCAACCGGGGATGGGCCTGGACCACCAAATCAAACCGCGACCAACAAAAGGCCCTTACCCGTTCGCAATATAGACTCAGCGTACTGTGCTGAACGAAGACGCTTGGGCCTGTGTTACACTTGTCCGGCCCAGTACTCGCGAGCCCACGACTGCCCAAATAAGTGTCAAATGTTTCGGTTGACTCGCGAAGAAGAAGACGATGACGAGGCAGGAGAAGACATGGAAGAGGAAGAGGAGGCCCTGATACACGCGCCTCAACCTAGAGCCGCATTGGAAGAGATGGATTGGGTCCAGGTGCGCGAGGAATCCTTGTGCGCGGCAACCGGGACCAGAACGCCGTCCCTAAGGAATCGAGTTGTAGTGCATGGCTTCGGCGTATCGGCGTTGACAGATACAGAGGCTACCGCATGTTTTTTGGACAAGATGACAGCGAAACGCATCAGGGTAGTGGTGCTTAAAGCCCTTGAGACACACATCAAGCTGGGAGATGGTAATAGATTCGTCTGCACCAGCCAGAGCACAGTTCACTGGGAAACAGGGGCGAGCAGTTTAAGTGGGAGTTCCTGATCATGCCGTTGGGAGATTGCGACATGGTCCTGGGCACGGATTGGATGCGATCTGTCAACCCAATCACGTTCGACTTCGAACAGAGGACCATCACGATCAGAACCCAAGGGTGGGAGTGTGTGCTAAAGGAGCAAGTGGAAGAACCCACGGTGCAATTGGTCTCGGAAAAGAGTCTTCGGCGCGAATTGCACAACGGCGCGACCTTGTTCATCGCCCAATTCTGTGAAACCAAGAAACAGAGCACGACCAGAGGAACGAACCCGAGCCTACAGGGCTGTTTGGAGGCGTACGAGGATGTGTTCGAGGAGCCGAGCCATTTACCTCCTCACCGTTGGCACGACCACAAGATCCCTCTGGTGCCCGGAGCAAAACATCCGGCGGTGAAACCATACCGCTATAACCGGGAGCAGAAAGACGTCATCGAGGGAATGGTCAACGAAATGCTGAACACGGGCATTATCAAACACAACTCCAGCCCTTACTCCTTTCCGGTGCTACTCGTGAAGAAGAAAGACGGAACGTGGAGGTTTTGCATCGATTACAGGACACTCAATGAGATCACGATCCGGGACAGGTTCCCGATTCCCACGGTGGAGGAGCTGCTCGACGAACTATCTGGGAGCAGGGTGTATTCCAAAATTGACCTTCGCGCAGGCTACCATCAGATTCGAATGGATCCCGACGATGAACACAAAACAGCGTTCAGAACGCACGACGGGCACTACGAATTCAGGGTCATGCCCTTTGGGCTGACCAAAGTTTGATGAATCACGTCTTCAGAGACTACCTTCGAAAATTCGTCCTCGTGTTCTTTGACGATATTCTCGTCTACAGCAAGAGTGAAGCAGAGCATGTTGAGCATCTGGGTCTTGTCTTAGCCCGCCTCTGGGAACACTCCATGTATGCCAAACGTTCCAAATGCGATTTTATGCTCCCGGCGATCGAATACTTGGGCCATTTCATCTCCGGGGAAGGAGTAGCAACGGATCCTGAGAAGGTCCGCGCCGTGCAAGAGTGGCCTGAGCCTAAATCAATCAGAGAAGTCTGAGGGTTCCTGGGCCTCTTGGGTTACTACCGTCGTATCATTAGAGACTATGAGTTGATCGCCAGACCATTGACGGACTTGTTACGAAAGGAAAAAGGGTTCCAGTGGTCGGAGACTGAGCGGGCAAGTTTTGTCCAACTTAAGCAGGCACTGAGCTCGGCGCCAGTCCTAGCACTACCGGATTTCACGAAGACTTTCGTGGTTGAAACAGACGCATCGGAACAGAGCATCGGGGCGGTGCTAATGCAAGAGGGACGACCCATCGCCTTCCTCATCCAAGCCTTGGGCCCTCGCAACGCAGCACGCTCCACGTACGAAAAGGAGATGCTAGCCGTGATCTTGGCCGTACAACGCTGGCGCCAATACTTACATCAGGGTGAGTTCGTGATCCGTACAGACCAACATAGTCTGAAGTTTTTGATGGAACAGCGCCTCGTCACGACCTTTCAGCACAAATGGCTTGCAAAGATGCTCGGCCTCAGCTATCGCATTGAGTATAAACCGGGTTCGCAAAACAGAGTAGCTGACAGACTCTCGCGCCGGCCTCAGCAAGAGCTCCGGGAGCTAACAGTGACGGTGCCGGTCTGGATTGAGGAAATTCTCCGTAGTTATGAAGGTGACAAGGGGGCAGAGGGGCTAATACAGAGGCTGGCGGTCTCCGACCAGGCGGTGCTCAACAATGAGCTGAAACAGGGGATGCTGATATCCCAGGGAAAGATTTACATCGGAGCGGCAGCGGGCGTGAGAGTACGCATCATCAAAGCCCTTCACGAGACGGCTCTCGGGGGCCACTCAGGGGTACGAGCAACCACGAAACGTATCCAGACTCACTTCTGGTGGCCTCACATGTCCGGCGAAGTCAAGAGCTTTGTCGCCGCCTGTGATACCTGCCAGCGTTGCAAAACTGAGACTATCGCCTATCCCGGGCTCCTCCAGCCACTTACCATTCCCACGAGACCCTGGACGGACATCTCGCTCGACTTCATCGAGGGTCTACCTCACTCCGGCGGCATAGACACTATTTTGGTCGTGGTCGACCGCTTCTCTAAATACGGTCATTTCGTGGGTTTGAAGCATCCTTCACGGCGGTCGGAGTCGCCCAGGCATTCTTGGACAATGTTTATAAGCTGCATGGATCTCCCACCATCATGGTCTCCGACAGAGACCGTGTCTTCCTCAGCCAGTTCTGGCACGAGCTTTTTCGCTTGCTGGGCACGAAGTTACACACATCTATGGCTTACCACCCACAGTCCGATGGGCAAACGGAACGAGTCAATCAGTGTGTTGAAAACTTCCTCCGCCTCAACGCCCATCTGCAACCGCGCCATTGGGCGCGCTGGCTTTCCCTAGCCGAGTTTTGGTACAATACGTCGTTCCACACGGCGCTGGGCACGTCCCCGTTTCAGGTGGTCTATGGCCAACCGCCGCCCTCACCGGTCCAGTCCATCTTCACGACGAATGTTGAAGCCGTGGAGAGTTTCGCCCGCGACAGAGCAACGGCATGGGGGTTGATCCGAGACAACCTGACTCAGGCCAGGGACAGAGCCAAAGCCCAGGCCGACAAGCATCGCACGGATAGGGTCTTTAATGTCGGAGATTGGGTCTTCCTTCGCCTCCAGCCATATCGCCAATCGAGTATTGCCCTGCGCCGGAACCTGAAGCTCGCCGCACGATACTTTGGGCCGTTCCAGATCATTGCCAAGATCGGATCTGTGGCCTACACTCTGAAGTTGCCGGCGACGTCCAAAATCCACCCCACTTTTCACGTCTCTCTGCTGAAACGCAGGGTAGGCAACGCGTCGCCGGTGTCTACTGCACTCCCGGAGGTCACAGAGACGGGTCAGCTCAAGGTTGAGCCCGTCCGCATCCTTCAACAACGCCTGGTCAATCGCAACAATGGGGCCGTCGTTCAGAAACTGGTTCAGTGGTCCGAAGCTCTGCCGGAGGACGCGACTTGGGAAGACATCTCGATGCTCCGTGCTCGTTTTCCCGGCCGTTCTTTCGACGTTCAGGCTTGAGGACAAGCCTGCCATGAGGAGGGGGCAGTTGTCAGGATCAGCAGGACAGGCCACGTCAGCAGGCAGTAGCTGGCTTCTAGAAGGCTTGCGTGGCGATTCTGTTACAATGGCTTCAGTCCACGTGGAGAGGCAGTTACAACAAACTCGTCGGACGGTTACGCGACGTCACCGGAAGTAGAGCCGGCGAGAGCAGTATAAATAAGAGAGAAGCTAGATTGTAGAGGGCGTTGATTGAGTACATTGTAGAATCGGTAGAGAGGGTATGAGAGGAGAGCTCTGAGCTGAATCCATACTGTGTAATCCTTCATTTTCGCAATAACAAAGAGAGTTCCTATCAGCTGGCTCTAACTTCTCACCCTAGCACGTCCATTTCCAATCAATTCTCCTTGTCAAGGTATTCCTCTTTCTATTCCCGCCGCAGTCACTATCGTAAACTGAAAACCTCCCACTGCATTCACTATCACAAACCCTAGACACGAGAGCAAAAACGAGCACTAAAGTCTTATGTCTAAAGTTTCTTGGTCTTGATAAGTGTTAATTATACAAACATGTACTAACATTTACACGTTTTCACTTATCTATATTAATATTCAAACTCAGTAAAGAAATCTGCAATTTGTTTTTGGGGAAACCCCATGAACTTACCCGCTAATGACCTTTCGTCTCATATGCTTACCCGCTTTCACCTTTGATACCGCGTATATACCCGGTTAAAGGTCAATAATACACATATTACATGTTTCCGTTAGAAAGCCAAACGAAATCCGTTAACCATTGCACATGACTACCATGTGACTTCATTTTTTATGTAAATCCCAAATTGCCCCTAACTCTTATATGAGTTAGTTCCATTTTCTCGTTAATATATTAATGAATTAGTTTGGCTCCCCTGAGAGACAAATCATACTGTCTTCTTCGTAACACATAATCAATAAAATGAGAAGAGAGATGCGCCAGGAAGCGTGGCTCTGGAATCACAAACTCACACCGCTCTTCATCTTTGTCGTGCTTTCTCTGGTTATGTGAATCTGGATATTGATTCTATGGGCAACTCGGTTCTTTTCCGTACGAGATTTTGGGGTTTTTAGGCGCAAGGAATTTGAAAAGGTATAGAAGAAAGTCAACTTGTTACAGTTATCCTTGTTTGATTTTTCTTGTCCTCTCACTCTCTATTTGGATGGGTCTGATAAAGAGCATGGTCATTAGGAAATTTACAAATTCTCCAATGATGATGATACGTATCCGAGCTAATTCTCTGGCTTCAACCTAATTCCACTCAAGTTTATTTTATTCATAAATGCAATGAAGATCATGTTGGTAATTGTAGTGATGTTTGTCTTGTTGCTATTGATTTGGATCTGAACCTAAATTGCTATCCATCTTAAATGCATTCAAATATTAAGAACCTACGATAAATGATTGCCTATGATAGGAGAGATTCAATGAATTATGTGTGCATGATAGAAGGGATAATATGACAAGAAGGTTTTGGTGTAAAAGTTGTCGTAGATAGTCTCGCTTTTTTTATGGAAAAATAGTCAATCTGATTCCATTGTTACACTAAAAAATACGGTTTTGGTGTGTATAGATCCTCTGAAGGTTTGTTTGGAATGAGTGTGTGAATACATTCCTTTTTGTTTTTTGTTCTTATTTGTATTTCAGGTTTCAATAATTGGTGGGGATGTGTATTTTATAACGACGAATCACAAGTTTTAAGAATTTTGTATTTCCGCTAACTTTGTTGTTAGAGATGCATTTATTGATTACTCAGTCAATTATAACACGTTGATAGTGGTTTCAGAATTTTTTCGGGCGTATTCACAAGAATGAATGATTTAGAAGAGCAGTTGGAAATTGAAGAGAAGAATCCAAACATGCGTCGGTTGAAGAAATTAAAAAAACAGTAATGAAAAGGAGAAAACGGAAATCATAGAGTTACGTTGTAATGTTAGATTAATGTTTATTTTTGTTCTTGTAGTAAGTTTGGTACTGAATTTTTATTTTGGAATAATTGTAATACACTAGTTTGTTTGTTAATGAATTTGCAAAAGTAAAATGGAAAAAGAATTTTCCATGGAAAGTGAACCTGGAATATAATCTTAAGTTGTGTATAGCGTAAGAAATGTACTATACTGAACTCAAGGAACATATGTATTTTGTTAGTTATACCTAACAAGTTGAAATGAGTTTATGCCCCACCGATTAGCAGAATTCAACATCAAAGATAATAAAGTAGGCTAATGTCAAATTAACACTTATTTTTACTTCAAACATCTGAAAAGCAATACAGTTTTCTAAACAAAACTAAATAATGAACTATAATATTCTTAACACCCTATATCTATGGTAACTAAATAATGAACTATAATATTCTTAACCCCCTATATCTATGGTTGGGAGCTGTTTGGAGGCGTAGAATGCTCATTTTCAAGCTCTATTGTCCTCGTTTGTTGACTGCAAGTAACCTTTGTACCTCCATCTACTGTTCCTCTAATATGTGTTCCTCCCGCAGATGATGTAGATGGTCTTTCCTCCGAAGTCTGCAAGATGAAAATTATAATACCAGTGGAAGATTTAAGCTCTAGAGAGTAGAATTAAAAATAACTAAAGTCAGGGAAAACCTGATTTCGAATATGAGCTTCCAACTCAAATTCAGCTATTCCTTTGTCACCATACTTCTCCTTCATTCTCTGGTTCATCTCTAATGCCAACTCCTTCTGCATTTGAGCCAATCTAACCAAATCCCCCTTTTTATACAATACCTCTTCGTTTGTCAGTTTATTTCCTTCTGTGTCTTGGTTACCTGTTGTATTCTCATGTTCTCTGATGCCACCTTCTTCATCATGCATTGTCTTTGTACTTCTTTGACGTTTATTTCGTTCTTTTTGTTGTTCGGCCTTTGCTATAGCAGCCGCTCTCTTATTCTTAATTTTACTGGCAATTTCAGCGTCATCACCGATGATATTATATGTTGTCCCATTATTATTGCTTTTTAATTTACTTTTTCCCTTATGCTGCAAGTTTTCTCCATAATCCTTAGTAGAGCAAGTCCGAATGTTATGACCTTTATTCCCACATTGTCGACATGTCATTACAACTCCCATCCTCGATGTCCCCTTCGAGCTACTACCATCCCCATCAACAACCTTTTCCATAAAGCTCTTTCTCCTTCTTACTCTAGGCCTTCCAGTCGGTTTGCGAATATTGGGAGGTAGAAGTTTCATTTCACCTGGGAGAATGACTTTGACATCCTTCATGCCATGCACCGGGTTGATTTGTCCGGCATAAATTTTGTTGAAAGTGTCCACAAAATAATAGAAGTGTACCTCTTTAAATGGGTTGCATCTTGCCTTATACAATGCAGCAACACCGTGCTTGCACGGAAGGCCGCTCAATTGTCATTCTCTACACGAGCAACTCTTATCTTTTATATTCACAGTATATGTATCCTCCTTATCGGATACCTCATATAAATCCATCCTACTTTTCAACGCTTCATATTTGCTACCTTGGTTCACCAACACGTGCATCTTCTGCACTATTCTTGGGCAGAGATGGTTATGGCCTTTAATCAGCTCCTTCTTCGCACTGAACCACATCATGAGTTTTTTCCGATAAAACTCACAAAAACTTAATATTGGTAGGTCTCTCCCTTGCAACATCCAACTGTTGAATGATTCACAAATGTTGTTAGTTTGGCAGGATGAGGTAGCTCGAGGCGTGAAGAATGCTTTACACCAACTTGTCTTCGGTCTATCTCGCATCCAATTGTAGGCATTGATATTCACTTTTGCAACATCTGTCATTCTTTGCTCAAATTCTTTCTCAGTATTACTCGTAGCACACATCCAAAACATTTTCTTTAATTGCTTTGACTTGAACGTTCGGAACCAATTCTCGAACATGTGACACATACAATGTCTATGCTCTACATTTGGAATCCAATTGTTAAAAAGATCAACTAAGCCCTGCAATTCCAACAACACAAGTCATACATCAATACAAATTAAAAATAGATAGTGAACCTTCAAGTTAAAAACAATATTGGTTCTGAATAAAATATCAAGTTGAAATTAGACCTTCTGTTTGTCGCTCATGAAGACCCACCCTTTGTCTTGTCCATTGTTGAAGTCATCAAAAAGCTGAGTTAGGAACCACCGCCATGTCTCTTTATTTTCTTGTTCAACCAATGCCACTGCTAGAGGAAACATGCCATCATTAGCGTCACTTGCAACAGCTGAGAGCATGATCCCTCCGTAATAACCTTTCATGTGTGCCCCGTCAAGCCCGATGAACGGTCGACAACCCTTTTCAAACCCATCCTTCTGCGCACCATAACGCAAATACAACCTTAAGAATCTTGGGGGAACCTTGCCATCATCCATGATGGTAAATCTTGTTCCAGGATTGCACTCTAGGACTTTTTGTGCATACTTGTGTAGCATGGCATATTGATCTCCTTCATCTCCTCCATGCATTGCTCTTCCATGTTCTATGGCACGGGACAATTTCTTTTTACTGTACTCTAAACCGAGATCATCTCGGACCATTTCTTTGAAAGTAGCAATGCTTATTTTCTTGTGCGTCTTAATATATTTCAAGTACCTGCAATTGTGTCAAACATATTCAAGCAATGTAATATTCATTAACTTGTCATATTTATTAACAAACATATTTTGCGTACCTGTATGCAAGTACTTTTGAAGTCACAGCGCTATCCTGTTGAACGGGGTCACAGTTATGGTTTGCTCTCAATTTCTTCACTGACAAACAACGTTCACCTCTTAACATGCCACACCAAATATAGAAAGAGCAGCCTTCACCTTTACACACAACACCAAACCCTGTCTTTACATTTCGAGTGGGAAGAAATGAGAATCGCTTCTCAGCTGCATACATTCTAAACACAAGCCGACACACATACACGGATTCAAAACAATCTCCAACTTGTAGCTCAATATCTTTTAATTCTGACTGTAAGTCCCAAAATTTGGGTTCTCTTTCAGTAGGGGAACCAAAACCCCTTGTCCAATCCTCCATAATATCGTCTTCACATGCTAAGTCTTCTTCTTCAATTGTTTCACTTTCATTATCTTGCTCAATATCTTCATCTTCACTGTCTTGCTCGACTTCTTCATCTTCACTATCCTGATCAACTTCTTCATCTTCATTCCCTTCCTCAATTTCTTCGTTAGTTTCATCCTCATACACTAAATCTTCAATGTTAAGTTCTCCCTCACCATTTTGTATCAACTCTATGTCGATCAGTTCTTCTTCTCCAAGTATTGCATTCATTTCAGTTTCACTGTCATTCTCACTACTTTCGTCGACTAAAGCAAACCGAGAGGGCCTAACTTTTCCTCGACGCACCATATGTTCATTCCATATATACAAATCAAATCGAAGTTACTCTAAACCAAATTATAACTCAACATTATTTAATGAAGGATCAACACCATTTCAAAAACTAAGATCGCTACTTACGTTCATAGCTGTAAATTAATATGCTACATCATATTTTACTTACCACCACTCTCAACAAAAAATTTAAATCTAAGGGCAGATCAAAATGACGATGAGATTTTCAAAAATCTCTTTTACAATTATATGCTTAAATAGAAAATGTAATTGTTACTCACAATATGATAACAAACATGATATTGAATATGAGCTACCTCATTACTGTACGATTTCTACAAAAAAAATAGTATGGTTGCTATATGATCTTATACACATGACAATTAAATTAGTCATACTGCATTATATTAGTATATAAGCATTCCTATGTATGAATATATGTTCATTATTAATTTCTGGAAAAAACAGGATCACTTGATCTTGATCAGTAAGTGTATATTGTTCTTGTACTTGCTATACATATATATCTATATATATATAGAGATCACAACGATGATATGTCAAACACACAACCCAGAAAATTCAGATAGTATTGTATACTAAATAGATTGAAATAAAGAATTCACATTCTTCTAATACACGAAATCGTGCACAGGGGAAATTTTGACTTTTGTAGATAATCACTCGGTACCCAATAAATTTTGACTTTTGTAGATAATCACTCGGTACCCAATTCAAATCAGAGCAAAATCCCTACAATACCCAATTCAACAATAGAACAACTAGAACTCATTATCGATTAATAGGTAATCATAACCATATGAGATACACGAAACCATTGATCTTGGCAGAACCTCGAAGAACCATAAACACTTGCATCGAAAAATTGACAGAGCAAACTAATTTTGAATCGCCGATTACCATAAACAAGTCGAAATAGAGAATTTCCAAACCAAACAAAGAGTAGAGATAGAAATTTAATTACGTGTTCTTCAGGGATGATGTCAAGTTCACTAGTATCAGACACGTTCGTTGATGAATTCGAGTTGGGACGCCTCCTCTGAGAATCATGTACAGGAAAAGTTCTTCCCGTTTTGTTGATTCCGTGTCACAAAGAAGATAATATAGTTTGTCGTTCAGGGGAGCCAAACTGATATATAGGTTAAGGGCAATTTGGGATTTACATAAAAAATGAAGTCACATGGTAGTCATGTGCAATGGTTAACGGATTCCGTTTGGCTTTCTAACGGAAACATGTAATATGTGTATTATTGACCTTTAACCGGGTATATACACGGTATCAAAGGTGAAAGCGGGTAAGTATATGAGACGAAAAGTCATTAGCGGGTAAGTTCTTGGGGTTTCCCCTTTGTTTTTCCATCCAAATTTGTTAGGATTATCGAGCAAAATAACAAAAATACCAGTTAGTTTTCAAATCCAACCATCTAACTCTAACATTCCTCGATACCTATAATCTTAGTCCTAAAATAAAATACTTAATAAATCTAAATTTTAAAATTAAAATAAAACAGACAATAACGACATCATCGTCTTCTTTGCATCACATATATGATCTTTCAGCGACGTCATCACCACAGTCACCTTTGCCTAATCCTCGTTGATGGCTTGAACTGACCAAGCACATCACCCCTGTCGGCGATCTACTTGACTCAACTACCAAATCTTCTCGCCTTGATGACTAAGGCTCTTGACCTGACCTAACCATCGATGCTAATTACCAAAAATCTATTACACTAAGGAATACTCGAGCCGACCATCAAAAGTTTCGAGTAGAAGACATGACCGGAAAAATCGCCGCTTGATTATGGTCTCGAAGATCAAGAGATTTCATCTCTGTCGAAATCCTCTCATCTCCTACCTATTTTGATTGTTGACTGTTGCATCCAGATCTCCTCATCGACGACCTATGTCCATCGAAGAATAAGAGCAATCACGAGGAAGAAAAAAGTCGCGATCCCCACAAACTTGCAACCTAACTTTTTCGTCTCCCTCCTCTTTCCACATCAGTGCCTTCATTCAGATCTGAAACATTCATCGTCGACCTCTTATATCGTGAGACTTCATCGTTGGGATGTTAAGAACATCCACATCCCTAACATCACAAAATTTGTGATAATAAAGTGCTAGATGAGAAAGAAAGTATGCCACATAGGAAAGAAGGTACGATGTTTAGTGATGCTTAAGTATTTGTTTACAATGAAGCAATGTTAAGGCATAACTAGATTTTTTTTTTTTGTGTTTTTTAAAATCAAGTGTAATATTAAAAACATGTTATTTATTTTTGAATATAAAAGGTACACAAAATTGAGCTGCAAAAAAATATTTTTGTTAAAACATATATTTTTATAATTATGAAATTTTAAAAATATCTCAAGAATATATATTTTATAAAATTTGAAATTTGAAAAACATATCATATATTTTTAACATTGTACTTAAAAAATATCCAACTTTTTACTCTTGAAATTAAAATAAAAATTAACTTTTTAAAACCTCGAACTAAAAATATCAGATTTAATAGATGATATTTTGGAAAGGAAAAAAAGAAAACTTTAAAAGGTTATTATTATACACAATTAAATTACACGGTATTTAGAAAAACAAATTAAAGATAGGGTGACCTGGAGCTACAGACCCATGAGGTGGTACGGAGCGCAGGCCATTACCTTCGCATATCCTCTTGCAACCGAAGCGATGTTTACGCGCCATATATGTACTAACTTAGCGTAGAGTGGCTATGGATGCTCTAAGAGACTTCATCGTTGGGATGTTTGAAACCAGACATGATTTTTTAACCTTTTCCAATGAATATAAAAGATTATTTGATTTATAATTTATATAATATTTTAAAACTTAATTTATGAGATAAGAAATTTTAATTTTAAATTTTTTAAATAGAATTTGATTTTTAGGGTATGTTTATTTTAAGGTTTAGGGACTACATCAAAGTTAAAGTTCAGTTTTTTGGGTTTAGATTTAAAACTTGAGGGTTTTTAGATAAATGAGTCCAAACTAATTGATATTTTAATATTGTAAAATTTTAGAAGTTCAATGGCTGTAAATCAGAATGTTAATATACAAATGAAAATATGTAGATATTTTTTTTTGATAAGCTAAAGTTTATTAAACTTTTGCTTTCCTGAGTCAGGAAGGAAAACAAGGCTGGAGATCAACCTCAAAAAGGGATTGTCCCAAGACCAAAACAAGCTCAAAAGAGAAACGAACAAAACAAAACAAAAACAACGAAACCAAGCAGGAACAACAAGATCAAACTGTCGGCCTACTTGTCTGTGCCCTACCCGAATGTAAGCATAAAAATAGATTGGATACCGAAATAGGTGTTAAAGCTTTTCCTGTAGTTGGGTCAAAGTAGTCCTCATCCTCACTATCCTTGACGGCCTCCTCAAGACGTTGAGGTGCGTCCAAAGAATTTAAAGTTACCGCCAAAGAACAAAGATTAACCGCCTTTTTCCCAACTTTTGTGCAAAAACTCCAATTGCCCGAGCTATCCTTCTTCGCAACATCAACACTAAAGCTACCCAAATTGCCTCCTTTATCAGAAGAAGTCTTAGCTCTTGTCTGATAAAAAACCGTTGGAGAAGCAATCTTCTTTGACTGTCCCTTCTTTGGACGGCCACGTCTTTTTGGTTGAATAACATTGCTTATTGGAGATTTAAGTAGGACCTCTTTCCACGGGCTACTCTGTTGGTCCCCAGGATCACAAGCAACCACCTGATGTGAGGACTGGCCCGCTGAAAGAGTCATATCAGACGCCACCACAGCTGTATCCACCACAAGTGCCTCACTCAATTGAGTAGGCAAATCCGAATCTGTCAAGCTGGGGTTCGGATTTGGGCTGTGCACCAAATCAGGCCCAACTGAAAGCCCCACATTCTGTTGGGCCGTTGCAGAAGAATTTGGCCCGAGTTGATGAACTGCGTCTTCTTCGGCAACCTCAACCTCCTGCGTAGAAAACGGTGGAGACGAGTCGCGAATCTCGGCTGGATCTCCCAGAACGCGATCTCCGGAATTTCCTACAACTATTCCGTTGGTCTGCGGAGAAGAGCTCGTCGGAACAATAACCTCCGGCATGCTCTGTTTTCCAACAGTACGATCTCCGACCCGAGCCAAAGCAACCAGAAGAGCAAAGCCATTAAATCTGAAGCCGTTGAAAGCTTCCACCGCCTGCGCTGCTGATTCCGGCGACCGAAACTCGACGAATCCGAAGTAGACGCCTCGCCGGTTTGGCCGTTTGAGAACAGAGGCCGACACGATTTCGCCGTAGACCCCAAAGGAGTTCGTAATCCAATCCACCGATGTATCGTAAGGAAGGTTACAAACAAAGATGTTCGTTTTCGAAATCTCTGCGGCCGGATCACTTCCACGACAACTCTGTTTCACCGGAGTCGACGCATCACCTGACACGACACGAGCTCCTTTCGCGTCAGACTGTATGAATGATTCCCTGTTCCCACGATCCCGAACACGAGGGCGAGAAACCTTTGAACCAGGCTCCTTCGTCGTCGGAACAGTCGAACCACGATTACGAGCTTGTTTGTACTTCCGCTTCCAAGCTTCAGCTTCTGTCTGAGCAGCCACCAAACCTTCAGCTACTCTTCGCAGAGCCTTAGAATCAGTACCTAACGCCTCAGAGATAACAAGGAGGTCATCGGCTTGAATACTCCTCTGGCGGCGATTAGGGTGAAATACATGAGGCATACTTCTTATAACTATCCCCAGGCAACCGCTTTGTGGATAACGAAAATATGTAAATATTGGTATATGTTTATATAATTAATCATTATTTTTATGGTTTACAAGATAAACCTTTTGCTATTTTTACTGCATTGTTTATGCATCATGCAATCCCCCCCAAGCACTTCACAACGGTCAAAGCCTTCAAGAACTCGAAAGTATAAGAACGATTTTTCTTATTAATTTAGAAACTCTCTCAAAAATCTCTTCCTTGATCGGTGCAAAAGGTTTTTATCGATAAACTCGTGTTCTTCTCGATATTCTGCTTAAACCTTTTAAAACGATCGAATGCCTCGCTCTTCTCCTATAAAAGTATTGTCCACATATACATGGAGAAGTCGTCGATCAATACGAAGACATATCGATTGTTTGCCGGTGTTGGTGGTGAGATTGGTCCACACAGATCTTCGTGCACTAACTCCAACGCTTAAGAAGCATAGTAAGTCGCTTTAGCTGGAAACGATTTTCTCGTTTGTTTCCCTGCCAAGCAAGCATCACAGACCTCCTTCTCGTGTCAAACTTGCGGCATGCCTTCGACCATGTCTCTCTTGACCATGTTGTTCATCACACCAACGCTAATATGTCCAAGACGTGCATGCCAAATTCTTGTGCATCAACGCCTTGCACCAACAAACACTTAGGACAACTAACTTCCATCAGTGTTTTGTAAAGTCGGTTTGGTGATATTTCGACTCGCACTACCAGCCTCCCGCTCGAATCACTTAGAGTTGAACTGCTTCCTTTCATGTGTACTTCACACCCATTCTCCGTGGCTTGACCTAGACTGATGATATTGTGCTTTAGCTCGGGTATGTAGTATATGTCTTTGAGTGATTTTTTCTCTCCTGTCTTTCACACAAAAATATCATACCCATTCCTACAATATCAACATACGATCTGTCACAAAATTTTACCTTTCCTTTTATTTTCTCATCCAAATTCGAGAAATAATCCTTTGCTCCGTCATGTGATTGCTTGCACCATTGTCTAGACACCAGACACTTGTGTTTGGATCGTCAATATTGTAATGTTTCGGAAACACCTTATCTTCATTCAAAAGTACCATCTCGTGAACATAGAGAGCATCATCGATTACTTGAGTCTCGTTCAGGTTTGTCTCTTGGTGCTTTTGTTTTCTTTCTCAGTCAGAACAAGTAGATGCAAAGTGACCCGCCTTGTTACACACCCATCAAATCACCGTGGAAAGATCTCTTTTAGGCTTCTCATTACTTTCTATGTTGGCTCCTCCTTGGTTCTGGCCATTGAATCTACCTCTACTCATGCCTCGTCCACTTCCGCCGTGACCTCTACCTCGTGAGCCTCCATAGCCTCCTTGGTTACTTTATCGTTATTCGCCCACATGAGTTTCCCTTTATCCTCTCTTTGGGTTTCTTATACAACACGTTCTTCGTATGACTTTATCCTCCCCACTATGTCCTCAAACCCCGTTGTTTTTTAGGTCTAGGACTTGTTCAAGGGAAGCGACAATCTGAATGTATTTGCTTCTCGGAAGTGCTTTTAAGAACTTCTTCACCAACTTGGATTCTTCTATGGATTCTCCCAAAGAAGATGCTTTTGATGCAATACCGGATATCTTTCCCGCAAAGTCATCGACAGAATCGTTATGATTCATTGTCAATCTTTCAAAGTCCGCCATCAACGTTTGGAGTCTTGCCTCCTTCACACGATTTGCTCCTAGATGATGTGATTTAATGGCCTCCCAAATCTCTTTTGATGTGTTTTTCTCTTCAGCCTGTAGAATTAGGCTTTTGATGACTTTCCTGCAAAGTCATCGACATAATCGTTATGATTCATTGTCAATCTGTCAAAGTCCGCCATCAACGTTTTCAGTCTTGCCTCCTTCACACGATCTGCTCCTAGATGGTGTGATTTAATGGCCTCCCAAATCTCTTTTGATGTGCCTTGCTCTATAACCTGCAGAATTAGGCTTTCGGGAATAGATTGGAATAATATGGCTATCGCAATATCATTCTTCTTCTGGTCTTTTGAGCCTGGATCAATAGTTTCCCATACTTCATAAACTTGCATCATGACTTTCATTCTCATCGACCAAACTGTGTAGTTTGTCGATGACAACATCATACATTGAATGGACGACGGTCCAAACTCTTTTGCTTTCGCTTGTGCTGTAACCGCTTCTCCCATCTTGGATGCGCAAGTCTCCTTCTTCCGTTTTTGGTCGTGGCTTCAACCAGGATTGCTCTGATACCAATTCAAACCAGTAAAAGCCTTCAAGAACTCGAAAGTATAAGAACGACTTTTCTTATTGATTTAGAAACTCTCTCAAAACTAAATCACTCCCAAGATCTCGCAGTACTTGTGGTCTCACTCTCCACAATGACTCGTTGTACTCGTAGTACTTGTGCTCTTTCTCTCCACATAACACCCCTATTTATATAGGTTTAAGCTTGACTACTTAACTTACTAGGATTACAACTCTTATCTTTATCTCTTAGTTGTAACCTTATCTCTATCTCTTAGTTGTAACCTTATCTCTATCTATTTAGGAACAAATTTATCTCTATCTCCTTAGTTGTACAAATTATTTCTATCTTATTAGTTCTACACCTTATCTCCATCTCATTAGGAACAACTTATCCTAGAGATAGATTTTGCTGCAAATGTTGGAATTATCCAACAAAGAACATCTTCAATGTTGGGTGGTCCGCTGATGGTTTGGTGCTGGAGGAAAAGAAACGACGACGGTTCATAGACGATTTGGTGCTGGCAGAGACTGTCGACGCTGATGCAACATACAACGGCATGCGCTGGCGCCAATGACTACTTTTTCTTTGATCAATAGTTGACTCTTGAAAAAAACAAAATTAAATGCTAGTTTGTTCTAAATTATGTATTAATTCAGGTTTTTGCATAAAAAAACACACCTTTCATTACCATCTCCTCCAAAAATTGAATTCTTAGTCTCTTTATTTTTTTCATCGAAATGGCGAACAATGTCGATGCCTATGTCAACGAGCTTGTGCTCGAGTGAATATTGGAATAAGTACTTGAAGACTACATGTCCAACGAGGTCGTTCAAGGTTTTTTAGACGAAGTCATGGTCGTAGTACGACCACGGAAGAGAAGTTACATCAAATGAGACCGAGAAGCTGCGAACGAACGTTTAATGCACGACTACTTCAGTAGGAACACTGTGTACAAGGAAGTGCATTTACTTCGTCATTTCCGAATGCCAAAAGACATGTTCATCCGTATTCTCCCTATGTTGGAGGATAACGATGAGTACTTCAGGCAATGGTTTGACGTTGTGGGTAAAGTATCGTTATCTCCGTATCAAAAATATATTGTGCCCATTAGGCAATTGTGTTATGGAATTGCAGCCGATGGACTGGACGAGTACCTGAAAATAGGTGAAAGCACGACTTTGGAGTATGTGATCAAATTTTGCATGGGTATTGTTACTATCTTCAGCCCGACGTACCACGTAGACCAACACAAGCTGATATGAACTATATTTTATCGGTGAATGAAGCGTGTGGATTTCTCGAGATACTTGGTAGTCTTGACTGCATGCATTGGGAGTGGAAGAATTGTCCGACGACTTTGAGAGGCTCACATTCAAGGAGGGACCACGGGATTAGACCAGTCGTGATTCTCGAGGCGGTTGCTACACATGACTCATGGATTTGACACTCGTTCTTTGGCATAGCGGGATCCAACAATGACTTAACTATGCTTAACCATTCCAGATTGTTTGCGGATGTCATCAATGGTTGGAAACCACCATTCCAATACATGGTAAATGGTCACCAATACACACTTTCGTATTATCTTGCTAATGGTATTTACCATTCTTGGCCAGTTTTTGTGAAAACAATCTCATTGGCTCAGCGGCCAAAACACAAGAGATTTGCAAAACTCTAAGAAGCTTGCAGTCAGGATGTGGAACGAGCATTTAGGGCCCTCCAATCTCGGTTTCACATTATCACTCGGTTGAATCGAATGTGGATGCCTTCTTCCCTTGGCTTATTCATGAATCCATGTGTTATCATGCACAATATGATTATCGAGGCGAGACGTCATACATATGATGGCTTCACTGAACCAACAGATGAGGGTGGGCCAAGCGAACCAACATTCACACGAGAAATCTTTGTCCCGTCCAATTGCATGGTTAGAAACACCTAAATGGTGCAGGATGAACGTGCTCATTGTGAATTGAAGGAAGACCTCATCGAACACATTTCAACTAGATATGTCGACGCTTAATTGTATTTTCATTCTAATTATTTCGATCTCAATGTTGGAATTCAAATTATTTTCTAGGGTTAATGGCATCCGACTACCCGAAAAATATTTGGTTTTCACCTGAGTACCCTAACCAAACTTTGTGACACATAAGTACCCTAACGAAACATTTTGTGTCAACTTAGTACCCGCCATTAGTTTCTGTCTATTTCCATCCATTTTCCATCCAAACACATAAAAAGTTCAAAACACCCCTCACTAACAGTCAAATTTTCAAATTCATGCCATTGAATTTCAAAAACTATTTCCATTTATTTATTTTCTTAAAATCAGTTTATATATTTTATAAAAATTAGATTTTATTTTAAAAAATCAGATTTTATTTTTTAAAAAATAAATTTTTATTTAAAAAAATCTGTTATCATTTTAAAAATCATTTTGTTAATTTCCAATTTCACATATTACAATAATAAATAACTTAATGTTTAATTTTTTTTTTCATTTATCAGATTTTTTATTTAATTAAATTACAAAAAAAAATCACGCGTCTCACGCGTCTTCTTCGGCGAGGGAGGGGTGGATCTGACCGGGGGCTTGCCGGAACAGGGCGGATGTTAAAGCCCAATCCAACCTAAAAGCTCGAACTGATGGGTGGAGGCATCAAGATGTATATCAAGTGGCCAATATATCCACACACTTTCAATGTGGGACTCACACTTCAACACTCCCCCTCACGTGTATGACTGGACATCTACACGTGGGCCATAGCAGGACTGGACATCTGCATATGGGCCGGAGACCACAGGGTGGAGGCGACAAACAGGCCGTAGGCCGAACCAACTCTGATACCATGTTAAAGCCCAATTCAACCCAAAAGCTCGAACTGATGGGTGGAGGCATCAAGATGTATATCAAGTGGCCAATATATCCACACACGTTCAATGTGGGACTCACACTTCAACAGCGGAGGAGCTGAGTGTGGCAAAAAGAGCCGGCGATGGTCGGGGCGAGGGAAAAGGGCGAGGGGGCAGTGAATCGGAGATCCCTGAATCGGAGGTTCTGGGTCCATGGCGAGGTGCGATGAAAGTGACGAAGATCTCGAACTGGAGGCTGGGGAAGTCGATTGGTTTTGGGGCTTCATCTGTTTAGAGGACTTGGGAGCTTGTGTACCCATTGTAGAAGCATAAGTGTAAAATGATGAAAACAAAGAAGAAGTTGTTTACTTCACGAGAAAGTGAGAGAAATTGGGTGTGGAGTAAGAGCTAAGATTGTAGGGGAATGTGAGAGAAAAATCAAAAAAATGATGAAATTTATAGATGAAATTAAGATCTTGGTCACTGAAACTAGCAAGTGAATGAGTAAGGGTTTGTAGGTTTTTTGAGAAATCAAAATGGAAACTTGAAGATTCGATTTCAAAAAGAACTTAAATAAACAAGAGATTCACAGGGTAATGGGGAAAGAGTAATGAGACTGTCCAATAATTCTCTGTCAATTAATGGTAGCTTTTCTTCATTAACGGTGTTCATGTTTGGGGTTTAAAGAAATAAGGGGTACTTAGGGTATTTTAAAAAAAATGGAGTCATGTTTCAAGCACATGACCATTTTCCATCCAAAATGGATGGAAAACTAACGGCGGGTACTTAGTTGAAACAAAATGTTTCGTTAGGGTACTGATGTGTCACAAAGTTTGGTTAGGGTACTCAGGTGAAAAGCAGGTATTTTTAGGGTAGTCGGATGACATTAACCCTATTTTCTATGAAAATGTCATTGCCATTGGACATTTATACAATATAAGTTGTTACAAAAGATACAATATACAACAAAATATCAAATACATTTGGAAAAAATTATTAATTTGTTCGAGCAGCCAGCAACGCACAACCAGCCACTAGAGGACTATTGGCTGATGGTGATGGCTGATGAATAAGAGAGGGTTGAAATAATATTTTTTTAATCGAATAATCAACCCAGATAACCTACCACCGGAGATGCTTTAAAACAGTAAAACTTATTTAGCTGAAAAATCTATAACATAAGGGGAAGTCCGGAAGCCCATCATTTTGAAATACAATTGCGTGGTTTTATTAGACAAAATTGTCCCTTCTGGTCAAGGAGGGAACACAGTTACAAATATTGGTATGGAACAAATTAGGATCACTTAACCTTTTCACAATAATCAAAACTACCCAACAAAAATGCCTGATATTACATCCAACTAAGCCGCTACCTTGCTTTTCTTCCATTGCTCCACAAGTTGAACATATCCTTCAGCTGAAGTAGCAGAAAACTCAGCCAGTGAGTTGATAGCAACTGATAGTCCCTCACAAAGAGCCTCAGTTCCAACTTCAGCCATTTTCACCTCTGCTGCATCAACTTCCATGTTTCCACCGCATTCCCTCTCAGCTGACTTGAGAGACCCCATCCGAGCTGCAAGAGAATCCAGTCCATCCAGCACTGTCATCTCTTGAATGGCATCTAGAGACCTTGCCCATTGGATGCAGATCCCAAATATTGGAAGAGCCCCACTTGATAGCCGGGGAGAGAAAAAGGGTAGTTTTGATGAGTTGGGATCAGGCTGCACACACCTTAGGAGCCAACCGGCCATTGCTTGCATGTAGGATCGCTGAGAATTGATCCATGACTCGAAACAGCCTCGCCAATTCCTTATCTCTGTCTCCAGGTTGCCAGCTGAGCGTGCTAGCTTTTGTGCATCGGTACATGTCATGGAAGGGAGCTTATTCATATCAAGTTCTGAAGGTGTGCCAGCTAGTATAATCTTGGTTTCATCTAAGGCTTGCTTTTGTGTTTGATGACTATCTGCCATTTCTTTCCACATCCTCTTTAACCTGTATGTAATTTGTGAATGCGGATATCAATCTCAGTATCCATCATAACCAATGCGTAAGATATGCGTCTGTAAGTGTTATGTGCCTTGAGGCTTGTGTAGTATGTCAACTTGTCCTCTTCAAGCATATATAGTGAAAACACTATGAAAACAGTGAAGTAGATTGGTCAACTATTCTGTTCAAGCATATATAGTGAGAACATGCCTCGAAGTGTTTAGATTGGTCATGATTCATGTAGCATTTTTTCAGCTGTAGAGCATCGTTTAAAAGGCTCATGAAGTTTGTAACTATGAGAATGTTTGCCTACAGAGTGAAAATACAACGAAGTGAAAGTATATACCCTTGTAACAATTCTAGAAGTTGAGGCTGCAGCTCTTCATCCCTCAAAGCTTCAATCCTGCTCGAAACAACTTCAATTGAGTGTTTTGAAACCTTAATCCGGGTTTGTAGATCTCTAATGGCTGCCCTTGTTTTGTCCACCGCAGAGGAAGTATCTCCTCTGACATTTTGGTCTCTGAGTTGCATATATTTCTTTTCATATGCAATTCGAACCTTTTCTCCCGCCTGTTTAAACAAATAGATCAGTTTATTACGCAAGAGAAAAATCTGATAAAAAAATATGCGAGAGAAACAATCACTTCCATAACTAGCCAGTAGCTAGCATCGATTTAGCAACAATACCTCGATACTTTCATATCAAACAAAACTTGACGTGGTTAATGAATTAAGTTTTAAAAGTTGTACCCTGACTTCTTCATAGAGCTTCTTCTCCCAGGCATATAACCTGTCCAAAGTTGATTGGTGACTACCAGAAGGCATGCAAGATTTCTCTGACAAATCACTACTACTGCTTTCATAACCTTCATCTGCAAATGAGGCTGAATGGAACAATGCCACTGGATTCAACATGTTCATGCCTGCAAATATTGCTAGTTAACACTTGTAATTTCCAGCACTTGCGAATGAATATCAAAACTGACAATACAGGTCTTAGTGATGAATTCCATCCCTTCTATATAAATCTGAAATATAATGGCAGAAGTAACTACATAATACTCTCAAGTACATCCATCATTCATAGTGTTTAGGAAGTCCTTGAAATGTTATGCACAAATGCATACCAAACATTGAAACAAAGTGCGGAGAAAAAAAAAGAATAGTTCTGTAGAATTTCGATACCTGTAATTTCGCTTGAATTCGATGAGTATTGAGCTCCGCTACTCTCTATCAGAGTTAATATTTCCTTGGCTGAGTCACAGATAATTGTGAACTGAGCTTCAAGGTCTTTGATGACTTCTGTCATACTAGTTGGCCTTCGGTTAACATAAACTGTAAAATTTGGAGTCTCTTCCTTGGATTCTCCATCAAAGACTGCTGTTTCTTGATTTCCCACTTCAAGCTCCACATTTTGGCTTTGAGCTACTTCTGTACTCGTACTATCTTGGGATTGTAATGCTTTCTCTTCATGTTCGGTTTCCTTTTCACAATCTGTTTCTTTTTCCTCTCCCTTATCGTCTTTTCCCTTTTCATTTTCAACAGCAACTTCTTCTTCCCCACTGCAGTTTGTATCAACTTTATCCTTTTCTTCCTTGACATTTTCCTTCACACAAGATTCTTCTTGTTTAGTATCATTTTCTTCTTCCTGAACCTGCTTCAGTCTTCCATTTTCATCATCCTCAATCATTTGATCAAGACTACTCTGGTAGGTGTACCCATAGTAGTCTAATGATGAAAAGGGGTCCCAGAAGAAATCCCATTGCGAAGATTGAGGCAAGGCGGGTAGAAGATCAGCTTTGTTACTGGAGGAATAAGAGAAGAATGGTGAAGACATTACTGGTGAAGATTGCACAGCATAATATCCATCAACCCCACAATGGTGAACTGGGGAGTAAGCTTGAATATGAGCTATTTCTGGCGATTGAGGCCTCTCCAGGACAGAAACAGCAGAGTTCCCACCTGATTTTAGGCAGTTCACTGTGACAGTTGTATTGGGTTGTGACTGTGGAGAGAAGGATTTGGATGGTATTGTCATGAAACCAGGACTTGTTTTCTTCATTATGAATGAATCTAACAAGAACTGTTGAGGGCCATCGCCTTGTATATAATCACGAAGTGCAGCAGAAACTCTCTTCATGGATTGGATGTAGGCCACATGTTCAGCCACAAATCTGGCTCTTTGTTCAACTGCTTGCTCAATGAATCTCTTTCGGTCTCTACAAAGTTGCACTGCCTCTGCATTATCCAACCTTGAACTAGAGCATCCCATTTCAAACTTGAACCAAAGAAAGGACAAGGGATTGTTGTGAATAATAGCTCACCAGATTCACAAAGAGCTTCTTGAGCTGTCCAAACATACCCAAGTTAACTTCTTGACCTCATAATTTGTAATGCAAGAATCAATCAAACATGCACACCACAAAGGAGAGAGAGAGAGAGAGAGAGAGAGAGAGAGAGAGAGAGAGAGCAAGGAAAGCTATTCCAAAGAAACTAGGTTCAGTGATCTAAATCTAACACAAACATAACCTTTTTTGTAACCCTTCACAATACATTACAAGGATTCAAGGAACAATATTAGGAAATAGATGGTAAGAAGATTAAAGTTTAAAATGAGATCAGTGGCAATTAGCAACAATATGTACCTAGGAATGGGACTACATGCGAAGAAAATGCAAGTGAGCGAGGGAAAAGAAGAAGGAAGGTCACATGGTGATTGGTGATCTCTGTAGCTATCAAATTGCGTCAACATGAAAATTTACAAACAATTTCAAAACAGATAAACAAACCTGTATCAGAAAGTAGGAAGAATCCATACCAGGAGCACCCAAAGGGCTAAGCTAATGACCTAGTTCAATACCCATATCAGAAAGTGTTGGGATAACCAAAGAGCTTGGATTTGAAATCCAGATACTCCAAAAGATGCCATTTTTAAAATGACAACAACTACCCTATCATTAGAAATAACCATGGTTCCAAACATTATACATGAAGTCCAGTGAAGCTGAAGATGTGAAATCCCACTATTGTCTGAATCAAAACATGACATCAGAAGCCAAGTTCAACACTACAGAAGGAATTAGGCAAAAGAAAGATACCCAATACATTTCTATCTTGAGAAGTAAAAATTGAATCTATAGGGATGGTAAACCTTGGATGCCCAGAAACAAAATATGGTCAAAATCAAGGTAAGGCTACAGAAGGAGTGGGGTTTCTAAAAAATAAGAAAAAAGAAATCAATTGAAAAACTAGGTAATAAAGATAAAGCAGAGCTCCATGAAATGAACAGAGAGGTAAGGAAGAGGAAGAAGAAGAAGCTTACCTGGGTATTGGAGTGCAGAGGTTGATCACGCTCACAACAGCGGTGCCAAGTGAAATATAGAGAGAGACGTAGTGAGAAGCAACGGTCGAAAATACAAGTTAGGACGAACAAAACAAGAAGCAGAGGATCGCATCTGGGCAGGAAGAAGTATGACAAGCTTACCCTCCACATTCAAATTTATTCTCGAATGTGCCACTTCCGGTGATGAATGACCATTCTGCCCTCCCATGCACGCTCCATCGCCAGCAAAAAGGCTCCTATATCTGTTGAAAACAAGGGCATCAATAAACCGAGTGTCAATTTCTCGAAGCGGCCTTCACCTATGCCCTCTCCCTCTTATTATTATCGCGGGTAATTTATATAAAAGAGGTGAAATCGGCAACAAGCCTACAAACCACTCTTAACCTAAAAACTAGAGAACAACTCATATCCATACACACCTAACATCCAACGTTCCCCATGATGTCATATCATCACCCCAATTTCACTTCGACTCACGCCACTTTCATCCTTTCTCACACAAGGAAGGACATAATTGTAAAAACATGGTGCCGTGTGGACAAGTGTCCATTTTTTTTCTTCACCAATTCACTAATTTAATATTTCTCGATTCGTTTGAACTCCGATTAGCTTCAAACTTGCGCCAATATTTTTATTTTTTCAAGGGCTTTAAATCAAGATCAATCATGAATATATTTTGAAGCACGAAAATAAAAAGGTATATCGGAGTGATAAAAAAATGTTAAGTGTTGATAAATCTTCACTAATAAATGTTTTATGTCGGAGGTATCAAACTAGTGCTAAATATTGATAAAAACATGTACTTAGGTGATAAAAACTATGTTCAATTTTGATAATAAGTGTGATAAACTAATCATGATCAGTTTTGGAGAATGAGGTGATAAAACCAGTGTAGAGTGTTGATAAAACCAGTGTAAAGTGTTGATAAAACTAGTGCAAAGTGTTGATAAAAATTAGACAGATATAATTTCTTTAAAAACCAGCCCCGAAATAAATTTTTTTCGTGCTTCAAAAAAACCATGTGATGGGGATGATGAAGCACACGTAATTGAATGATAAACCTAGTGTTTAGTGTTGATAAAACTAGTGTTCATAAAAAGCACGCGATGAGGTGATAAAAACATGATCAGTTTTGGAAAATGAGGTGATAAAACCAGTGTAAAGTGTTGATAAAACTAGTGTAAAAGTGTTGATAAATCCAGAGCAAAGTGTTGATAAAAATTACCCAGATTTTTTTTAAAAAAAATCAACACCAATTTTTTTTTTCGTGCTTCAAAATATATTCATGACCGATCTTGATTTAAAACCCTTAAAAAAAAAACTAATGGCGCAAGTTTGAAGCCAATCGGAAGTTCAAACGAAGCGGAAAAAATTAAATTAGTGAATTGATTAAAGAAAATAACATGATAGTTTTACTAAAAAGCCCTTACCACTTATTAAAAAGTGTTGTTTTTTTTTGCAGTCAACAAGTCAACTACTCAATTGCATCTCATTCATCCATTCTTAAAATGGATGACTTAGATTGGTTCTCTAGTTTTTAGGTTAAGACATGGTTTGTATTTGATTTCTCCTCTTATATAGAAACTCTGACTTCTCCAGAAAAGAAAAAAGGAAAAAAAACATTATTTTGCCTCTCAAGTCTGTTTTTTATTAGAAGGTGCGAATTTTATTAATTATCAAAGATAAAAAAAAATACATTGAAATGCATCACGGGAAGCCTTTCATCACTGAAGAACATGTATAGAACGTACTTTCTTAGCTAACCAGTGAACAACTTTGTTTACAGTTCTTTTTACAAATTCGAGAGTTATCCCCTCGTTTTGAAGAAGGATGTGACGAATGTTCCTGATGATAATATCCACCAGGGATGCCTCTAGTGCGTGTGTATTTCGTAGATTCGTTCCCGAAGTGTATGCTTCAATCATGATCGGGGACCAGCAACCCGGAAGGGTCCCATTAGCAATTAGGCTCACGATCCCCCTGGCCTATCGGGCTATAATACTCAGACAGATTGGTTAGAGTAATGAAAAATAGAGCCATCCACATAGATGAACACCGTGACTATTGGAGGAGATACTTATCTAGACGGACAGTGAGGGGATATCGAGTGCGGAGTCACGAGGTTAGCATTTTCTTCCCGCCAGGCTGATAGGTTAGTTTTTGTAGCCGAGATCACCCCTATAGCAGTGGGCGTGATATCCCCCCCCCCCCCCCCCCACATCAGAGCATTCTGTACCTTCCATATTTCCCAAAGGACGCTAAGGATCTCTACTACCCGACTCATGTTCGTGCCCACTGTAATAGATTCCCACCATGTCTCAAACACGATATTATTCACATATGGTGAAACCCCTCCCAACTGTGCCCAACATGTTTTTGCAAAGCCACAAGATAGAAACAGATGGCCAACAGTCTCTTGAGCCTGATCACAAATAACACATATTGGAGAAACCAGAACATACCGATGAATTAGATTAGATGTCACTTGAAGGGTATCTGTAAGACACGTCCACAGAAAAACCCGTAGGCATGGTAATACTAGGATGTTCCACAAGGAGGCCCATGTGACTACAACAGTAGTTTGCCGAACCTGGTGGTGAATACGAGCTAGAACTGTATACCATGCTTTCGTCGACTAAAAACTCGTTCTATCGGTCGCCTAGTACCATTCATCTCTGCTTCTGTTATCAGAAAGAGGAACTTGACGAATATTATCCGGATCCGTAACGTCAAACAGAAGATGAATAAGATCAACGTCCCAGCAACGGGAGCCAAGAATCATGAGACCTGTGGTAGGGGGCTCCGTCCAGAATGGCTCTTGATGATTCGATTTCTAGCACTGTCCCAATCAAACATGGTGTACCTTTGATCATAGTATCTCATCCATCCTCAGTAGTGATCCGAAGGACATCATGCATGAGTTCTTGTGTTGAGAAAATACTAGTTCATATAAAGCTTGGGTTAAGCCCAATTTGTGCTTGCAAGAAATTGGTGGTTGGGAACTATCGGGCTTTGAGGACCTGACCCACTAGAGATTGAGGACGGTGAATTATGCCCCAAGGCTGTTTTCAAAGGAGAGCTGTATTCACATCTTGTAGGTGCTAAAATGTCATACCCCTACGTTCCTTCGGCATACATAACTTATCCCAATCTTGCCAAATAATTGGTCGAGCCGATTCCCCCCACCCCACCAAAATCGGGCCAGTGCGCATGAATGTGATCCACAATTCGACAGGGAACTCGAAAAACTGACATGACATAAACCGATAAGGATGTGAGGACCGATCGGATCATAACCTCCCATCCCGCCGGCGAGAGGAGTTTACCATTCTAACAACCTAATTCGCGTAAGGATCTGATCCCCTAAATAAGCCATAGCCGCATTTCGATTCTGCTTGATCATATTAGGAACCCCGAGGTATATGGATGTAGCTGAAATTTTGGCAATAAAAAGAATCCCACAACATTCTTGGTGCATAATAGCTGGCGTATTTGTGCTGAAAAATATAGATGATTTATTTAGATTAAGTACCTATCCCGACAGTTTCCCCAAAACACATAATATGTCCCAGATCTGATGTGCTTCGCTTGTAGTAGCCCTACAGAATATGTAACAATCATCAACAAAAAACATGTGTCAAAACTCAGGGGCTCCTCTAGCGACCCGAACGCCGTGGATAAAACAAACTCTATGCGCATGCTGAAGAAGATGAGATAGTACCTCCATACAAAGGAGGAATAAATAGGGGGATAAAGGATCTTCTTGGCGGATACCCCATGATAGGGTGAACCGAGGTGTTTCTCGTCCTCCCGAAGACACTTAGTGTTGGACCGTTCTCATAAAACATGCAACCAACTCAATCCAATCTGCCGAGAAGCCAAGCCTGTTCATAATAGTCAGTAAATAATCACATTAGACCCTATCATAGGCCTTACTCATGTCCAGTTTTAGAGCTATAAGACTCGTAGCACCATGTCTTTTCCTTCTTAAATTGTATACTTTCAGATGAGATGAGGACATTGTCCTGAATACAGCGGACCAAGATGAAAGAGCCCTGCGACTACGAGATCATATGTTGAAGGAGAGGACGAAGTCTATTAGTCATGACCTTTGACAGGATACGAAATATAACATTACATAGTGTAATGGGTCTTAAGTCTATAACCACGTCCGGGTTTGGTCTCTTGGGGATAAGGACAATGGAAGTGTCGTTCAGTTCTGGATCAAAACCCCTAGTCATGATAATTCCCTTGATGAAGCGGATTACCTCCTCTGCCACCATAGGCATTTAATGTTGACAGATTCAGGGGTTAAGACCATCAGGGCCTGGAGATTTGTCTTGTCCAATATTGAACACGGTAGTCTGAATCTCACAAGTAGTTCCTGGTGCCAAGAGAGACTGATTTTGTGAGATCGTAATCCGAGTGGAAAGGTTAATAGGAAAATTATCCAAATTTGGGCGACTGGAAGTGAATATGTGGTCAAAATACTCAATAATGAGCTCACACATTCTTGTGTCCAAGGTGACCAATTGTCCTATCGTACTCTTGAGTGCTACCACCACAATTATCCTATGCATATAGGAGGTTGTTGCCTGAAAGAACTTAGTGTTCCTATCCCCCTTCGCCAGCCAATGCTGCTTAGCCCTTTGGCTCCAAAAAGCCTCATAAGTACACAACGCCTCACACGGTCCGTGTCTGGTTCCGGGCCGGTGCGTCGCGCGGTCTGTGTCTGATACCGGGCCGGTCTGTGACGCGGTCCGTGTCTGGTTAAGGCACGATCCGTGACACGTTCCGGATCAGATTCTGGGCCGGACGGTGATACGGGACGGGCCGTATTCCGGGCCTGAGTTCCAGAACCGTAACCCTTCCTTTTTTAGTCTAATTTGATTCCAAGTTCGTTCCTTTGGCTCTATTTCTGTTCGTAGAGGATTGTTCTGTAATTTAAGTTGAACACCGCTCCGTTTAGTTGCTAATTTTAGTATTGTTGTGATCCAAGGCCGTGAGACCGAGCTCGAAGGAAGACGAGGACTTGGGCCCGTTAGAAGACGGAGAGGACACTAGCTCGGACGTCAACAGCAAGGAGTTTTGTTAGAGGAAGACCTTGAGGTCGGGAAAGCACTAACTCCTCGTTTAATTTAAAGAAAGCTTAGCATGCCTATAGAATAATAATAATCGGAAAGATCCTAATACGCATATAAGAGCCACTAGCATAATCGCTTTTCAATTATTAATAAACGGACAAGTCTAGTATGCATATAGGTTGTGACTCACTAGTTAATTGCTTTCAATACTTGGGAATTGCCGTGCTGGTAGATGGTCGTGATGAGCCCTAGGATTGTTTGTGCTTGCCTCACATGCCGTGTTTGCCTAATCTTTTGGATAAGATACGAGTCTAATTCAACTAGATGATCTGAATGTTTGAATTATGAATGCTTGAGCGATTAATTGATCGAATGCTTGGATGAATGATTGTATGAATGTTTGAGTGTAATTGATTGTCCTAAATGGTACATGATCGGGTGAATGATAGACCGATGGAGCGCGATTGGTAAGTATATCGGTAAGTGTAAGGTTATATTGATTCTTGTGTTGTGTATTGTTAGAATGGTGAATTGCTAAGCTTTGGTTGTTCCATGTTTGCGTAGTATGTTATTCTCTTGTGGTCTTTAAGTTGGGTTGTATACCAGTATGGCACCCACGCTGCGGTGTGGGGTAGTGCATGTAAGGTACCTACACCGAGGGGAATACCGGTGTGAGGTAGTGCCTAAGCCGATGACTTGTGATCCAGTATGGTACCTACACCGAAGGGAATACCGGTGTGGGGTAGTATCATAGCCGGTGGATTGTTTACCCTGCGGTGATGGTTATTCGTGGTTAGGCATGGTACTTACACCGAGGCGATATACCGGTGTGGGGTAGTATCATAGCCGAGAGATTGTTCGCCATGCAGGGAAGATTATGATTACTTATGGCTTCACCCCGAGTGTATGCGTCCTGCGGGAGCATTCTCAGAAGTTTATTCTGTTTTGGTCCCGATGAGCTATGGTCCTTTAGGGACGCTTCCAGAAATCCCGACGTTATGTGTCCTTTGAGGGATATTCCCGATAGTCCGATGTATATATCTCCTCTGGACCGAGGGAAAATCCGACATGACACAAAGAGTATTGTGGATCGGAGTATGGTGACTTCATGTTCCACTGTGGCATTTAAATGCTCTATCTTTAGTTGTTTGTCAAGAAGGATATTGTTTCCTTTACTTTCTAGAATTATTGCTATCTTCTTAAAGCGTTAAATACCCGTTTTGTTCCCTTATCTCAACATCTTCTTGCTTCTTCGTATTATTGAAACTCGAACGAAATTGTAAATTTCTAATTGTTAAACTTAAAGGCTGCCCTTGTTATTTATTTTCCCTACTGAGCGTAAGCTCACCCCTGTTTGTTTATTTACTGTTTTGTACAGGCTTGCTTGAGGAGTAGTGGACTCGAGGCACGGGAGCTTCTATGGGTCCGGGTGCTTTTATCATTAGAGACGTTTATGGTCATAATTTTGTTATGAACCTTATGTTTTAAAGGATTTATCGTGGAACGTATTTACTTGAGATATTCTTGATCGAAACTAAACTCAGAGATTTATAATTGATTGAGACACCTTTATTTTTATATTTATTATTGTCTTTAAGTCACGTCTCGGGTCCGGTCAATACCGGATTTGGGGCATGACACTTGGCGTCGATACTTATACATCAATGTAATGGTCGTTAGGTGCCCGTAGAATCACATCGACCCCAGTTACCCAAAACATGGCAAGTTCCTTCTATGTCTCCGAAGTCGGGACACAAAAATGTCCATGAAATCCTAGGGATTCAGCTAGGAGTAAGAAATTCTATGCAGATAAAAGGGTCTCTGATAGGAATAGAATATGAGGTTGATGATCCCTTAGAAGATGCCGCAGATGCTGCTTATGCGGACATGATCCCATCCCTTGACAGTTCCAAACCATAATCCTGAAGTCGGGCTTTTCTAGGATAAGATTCGGATTGGAAGGATTCTCGAGTCAATATCCATTCGGCGCTGGCAGTAAGGCATAAGGGTCGGCTAGGATAAATCGAATGGGGAAGGGGTCACCCCGGATCGTGGTTGAGAAATCGGCGATGCGCTAACCAGGTAGGGTGGATTGGGAAGAAGAGATGGGGGAACAGTTGGTGATGGCGGACTCAAGGGAGCGGTATAGAGGGGTTGGGATCGACACCATTGAGGCGAAGCATGACCACTAGACCTATGCTGAGAGGAGCGAGGCCGACCTTGAGAGAACAACGTCGCCTATGCTAACGGCATAGATTTCTTAGCAGAGCGAGACATCAGAACATATTCAATTACATGTATGCCTCTCAAGTCCTTGATACTTGAAGTTCGTGGCTTTCATGATCCAAGAATCAATACAGGATTGAAGTTGGGAAAGGAAGCAAACATATACAAAATATGTGAGATACATGTGTCAAAACAGAAAAGTCTGAACCAACTAGTATTAAACAACCTACTAAACTTAATACCATTATGATATGAGTTAATATAGTTATTGTTTTTAATAGCTCAGAAATTTATCAAAAAGAGACAAACTTTTCAAGAAGGAAACTAGGTGGTGAGTGGGGATGAATGTGTGTCAAATACATTTATAAAGGTGCATCGGGACATGATCATCAAGCAATATATGTTATGGTTAAGTACTGGTCGAACCCACAAGGAGTAAAGGTATCATTAGTATTTTGCAAAAACCTAGGGATGTGGCCTATCACTTCCACATACCCGAAAGGGAAACAGGTAAACATTGTTGTTTAAAGTTTAGAAAGAAATTAAATCTATATACATGCTACCACCTAAGACACGTAGCATTTGATTCACACAAAGAGTCGGTCACAGGTACAAGTAAACATGAATTCCAATTAATGTATGGCAATAGTTAATGATGGTGAAATCAAATAAATGATTTCCTTATGTTCTTAGAACACTTAAGTTCTTGTGTTGCGGTATCATGAAATCAAACTCATACTAGTCACGGGGTGAGGGAAAAAGACCATTTCCCAAACTTATATGTGAACCACCAATCATCGGAAAAAGCAATCATAATAGGGTGTAAATCTATTATCTTGAGCGAAGCTCGATCAATCATCAAACGAGAAATAATAACAAGACATGCGTGCCACTCTCGCTACCAGCTACCATAAGTAAAGATAGCTACACCACTTAGCAAATCTACTCAAATATGCCTAGTTCACTTCCTAATTCTCGAATGCAATCAATAAAGATGAACACCGAAAATAAAGTACACTACATGGAGTATCATGCACGATACTCTGATAATACAAAAGCATGAGTGGACTCTAAATAAATTGTCGAATCTACTTAGCTACGCCTAGTTCAATAACGACCGAATGCATCGATCATCAAGGAGAACTAAATAGAGCAGCGAATCACGAAGCTCTGGTAATACACAAGCATAAGTAAACTCTAAATCATGGACGAATCTAGTTAGCTATGCCTAGTTCACTTCTTGAAAACCAAACACCACCGATCAAGATGGGTTCAGTAATCAAGTAGAACTACGTAGAACATTGAATCACGATACTCTAGTAATACACAAGTGTAAGTAAATTCCATACAAGTGAAAGATCGTCTCACACTAGATTTAATCATGGATCGCTCCAAACATCAATGTACAGCGCACTTAACAATTATGGAAAATCCCCTAATCGTTCTGTCGACTTGAATCACACAAGAGAATCGAGAAAACACATCCTAGCATATCTTGTCAATATGAAATCAAGAAATGTGAATGTGGGAAATACTAGATAAGTACACTAAATGGCTAAAGTTTGTATTTTTACGAAGTCTAGCCTAGAACTTAATATACACCCAAGAGATGAAATAACTAGCACACGAAATCGGGTTTAATTAAAATCATGAACTTTTGAACACAAAGTAAGATAATCAAGCTTGAACATCAAGTAGCTTAAATATAGATTAATACTCACACAAGCAAGTGGATTCTATTTAAGCTCAAAAACCCCCAAATCATGTCATAAACATCACCAACATCAAATTAACCACAAAACCATGCATCAACTTAAAAGAAATCATCATTTACACAATACACATTACCAGAGATTCAAATCCAAGGTTGTGGATTTCAAAATCCCACCCAAACATACCAAAAAACTAACTTCACAATAAAACTAGATAATGATAGAGATGTGAAACAAGATTGGGTTGAGAAACCCAATCAAAAACTCCTCTAGCTTGCAAAGCCATCTCCAACTCTCCAAAGCTTCAACACATGGAAGTGGAGAAGTTGGAGATAGTGGGAGGCTCATGGATGCTTGAAACCTTTTTGGATCGTCAAAAATATGGTCTGAAGTGATAGATTTTGCTCCTAAAATAAAGAACACTCAAGAACAAAAGAGAAGAGAAAGACGAACAAAGAAAACAAATGCTGAAATATATATGTTGCAAATAAAAATTCAGCCTAAAAAATTTGTTCTCTCTCTATACTCCATTTATAGGTTACGACAACAAAAAACATGGAAAAAGAATTCTTATTTCTTCACAATAACGTGCGCTAGACTTAGGCGATACTGTGAGGGCGAACACAAGATGCGAGCTGTGCAACCTGTAGATGAGCGGCTGAGATCACGCGAAGGGCGTAGGTCAACGCTGTTAACTGAGTCAACGAAATAGTTAGCCTAATGTCTGGGTGTGATCTGCTGGTGCATGGGAAGACCGCAAACTACGGTATACTGGATTGATTAGGGTAAGGTCAATACGTGTCCCAGTAGATGTGCGCCACGTGTCCTTGACTTCGGCTTATTCCAATTTTAAATTTTACGCTTTTTAGCTCGTATCCGCTCTGCTTGATCTCTGATTTGGGTCGTTCTTTCGCCAGTATTTTTCTTTTCTCAAAGCATACAAAATAACACCATTAATGAATATATTTTAAACATTTTAAAAATATAAACGAGAAACGAGGTTTTGCATAATTATTAGTAAACGCTAAAAACATAAAAATGAGGCACAAACCAGATAAAAATATAGAGAAAATGGTCAAATTAACTAGCACAAATTTACGCTCATCACCAGAACACGATTACAATAGAACTACCAAGCGGAGCTAAAAGACATAACCTTTTAAAACAAAAAATGAAACAACCGAACGAAGCACTCCCAAGCGAAGAATGGAAAATCTATAATCTTGAGTTGGGTTCTTATTAGAATTATACCCTCTACTTTTCTCTAAAAAGAAAACTCTCTACTTTTATTTCTTATTCTTCATTTCACTATTGAACTTCACGACTGTCAATCTCATATACCGCAAACTAATGCAGCTGAATAACAAACATAATAAATAATATATGCCTATTTGATCATTTGGATAGTATATCTAAACTTATTATCAAATTATTACTTGATGACCAGTGTGTAAAACTATATGGGGTGTCAATAATATTTTGGATCTGCATGTATGGAAAATGTAGCTAGCAAGGAGGATTTTATCGTCACTTTCAAACATCACATTTATAGGAGTTGTCTCTACATGTGGCGTAGATTGTTTGATTTGATGACCTATTGGTTTGGGTTAACCACTACTCTTACTCTTCCTTGAATCATGAGACATGATATAGAAGATTCTAGAAATTAAGTCGTCTCATCAAAGATACATGAAAATTTGGATGAATTTTGTCCTGTTGGTACTTTGCATTGTACTTTTTTTTTATCGACAAAGCATAATGAAATTTTATAAACCCTCTTTTGAGGTGAAAAAAAGATTACAAGGAACCTAGATCTAGCTACAGATCTTCAAAAGAAACCCCAAATCGATAAAAGCCGACTTTTAAAGGAATCAACAAGAAAACCACTAAAAGAACAACTAAACAAGACAAAGACTGCAAACACCAGCAACAACCAAGATAAACCACCAAGAAGCAACCTAACCAGACAAGCTTACAACCAGAATACAAAAACAAGGAACCACAAAAAAAACAACCACCACCAAGATTACAGATGATACAAAGACAGCGGGTCAGGTACCCGTAAGCAACCACCAAGAAGCCCTGAAAGCGAAGAAAACTAGGACTAGCCACCTGAAAAGAGCCCCAACAAGCACGGAAGGGGAGGCACCCGAACACCCGACCGAACAAGCAGACAAATTCTAATCCAATACCTGTCGGGATTGAACTACTCCAACCCTAAGCCCAAACAATTCCAAACTGATAAATTCTGAACAGGGCTAACATTGCACTAAGAACTCGCCGGCGGCCAACCCCTTGACCGGCGAGATCGACCTACACAGGGTCGAGAAGATGCGAACTCTATCAGAATGAAAAAGCAGGAAAAAGGGGGGTGAACTAACCCAACAAGAAGAGGGAGAAGAGAAAACCTTAGAAGAAGATCATCATTCAACACCCCAAGGCTGTACCCGATCCTCCTTGTCGCGCCCCAATTTCAGTAAAACCGAACTCGGGACGCGAACGTTTAAAATAATAAAACAATTGAAACATGTTTTGAATAAACACTTTAAAATCACCATTTAGTTAATCAAAATAATATTTACAACTCAAAAACGTCCCACAAATGGACAAAGTATAAGGTATCCGTCACTAGACTCAAAATATAAAACCCGGACTCCGCTCCTAGCTCCACAAGCTTCGAGAGCTCACCTAGTCCGTCATGTGATCAGTACCTGTAGGAAAAGCAGCTAGGGGTGAGCGTTCGCTCACCACCACAGATAACAGAATGACTACGGCATAATTAGAAGACAATGCCGATAACACCAACAACAAACTCAACACCGGGGAACACTATCCCCAACCCAAGTACTCCGACTGGCACACACCCACTGTTACCTTCCTCGACCCACTCAACACGCTGACACTTAAAGTAGACCTGACACAACGATTGACGACCTCCTCCAAAGACACGACAGACAACCACGTAACACCCAAGATCACGAAGGATCGCACACCAAAGAAGATCACAAAGGATCGCACGCCAACTGCTCAGTAACCTCCCTCACTCACGCGCTTTGCCGAACCACTCAGGCCAGGCGGTCGACCTGTCTCAGTAACCTCTCTCACTCACGCGCTTTGCCGAACCACTCAGGCCAGGCGGTCGACCTGTCTTAGTAACCTCTCTCACTCACGCGCTTTGCCGAACCACTCAGGCCAGGCGGTCGACCTGTCTCAGTAACCTCTCTCACTCACGCGCTTTGCCGAACCACTCAGGCCAGGCGATCGACCTGTCTCAATAACCTCTCTTACTCACGCGCTTCCCCGACACAAAGTCGGGCCAGGCGGTCGACCTGTCTCAGTAACCTCTCTCACTCAGGTAACCACAATCACAATCACAAGCAAGTTCAACAAACAGCAACAACACAGGTTCAACACTCCACAGGCACTCATGGCCACACAAGACACCAACAGTAAAACACAGACTCAACAACCCCACGGGCACTCACGGCCTCCCAAGACACGCCAACAGTAACTCACGGGCTCAACAACCCCACGGGCACTCGCGGCCTCCCAAGACACACCAACGGTAACTCACGGGCTCAACAACTCCACGGGCACTCACGGCCTCTCAAGATACACCAAACAGTAAAGTAACACGGGTTCAACAACCCAACGGGCACTCATGGCCACCCAAGACACAAACAATAAAGTAACACGGGTTCAACAACCCAACAAGCACTCACGACCTCCCAAGACACACCAACAGTAACTCACAGGCTCAACAACCCCACGGGCACTCGCGGCCTCCCAAGACACACCAACGGTAACTCACGGGCTCAACAACCCCACGGGCACTCACGACCTCCCAAGATACACCAAACAGTAAAGTAACACGGGTTCAACAACCCAACGGGCACTCATGGACACCCAAGACACAAACAATAATTCAAGGTTTCCTAGGCACTCGACGGAATCGAATTCCGACTTCGGAGTCATTTAATTAGCGTTTAAAGTTTCTAAACCCGTCAATTACAACTTTCACAATTTAATTCCAAATTTCGATCCGGTTATAGATTAATGATTCGGGGAACGTCCTAAACCACCCGAACACGAAAACCCGATACCTGGGCATGTGGGCCCCACACAGCCATAATGGGAAAATTCCCTTTTCGCCCCAAAACGTTCCTAACGAACTCCAAACCTCAACCATTCATCTTTAAACCAATCTTAAACAAAACCCAACCTTAATCAACCCATTTAAACTCAAACCCTAAAATTCAAACGTTCCAAAACGAAAATCGATTAGGTGCTCACCGTAGGGAATGACGACAGGATGACGAATCTTCAATCGTTGAGTCGATCGGTCGGTCGGATCGTCGGGAAATCACCAAAATCTCCCCTTTTCTTTCCTTTTCTCTCCTTCCCTTTCTCTCTCTTCTTTCTCTCTCCATTTCTCTACTTTTTGCTGAATTGCCGTGTATCACCAATTCATCCCCCTTTTGTTTTGTTTTAAAAATCAAAACTAATACTTAATTACAAAACTAACACTTAAAAGTAGTCTTCTCTTGTCTTGTCCAACAAACCTAACACCACCACATTGGTGACATGTGGCAAGTGGGTCCCACAACTTTTTGGAAAATATCTTCTAGATATTTTCCAATCAGATTCGCGAAATTCGGCCGTTTCGGGCCCCGAACGGGCACTTTTTCCAAGAAATTACGAAACTTCACGGGCTACAAGGAAACGGCTCAACTAAGACCGCTGCGACGACGGCTAAGCTTTTTGGATCCAAAACGGTCCTCGAATGGACCAAAACGTTGCTCGGTTGACTTTTCCAGCGAAAAGTCAACATTTCCCAAACTGATCAGAAAGTTGCCCTGAGTCCCCCGGAACTCGCCTTGGTCGATAACGGGGTCAACTTAAGTCTTGTATGATCCTTGGGGTCAATCTTAGGTTTAATCAAATGTCTGCTTAAAAATTTTAAATTTTCCTGTTTTTCGCAGATTTGACTGGCGTTGACCGGGAGTGGTTATTACACTCCTCATATTCCGGCTAACCCCGAGAATGCCGAAGACGAGGACACTATAATTTCTTCCTGGCACACAGTAGACTTAAGAGGTTGTGTGATCAGATCTCCTCAGCACGAACAACAGGCATGGAGCACAAGTTGCAACGCAGCTACGGAGGCGAAGGCCATGTGGACGGCGGAGAATTGGGGCAAAAGAGCAAACGGCCGGGGAAGCATAGAAAGGTTCGGCCCGGCCACCACAACAACAGATCTAAGTCGAAAAACGCAGATCCATACCGGATCGGTGACCCAAGCTTCTGATCTGCCGACTTAGACACACGAAGAAGAAACAACAAGGTTTGAGGAGAACTCCACCGACGAGATGCGAGGACGGTGCGGCCGGCCAGCGCTTGTGGAGGAAACAGAGGGCAGAGGTATTTTGAAGCTCAGGGTAGAGAAAGCTTTGGATTCACGAGGAGAAAGGAGCAAGTTTTGGAACCTCGCCGGCAACAGCCACAGCCGTGATGGCCGTGGCCGTCACCCGCGAGGGAGAAGGTAGGCGGCGGGGGATGTGTTTTAGGGTTAGGAAGGTTGAAGACACGGTTCCCAAGTCAGATCGTTTTTTTCTTTATTGTAGTACAGTTAGTCTTTTGACTACACATTTATGAGAGCATGTATAGTTGGTCGAACAGTATCATGAACCACAAACTAATTTGTATTTCAGCGGTTCGTGAGTCGCGGGTCGGCGCGCTATGGAACTTTGGTTACGCGACTTGCGAATCGTTAAAACGCGGTTCGCTGTGCGATGCACGACTCGCGCTCCGGTATCATGCCCCGTAGTTCGTGCGAACCGAGTAGCAGCGCCAACCAATCACACGGGGACACGTGGCCTTGAGGAGGAAAAAAATTCCGACCGTTGGTAACGGTCGGAAAATAACGGTAAGAAATTAAAAGGATTAATAAAAGTTGAAATTCATTATTTCGAGGTCCAAATTAATGTATGTTATTTTTTTGTTAACTTTGTCAAATTTATTTTAATTTATATAATATTTGTTGTTTTAATAATTTTTTTAATAAAATCAGGAAAATATCCAATCAGCATCCATTCACACTACAGTTTAATGATACAGTTTGATTCACTGTGGAGCACAGTTCATTTCAAGAGTTGTCAACCATTATTTTATACAGTTTGATAATATGGTTTAATGATACAACTCTCACGGACAAGCCCGTTTATGGGTTTGGAGGTAAAATATGTAGAAGAGAGAGATGAGCCCATTAAGAAGAGTGATAAGGGCTAGCCCATTTTGGGCGAATTTGATAAGTAGAGAATGAATTAGAATTTTTTGTAGAGAGTGAGATTTGAACCCGGGTCCGTGAGGTGTCAAGCTCTGATACCATATTTGAAGACCAACTCAACTAAAAGCTTAAGCTGATAGTTGAAGGCCCAATTATAATAATATTCTAACATTAACTTGACACTCTGAGAATTAACCCTCAGAATGGCACGACAAGCGTACCGGTCGTCAAGTAGTATTCGGGGTTTAAGTCTGAGATATCGTACCCAAGGGAGAAATTAGACAAGCAATTTAGTTAATTAACTCGATGGTCAAGCTATTCCTATAATGGTCTTTGGTTTTGTTTTAGAAAATAATAAGTTCATGCAAGTAATTAGGATATATGAATGATCCGAAAACAAAGCACAAAATCACAGCGAGATTGTAAATCAGAGATAAAGAAACGATCTAGGACATTAACGGGGTTCGAATGTGATGAACAACTTAACATGGTTTCGTATACATTCGCAACTAATATTAGTCTAAGGGCAACGGGAATTCTCTCAATGTAGTCCTACCCATCTCTCGATCGTATTAGGAACCTAATATACTCAGTCCACCTAATTATATCTAATATAGGTGTAGAGCGGTATATAGCATTGTAATCTATGAATTCCTCTAACTTTCGGGTTTTACTCCTATAGTTATTGCACTCGTGTCAGTCTAACCATATTCTGGCTTAGATTAAAACCCGAGCTATCTAATTCCTTTTTCCTCTTCTTAACCTCATTTCTCAATTGTTGGTTAACAAGATTAAATCATACATGTATGTGATCAGGGTAATGTAGCATTACGAAAGGAATTAAATAAACACTTTCCTAGATACTAGTTTGATGAATGTATACACGAATATGTTAACTCAATTCATCACATCGTTCCCCTAGCCCTATATCAATATAGGTTTCGTTCATAGTGCATGAATAAGAACAAAAGGAGATGAATAAACCATTGAAATTCATATTAAACGATAAGAGTAATACAAAGATCAAGTTTGAATCCAATCTACACAAAACCTTTGATGTTCTACTCTGTTACTTTCGATCTTCTCTCCAAATTCTCTAAGCTCCAAAGTGTGTTTTTCTCCTCATTTTCGTGATACCCCTTAATCTGACCTAAAGTCCCTTTTATATGTTGAGTTAAATTTGATTAAAAATGGGAAACGCAACTGGAAATCGCGTTTTTGACGTTTGCACCGTCGCATGCACGCCGTGCATTTCACGGTGCATCTTAAGTTGCACCGGTTATTTGCACGGCTTGCAACTTTCCGGTGCAAATTAGTTTGCCTCTGTTCTGGATGCACCACCAGGTTGCACGCCGTGCAACAAACGGTGCAAAATTGCATTGCTTCTTTGCACCCCACGCAAATAACCGATGCACCTTACTGACACTTCTGCCCAGCTTCCAATTTTGCTCCATTTCGCTCCCGTTTCGCCCCTTTTTGCTCCAAATGCTTGGTGAACTCTGAATTAAGACCGATTACACAAAATGAGAGTAAAATGCATCATTTTATATTAACTCGGGACTAAAAAGAACATAAATGTGGGCTAATGACATCCAAAATAGATGTATTTTATGTCCACATCACATACTCTGAGAGGAGAAATCTAATAGAAACCCCTCTTATCCTAAAAACTGTGTGAACCAATCCTAAGCATACACTCCTAAGATCCAACATTCACCATAATGGTACATCATTACCCCAATCCCACCCAAAATTTACGTTACTTTCATCATTTCTCACACAAACAAGGGTATAATTGTAATAACATGGTGCCATGTGGACAAATGTCCATTTTTTCTTCACCAAATCACTAATTTAATCATTGTTGATTCGTTTCAACTCCAATTAGCTTGAAACTTGCAGCAATATTTTTCTTTTTCCAATGACTTTAAATCAAAATCAGTCATGAATATATTTGGAAGCACAAAAATAAAAAGTTATATCGGGGTGATAAAAATAATATTGAGTGTTGATAAATCTTCACTAATAAATGTTTTATATCGGGATATCAAACTAGGGCTAAATGTTGATATAAAAAAAACATGTACTGATGTGATAAAAATAATTAATGAGGTGATAAAAAATGTGTTCAATTGTGATAATAAGTGTGATAAACTAGAGTTTAGTGTTGATAAAAAACATGTGATGGGGTGATAAAACACATGTAATTTAGTGATAAACATAGTGTTTAGTGTTGATAAAACTAGTGCTTAATGTTCATAAAAAAAACATGTGATGAGGTGATAAAAATCATGTTCGGTTTTGGAAAATGAGGTGATAAAATTAGTGTTCAATGTTGATAAAACCAGAGTAAAGTGCTGATAAAAGCAGTGTAAAGTGTTGATAAAAATTACACAAATTTAATTTCTTTTTAAATCATCCCCGAAATAATTTATTTTTTTCTTGCTTTAAAACATATTCACCACTGATTTTGATACAAAGACCTTGAAAAAACATAGACATGACGCAAGTTTGAAGCCAATCAGAGTTCAAACGAAGTGGTAAAAATTAAATCATGTTTAGTTTTGAAAAATGAGGTGATAAATCTAGTGTCCAGTGTTGATAAAATCAGTGTAAAGTGTTGATAAAACCAGTGTATAGTGTTGATAAAAATTACACAGATATATATTTTTTTAAATCAACCACAAAATTAAAAAAAATATTTGTGCTTCAAAATATATTCATGACTGATCTTGATAGCAAGCCCTTGAAAAAAAATATTGGCACAAGTTTGAAGCCAATCGGAGTTCAAATGAAGTGGGAAAAATTAAATTTGTGAACTGTAAAAAAAATAAGATAATTTTACTAAAAATCTCCTATAACTTATCAAAAAAGTGCTATTTTTTTCAGTCAACAACTCAATTGCATCTCATCCATCCATTTATGAAATGGATGGCTTGGATTGGTTCACACAGTTTTTACGTTAAGATGTGGTTTCTATTTGATTTCTTCTCAATACTCTAAAACAGTTTATTTAGTGACCCACATGATGACGATGAAGAAGAAACATTATACTTTAAATCTGGATCCAAATCTACAAAAATTTGAATATCATGAGATAGGAGGATTGACTTTGTTTTTTGAGTTGACCAAGTTTTCGATAATTATTGGTCATAAGTGCAAACAGAGGTGCAGTTCATTCATAAGACCTCAGAGCATTTACATCGAGAAGGGGCAAGAAGGGGGCGGGGGCGTGTGCCTGGAGGTTCGGAGTTCACGCCCTGTGTGATGTGGGGAGATTAAATGGAGGGGGCAAGGCGGGTAGGGGGTAGGCGGGTGCGGGGCGAGGGGCTGGAACTCGCCTCCGTGCTTCTCGCTCCTTCTTCTGGCGTGACGCGTGTCCTCCAATGGCTATTAACGGCTAGTTTTTTTTAATTCAAAATAAATACAAAAATCAATTCTCAAACACCTATAAATACCCCTTACCCTCTTTCATCCAATCTACACCAACTTTCTCCCTAATTCTCTCAACATTTTCTCTCCATTTTGCATATTTTATTTTTAACAAGAAATGTCCGACGATGAGGCTCAAATGAGGGAGGAGCTCGAAGCCGTAGAACGCGAGTACGAAGCCGCACTTCTTGCTCGGGAGGAAGGAATCTGGCGGAGGACCGATAGAATGATAGAGAGATCAATGCCCAAAATCGACGCAATACTGCAAAGGCTCGAAAGAGGGGAAGGTTCTCGACGAGAGATAGACAAAAACCGTGCCAGAGGCCATGAGCAACTGATGGCGGATTATTTTGTCGAGAACTCGACCTATGGGCCCGAACTGTTCAGGCGTCGATTTCGCATGTCTAGACCATTATTTTTACGGGTTATGGACGCGGTAGCAGCTCAGGACGATTAATTTGTCCAGAAGTCGGACGGTGCGAGACGATTGGGGTTATCAACGCACCAGAAATGCATCGCTGCGATATGAATGCTAGCGTACGGGTGCTCCGCCGATTCATTGGACGACACACTACGTATGAGGGTAAGTACTATACTTAAATGTGTTAGACGTTTCTCTATAGCCATTATTGAGGTTTTCAAAGAGGAATACATGCGGAAGCTAAATGAGGCGGACATGCAACAATTACTCGAGTCGGGGCACAACCGAGGGTTCCCCGATATGATTGGAAGTCTTGACTACATGCATTGAGAGTGGAAGAATTGCCCAGTCGCATCCCAAAGAGCACACGAACGTGGAGATTACGAGAATCTAACCATTATACTTGAAGCGGTTGCTTCCCGTGATACATGGATTTGGTATGCGTATTTTGGGATGGCTAGCTCGAACAACGACATTAACGTCCTCCACGCCGATCACTTATCCGACGATGCTTTCCATGGTCATGACTTGTCCTTGCATTACGAGCTCACCGGACATCGCTACAACCGACCGTATTATTTAGTTGATGACATTTACCCCACATGGAGTCGATTTTCCATCCTCATACTCGCAAACAGAAGTTGTTTTCCAAATGTCAAGAAGGTGCTCGGAAAGATATTGAACGGGCTTTTGGAGTCCTCCAAGCACAGTGGCACATAATCTCAAGGCCCGCTCATATCTGGAAAAAGTCGACTTTGGCTAACATGATGCATGCTTGTATCATTCTTGTAATAACAACTTCCGGTCAACGCTAGTCAAACCTGCGAAAAACAGGAAAATTTAAAAATTTTAAGACAGACACTTAATTGAACATAGAATTGACCCCGAGGGTCATACCGGACTTAAGTTGACCCCGATATCGACCAAGGTGAGTTCAGGGGGACTCAGGGCAACTTTCTGACCAGTTTGGGAAATGTTGACTTTTCGCTGGAAAAGTCAACCGAGCGACGTTTTGGTCCATTCGAGGACCGTTTTGGATCCAAAAAGCTTAGTCGTCGTCGCAGCGGTCTTATTTGAGCCGTTTCCTTGTACCCCGTGAAGTTTCGTAATTTCTTGGAAAAAGTGCCCGTTCGGAGCACCTCAACATTCTCTACAGTGAGCTAATATCCGATCTTCGTTTTGGTTAATTTCAAAAGTTAGGGTTTGGTTAAGATGAGTATTGTATGGTGGAAATGAGGTGTGGGGATGGTTGGAGACGTTTTGGAGGGAAGAGGCACGTTTTCCGGTGACCGGGAGCTCGGGGGGAGCTCCAGCCACCATGTAGGGTGCCTGGCCACCATGTGGGGTGGCTGGCCGGAGCTAGGGCCGGCCACCACCATGGTGGGCCGGGCCCAAGCCAACCCTAGCCACCCACAGCCAAGGGTGGTCGGGTGGGGCCCACGTGCTCGGGTGATCGGGTTTTGTGTTCGGGTGGTTTAGAACGTTCCACTGATCATTTATCCACAACCGGATCGAAAATTGGAATTAAATTGGAAAGATTGTAATTAACGGGTTTTAGAAACTTGAAACGTAAATTAAATGACTCGGAAGTCAGAATTCGATTTCGTCAAGTGCATAGGAACCCTTGAATTATTCTAAGACCGTAGAAACGAAAACGGGAATTTTCGGAGCTCCGGAAGGGCGTTTCCAAAACCCGGGCAGATTCGCCATGTCGGGCGAATCGGGCCTTTCCGGGTCCAATATCGACAATGTCGAGTAATTGGGGAGTTTGGGAGTGATCGACATTGTCGGGGTTACTTTTGGGCGTCGGGTTTATTAAAATTCAGTTTATGCCTGCAAGCTTAAAAGAGTTGCAGGCATGAGAGCCCGTGTTACTGTTGTGTCTTAGGTGGCCATGAGAGCCCGTGGTACTGTTGTGTCTTGGGTGGCCATGAGAGCCCGTGTTTTACTGTTGGTGTGTCTTGGGAGGCCGTGAGTGCCCGTGGGGTTGTTGACCCCTGAGTTATTGTCGGCGAGTCTTGGGAGGCCGTGAGTGCCCGTGGGGTTGTTGAGCCCGTGAGTTACTGTTGGTGTGTATTGGGAGGTCGTGAGTGCCCGTGGGGTTGTTGAGCCCGTGAGTTATTGTCGGTGAGTCTTGGGAGGCTGTGAGTGCCCGTGGGGTTGTTGAGCCCGTGAGTTACTGTTGGTGTGTCTTGGGAGGCCGTGAGTGCCCATGGGGTTGTTGGGCCCGTGACTTATTGTCGGTGAGTCTTGGGAGGCCGTGAGTGCCCTTGGGGTTGTTGAACCCGTGAGTTATTGTCGGTGAGTCTTGGGAGGCCGTGAGTGCCCGTGGGGTTGTTGAGCCCGTTAGTTACTGTTGGTGTGTCTTGGGAGGCCGTGAGTGCCCATGGGGTTGTTGGGCCTGTGACTTATTGTCGGTGAGTCTTGGGAGGCCGTGAGTGCCAGTGGGGTTGTTGAGCCCGAGAGTTACTATTGGTGTGTCTAGGGAGGCCGTGAGTGCCCGTGGGGTTGTTGAGCCCGTGAGTTATTGGCGGTGTGTCTTGGGTGGCCGTGAGTGCCCGTGGGGTTGTTGAGTGCGTGTTTTACTATTGGTGTCTTGGGTGGCCATGGGTGCTTGTGGAGTGTTGAACCTGTGTTGTTGCTGTTGTCAAACTTTGCTTGTGATTGTGATTGTGTTTGCCCGAGGTTAGTGACCCGACTTCGTGTCGGGAAGTGGTGTGGTTTTGGCTGGCTTACGAGTTCGAGTCTCGGTAAGTTGCGAGCGTTCTTTGGCTAGCCTGATCCGTGTTCGAGTCTCGACAGGTTGTGAGCGTGTTTAGGCGGTGAGAGGGCAGCTCCCTTTTCGACTAGCTATCGGAAAAGTAGCTCGGTTTATCGCCAACAGGTCGACCGCCTGGAGCCTGACAGTGATAGGTAAAGCGCGTGGGGCAGGCTCGAGCCCAGCTGGTTAGCAACCAGCACTGAGCAGCTGACAGGAATGCGATCCTTTGTGATCTTGTTTGGTGTGCGATCCTTTGTGATCTTGTTTGGTGTTGCGTAGTATTCTGTCGTGTCTTTGGAGGAGGTCGCCGATAGTTGTGTCGGGTTTACATTGCGAGTCCGAGTGTTGAGTCTGTTGAGGAAGGTAACGGGTTGTGTGTCAGTTGAGTACTTGAGTTTGGGGATTGTATTCCCGAGGTTGGGTTTGGTTTTGGTGTTACCCGCATCGTCTGCTATGTATGCCGTAGTCTGTCTGTTATCCGTGGTGGTGAGCGAACGCTCACCCCTAGCTTCTTTTCCTACAGGTACTGATCACAGGACGGACTAGGTGAGCTCTCGAAGCTTGAGGAGCTAGGAGCGGAGTCCGGGTTTTACCTTTTGAGTCTAGCGACGGATACCATGTACTTTGTCAAATTGTTGGGACATTTTTGAGTTGTAAATATTATTTTGATTAATTAAATGGCGATGTAAAAGTGTTGATTCAAAACAGGTTTCAAATGTTTTATCTTTTTTAAATGTTCGCGTCCCGAGTTCGGTTTACTGAAATTGGGGCGTGACAGCTTTGTATCAGAGCTCGAGGTTTCACACCTCGGGCTGTACGTCAATTAGGTGGGGAGAGTAGAGTCAGTAGAGTCCCTTCGTGCGTTGGGTACGCAGGTCGGAACCGAGTGTAGACCCGTTGTGTTGTGAGTCGTGTTTGTGTTTGTGTGTATGTGCAGTACGGGGTTACTGGCATACTGTTTGTGTGTTGCTGCGTGAAACATTTTTAAACTGTCGCGACTCGACTCAGGGACGCCCCTGTAGTCGAGCGTGACGGTGTTGATATCAAGTGGGTACAATGTAGTTCGGGGACGCCTGGATCGGGTTGTAACAACCTGATGTCAAGAAATGAGATTTTTAATGAAGTGGAGAAAGTTTTTAAATTGGTTGGCCATGTGGGCGTGTGTGACTTTGGTTGTCCCTGTGGGCGTGTGTGACTTTGGTTGGCCCTATGGGCGTGTGTGACTTTGGTTGGCCCTGTGGGCGTGTGTGACTTTGGTTGGCCCGGTGGGCGTGTGTTGTTGTTGGTTGGTCGTGTTGGCTCGTGGTTGAGGTTGAGTGAGTTGTGTTTGGTCTTGAGTTGTTGTACGTGCGTTGTTAAAATTGGTGGTCAAGCGTGTGTGTCGTTTAAGGCGTTTCTTAGGGTTAAAACGGGGTAAGGTTCGAGTCTGAAACGAAGGGAAAAAGGCATAGTAGCATTGCTAGGGCCTGGGCCGCGGTCTGGTGGCTGAGGCCTTAGCAAAACAGAGGGTCAGGAGGGCCTAGAGGGCGGCCTGGTGGCCGAGGCCTCCGCGGCCTGGAGGGCGGCCTGGTGGCCGAGGCCCCCGCGGCCTGGAGGGCGGTCTGGTGGCCGAGGCCCCCGCGGCCTGGAGGGCGGTTTGGTGACCGAGGCTTTAACAGATCATAGAAATCCGAGGCTTTATCTTTTGTTTCGTTGTGCGGTTAGATTTGTTGTTGCGTGACTTGGTGCACGTTTGTGCGATTTATTTGAGGTCTCTTTACGTATTATTATAATTAAAGTACTAATGGCGTGGCGGTGTTCACGGTTGTGTTGGTTGTAAAGGTCGTAAGTTCGGTGTTGAGGGATGAGGTCTTGGGTTCGAGACTCATCAATAACATGCGGTAGTGATACAGCGCCTCAGTGCGAGAGTCTCACCGCGGAAAGGGGTTAGGGTTGGTGCGCTGCGGCGCCATACGAACTAGGTTTCCCTATGTGAACGGGTGTTCGAGGTTTCCCTCGCGTGAACGGGTGGGTTGAGGTTTCCTTCACGTGGGTGGGTTATTTGAGGTTTCCTTATGTGATCAGGTTATTGGGGTATTGATAGGGTGAGCACTAGTGTCTTCTTAGTTGAGAGCGTGATCCCCGTCTTGAGGTTTCCCTACGTGATCGGGTAATTGGGGTATTGAGGTTGTGAGCAATAGTGATTTACTGAGTTGAGGACGTGTTTCCCGTGTCGAAGTTTATCTTACATGAGCGAGTACTTGAGGTGTTGATAGCGTGAGCAGGGTGACGTTTGGCATCAGGTTTTGAGGTAGTGGTGTGCCCTGTTGTGTGGTAGGCCGTGTCGATCGCTCGTATGCTGGGAAGAAGTGAGAAATGAGAGGTTACTAGGTCTAGAACTGGACCGAGAGACAGCTGAGTCGGTCGTGCCGAAGCATGAGCGGTTGAAGACCGCGCAGACTCAGCAGGAGTTATGCTGACAGACGGCGCCGACTTCTCGAGTCAGTAGTTGGTGATCATGTATCCCTGGGGGTGAGTCCGAAAGGTGGACTGGTGCGTTTCAACCGCGGCGGAGGCGGGTTAGCCCCGCGGTGTATCGGGCCTTTCGAGGTCTTGAGTACATCTTTGAGTGGGCGGATGTCGAGGTAACGGGTGATGTCCCGTATAAGGAGAAACCGATGTGGGAAAGGGATCCACGAGAGCAGGTCCTGCGCGGAAAGGTTATCCGCTTAGAACTGGTGCGGTGGCGACACCACGAGGCTGAGTCGACTTGGGAGCGCGAGGACAAGGTTCGCGCGAAGTACCCCGACTTGTTCGACTCCCGAAGTACGTCTGTTTTAAATTTCGCGGACGAAATTCCTTTAAGGAGGGTAGACTGTAATAACCACTTCCGGTCAACGCCAGTCAAACCTGCGAAAAACAAGAAAATTTAAAAATTTTAAGACAGTCACTTAATTGAACCTAGAATTGACCCCTTGGGTCATACCGGACTTAAGTTGACCCCGATATCGACCAAGGTGAGTTCCGGGGGACTCAGGGCAACTTTCTGATCAGTTTGGGAAATGTTGACTTTTCGCTGGAAAAGTCAACCGATCGACATTTTGGTCCATTCGAGGACTGTTTTGGATCCAAAAAGCTTAGCCGTCGTCGCAGCGGTCTTAGTTGAGCCGTTTCCTTGTAGCCCGTGAAGTTTCGTAATTTCTTGGAAAAAGTGCCCGTTCGGGGCTCGAGACGGCCGAATTTCGCGAATCTGACTGAAAAATATCTAGGAGATATTTTCCAAAAAGGTGTGGGACCCACATGACACATGACATGAATGTGGTGGAAGGAAAAAAGGAGGACAACTTTACCCTTGACTTTAAAGAAAAGACAAATGAAAAAGGAGGGGTGTTTTGGTCGTTTTGCTATGTGTTAGTTTTTGAAAAAAAAATACGAAGATGAGGGATGGGTGGTGTTCGGCCATAAGGGTAAAAAGGGAGGTGTTTTTGGATAGAGAAGGAGTTAGAAGGAAGAGAGAAGAAAGGGAGAAAAAGAGAAGAGGTGTTGGAGATTTATCATTTTTCCCGTCGATCAAACTGTTGTATCATCTCAAAGCTAGGAGAATCGAACTCCCCTCGACATTCTCTACGGTGAGCTACTATCCGATCTTTGTTTTGGTTAATTTCAAAAGTTAGGGTTTGGTTAAGATGAGTAGTGTATGGTGGAAATGAGGTGTGGGGATGGTTGGAGACGTTTTGGAGGGAAGAGGCACGTTTTCCGGTGACCGGGAGCTCGGGGGGAGCTCCGGCCACCATGTAGGGAGACCGGCCACCATGTGGGGTGGCTGGCCGGAGCTAGGGCCGGCCACCACCATGGTGGGCCGGGCCCAAGCCAACCCTAGCCACCCACGGCCAAGGGTGGCCGGGTGGGGCCCACGTTCTCGGGTGATCGGGTTTTGTGTTTGGGTGGTTTAGAACGTTCCCCGGATCATTTATCCACAACCGGATCGAAAATTAGAATTAAATTGGAAAGATTGTAATTAACGGGTTTTAGAAACTTGAAACGTAAATTAAATGACTCGGAAGTCGGAATTCGATTCCATCAAGTGCATAGGAACCCTTGAATTATTCTAAGACCGTAGAAACGAAAACGGGAATTTTCGGAACCCCGGAAGGGCGTTTCCAAAACCCGGGCAGATTCGCCATGTCGGGCGAATCGGGCCTTTCCGGGTCCAATATCGACAATGTCGAGTAATTTGGGAGTTTGGGAGTGATCGACATTGTCGGGGTTACTTTTGGGCGTCGGGTTTATTAAAATTCAGTTTATGCCTGCAAGCTTAAAAGAGTTTAAAAATTGTGTTCTTGTTAGATCGTGCTGCAGACCGAGGAAAGCGAAAGCTAGGCGAGTGACCGAGATCACGCCGGAGCTTAATTGTGCGCTTTTGGAGAAAGCATACGAGGTAGGGAAAAGTAGCCGGATCTCGGCCCTGACTAGGGAAAGTTAACAGTAGAAATGCATGTGACACTGGGGTGTCGTGGGTTAAGTAAGTTTATCGAATATTAGAAAGGCAGGCGACACCGGGTGGTGTCGTATGATACGGGAACGTATCGAACAATAGAAATGCATGTGACACTTAGTAGTGTCGTAGGAGCAGTGAACTGTTGATATTAGAACTACTTGAGGCATTTGGTTATGCCCAGAGGTTGATTGTGAGCCTGTTGATATTAGAACTACTGGAGGCATTTGGTTATGCCCGGAGGTTGATTGTGAGCCTGTTGATATTAGAATTACTAGAGGCATATGACCATTCCCGGAGGTTGATTGTTTAATTTATGTCTTGGGTGGCCATGAGAGCCCGTGTTACTGTTGTGTCTTGGGTGGCCATGAGAGCCCGTGGTACTGTTGTGTCTTGGGTGGCCATGAGAGCCCGTGTTTTACTGTTGGTGTGTCTTGGGAGGCCGTGAGTGCCCGTGGGGTTGTTGAACCCGTGAGTTATTGTCGGTGAGTCTTGGGAGGCCGTGAGTGCCCGTGGGGTTGTTGAGCCCCTTAGTTACTGTTGGTGTGTCTTGGGAGGCCGTGAGTGCCCATGGGGTTGTTGGGCCTGTGACTTATTGTCAGTGAGTCTTGGGAGGCCGTGAGTGCCAGTGGGGTTGTTGAGCCCGAGAGTTACTATTGGTGTGTCTAGGGAGGCCGTGAGTGCCCGTGGGGTTGTTGAGCCCGTGAGTTATTGGTGGTGTGTCTTGGGTGGCCGTGAGTGCCCGTGGGGTTGTTGAGTGCGTGTTTTACTATTGGTGTCTTGGGTGGCCATGGGTGCCTGTGGAGTGTTGAACCTGTGTTGTTGCTGTTGTCAAACTTTGCTTGTGATTGTGATTGTGTTTGCCCGAGGTTAGTGACCCGACTTCGTGTCGGGAAGTGGTGTGGTTTTGGCTGGCTTACGAGTTCGAGTCTCGGTAAGTTGTGAGCGTTCTTTGGCTAGCCTGATCCGTGTTCGAGTCTCGGCAGGTTGTGAGCGTGTTTAGGCGGTGAGAGGGCAGCTCCCCTTTCGACTAGCTATCGGAAAAGTAGCTCGGTTTATCGCCAACAGGTCGACCGCCTGGAGCCTGACAGTGATAGGCAAAGCGCGTAGGGCAGGCTCGAGCCCAGCCAGTTAGCAACCAGTACTGAGCAGCTGACAGGAATGCGATCCTTTGTGATCTTGTTTGGTGTGCGATCCTTTGTGATCTTGTTTGGTGTTGCGTAGTATTCTGTCGTGTCTTTGGAGGAGGTCGCCGATAGTTGTGTCGGGTTTACATTGCGAGTCCGAGTGTTGAGTCTGTTGAGGAAGGTAACGGGTTGTGTGTCAGTTGAGTACTTGAGTTTGGGGATTGTATTCCCGAGGTTGGGTTTGGTTTTGGTGTTACCAGCATCGTCTGCTATGTATGCCGTAGTCTGTCTGTTATCCGTGGTGGTGAGCGAACGCTCACCCCTAGCTTCTTTTCCTACAGGTACTGATCACAGGACGGACTAGGTGAGCTCTCGAAGCTTGAGGAGCTAGGAGCGGAGTCCGGGTTTTACCTTTTGAGTCTAGCGACGGATACCATGTACTTTGTCAAATTGTTGGGACATTTTTGAGTTGTAAATATTATTTTGATTAATTAAATGGCGATGTAAAAGTGTTGATTCAAAACAGGTTTCAAATGTTTTATCTTTTTTAAATGTTCGCGTCCCGAGTTCGGTTTACTGAAATTGGGGCGTGACAATTCTACACAATATGATTGTGGAGTTGAACGCAACCGCTACGAAGCAGGGGATGACGAATTGTATTTCGAGGCCCCTCCGGAAATACCATATTGGGCACCACTTCAACGATGGCATCAAGGAGGGCCCTTGCCATACCGAGATGAGTTGCGTGCTCGAGTCAGTGTCCTCAATGATGAGACCCATCGACAACTCCAACATGACCTTATGGAGCACATATGGACTCGGTTTGGAGCGAATTACCGTGGCTCAGACAACGCCACAGATTCAGATGACTGAGATGATTCCTTTGATAAATTTGATGTACTCAAAAGTTTTGTAATGTTTGATTATTAATGAAATTTCAAGTTTATTAATTAGTTTTGCATTTTTTTAATTTATGTATTTATTAATTAATTTTATATGTTTTATTTATTATTTTGTTTATTAAATATGTATTTAACAAATTCAGCAAAAACACTATTAATTATACAGTCAACATTTCAAAAGGGGCATGATCCTCATATTTGCTTCTCTTGATGTGGAACACTTTCAATTTTAGATGGGCAAGATCATAATTTAGCCCAGCGAATAGAGGATTCTGCTTCTAACCTCTTGCCTCTAGCCCTCCATAATATATATGCTCTCAAAAACAAGTTCTTTATGAAAAAAGACCTCAGAGGCGTGTTTTATTTATTTTTTATTTTCCAGATGGTTTGTGATTAAAAACATCCAAATACATGGATGGAATAGCATAAAAGATTGGGGACATGTCTTCGTTCATCCAGTCTCCAAAAATCATTTGAACCGATTCATAGGAAACACCCAAATACGGTTCAGAAACTGGTTTGCTTGGAAAGCTAGTAGTGATAAGAGCTTTTTTTCCAGCCAACTAGGAATTAGGAAATGAACCTCTAAAGCCAACGCATTATCGAAAAATTTAATAAAGCACATACTTTCCTAATTACAATAGGGAAATTTGATAAATTATGCTTCAAAATGCATAATATTTTTTTGATATGCCTCTATAATTTAAAATTGGAAAACTATGCTTCTTTTAAATTTTAAGACAAAAATACCCTTTGTTATAAAAATTCTACTCCCATTCCCTTATATAATACACGCTCATCTCTATACATACTTCATGAATAAATAATGAAAAGAGTAGAATTAATAATGTTGTGTGCAAAAGGTTGGAAAAAGTTCAGTATTAGTTCAGTGTTATGTAAATATAATTATACGGTTCCGTTTTTGAGCATTCTCTACTTAATTTTTTTTATTCATATACTAGACTGTAATTGCTCAAAAACTCTAGTCCAACTAAACAATTCTCTGAACGCAAAATACTACACATATAAATAGAAATTATGTCGAAAGAAATAACAAATGTATAAAAACCTCTGTTCACAAATCTCATTTAAAATACGAACATCCAAAATAAAAACATCAAATACGAGCTCTACAAGTTGCTCTATTATGACCTCGACCTCCGCAAGTGCTGCATTTCCGTTCTACAACCAAAATTTCACCTTGTGAAGAATGACGTTTCCTTTTTGGTCTCCCTAATTTCTTCTTGGGTCGCCCAACAGGATTTTTATGAACAGGGATCCCCACACGCATGTTCTTAATGTGATTAGGAATTTCCCACTCTTCCTCGTTACCACAAGGATATATGGTTTCTTCGTGTAATGTCCTCCATAGTGTTGTCTTGTAATAGTTTGAACATAAAAAATAAAAGCTAACACCCCTCTTTAATGCTGCAGATAAGGCATGAACACATGGAATATCAATCAGTTGAAATACGCCGTAACTGCAAGTCTTTTTAAGTAAGTCTACATCACCATTCAACTCGCCATCTGCCACATGAAACTCAAATTGTCCAATTGCATAAGGTATAACAAACTTTGCCTTTTCAGCCATAGCCAGTACATCTACCTCAAAACTTGGTGATATGACAGTTGTAGTTTTCTCAATTTCATCTCGTCGTTTGCAAAACCAATGTTGAAGTGTGAAACGAATATATTCAACTAATGCAGTGATTAGGTAGCTCCAAGCGTCACTTGTTTTGCTATTAAAGGTCTCTACATAATTACTTGTCATTATGTAATATCTGTACGTAATACACTAAAACAATTAAAACCAACATAAATCAATTAAAATCTAAAAAGAGAAATGTATAAATCATAATGTGTACCTATTTCTAGGAAAATATGGTCGAGCCCACTTTTCAAAACCGATACCATAAAGGTAATTAGCTATAGCAGGATCTTTAACTTTTATTTTGTCAAAATGCCTTGGAAACTCATGTTTTCTGAAAGAGTACGCTGCAGCCCACATCTCTGTGTGGTAATGATATGTCTTGAATTTGGCTTTCACGTTCATACTGATGTGATGGTAACAAGCACCGTGATATGAATTTGGAAAAATTGTTTCTAGTGCATGTACAATACTAGCATGTCTGTCAGAGACAAATGCTAGGTTCTCCATTTCCCCGATCGCTTCTTTCAGTTTCGACATGAAATAAGTCCATGAGTTATGATTTTCACTATCAACAATACCAAAAGTAATAGGATAAATGTGATTATTTGCATCCAATGCAGTAGCACATAACAGTTGACCACCATACTTTGTTTTCAAGAACGTCCCATCCACACATATTACTGGACGACATGAATGAAAACCCCTTATACTAATTCCGAGGGATAGAAAACAATATTTGAATCTTTCATCTTCAACCACAAAATCTGTCAAAGTTCCTGGATTTCTTTGTTGCAGCATGAATAAGTATGATGGTAATTTCTGGTACGATGCTTCAAGTGTCCCTCGAACATACATAAGAGCTTTTTCTCGGCACCTCCAAGCTTTTTCATATGTCATCTCAGTACCATAATCATTTCTTATGTCTTCTCTTATGTTGTTTGACAAGTATTCGCTACCCCCAATCTCATATTTTTTCTTAATACAATGTCCAGTTACCCAAGGTGCAGATTGACGATGGTCTTTATGACGAAGATCAAGTGAACAAGTATGTTTATCGGTGAACCGTGTAATCTCAAACATCTCAGATTGCGCTAATTTTCTTGCCCTTAATCTCCAACCACATTCTTCATCCTTGCATGTGATATACCAAACATCCGTACCAAACTTTTTGACGACAAACTCAAAATTCATCTTCATGGCATATAGGTGGACCTTCGTCTTCAATTCAAACTTATTTTCAAACACTTTCCCATCCCGATTATTCCAAATGAATTAGAAATTGTATGCGAAGGATATTGAATATCATCCGGAGTATGCATTGAAAAAGTCATATACACCTCTAAACATAAAACAAATATTTACAAATCATATTAAGAGCACTTAACGACTAAGAAATAATACAACTTACTAAAAGAGAATTATTGAAAACATGACCAATATTTTTAAAACCATCACTTTCCATTCTCCAAGACTAAATGAATTGTGTTCTCATATTAAGCAATTAGTTGAAGTGCATTGCCATAAAAAAAATAACAATCCCAATACCCAAACCCATATACTTAAGATTTGGATCAACCTCTCAAATTTAATCCATTGACATGAACATACAACTAGGACAGAGTATCACAGATTATAAATAACCAAACACAACTCTACTTTATGAAATCAATAGGACTTTTTTTATTATCAATTAACCGAACCATTTTAAAACCAATATGAATTGGGTTAATCCTACTTGAATACTAAATTGAGTTTGGATTGTATTTTTTTGTTAAATTTCACTATATATATAAACCTATATAAGGGAACGTTATGATGAAAACACTAAGTTTTTAAAGGTTCAAATACAAAAATTGAAAACAAATTATGATTATCAGGTTATGATTGGGACAATCGGGAAAAGGGAGAAGGAAAAACAAATGTTGATAATTAAATTTTTCTGTGGAACTTACAAAACTCTACACCAAAGAATGATAAAGAGTTTAAATGTTATAAATATAAATTGTAGAGAAGGATGAAGAGAAAAAAGAAGAAGATGGAGAGAGATTAAAAAAGGGTTTGTATAGGTTTCACTAAGGGTATATTTGTCTTTGTAATTGAGAAAGGCATAAATTTACAATTATTAATTATAGAAGCATATCAGAACAATATCATGTATTATAAGGTATATATTATCAAATTTCCCTTACAATATAAATTACACATTTGGCACGTGCTAAGCATATTCCTTAACGGAAATATTTTATATTTCTCATTTAGGATTAGGAATATAGGGGAGGAGTGGGCATATTTTGACATGACATCCTCCCTCGTTCATTTCTGTCATGGGCTTTTGAGTTGGGCCTTTTGAGGTTTTAGATTGACTTGAGCCCACCCAAATGGACCCCACAACGTGTAACAAATCCATTTCGGATGATTCAATTCGACACAGTCGCTCGCTGCTGCTGTTTCTAAAAGGTCCGTTACGAACGGTTTTCGATCACACACTGGCTAGTGCCTACTCTTTTCCGTCGCGTAATGGTCACGCTAACTACTACCCGTTAATGGTGGAAACAACTTGTAACACACCTTCCTTCTTTCATACATTTATAACTGTTGGACTATCTTTTTCAAAAATAATTGTTGGTCTACCCTTAAATATTTACGTAAATTAGTAATGGATACTTAAAGAAAAACGCGTTTTATTTTTTTTGAGAAGGAATGAAAATATTATTAATTAAAGCATTCAGGTGATTGTAAAACTGCTCTCACCGTATAACCACTCGGTCATGCCCGATCCAGTCCCAGTCCATGGGGCCCGAGCAGGCCCATTTTCTCAGGCCCGACGCACGACCGCAAGCCGCCCACGGCCCACTACCCGCTTCGGAGACGAGACTGACGGAGCCCTAGCCGCGAGTTCGTTGCCCTTCCTTCGCCACCACGTATTCTGCTCCAGCACTTCTCCGTCGCTGGGATTGAATCCAAGGACTCTTTGTCACGCCCCAAATCCGGTATTGACCGGACCCGAGACGCGACTTAGTGAAATTAAATAAAAAAAACAGTTTAAAAGCAAATAATAGCTGATAAAGATAGATAAAATAATTCAACAGAATGTTCAAAGCCCTGAGTCCTACGCTCAGTCAAATACAACAGTCAGAAACGACAACACGTCTCTAAAGAACAAGAAATAAAGATAATTCTCGGACCCTCGCTAGCCACATGCTCCGCGATGTCCACTACTCCAAATCAAAGCTAATACTTGTGTTCAAAGCCCTGAGTCCTACGCTCAGTCAAATACAACAGTCAGAAACGACAACACGTCTCTAAAGAACAAGAAATAAAGATAATTCTCGGACCCTCGCTAGCCACATGCTCCGCGATGTCCACTACTCCAAATCAAAGCTAATACTTGTAGAAAACACGGTAAGGGGTGAGCTTGACGCTCAGTAGGAAAAACCACGAAAACCACCTCATTACAGATTTACAAAGAACGTCTTTCCAAAGTTTAAAGTTTAATACAAGGGTTGATAAAATCGAGGCGACACTTAACCATTTTCAACAATACTCAGCTTACCCTGACACTCAACAAAACTAACAAACTCCAACCTTAACTCAACGCTAGCCGTTAAACCGAATGCAACCCGAAGGAACAACCCAGGGAAAACAACCATAGCCACAGGCACCGTAACACTCACAACACATCAACACTCAATCAAAAACCAAGGCAAACTCAACAAAAGCAATTCACACACTTGTACGGTCTCGGGAGCAACCTGCTCGGCCCGGCGTAGCCGAACGCAACTTTCCCCAACACAAAGTCGGGAGAGGTGGTCGACCTCATCGCGGAACACGGGCCCAGCCCCTTCGCGGCACAACCTCATCGCGGAACACAGCGTTTTACCGATACACGGAAGGCAGGGAAATCGCCTCTTCGCGGAATAACCTCATCGCGGAACATAGGCCCAGCCTCTTCGCGGTACAACCTCATCGTGGAACACAGCGTTTTACCGAGTGGTAGTCGGAAGGTAGGGAAACCACCTCTTCGCTTGACACAGCGTTTTACCGACTCGAGGTCAGAAGGTAGGGAAACCACCTTTCTCAAGTAACCACAGTACCACAATCACAATCACAATCACACTCACAGATAACCATAGTACCACAACCACAATCACGATCATTCTCACAGGTAACCACATTACCACAACCACAATCACGATCACACTCACAGGTAACCACATTACCACAACCACAATCATGATCACATTGGTCTATCACTCACCCGACCATATCACAACCACTGATTCACATCATAACAATCACGGCACACTTGCCCACACATAGCAACGACATGTTACACCGAAAATAATATGCTTTGACTCTTAATTACACTCACAACTGTTCCGCACTTACCATCACTTACCGACACCACACTCAACGTGGTAACCCCACCGGCTTAACCGGTAACCAGTCCCTAACATCCCCACATTTCAACATATCACAAAAACAGGAAAGTAATCACCCAAGTCACTAATATGCATCACCAAGTTCAACTCTAGTCGTTTTCATGTTCGTTATTTATTAACCGTTCAAACAGCACATAGTACACAATCCAACACATTCAGCAACCAATCCTACAAGCACGACCTGGCCTGATTCTACCAGCACATCATACCAACACCTACGGCACGACATGGCTCGCAGGTCGTTCGCATTTTATAAGACTACCCTAGTCAATACCGTCCTATATGCATACTAATTATTTATCCGGTTATTAGGTTTCCCTATATGCATTCTAGTACATCCGTAATAAAGCGGGTTTCGAGGTAATCCCTACCTTAGTCTCTATCTGGGTCGCCAAGCTGCTGACGTCCGTGCCTACTCTGGTCTTCTCCGTGCTTGGGGTAAAAGCATGGTTTTAAACACAAAAGGGACGGTCATCAGTCCCGGTCCAGTCCGTAACGGTTCTCAAATTATTAAATTAGTCTGGTAGTTTGTCCAAACGTCCTTTAAATTGTCCGATAAGTCCTGGTATTTATCTGATTTTAATCCAATTATTTAATTAATATTTTAATTAAACTGGCCTGACCCGGATCCGACCCGAGTCCCAGACCCGGACCCGAATCCGACCCGAATCCGACCCGTCAAGAACTCGGACCCGGACTTGACCCGAGCCCGACCAGACCCGGGTCTAGATCCAGTTCAGGATCCGGACCCAAGCCCGGTCCAGTCCAGGCCGAGGCCCAGATCAATCCAGGCCCAAGTGCTCGGACGTGAACCCAAGGCTCAAAGCCCGTCAATGACGCGGCTAGGGTTTCAGGCATTCCTCCGGTTCAACTCCGGCGACGGAGCTCGAGGGGGTTCTTCACGGCGGTGGAGGCGTCAGGAGCTCGGGAAAAACGTGGGGAAGGTTGCTGGTGCCCCAAACTACGGCTTTTCCGTCTAGAATGACGTTGAGGAAGCTTCTCCAGCGCGAATCCTCAGATCTGGGCTCGAGGTTTCTGGCGAAGCTTCTCCGACCGAACTCGGCCAGATTGAAGTAGCGAACGTGCGAATCTCGGGGAAGAAGAGGATGGGGAAGAAGAACGAGCCGGGGAGAGGGCTCACCGTCGAAGATTCATACGGTTTCAGGCGCGGCGGAGCTCGGGTACGGCGTCGCTGGTTCGAATCGAAAAAGGAGAAGGAAGGGACGGGGTTTTCTGGGTTTCGAAGTGTCCGGAGGTGAGGGAGGTCGGAGTGGAGGCAGAGAAGAAGAAGAAGAAGAAGAAGGAGGAGGAGAATGATAGATTTCCGACGTGGTTCGAGGTGAGAGACGGCGAGGGATTCGAGAGATAGCAGACTCGAGGAAGACGAAGCCTCGGGAGTCGCGCGTGTCAAATGAGAACGCGAAGCGGTGATTTTAGGGTTTTTGTTTGAGACGGGTTGGGCCGGCTTCGTGGGCCGCGCGCGAGTGTGGCTGGGCCTGGTCTGGCTCGGACCAAAGCTCGGGTCTGGCCTGGCCCAGCTCTAAACCTTTTTTTTATTTTCTTTTTGTTTCGCACTCGTTCCAAATTTTCGTTTCGTTTTCCATCCCCTCCGTTTTTAAACCTGTAATTTAAACTATTAAATTCTCAGGTCTTTACACTCTTTCACCGTGTCTTCCTCCGTGTCGACGGGTCGCGGTCCCCTTTCCCACATCACCAGACTTGTTCGTCGAGAAACTATCTCCGACAAACACAATCGGCGACACACGATCCCACTCCAGCCTTTCAGTCGACCGTGGAAACCGCACCGAGATCTCGAACACCCGATCAGTGTCGAAATCCCCATCTTGACAGAAAAATTTCCCAGAAAATTCCGATCACACACCGGGGATAGATCTACGAGACCGTGCCCTAGGCCCTGCTTTGCCGCCGAGGAAGGACGCTCCCTCACAGCGTTCCCACCCACCGCGCACAGGCGCCACGCCGTCGCCGTCGGGATTCTGTGGACGCCCTCGCCGACATCCCTCCCCTCTGTATTAGGTTGTACAAAGAGAGCCATTATTGATAATAACATCACCATGGCTAGGACCATGGCCGTGATCAAGGCCATGATCAACCCCTGCTTATTTGTGGAGTAAACAAAGAAACCAAGAATAAATCAAAATAAAAAACGATATGCAGAAAAAATCATATCAACTGTCGCAGCTGCATAAACCCTAGGGTGCGATGGAGTTATGCGTTTTCGGAACAACGACGGCGATGAAGCCTCAACCTACTTTCGACCAATAGGCAAGCAAAGGGGACAACAGCATGGTGTCGACGACGTCAAACCATTCGGCCTCGCTCTACCTTTCATTTTCTGAACCTTCATTACCAGTACCGCCGGTCATAGTGGACGAGATTGTGGTGAAGAATCCACTTGTCTCCTCGGCGTGCCGGGGAGAGGGTGACCGGTTGAAATCTTGTCATCGAAGCTTCACTCGCCGGATTCCCACGTGGGGAACTCGTCCTCAAAACTTCAGTCGTTGGATTCTGACGTGGGACCTCGTCCTCGATTACCCAGAGGGATTGGGACTCGAGGCGGGGTCTTCCGGCCAACCGCTCGGCCAGGGGCGGGGCTATTTCAAGCTGGGGACGATGACCTAGCAGCGGGGGTACTATCGACGAGGAGGTGGTGCAAATGTTCTGCTAGGGTTTCTGGACAAGGGACTCACGGGTCGGGTTCATCAGATAGGCATAGGACCGGTCGGAGGGGACGACGATGGCGTGAGGGACGAGGATCTGTTAGGGTTCATGGGCAAGGGACTCACGGGTTGGGACCTCGGTCTTCCTTATTTGGGCGAGGCCCAATAGAATCCATATATGGGCTGGCCGGGCTCGGAGTAGAGAGGCCCAGTTGGTCACGGGCCTAAATTCACGAAGAGGATGAGTCGGTGGGTTCTACCCGATCGAACGAAACATCATACGTAGCGGCGAGGCGTAGTAAGCACCCTCGCCTCATGGAATGAGTTCGAAGTGGTCCAGAGGGGGGATGGTCGGTTATATCGCCCCTCTGGATGTAAGGTGGCAGCGGTACCACCAAGAACCAGCAAGATACTTCCCTACCAGCTCGGAGGTCAGCAATCCCACGTTTTGGAGCCCTACAAGTATCAGTTAAGGGAGGACGACGCAAACTGACAACCTGGGGGAGTTTGTAGTCCACCAAGATCTCTATCCGGTAAAGGGTCCACTCGATCCTAGCTTTCGCTAGTCTAATCTCGTTGTATCGGTGTCGTCTGACGCTACCGCGGCATCATCCTCTAGGCATCTTCAAAAAGTAGTCGGGAATATTGAGCCTTTTATTTTCTACCAGAGTATCCTCCTTAGTGGGAACTCGAACTATGTTGGTTATTTAAGTTACATTTTATCTGGTGTTTTAGTGCTTTTGGGCCCCGTAAACACTGTTTATTTATAATATATCCACTCGTTCATCTTTAAAAAAAAAACAAGAATAGTATTTTTTTCTCTCTCTCTCCCTGTCGAGAGTAAATCTTAGGAAACATGTGCTCCCGTATCTCTGTCATTATTGCACGCCAATTACGCTCTCATCCCGAGGAAGACGTAACTGCTCCTCCTCCAATGCATTCGTTACCGCCTGACCACGCTGCAACCCTACCTACTACACCCTCCCACCATCGCCTGCACTTGTCCCCTCACCACTTGTACAACCATCCATGGTGATGACATGTGTCCCTGCTCCATTCCCTTCGTGTCTTCTGATAACTCCTTTAAAGGGACGCCGAAAGAAGAACAGAAAAACACTCCCCAAGCCTCTTTCATGCTACTCCCTCTTCCGCCGCAATCACAACCACTGCCTCGACCAGCTCAGGCGATGGTGCATTTTGAGCCAGGCATGGCGTCTCCTGAACAGTCATGGCTGAAAGAACGGTGAGGTTGCCCGCCTAAATCCTTGGCAGTACCTTCGATACCGAAATGATTAGGTCAGGTATCCCCTTCATCGATCGTTTGTGAGAATCTGGAAACCAATGTTGTTGACCCCAAGTCACCGGATTTTGGGGACAACCACTTGGGTCTACTATCGGCCTGCCTTGACCGAGCGACGTTCACGGTGCCGGAATTCCTGCCTCCTCTACTGCTAAACACGGACCGAATCACTTTCATCACCATCCCGAGATTCCTGCTTCACAAGGAAGACCTCGCGCTGCCGCCTCTGCTAGTACCTACGCTGGCTCTAGGGGCAGTGCATCCCGATTCTCCTATTCAAACTCTTCAGGAGAGTCTATCGGGTTGGTCCTTAGGTTATGAGAAACCTCTGGAGGTCCTCATCACTGATGCGGCTGTCAGCCCGAGAGCTTTGGCTCGACAACAATTCAGTATGCTCGGACGACTTCTGACGGACCGCCCTCCCCGCAAGGAAACCCTACTACGAATCATCACCAATGCATGAGGTGCCTCGAAGGTAAGGTTGATGATTAAAGATGTCAAGCCTGGTGTCTTTGGTTTCTACTTTTCCAGTGAGGGCGCCAGGGTGTGGGTTCGGGAGCACAAACCTTGGTGCTTTGACGAGCACCCTTTGCTTCTTACGGAGATTGATCCAACGGATCGAGATCTCACATCCTTGGACCGGCTCAAATTATGGGTCCATGCACATGGTCTCTCTGTTGGGTCTCGAGGTAGGGTTGGAGATGAACCAACTCGCAGCGGAAAATCAATGAAAACCAAGAGACGATTAAACCATGAAACAACTAACAAAGAATGGATTCACAAGAGAAAAATTCAGCACTATTTCTTACCAAAACAAGAACACCGGTTAACGAATGATTGGCTTGAGTCTCCAAGACGCCTACGTATCCACATGGGAATCAAAGCCACGTAGTTCTTCTCTTTGAGGACTCAAGAACACAAAAATGGAGGAGGAAACTAGCCAAACCCGAAATGGCCATGGAAGAGGGAGAGAAAATGAGTTTTCTATTCTTGTCTTGTCTTTGTTATGTTAAAAAAAGATGACTTAAACATAACAAAACCCATACTTGTCCAACTAAAGGCATGTGACAAGTATGGTGTCAAGTAAGGTGTAAATAGGACAAAGTATGGCAAGACAAGATTGGGTTAGGTGGTGAATCACCAACACCTTAATCCTTGTCTTGCTTACTTAGTACTAATTAATCAAGACTTGATTAATTAGTTCCATGGGCCTTGGTTGCATGGGCCTTTCATGGGCCTCTTGGAACATGGCCCGTTGCCATTTCCAACGAGGTCCCGTGATTCGCTCATCGCCTCCATGCCTTCCATACCGGAAATGTCCAACATTATCCGACGCGATCAATCCCAAGACTCCAAGCCTTGTCTCGATCCGTAAAGTCCTATTCACTTACGGGCACATGACCCAAAACCCAGTTTTGGTCATGTCCCGAGACAACTCCCTTTTGGCCATTCTCCATAAATGTGTCAATGAGTTTCATCCTCCGGTGTGACCCTCAGGTTTATGCATGTCAATAGATCAACGTAAAATCCCATTTTACTTGATCCTATTTAAGTGGCAACTAACGAGACTTTAGTATTGCCTGACACTACATAACGAATCGACCTTGTCGATTCTAACCTTTCCGCCGTCCCTGCCATTATCCTTTTTATCTCCGATATCCTGATTGAGATAAGGCATAGAGCCGTCATCCTTATTATTCTCAATCACCGTTCCTTGATATGTGAGATGACTGAAGATATGATACCCAGTATCATGTGCATGGCCATGCTATTCTTCCAGTCACTCTCGATCAAGCGGCCGAGAACCGATATCTTTCCCATACCTTAGTATGAGGGATAAATCCCTTAGCCGTCTTTCGTGTCACTCATGTAGCCCGTCCCCAAGCCAATCCTGGCCGTTATGGAAGCCCTGTTACGGACAACGTTAGGCTCAGGTCAAACTCAGTTGTTGACTACATAGCGATCACAAAGACTCCTTGGTCTAAGGATACATGACAAGCTACAACACTGAATATGTTCATGACTTAATCTATGGCACATATTCAGGGCGGGTCGTCTAATATCATGTCCCACATGATATCTATGATCAGACTCCGGAATCCCATTCCAATGACTAACAAAACGTAAGCCATAAAGAACCATCTTTCATACTAGTCGCTTCTAGTGAAGCTTTGTTGACTAGGGACCCATCGAGTGTGATCTATCTCGATCTATGGTTCTATTCGCATGGTGGGCATAGATCAGAGCACACGTCGATATATTACTCCAACACATAAGTAATATAAAGCCGCTTTAATTTTATTGCTAACGATGATATGTACATTTGGACATTTAGGATTGAACTACGGGCACTAAGACTAACACTCTCGCCATGCATTCGAACCAAGACAACGAGGGAGAAAATTGGAGCAGCTCTGGGGACCACGGTGGAGGTCCCGTGTGATGACTATGGATAATGCTGGGGTGGGGCAGTCCGAGTGCATTTTTGGCACTCCTTGGACCGCCCTCTCTACTGGAATCTGCTGCTTCGATTTCTGGAGTTTCGGGATCCGATCACCTGCACCCTCACCTACATGAAGTTACCTACTTTTGTGGGAATTGTGGGCGGATTGGTCACACGCCACCAGCATGTGACAAAGAGATGCTGAGGATTCACAGGTTCGACAAGTCCCTCCTAGAGTATCCGAAGGAGAAGCAGACCAGGGTCTATGCAACCGATTGGAAGAAGCCAGTTAGTGTACCTCCGGGTTTTGACCCTCTGACTCAGAACACCGCACCTAATCCTGCTTCACATCGGGGAAGTGGACCAATCGTCACACAAAACTGCACCTAACGAGCGTTTATGTGGGGATGGTCTTTCAAGTTGGAAAAACTTGGTATAAGTGCAGCCCTCGATCAGTGGAGTGGAGGCGCCTTTGAGGATGATGCCTGGAACAAAGAGAGATTCTGTTGGGGAACCCCGGGAAGATCAGGCGAGGGTTGGAAATGAGCCTCGCCAAGGAAAATGAGTACCACCTAGGGCTTCAGGGACAATTGTTGGAAGGGATCCCTGAGACAAGTCAATCCTTCCTTTACTACTACAAAACACAGCGTCTGTTTTCAACCAGACTATATGGGTCCTCTTCAGGGGAATGAGCGGCGATTCGGCCATACCTTGAGTAGTGTTTTACAGTACTTTTTCATTTCAATCATTTACTTTCATCAAGACCGTCTTCGACGTTCTACTGTTTCTGATATATTGTTAGACCTGGTGGAGGATCAAACATGTAATAGCTCATTTTCTTGGTAATAAAAGTGCTTCTTTGTTCTAAAAAACACTTTTTATGGATGACTTTACTATGGTTTGTAACAAGCTGTCGCCCTCTCTTCTTCTAGTTTGTGGAATTCCACTTCGCGTCGCGTGCGACCTCCTTTTCCGGGCCTCGTCCCTTCCACCACCTCCACCTGTGCAACAGTTCTCCCGTTTCTCTCTACTACCCTTATAGTTCCGCTATCCCACAACTGTAAGCGATCGAGTCCCACATTTTCCACTTGTGTTGCTACCGTCCTCATCCACCAGCGCTCACGACCTTGCACCTCCACTTCAACATCTACCGCCAACACAACCTCCTCCGCTGCCACCAGAGCCGCCGTCACCTTTGTTCCTGCCACGAGAGCATCCGTCGCCACCAGATCATGGTTACCCTAGGGAAATGGGGTAATTTGAGAAGCATCGACGGGAATTGAATCATGGACATTGAGGGACTTCATGGGACCATTAGGGAGGACATGGAACACGGAGCTGGTCTAGGCTGCGTTCTAACCAGAGTTGGAAAATGACATTTTGAGGGTCCCAATTCGTTGGAGAGCATGGTCGGATGGATGGTTCTTCAAAGGGGACAGAGAAGGCCAATACATGGTCAAGGGGGTGGATCGACTCATTCAACGATCGAGGGGAGATGGTCAGAGAAAGATAGGGAGGAATTTTGGCATAGATTGTGGAAAATGAAAGTCCCTCCTAAAGTTAGACATATAATGTGGAGGGTGTATACATGCTTGCTACCTACAAATTCAAATTCGTGAGTGAGGTACATACCGAGGAGCATATCCTCTTTCACTACAGCTATGCTAGTGATGTATGGTTAGAGGTCGTTGGATGCTCGACATTCCAAGTAGGAGATATAAAAGGTTGTTTTAACTCTTGCTGGAGCGAGGGAGGGAAGGAGCTCGCAAAGCTCGTTACAACTATATTTTGGGAGTTGTGGCGTTCTAGAAACCTACGAGTTTTGAAGAACAAGGTGCTGACTGTCACACCCCAAATCTGGTTTTGACCGGACTCGAGACGTGAACTAAGAATAACAATAAATAAAACAAATTTAACGAACTAAGTCTCCAAACCTAATTCCAAAACCAACAATTCTGACAAGACGAGTCAACATCTCGAAAACCAAGTAATAAAGATGTTTACTAACAAAAGGAAAGTACGTCTCTAGACCATACAACTAAGACTCTCGTAAGCCCCACGCTCCAAGACGTCCTCTAGACCATATCCTGCTCCAAACCTGTAGAACAGTAAAGAATAGGGGTGAGCTTTCGCTCAATAGGTAAAAGTAGTTAAAGTGATGAGTTATCCGCTCCCCACCACGAGTAACCGTCCAATTAGGGCATACTAGCAAGGCACAACAACTAACAACATTCACGGAATATAAATAATCACAAACCACACTCACATGACTATAACCACACTTAATCACCTCACATACCCAATCATCAAGCAAAAAACACAGTAGAACAACCACAAGTCCCGTACAACAATCCCCTACGTCGTCGGCTTCCACAGACCGGCTCAACCATATCGTACCGGACCACACATCATCGGCCTAAATATCTTCCCGGACCACACAACATCAGGGTACAACTCACAATACATCATACCGGACCACACAGCATCAGCCTAGATGTCTTCCCGGACCACATAGCATCGGGGTACGAATCACACCATCCTCGGCCTAGATACCCTACACCGGAATACCCCCTCGATGTAGGTATCGTACCGGAACCCTTAGCCCCAGGGGACCGCGTACGTGGGACACCACCCTCGGCCTAGATACCCTACACCGGAATACCCCCTCGATGTAGGTATCGTACCGGAACCCTTAGCCCCAGGGGACCGCGTACGTGGGACACCACCCTCGGCCTAGATACCCTACACCGGAATACCCCCTCGATGTAGGTATCGTACCGGAACACCTCGTCTCGGAACATAGCACAAAGTCATAGTTCAACTAACAGCATTCCAAACCAACAATCTTACCAAAACACATCACATCGGTCTATCAATCACCCGATCATATCACAAGGCATTAGTTCACGCCATACCAAAATTATATCATGCTTGACATATCAAACCGAGCATACCATAACAGGGTCCTCAATTCAATAACGGATAAACCACATATCAAGCATTAAAAGTCATCAATAACAACAACACAGTCAACACGCAATCCTACGGGCCCAACCGAGGACCCACATGTGATACTACATCACAACAATTCCCAAACCTACGGGCACGACATGGCCCGCAAGTTATCCCTCATTTCACTCGTTCCTCACATCATACATGCAATTCTACAATTATATCATTCGATCGTAACCTATATGCATACTAGTAACTTTCCGCAACTAAACCGATATTCGCTACTTTTCCCTACCTCAATCGCTATCCAAACGCTTAGTCAACGCGAGTCGCCCAGTAGCCTCCTCCGCCGTGCTCGGGACCAACGTCTAAGATCACAAGGCAATACGAGAATTAATGCTAATTCAAGTGTGGTTTAAAGAGAGAAATACCCCAAACTAACCCCCAATTGCGCAACTTGTCAAAATGGGCCTGGAAGGCTCATTTTGCACGGAATCGGGAAAACGTCCCTCGGGACTCCGAAAATTTCCCTTTTTGTCTCGATCATTCCTAATTAAAATTACTTGTTTCAACTCACTTGACGGAATCAAATTCTGAGGTCCGAGCGTTCTAAAATCGCAATTAAAGTTTCTAATCGCATTTTCCGAAATTTCACGAATCACTTCCATAATTCGTTCCGGGCGTGAAATTATCGACCCGGGGTTCACCAAAGACCGCCCAAGCATGGCACAACCAAACCCCGGCCATGTGGGCCCCACGACCACACATGGTCGTGGGTGGCCGGACCGGACCGGTCACGGCTCCGTGTCCCTCCGACCATGGCCGGTCAAACTCCTCTCCGGTGGCCGGACTCCGACGACCGGCCGGAAAAATACCTCATTTCTCCCAACAAGCTCCTAACTAGTTCTAGATTCTCCACAACTCCATTGTTAAGCTCTAAAACTTCAAAATCCACCTCAAACACTCCAAAGTTTCAAGACTCATGGTGGGTTTCATCAAAACCCCAAAAAACCAATGAAACTTCATCAACAATCTCCACTTTCTCCATAACTTATCTAATTAAACATTAATAACCTTAAATCTCTAAGACCCAAGTCCATTTCATGTCTTTTCCATAAAACCCATAAACCCAAACTTCATAAAAATGGGTTTTAGAAGTGTACTCACCTTAAGAATGAAGAGGGGATGAGAATGAGAGTATTTTGGAGAAGATTGGTGTTGAAAATCCACCAAAGGAGCTCATTTTTCTTCGCCTTCTTCTTCAAGCAATGGAGGCTTCAAGCTCTCTTTCTCTCTTTATGTAATTCGGCCAAGGTGTAGAAATGAGCTAAAAATTGCCAAAAAGTGGTCCTTATCCTAAAGGTAGAAATGTCCCTTTCGTCCTTTAGCTCATCTCTCTCTCTTTTGTCCACAAGTGGGGGCCAAAGGGTCTTTTTCCCCTCTTTTCTTCTCCTCCAAGACACATGGACATGTTTCCATGCGGGGTCCACCTCTACCCAAAATATCTCAGCTCAAATTAAATTAATTCGATAAGACCTCTAATTCGCCCCCGTTTGACCCGGATTTGACTTATTCGCAAGACTAGTCATTTGAAAGGAAACGAATCAACTAAGCTAACCGTAACGACGGATAAGCTTTATGGGTCCCGGAAAGGTTCCGAATGACTCCCGGAGTCATCAGTTGAGTTTTCCGACGAATAGTCAACTTTCCCCAAATTTCACCGGTGTCGACCGGTGTCGACCGGGGGAGGTTCTTACACGGACCTTCTTGGACACACTGAGGGTAACCCCAAGAACTCTTAAGGACTGGTAGTAGGCCGATGAGAAGAAAAGGGGAGGAACGGAAGGTATTGACAGGCGATTAATGAGGTGGATGAGACCGAACCAGGGAAAATAAATGTAAATGTGGATGAGGCGACCTTCGGCCAAGGAAACAGAGGGACTGAGGGATGGATCGGGAGAAACGAATTGAGGGTGATGGTGAGCATGAGATGCATAATGATTCCGTGAGTTGAGGATCCTGACATGACGGAGGCGTTAAGCGTGAAAAGGCGCTTGAATGGGTTAAGGAGAAAGAATAAGAGAGGGGTTCAATAGAATCTGACTGCTTAGGAATCGTTTAAGCCATTTAGAGCACATAGGAGATCCTCATCCCATTGGAGGGTATCTTTCGATTATGTAGAAGTCTCCTCCAAAAGATCAACGACTTTCAGTTATACTTTGTTAAGAGGGAAGCAAACGAGTAAGTCTATCTTATAGCTAGAAATTTTGTTGTATTTTTTTTTTGAGAATGAACGATTGGTATTATAAATGATAAAAAGTGTTTACAAAGCATGGAACCAATAAAACACTAGAAACTAAATAGCAGAGATAAAACGAGTTCCCACAATGGAGGATACTCAGACTGAAAACTAAAACGCTCAAGTCATCGGCTACCTCCTAAAGGCGCATGGAAGGTGATACTGCGGTAGCATCTATTGACACCGATACAAAAAATCCAGACTTGCGGAAGCTAGGACAGAGCAGACCCCTTACCGTTAACAAAAAGTGGTGGACAAAGAACTCCACCAGGTTGTCAGCGTGCGTCGTCCTCCCTTGAATGATAATGGTAGGGCTCCAAAATGTGGGATTGCTGACATCCGAGTTGGTAGGGAAGTACCGTGCCGGTTCTTGGTGGTACCGCTGCCACCTTACGTATAGAGGGGCGGTGTAACCGACTGACCCTTAGACAATTTAGCACTCATTCCTCGAGGAAAGGGTGCTTATTTCCCCCCGCCGCTGCATAAGATGCTCCATCCGATCAAGTAGACCCCTTCAAGTCCTCCTCCTCCTCATCCCTTACTAGCCTTTTTACCCCTACCGAGACTAATGTAGGCACTCTCTGCTGACTTGCCTGACCTCTTGAGTGCCCCTGACGCTCTAGGAAGGATTAGACCACCTGTGGTTGTACCTCCACCTCCTCTAGGCCTCCTCCTCTGGTCACCTTCTTCCCACTCCGAGGGGGCACCGAGGCAAAAGTCCGGGTTGGAACTCCCGACGCTCCCCTAGATATGTCCATCTCTTCCCCGGGATCGCCTTCCCATTTTTATCCTTCATCAAGGTCGTACGAGGGTCTGCCGGGGATCTACAAGAAGGTCCCTTCATTCCCCCACTCGTCGGACACGCCAAAAATAGGTGACCCGCGCAACTACACCCAAATCAGTGGTCTGTCACGTGTTCATAGGAGATGTGCAACAATGTACGTACCTGAGATTCCATAAGACGGAACCACAATTCACGTTGAAGGGGTACTCGGATATTGACCCGAATTCAGATCCGCATGAAATTACCCCAGCACCTACCATCTGCATCTGTATCCACCGCTTGAAAAGCTCCTAGTGCATTTCCTATTCAGAACGCCACCGCCCTATTCCATGCCCCTACTGGAAGGTTGGACACTCTCGCCCAAATAGAGAAATGGGTGAAAACCATGTCTCCCGGTCGCATGTGGTCCCTTAGGTCTGTAAATATGACTAGGGAGTCCCAGAACACCTACGGCTCGCTAGACAATACTCTTATCTGCTCCTTGGCCGTCCGAAAGAAGAAGGCCACAACCCCATCCTCTAGTGGTCATGCATCCACATTTTCGCATACCCCAAAGGTCCTCCATACGATGTGCCATGGTTTTCCAATAAAATGTACGTGTGGTAAGTACCTTTGCTGCTAGGGCAAATGCAAAGTTCGGTCCCCTCTCCTGCTTCTAAAGGTGAGACGATTACCTTCTTAATCTACATGGACCCCTTCTACGTTCCAAGGTCCCCCATGGTCATTCCTTGTCATTGGCCCGAAATACCCTGACCTGAGTCCGAAAAGGACCCATGTTGGTCTCGATTACAAGGCCTTGCTCGAGCAGCTCCTCGGCCCTGCCTTCTAGATGGACCCGACCTAGTAGGGGCCCTGGCCCGTTCCTCCGGTGCACCCAACTCAGGCCTTGGGTGAGCACTTAGGCCTAACTCCCTAACGGACCAAGCGGACTGTCCAACTCGCAGCCCCCATCACAGGGCCGGTCCTCTCCAATGACCTAGTCCAGGCCCGTTTAGCGTCAACGAGCAGACCCGAGCCCATCGGCCCACTCGGCCCATGTTCCTTCGAAAACCTACACGGCTCCTTTCCCGACCTGCTTCTCCACGTAGCTTCCATCACCTTTGACGACCCTTGCACCGGTTGTCCCGTCTCCGTTTCTAAAGAAACAGTCACCCAAATGGCCGGATCTTAGGAAGGCTGATCCTCATCCATGGCGACTTGGTCCCCGAGTCGATCCGCCGCCTACATCATTCCTGTTATGGTTGTACCCCACCAGAATCCCAATGACGGAGAGCCTACCCTCGACGGAATCTCCACCGTCTTCTCTACTCCAACCTGACGCGACCGTGGTCCCATCGTCGGGTTTTGCCTCACGAGGCCTCGTCGATAGTCCATCACGTGCCCATGAGATCGTCTTCCCGATCCTCGGAGCACCCCCACCCGTTCACCCTCCTCCTTCTGAGCAGTGAACTGAATTCGCTCCTCCCCCGACGTCGCCCCCGGCGATATGGATCGGAAAAGAGCTCGTTCACGAGAAGGAGAGATCACCGACCATATACCACTGCTCTCATCCTCACTCCCGTGTTGTTGGTGACCGAAATCCACCTATAAAGTCATCGTCGCCGCCGCACATTGTTTCACAAAGCCTAACCTTTCAATGAGAGAAAACTAAGGCTGCGTCCGCTGTTTTAGTAAAAAGACAATAAAAGATATTTTGTTGTATGGTTTTGATGTTTAATACAGGTGTTGCAATGCAGGCATGACAATTCTGGATTGAATGAAGCAATAGTATGTTTTTAAAATAAATTATCGAATTTTCCTTTTTGAAACATGGTACCACGCGACTCTCTTTCTTTTTGTATATAGTAGATTATATAGTAGATTATCCGGTGTATTAGTAAAAGAAAAAAAAATTGTGGAGACTATTATATATACCATAATGTATAATCTACATGACATGCCAATAAAAAAATTTATATATTATAAATTAAACGATTACTGACTAGAATAATTTGGCTGATCAGTTGATAAAAAAGAATTTGGCTGATCAGCACGTGTTTACATAATAAGGGTCTTATAGTAGTATCTAAACCAATAATTTAGAATGGGAAGAGTAAATTATATATAAGTAGAAAAAGAACAGGTGAGATCCGTGATTGTGTCTCTTTGGCAGAGTTTGGTTTGAAGGCCATGGAAGAGCACACATGAACATATATACTAATTATATATATATATATATATATATATAGCGAACAACAAGTGGTAGCACTAGCAGCAACAAATAAAAGACGTCCTGCCCATTTAAAGATCGTCTCCACCTTCCCATACCATATTATACCATTTTTGTATTCAACATCTCTTATAATAGTTTTGTAAGGTGATCGAAACGGAACACACAATACAAGCAAGTAATGGCTGAAAGTGATCCAAAAGTGACTGCACAATTCAAAAAGGTACCCAATCAATATATTGAGATAAGGAGGGGACAAAGCTAAAGCTATGAAACTAGAGAGGATATGAAAAGTGGAATTGAAAATAAAATAAAGGAGAGAAACCTCATCAAACTCATTTTTCTTTTCAATCTCTTCCAATATCTATACGTGACAATCCCATTCACTATTGTGGTTTCATATGCGGATTCCATTTCCCCCTAAGTGAGATGATGATTCTTCAATGTTTGTCCCATTTTCCCAAATGAGAATGACAATCCACTCTTTCAATTAAAGTTTAGTTTATTAAAAATCATCTAAACTCTTGGCAATTCTATATTTATTTATTTATTTATTTATTTAAAGTTTGAGGCGTGCAAACTTTGGTATTAAAAACACAATTTCTTTTTCAAGTTTTTATTATAGAATAAACGATTGATATTAGGATAAATTACAAATACATACCTCAAACGAACTGATAAATACTCAGATGTTTAGTTACATAACAAATAGCCCAAGCTGTCAACTAAAATGACCAAAATGCCCTCAGCGATTTTTTAAATATTTTTTTCAAATAAAACCAAAGTGATTTAATAAGTATATATATATATATAGGGAAGCAATCACGTGCGAACCTCTCTTAAAATGCGAACCTGCGAACTCAACAACAACATGACACGTGTCGCACTTAGAAATGCTCATCTTTTTTTTCCCCACCAAGTTTATTAATTTAATTTTTCCTGCTTCGTTTCAACTCCGATTTAATTTTTTTTTTTGCGCCAATACTCTTATTTTTTCAAGAGCTTTCTAACAAGTAGTGGATTGCATATTTTTTGATGTGTTTTTGAATACGTGTGTGGATGTGTGAATATGAGTGCGAAAAAGTGTGATGTGTTTTGCAAATTTAGTGTATATGGTTTGCGGATTTAGTGTATATGGTTTGCAGATTTAGTGTATATGGTTTGCGGATTTAGTGTATATAGTTTGCGAATTTAGTGTGTTTTGCAAATTTAGTGTATATGGTTTGCGGATTTAGTGTATATGGTTTGCGGGTTTAGTGTATATGGTTTGCGAATTTAGTGTATTGCATACTTATGTACATATGATATATATGGTTCAACTCCATGTTTGAATACAAGCTTACAAATATTAATATCATTTAAACTTTCCTAACATATACAGTAAGTTGTTTATTCAAGATTTATCATTTAAACTTTCCTACCATATACAGCAAGTTGCATACTAAATAATATATATGGTTCAACTCCATGTTTGAATATAAGCTTACAAATATTAATGCCATTTAAACTTTCCTACCATATACAGTAAGTTGCTTATTCAAGATTTATCATCCTCAAATTAGATAATCTTCTAATAGACCAATAAGATTAACTCCAATTCCAGGTTTAAACTTTCCTACCATATACAGTAAGTTGCTTATTCAAGATTTATCATCCTCAAATTAGATAATCTTCTAATAAACCAATAAGATTAACTCTAATTCCAGGTTTTAAAATTATATGCAAGTTATGACTCCAACATTTAAATTCGCAAAGCATATACACTAAATTCGCAAACCATATACACTAAATCCGCAAACCATATACACTAAATCCGCAAACCATATACACTAAATTTGCAAAACACACTAAATTCGCAAACCATATACACTAAATCCGCAAACCATATACACTAAATTTGCAAAACACACTAAATTCGCAAACCATATACACTAAATCCGCAAACCATATACACTAAATCCGCAAACCATATACACTAAATCCGCAAACCATATACACTAAATTCGCAAACCATATACACTAAATCCGCAAACCATATACACTAAATCCGCAAACCATATACACTAAATTTGCAAAACACATCACACTTTTTCGCACTCATATTCACACATCCACACACGTATTCAAAAACACATCAAAATATATGCAATCCACTACTTGTTAGAAAGCTCTTGAAAAAATAAGAATATTGGCGCAAGAAAAAAATGAAATCGGAGTTGAAACGAAACGGGAAAAATCGAATTAATAAACTTGATTATAAAAAAGGGGGGGCATTTTCTGAGCGCGACACATGACGCAATCTGGTTGAGTTCGCATGTTCACACCATAACTCATGGTTCGCACCTGATTGCTCTCCTATATATATATAGGATAGCTATCAGGTACAAACTTGTATCTTTCGTCAGAACGTAGAACTTTCAATCTGGGCCATTGGATCGTAAAATTAAAGGCCCAGATTTAATGCATATCTTTTAATATCTTTTTAATTAATGCATATCTTGTAATTGATTTCGTAATCAATCACCCCCACCCCCCTGAATTTCGGTGGCCATCCGATTTGGATAATCAATGGTCCAGATTAGTTCTACGTTCTGACCCGAAACAAGGATTGTACTCGATAGCCCCCTATATATATATATATATATAACAAAAATGATTTTTAAATATTTTTTAAAAATAATTATTAAAGTGTAGTTGAGGGTATTTTCGTCACTTTAACTGACAGTTTGGGCTATTTGTTATATAACTAAACATCTGAGTAGGTATTAGTTAAAAAAAACTTTAGGGTAGGTATCAGTTAAACGCTACAAGTTTGGAGTATGTATTTGTAATTTACCCTTGATATTATAAATAGCAAGTGTTTACAGAGAAGAATAGCAATAACATAGTGGAAAATAAATAACATAAAAGAAACGATTTTTCACGATGGAGGATACTCAGACAGAAAATTAAAGCGCTCAAGTCATCGACTGCCTCCTGAAAGTGCCTAAAAGGTGATAGTGTGGTACTATCTGACGACACCGATACAACGAATCCAGACTGGCGGAAGCTAGGACAGAGCATGCCCCTTACCGTTAACAGATAATGGTGGACAAAGTATTCCCCCTAGGTTGTCAGTGTGCGTCGTCCTCCCTTGATTGATAATGGTAGGGCTCCAAAACGCGGGATTGCTGACCTCTGAGCTGGTAGGAAAGTACTGTGCCGACTTTTTGGTGGAACCGCTGCCACCTTACGTCCAAAGGGGCGGTACAGCCGACCGACCCCCCTCTGGACCTCTTCTGACTCATTCTGCAAGGCGAAGGTGCTTGTAGCCCCCCGCCGCTGCAATTGAACTCCCTTATGATCGTGTGGATGGATCACACCCGACCCGGTTCTGAACTTAGGTACAGCCCATACCCGAATGGGCTTGAGCCCGACCCAGGACCCAGCCTCTCTAAGGCCCGAGGTGGGTGAAAATGAGGCCCAACCTAGGCCTGTTTCGTCTCTTCGGCCCAAAATGGAGTCGGCCCCGACCCGCTCCATCGTCCCTGGCCTCTTCGTCTCCCTCGCCGTGGCTCGGAACCCCTGGCGGGTTCCTTGCCCAACCTTCTCTTCCAGGACGCCGCCGTCACGCCTGGCCCCTGAACCTTCTCGGCCAAAGCTCTCTCCGGTGCTACCGGTAAAGCCCCTCCATACTCCCACAACAGTTTGACGTCGAAATCCCCCTCCAACTTCGTTGGCTTCTACGACTCCGGCTCTACCAGAGCGGCTCTCTAGTGAGCTCCTTCTATATTCGCAAAAGCCTCGCAGGAACTTCGACGAAGGAGGGCCCGAAAGATCTAGGTTCCTGCCAGGCTCCGACGCCCCCATCGTCGCCCTCCTCGACCTCGACCTAGACCCCACCGCCGATGTACGTCTAACCATCCCATACGCCAGCGCCTACGATCTCTCCCCCCCCCCCCCCCCCCCCCCCCCCCCAAACCCTTCCCCGACTTCTGTGTGGTGGTCTTCGCTGTCTTACGTTCTACGAACAGCATCGTCGAATCCCCTTGTACCCCCTCTTCCCCTATTGTCGAAAAGAACACGAGAGGAGATCATGCTCCTTAACGAGACAGAGGAGACGATGGAGGTGAGAGGCTCGCCGTCCGTGGTTCATCATCACTGCTAGGTGCATAGTCGCTGCTGGTTTTGGAGTTGCTCATCCTTACCGCCGCTGCCATGGATCGCAAAACCTTTCTGAGAGAAGAAGGCTGTGTTTTTTTTTAAGTTTTAATATGATCACAAGTGTAAGAGTAGAGGAAAATTTTCAAAGTTTTGAAAAATTCTCATCGGTTGAATTTGATCATCTGTTTAGATCAAATGTAACAAATTAAAGGTTAGACCCACTTTACATAGGTCTTTTTTTGAAACGCACTTTACATAGGTTGATTTAAAACATTTCATGATCAAACAAAAGAAAAATGAGATGTAGGGCCATATATTATATAGTTTTAAGTGTATCGTTTCTCTCTCTCATGTAAAGATAGCTTGAACCAAAATCTGGACCTAATCTAAAAAAAGAAAAAGAAAAAAAAAGGACTAGTCCCCATTAATAAAAAATTTCGGTTTAATTTTATATAAGTGATGAGTTTAATCCTTTGGGTTATTCTATTGTAGACGTTTCTTATAAATCAGCCTCTTCCTTCCTTGTTAAACCCTCCAAATATAAACCAACTCCATTGCATGCTTCTCCATATTTCAAAGCCCTCCTCATTCCTCAAACTTAAATCCTCTGCAACTCTCAGGGTATTTTTTCTCCATAATTAATCCATTTTCATTTCAGTCCAAAACTCTTCTGGTTTTGCACCAAACACATTTTTGCTAATTTCCCAACACTTGCCTCTGCTCTGTTTTGTATTTTATGATAAGTGTTTTTTCTTGATCCTTAACTATTTGCCATGAATCTAGGAAACTCGTTTAAGAAATCTTAGCCTTGATCTCGAAAAATGATGTTTGTTGCTTATTTTTAGGATCCGGGTTAAGATATCTGCTATCTTTTAGGATCTGGGTACTGGATAAAGATTGAAATTTAAAGCCTTTTGTTGTGCAGGAATAAAAAAAAATATCAGTGAAGAATGGCTGCAGAAGACAAGAAGAAGAAGGTGCAGAAGAGCTACTTTGATGTGCTGGGTCTCTGTTGCTCCTCCGAAGTCCCTCTGATCGAAGGTGTCCTCAAACGCCTCGACGGCGTCGTAGAAATCTCTGTGATTGTTCCTTCAAGAACAGTCATTGTTGTCCATGATCCTCTCCTCATTTCACAGTTACAAATTGGTACTGCCTCAACCTCTTTTTTTATTATCATTATTTAATTTTCTTCATACTTGTTGTATGATCATCATTTTCACGTTTCTTGGACTTAATGTGGTTTGGGATTGGGGGAACCATGTGTCCTAACCTGTTTTGGCGATCTTAACTGTGCTTGTCCTTTGTTTACACTTCCTAACTGTGACCTTGCACAAACTATCATTTACCGTTTGTTTCTATGATTCCATTAGTTTTGTGGACATGTGTTGGTTATGTGCACAGTAGCATTTTCCTAACGGAATCGTCAAAAATAAACGGTAAATGATAATTTGTGCAAAAAATGGAAAGATCAGAGAAGTGCAAAAAAAGATCAAACCCAGTTAAGATCTCCAAAACAAAGTAAAAAATAAGTTATGACACATGGTTTCTCCTTTGAGATTTAACCGACCAATCCTCTTTTGCCCCTCCTTTTGATTCGTTCACACTTTTGCCCCTCCTTTTGATTCGTTCACACCGTAGAATGAGTGGTTTAAGCATGAAATAAAGCACAAGATTAGGCTGAAAAGGTGGATTATGTGTTTATGGAGTGTTGATATGGGCCTCTATTTCTGCTTTTTATTTATTTATTTATTTTTTTTTTGGGGGGGGGGGGGGAGGATATTGATTGGGTTGATGGTTTTGCCTTTTCTGTTCATGAAGCATGAATAAAGCTGTCATGCATAATGAGTATCCAGTTAGTGTTGCGTTTCAATCTCGTTAGCAAAAGTTGTTGCTTACGAATAATAATATTACTTGATAGGATGAATGATTGAACAAAAGCAAAGTTGAAAAATATTATCTACTTTAGCAGAATGATTTGCCATAAAAGCAAGTGTAGGATTAGGATTAGGATTAGGATTAGAATTAGGTAGGTAACTGATAATTATTGTTGTGGTACAGTGAAGGCTCTAAATCAAGCAGGGTTAGAGGCAAATGCGAGAGTGTATGGAGAGAGCAAGTTCAAGAAGAAATGGCCGAGTCCTTATGCCATTGGTTGTGGGGTGTTGCTTGCTCTGTCGCTGCTCAAGTATGTCTACCATCCCTTGCGCTGGCTTGCTCTTGGCGCTGTTGCTCTTGGCATCTTCCCTATGGCTCGCAAAGGCCTTACGTCGGCCTGGAATTTAAGGCTCGATGCAAATATTCTCATGCTCCTTGCAGGTTATATATGATTCATCTTTATAATATCATATCGAGTTATCGACTGGTGTGGATGTTGACTTTGTCGTCGTTGTTGTTGTTGCGTTTGATAGTGATTGGGACGATTGCAATGAGAGACTATTTGGAGGCTGGTACCATTGTGTTTCTTTTCACAATTGCAGAATGGCTTGAAACAAGAGCCAGCCACAAGGTAATCAATCCTCACTTAACGAACAACTCAACTTACTTTACTGACAAATTATTTGATGCCTCAGGCCACTGCTGTGATGTCCTCCTTGATGAGCATTGCTCCTCAGAATGCGGTCTTGGCCGACACAGGAGAAGAAGTGAGAGCTGATGAGGTTAAGGTGGACAACGTTGTTGCTGTCAAGGCTGGGGAAACCATCCCCATTGATGGTCTCATTGTTGAAGGAAGGTGTGAAGTTGATGAAAAGACGTTGACGGGAGAGTCTTTCCCTGTTTCAAAGCAAAAGGACTCCACTGTTTGGGCCGGAACCATCAATTTAAACGGTAACACCCAAGTTTCTCTCCCATCACTCCGTATGCATTAGACTCAATCAATTTTACTTTCAGGTTACATCCATGTGAAGGCTACGGCTCTGGCTGAAGATTGTGTGGTGGCCAAAATGGCAAAGCTAGTAGAAGAAGCTCAAAACAATAAATCGAAAACTCAAAGAATCATAGACAGATGTGCCAAGTACTACACTCCAGGTCAGTGCACACTCACACTTATTAGTTAGTTTCACTTTTGTGCAAAGGGTCCTAAGAAGTTTGATTTGATGATTTTGTTTTGCAGTTGTTGTTCTGATATCAGCTTGTCTTGCTGTGTGTCCACTCGCACTGAAGCTTGACAACCGAGAGCACTGGTTTCACTTGGCACTGGTCGTTCTGGTAAGTGCATGTCCTTGTGCACTCATTCTCTCCACGCCAGTTGCAACTTTCTGTGCCCTTTCCAAAGCCGCAACATCAGGCCTCTTAGTCAAAGGAGGTGATCATCTCGAGACTCTGGCCAAGATCAAGACCATGGCCTTCGACAAGACTGGCACCATCACAAGAGGCGAATTCCTAGTCTCGGATTTCCGCTCTCTCCACCCTGATATCAGCTTGAGCACTTTGCTCTACTGGTTAGTAGCTCAAATTCAAATCTCCCAAAGCTATAATTTGATCGATTCTGATAGTGGTTGTGTAAAGGGTGTCGAGCATTGAGAGCAAGTCAAGTCATCCCATGGCTGAGGCACTTGTGGAGTATGGAAGGTCGCTCTCCATGGAGCCAAAGCCCGAAAACGTGGAGGAGTTTCACAACTTCCCCGGAGAAGGCATTCACGGGAAGATCGATGGGAAAGATATCTACATCGGGAACAAAAAGATTGGCCTGAGAGCAGGATGTGAAACAGGTATTTAGTCCTCTTACCTTGAGAACAATGCATTGCATCTGAACCATCTGAAGAAAAAGATTGATTGTTTTGTAGATCCAGCATCGGAAGGTGAAGGTAAAACCATCGGATACATATACTCTGGGACGATTCTTGCTGGAGTTTTCAACCTCTCGGATAGTTGTCGAACGGGGGTGTTGGAAGCAATGAAAGCACTGAAGAAAATGGGGATCAAGACTGTAATGCTGACAGGAGACAGTGGTGCAGCAGCAATGCACGCGCAAGAGCAGGTGGGAAACGCCATAGATGTGGTACACTCAGAGCTTCTACCAGAGGACAAGGCGGAGATTATAACGCAACTGAAGAAGGAAGGAGCGGTGGGGATGGTGGGAGATGGGGTGAACGACGCGCCTGCACTTGCAACAGCTGACATAGGCATCTCAATGGGGGTGTCGGGCTCTGCCCTGGCGACAGAGACGGGGAATGTGATCCTCATGTCCAACGACATGAGGAAGATCCCCAAGGTTGTACAGATTGCGAGGAAAACTAGGAGGAAGGTGATAGAGAACATCCTTGTCTCCATCTCCACCAAGGCTGCTATCATCGCCCTGGCTGTTGCCGGTCACCCCCTTGTCTGGGCTGCTGTTCTTGCTGATGTCGGCACTTGCTTGCTCGTCATCTTCAACAGCATGTTACTCTTGCGAGGACGCACACATGTCAACAACTCTTCCCACAAACATGCTCACACCCACACCCACAAGCAACCTAACAACTCAAGCCATACCCATAGCCATTGTTGTTCCGATGTCACACAAGTTGTTGCTGATAAGGATGATCATCATCATGCTGCTACTTCTTGCTGCTCCGGAGACAGAGTTCCGTGTGTTAACCATTGTTGCTCTGACAGTGAAGCTCCAGAGTGTTCTTCATATGTGCAGGGGAGTTGTGCAGACAATGATGAAATTCACGAGGTGGATCAGTGTTGTTCACTTCCTGCCATGCCCACTTCTACTGATCAAGTACCAAACCATTCTGATGAAGAAATCAACGGTCACTGCTGCGAGAGCGAGGTTGAGCACCATCACATTGATATTCAACCTTCACAGTCAAAATCTCAACATTCTAACTGCCATGACCATCACCATGATATTCAACCTCCACAGCCAAAACCTCAAAACTCCAACTGCCACACCCACAAACATCATGACCATGACCATGACCATAATCATAATCATGATCATGATCATGATCACCAACACAACCACCACCACAACCACCACCACTACCAGGATAAGAGTAGTCCGTTCGAGATTATATTACCAACAATGGGGAGTACAGGGTGTTGTAGGAGGAGATATTTCAAGGAATGTTGTGGCCATCAAGGCCATGGGCACTTGTTTAGAGGAGGCTTATCAGAAATCATCACTGAGTAGTGTTAGAAAATTATAGGACAGTGAGGTCTTTGGCAATGATTTAAGAAACTTTATGGGAAACCCGTTCATAGCAGAATAGAACCCCCAAGGATATATTATATATCATGTCACAGTCAAGAGCAAGAGCAAGATTTCATTTCATACTAGATATAACAACTCATGTGTCATGCTCTCATCAATCAACATAACCTTCAATTGTTTGGCTTAAGGTCTGTTTTCCCTAGGACGTGGACATGCATATAAATTTTGGACCAATCTTAAGGTGTTTAAAGGATCAAGTTGTAACAAAACTCAAATATCACCAACTTTAAAATGGTTGAACAAAGGTTATATGTAGAATCAAGCCTGCAATAATTGTGTACAAGAGTAGATGTGTTTATAGTATCAATATTACTAAGATTAAAGTGTTTAAGCCTCTTGCTCTTGGGACTCCAAACCCATCCCGCTGACCCCTCGTGGATCCGGGCTCAACTGATCTGGGTCGAGAGGCTAGGCCCAGCCTAGAGGTCTCAGTCTCTAATGTGGGCTCCTCGCCTCCTTCTCCAACAGCCTTTCCGCCTTCTTTCTCGTCCTTCATTTCTTATCTTCACTCCCCTTTGGTCGATCTAGAATCGCGGCTTCCTTGACCTAAACGGAAAAACAAGCGACTTAGAAACGGCTGTCTCAAGCACTTAAAAGCGCTTGAAGATGTCAGTCCTTCTCGCTCTCTTCGCAAGAAGTTGGAATCTAAACGAGCCTGGGCGATGTGCAAGTCGATGGGGTTCTAAGCGGGCCTTTCGCCCTGTTGCTTTCGTTCTTTCTTCTTCCCTCGATTGTAGTTCTCCCTTGAAGTGTATTGTTGGGTTGAATAAATTTGTTTTTTTGCTGATAAAAAAATAGAGGTTACTCCATGTCCTAACCCCCTACTACACTTAATTGTCAAATCCGCACCCAAGCTTTGGAAAACTGTCAAATAGTAACGAATTTCAAAACTGAATTATTAAAAACCAAAAAGTACTTTTTAAATTGAATGTTACCGTGAACAGTGAATCACGTGCATCTCACGTGACTCATTTTATAATGGAGTTTGGGCGAGATGAGGTCACGAAGAGATGAAATTCGAAGCTCGGACACAAAGAGATGAAATTCGAAGAGCTGAGATGAAGAGATGAGGTTGCGAAGAGATGAAGTTAGGCCAAGTTAACGTCCGAAGGAAGAACATATTTGAGGGTAAACTCGACTTTTCACTTGACCAGGTTAACGTCCGTTTAAAATTAGAAACAGTTGGCAATTTCAGTTAATTGACCGTTACTACATGGCAATTTCAATTGTAGAGGGTTTGAATTTAACAATTTCTGAAAGTTGGGTTTTAGGACATGGAGTAACCCCAAAAAAATATTACTAAGATTCAGGAGTAGAGCAACTAGTGGCGGAGCTAGCTTTTTCAGTGAGGAAGGACACCAAAAATTTTCAATGACAATACGTGATTGTAAAAATATCTGAGGGGGGCATAACTACGAAATTAAAAGGAATTAACGGGTGTTTTAAAAGAATAGAAAAACATATAAGTATTTTTCAAAAAAAAAATAAGGGGGCACGTTCCCCCATAGGGCCCATGTGGCTCTGCCACTAAGAGCAACCCAGATTAGGAGTTAAGAGGTTTGTAATTAGTACCTAAAAACAATACGGTGGTATAGTATGTAAGGAACTTTAACTATGCAAATGATGTCTCGCTTCATGTTCTTATCTTTATCAGTGTATCTCATCAATGAAATGAAACCTTAATCTAAATCCATATAAATTAAAATATACACTACTCGAAGGGATCCTTACCAACAAAAATTACTCAGCATTCAAATCCAAACTTCTCTTTTACTTGCATCAATATGGAAACTTTGACATACGCAACACAATGTGTAATATTTGGCTTTAAATAAATAAAAAAAGGGCCTATTATTTTGGCTCATGATGTCAAGCCCTTTAACAACATTTTAAGCCTATTGTCCTTCTTGTCTTATGTTGGCACATGAGGAACAATAAGGTTTTGTTTTATAAAGTGACGAGTGGCGGCAGACAGAGAGAGAAACAAGAGAAGCAAATAGGTTTGGTTGGTCTCTGTGTGGTGCGGCGACAACGTTGATGAGGAGATAACATTGATCTTGGGTGGCGCGACTTCATTGGTGTGAGGCAGAGAGAGAGCTCCTCATTTCTATTGTTTTGGTGAGCTACGGCGAAGAAGTAATGACCTTGAGCTCTTGTTTCCTATCTCTATGAATATGAATGCATATGACTTGACAGAACAAAGGGGAAATAGGTAGCTTGGGTAAATCAGCATCATGTGTATTCTATTTTGTCTTCTGCTTGATAGATTTTAAGTGGTCCTTAATTACTCCATACCAATCACGGAAACACAAGCAAAATCAACTTGCTTTATGTCCTTTGGTTTTGGGTTAACTTTCGAGGTTTATTTGGTGTAACCTTTCAGGGTATTATTTCGTGTAACCTTTCGAGGTTTTTGTTTCGTTTTTCATGAATCCACATTGGATTCCTGTAATAATAATTTCATCGCTTATCAAAAAAAAAATCAACTTGCTTTCCTTTTGTTAATGGTGGTATTATGAGCAATAGCTTAGTGATATTTGTGGAGTAAGAGCAGTAAGGCATTAAGAAAAAAGCTTCAGTAGCCACTTTATCGGTATCAAAAGATTAGTTATTTTTCTTTTATAGATTACCGTCTTGTATTGAAAAATAGGGGATTGGGGTTTGTAATTCGTGAGGATTCGGAATTTGATTCCGTCAAGTGAGTTGGAACACGTAAATTTAATTAGGAATGATAGAAAAGAAAATGGAAATTTTCGGAGTCCCGAGGGACGTTCTCCGATTCCGGGCAAAATGGGTCATTCCAAGCCCATTTTGACAAGTTGAGTAATTGGGAGTTAGTTTGGGTATTTCTCTCTTTGAACCACCCTTGAATTATTATAATTCTCGTATTAATTGTGATCTTAGACGTTGTTCCCGAGCACGGCGGAGGAGGCTACTAGGCGACTCATGATTGTTCGTGTTTGGATAGCGGTTGAGGTAGGGAAAAGTAGCGAATACCGGTTTAATTGCGGAAAGTTACTAGAATGCATATAGGATATGAATAATCGGAATAATTATAGAATCACATGTAGGATGTGAATAACTAGTGTAGTCATATAGATATGGAACCACTTGCGGGCCAGGTCGTGCTCGTAAGTGTGGGAGTTTTCGTGCTGTAGTATCACATGTGGGTCCCTGGTTGGGCTTGTAGGATTGCGTGTTGATTGTGTTTGTTGTGATTATTAGCTCGTAATGTGTGATACGTGTTGTGTCCGTTGGTAAATTAAGGATCATGATATGTTATGAGAACGTGGTAAATGTTAGTGTGAATCATCGTCTTGTGATATGATCCGGTGATTGATAGACCGATGTTTTGTGTTCGGTAAGATTATTCGGTATGGTATGCCGGTGTGATATGTTCGATATGATACGTTTGAGGATGTTGTTCCGGTCCAATATCGTGGCTGATGATGTTCCGACACGATATGTTCCGAGGCGGTGTGTTCCGGTCCGATATCTATATCGATGGATGGTTCCGATATAGATATCTAGACCGAGGCTTCTGGTATGATATCTATACCGTGGATGATTCCGGTATAGGATATCCAGGCCGAGGATTGGTTCCGGTGCGATACATGTGATGCATGTGTGATTTCGGTACAGGGGATCTAGAGCCGAGGAGGGTGTTCCAGAGCAATGTTTATACCGAAGAGAATTCCGGTATAGGATACCGACGCCGATGGTGAGTTTCCGGTATGGTACGTGTGATGTGATTTGTGCCCCGTGCTACGGGAAGATATACCCGACCGACTGAGGATTTCGGCCTGCTATATTATGAGTTGTACCCCGATGCGTTGTGTTCCAGGAAGATGTCTAGACCGATGTCGATTTCGGTACGATGTGGATAAGTCGGGCTATGGGAGTCCGGCGCATTGCTCTGGGATACCAAAGGTGTGGAAGTGGTTGCTAATGATATTACTCTGTGTGTTGATCTGTTTTGGTTGTTGTGATTACTTATGCTTGTTATACGACCTTCTGTGATTTGAAATACAGTTATATCTGAGTTCAGTGTGTTGTTGTGCGAGTCCGCACGTGTGGTCGGTTGTGAGATAATCGTGGTCGTTGTCCATTGAGAATTGTTAGGTGACAGGTGCTAAGAGCATAGTTGAGAAGAAATGTATGAGTTCGGTTCAGTGTCGAGGTTGATTTACGGGTTGCACCCGAGTGGGGGTGTCAAGCGTTGTCTTGGGTTACTTGTTTAATTGATTCGTAGTTATTGTGCTTACTAGTATGCCCTAATTGGACGGTTACCCGTGGTGGTGAGAGGATAGCTCATCCCCTTAACTACTTTTTCCTGCTGAGCGATAGCTCACCCCTTTTATTACTATTTTACAGGTTTCGATCGTGAGTTGGTTTAGAGGATGTCTCAGAGCTGGGAAGTTTGGCGAGAGTCCTAGTTTTGGGATCCTATAGAGACGTACTTTCCCTTTTTGTATTAAACTCTTTATTACTGGGTTTTCGAGCGTTGACTCTTATTAAACAACTTATTGGAGCTTCATTTCGCTTAAACTCGCTTTATATATTATTATTTTAGCTCACGTCTCGAGTCCGATCAAAACCGGATTTGGGGCATGGCAATTTGGTATCAGAGCTTGGTTTTTCAAAACTTCGGACCGTACGACAATTAGGTGGGTAGAGTTAAGTTTTTAGGGTTCCGTGTGTCGGTTACGCAAATCGGAAATGTCCTACGCATAGAATCGAGATGAAGAGACTCTCGGTTTATTGTAATGTACTATCTTGTGTTGTGTGCTTGGGGTGAACCATTTGTGGTTGGTGGAAAGATCGTGTTAGTTGATCGCTGTGTGTTGACTTGGCCGGGTGGTAATCGTGTAGTTACCGAGACCCGATGTGTATAGCTGCGATGACTTGTTGTGTGCTATGATTGTGTTGAGTGCTTTGTGCAGGATGCGAATTGAATGTTCCGGTAAGCGGATGGTTAGTAGAGTTTTCAAACGGGTCATGCCCAAATTTCTGCAAAAACTGAAGTGTTTGTACCATCACGATTCGACTACAGGAGCTCATGTAGTCGAACGTGATGGGGGATGTCAAGTGGTTACAACGTAATTCGGGGACGCCTGAACCGGGTTGTAACGACATGATGTCGACATGGAATGTTACGTTAGAAAGAGAAAAGTGTTAAGAACCTTTGAAATTAAGTTGATGTTGAGACCTTGTGGAATTGTTGTGTGATGTGAACTGTGGACTTTGTGGCTTTTGTTTGCAATTGTTGAACTGTGTGGTTGACTTTGTGTGGCGCACAATTGTGCGGGTTTCCCTTGTTATGTTAAACACTAGTTAAGACTTCGCTAAAAATTAGGCATGTTGTTTAGTTCGAGTGCGACCTTTGTGGAACGTGTGTGAACGCTAGTGACTTAAGTGCGTCGTTTTATGCGAACTTAAGAACTGAGCGTATGTGTGTACCCGTTCAGAGGGTACTTACGACGTGGCACCTCGAGGCAGAAGAGGTAAGTCGTTGGGGCACAGGTGCCCTGGGGTACTCCCACTAGGGAGGATAGGAGGAGCGACACCAGCAGGTCCCGAAGCTGCGACAGGACGGGGTACCAGAGATGAAGTACGAGGCCAGGGATACGGCGTTGGCCCGTTTGCACCAGTTTTGGTGGCGGTCGAGGCGAACCGATGCAGGAGGTTCGAGAGAGGGCCCCGAGCTAGAGTTTGGATCGAGTCCTCACCCTGAGGATTCGGGTGTAGTCTGAGCTAGTGGATACGACGACGATAGTGGAGCGAGGTCGCAGAGACAGTGGAGGAACAGGTTGGCCCTGAGTTGAAAATGTTCGGCCGAATTAGTAGGCTCAACCAATTAATGCTACTCCAGTTGGTTTTTACCGTAATAAATTTCGGTTGGTGACCGGTTTGAAACCAGACCAACCAATTGATTGAGCCTACTAATTGGGCCCAACATTTTCAACTCAGGTCCAACCTGTTCCTCGTTTCCATCTGTACCCGATTCACTGAATTTCCCGACACACTCATAATGCTTTGGAATTTTTTGAAAACCAATTGACACCCAGAGACTATGAAAAGAATAGTAGTTGGCACTGAGTATTCTTTCCTCCATCCCTTTCCCACTTTTATAACTGAGAAATTCAAATACCATCATCAACGGGATCTCGATATGAGTCATATATAACTCATATGTGAAAAAGAACTCTTAACTTTTAACATGCATCTGATTTAAAAAAAAACACACAAAATAAAATACTGAAATTTAATTTCTTAAATAAAATAAAGAGGTTACTCCATGTCCTAACGTCGTACTACACTTAATTTTCCAATCCGCACCCAAACTTTGGAAAATTGTCAAATAGTAACAAATTTCAAAATTAAACTATTAAAAACCAACAAGTACTGTTTAAATTGATTATTTCTGTGAACAGTGACTCACATGCGTCTCACGTGACTCATTTTATAATGGAGCTTGGGCGAGTTGAGGTCACGAAGAGATGAAGTTCGAAACTCGCACACAAAGAGATGAAGTTCGAAGAGCTGAGATGAAGAGATGAGGTCACGAAGAGATGACGTTCGGTCAAGTTAACGTCCGAAGGAAGAATATATTTGAGGGAAAACTCGACTTTTCACTTGGCCAGGTTAATGTCCATTTAAAATTAGAAACAGTTGGTGCACAAAGATGTTTGACCGTTACTACATGACAATTTCAGTTTTATTGGGTTAGGATTTAACAACTTCTGAAAGTTGGGCATTCGGAAATGGAGTAACCCCTAAAATAGAACATAAAATCTTGAAAATAGAGATGTAGGAGAGAATAGAGATGAAATATTCCAAATATGAACCTAAGATGATAGTTGCATATACTTAGAGACGATGAGGAGAGACAGAGGCGACAACAAGATGATGAAAAAGGGTGTAGTGTTTTGCTGAAGGGTGTTGTGTGGGTATTTATATGGAAACATTTGGGTTAAAATAAGTTGGGTTGTATCATTTAGTTGTACTTAAGTGAAATGGGTTGGAGTTGAAAAAGTAAATAGGCTGATGTTGAAAAAATAATTGGGCTCAAGCAAAAAAGAGGAAATGGCGTTGTCAGATTTGAAGCCCAATGTCTGGTCTGGTTCTAAGCGGTTAACCGCTGGTTTCAGAAAACAAAACCAGTCTCCAACCGAAACAAGGGTGGTTCGAAATATTTCCAATCGGTTCTTCGCATATTTTCTCCGGTTTCGATTTTTTCGGTGCCTGTTCCGGTTGGTTTCAGTTGGTTTAGTCGGTTCTGGTGATTTTTGAACACCCCTAATTTTAGGGTGTACTAAAGTTTTTTCCACCATCTCATGTTAGAAAAAGGGGTTATTTACGATTTGGAATCCAAATGTTTCGTCCACGAACGATTTGGTACCCTTACGATTTTTTTCCAATTTGTAACCCAAATACTTTGTCCACGAACGTTTTGAGCTAATGGGGTTAAAAAACTAACATAACAAAGTGAAATGTCCATTTTACCCTTTATCATTTTAGTTTACTTTTAACTTAAGTGTAAAAGACCATTATACCCTCAGTTATTATTTTTCTTTAATTTATATTTTCTAATTATTTTCGGTTTTCAAAATAAAATAATTATATATTTTAAAAAATTAAATTATTTATTTAAACCAAATTATAATCTATTTTTCTTTTCATTATTTTTTTTTTATTTTCTTTAAATTCTTTACTCTTTTAGATAAAAATATCTTTAACTTTTAATTTCTATTTTTATGTTTTCTTTAAAACTTAATAATTGTTTTTTTTTCTATTGATTTTCTATATTAGTAAATATTAAAAACTTAATAAATTTTAATTTTTTATATTTATATTAATATTTCTATACATAAAATAATTTATTCTTATTATTTTTTTTCTGATATTATTATTTTCAAAATAAAAAATTAACCTATTCTTCGCGATTGTTCGTCTTCTTCGCGATTATTCTTCCCCGAGCAGAAACATCATCCCAAATTTGTTCAACCAACCAAACCCTAAATTCTTACAGGTCGAGAGAAGAAATTGACAAAAGAAGAACCACAACCATGCAATTCCGGATTCAAACACGGAGGGGAACCAGGTGGCGCCCCTACCCTCGCCTTGCTTCAGCCCAGGTCACCGGAGATCCTCCTACACTCGACTTGCCTCAGCCCAGGTCGGAAGGCGCGAGGCGAGACGAGGTTCATCACCGGCTCTGGAGTCAGAGTAAAGCTTTCGAAAATCGGTCTCGCAAGAACAGATGAAACGAAGAAGATAAAAGGCTTCGATAAAGGGCGTTTGAACGGCCAGCTCGGACCTGGGAACCAACACCGGAAACCTCGAACCTCCCAGGTCTACAGATCTACTCCGCCCTCGATTCCCTCGAGGCTGAATTTAGATCTGGTCGGGCGGCGGTGAGGACAAGCGACGGTGAGCCCACCACCGACAAGCTCTGCGTTCGCCATCACCAGTGAGCTCTGCGACGGTCATGGACGGCGAGGACAAACTGAGTTTGGTTTTGAAGATGAACTGAGGGTCGAGAGAGGCGAGTGTTATAATGGGGTTAATTAGATAGGTTAATTGAGGTTAATTAGATTAGGTTAATTAATTATTTATTGTATTATAACTAAGGGTAAAATGGTAATTTTGTATATAAAATTGATAACGGCATAATAAGGAAGGGCAAAATCGTCATTTCACTTAACACTTAACTCAAATGGCTAAATTAGAGGAATATTCCGTTAGTTTTCTAGCGGATTATGCCACTTCCGTTCGTGGACAAATCATTTGGGTACCAAATTGGTCATTTGAAACATAAGGGTACCAAATCGTTCGTGAACGAAACACTTGGGGTACCAAATCGTAAATAACCCTAGAAAAAACTAGCAGAATATTTCATTTATGTTACGCATGTGACCATGTAATAACCACTCCCGGTCAACGCCAGTCAAACCTGCGAAAAACAGGAAAATTTAAAAAATTTAAGTCAGACACTTAATTGAACCTAAAATGACCCTGAGAGTCATACCGGACTTAAGTTGACCCCGTTATCGACCAAAGTGAGTTCCGGGGGACTCAGGGCAACTTTTTGATCAATTTGGGAAATGTTGACTTTTCGCTGGAAAAGTCAATCGAGCAACGTTTTGGTCCATTCGAGGACCGTTTTGGATCCAAAAAGCTTATCCGTCCTCGCAACGGTCTTAGTTGAGCCGTTTCCTTGTAACCGTCAAGTTTCGTAATTTTTGGGAAAAAGTGCCCGTTCGGGGCCTGAAACATCCGTTTTTCGCGAATCTTGACACTTGTCCAACTTATGGTGGTGTTAGGTTTTTTTTTGGGGGGGGGGGATGAGAGAAGAGATGGGTGGCCGGCCACACTTGTAAAAAGAAAAAAAATGGAAAATGTGTTAGTTTTTAGAAAAGAAGAGAGTTTTAGAGAGAGAAGGAGAAGAAGAGAGAAAAGAGAGAGAAGCTAGGGTTTGTGGTACTATTCACGTCATCAACCATTGGATCGTTTCAAGGCTAGGAGGAAGTGCACTCCCCTCGTTCTCCTCTACGGTATACACCGAACCGATTCTCGTTTTGATTAATTTTGGAAGTTAGGGTTTTTATAAAACTATTAGTTTAAGGTGGTTTTGTTGTTGAGGGAGTGTTGGAGACGTTTTGGAGGTGTTTGGAGGTGAGTTTTGACGTTTTCGGGTGACCGGAAGCTGGGGAGGAGCTCCGGCCACCGTGGGTGGTGGCCGGCCGACCATGGGGTGGCTGGCCGGAGCTAGGACAAGCCACCACCATGGTGGCCGGGACCCAAATTGAGCCCTAGGGCCCACTGACAAGGTGGGCCGGGTGGGGCCCACGTGCTCGGGTGATCGGGTTTCGTGTTTGGGTGTTTTAGAACGTTCCTCGGACCATTTATCCATAACCGAATCGAAAATTGGAAATAAATTGGAAAGGTTATAATTAACGGGTTTTAGAAACTTGAAACGGTAATTAATTGACTCGGAAGTCGAAATTCGATTCTGTCAAGTATATTGGGACCCTTGAATTATTCTAAGACCGTAGAAACGAAAACGGAAATTTTTGGAGCCCCGGAAGGGTATTTGCAAAACCCGGGCAGATTCGCCATGTCGGGCGAATCGGGCCTTCACGGGTCCCTTATCAACAATGTCGAGTATTTGGGGAGTTTGGGAGTGATCGACATTGTCGGGGTTAAGTTTGGGCATCAAGTTTAATGATTTTCAGTTTATTCCTGCGAGTTGTTAAGTGCCTTAAAATTGTGTTCTTTTAGATCGTGCCACGGACCGAGGCAAGGGAAAGCTGGGTGAGTGACTGAGATCATCACCGGAGCTCGTTGGTTGGCTTTTGGAAAACACGCACGAGGTAGGGAAAAGTAGCCGGATCTCGGCCCTGACTAGGGAAAGTTAACAGTAGAATTGCATGTGACACCGGGGTGTCGTGGGTTAAGTAGGTTTATCGAATATTAGAAAGGCATGATACGGGAACTTAGCGAATATTAGAAAAGCATGTGACACTTAGTAGTGTCGTAGGAGCAGTGAACTTATTGATTGCGAACTTATCGACATTAGGGGTACTGGAGGCATATGACCATGCCCGGAGGTCGTTTGTGAAACTGTTGATTTTAGAACTGTTGGAGGCATTGTTTATGCCGGAGGTTGATTGTGTGTAGTTGTGTCTTGGGTGGCCTTGAGAGCCCGTACTTTACTATTGGGTCTTGGGTGGCCTTGAGAGCCCGTGTTGTACTGTTGGCGTTTTGGGTGGCCATGAGTGCCCGTGGGGTTGTTTAACCCGTGTCTTTACCTTTGGTGTTTTGGGTGGCCATGAGTGCCCGTGGGGTTGTTTAACCCGTGTCTTTACCTTTGGTGTTTTGGGTGGCCATGAGTGCCCGTGGGGTTGTTGAACCCGTGTCTTTACCTTTGGCGTTTTGGGTGGCCATGAGTGCCCGTGGGGTTGTTGAACCAGTGTCTTTACTGTTCGTGTCTTGGGTGGCCATGAGTGCCCGTGGGGTTGTTGAACCCGTGTCTTTACTGTTGGTGTCTTGGGAGTCCGTGAGTGCCTGTGGGTTGTTGAGCCCGTGAGTTACTGTTGGTGGTTTTGAGTGGCCGTGAGTGCCCGTGGGGTTGTTGAGCCCGTGAGTTACTGTTGGTGTATCTTGGGAGGCCGTGAGTGCATGTGGGGCTGTTGAGTATGTGTTTTACCGTTGGTATCTTGGGTGGCCATGAGTGCCTGTGAGTGTTGAACCTGTGTTGTTACTGGTTGTTGAACTTGCTTGCGATTGTGATTGTGGTTACTTGAGGTTGGGGGCCCGCTTCATGAAACAGGGGTCCACGAGCACACGCGTCTGCATGTTCAGACGGGGTAGGGGGCCGGCCCGACAAGAAAGGGGTCCTGGCCGCGCGTGTGTGGTTTGGGGTTGTGAGCTTTCTTTGGCTGGCCTGACCGAGTTAGAGTCTCGGGAGGTTGCGAGCGTTCTTTGGCTGGCCTGACCGAGTTAGAGTCTCGAGAGGTTGCGAGCGTTCTTTGGCTGACCTGACCGAGTTAGAGTCTCGGGAGGTTGCGAGCGTTCTTTGGCTGGCCTGATCGAGTTAGAGTCTCGGGAGGTTGCGAGCGTTCTTTGGCACTGAGCAGCTGGCAGGAATGCGATCCTTTGTGATCTTGTTTGGTGTGCGATCCTTTGTGATCTTGTTTGGTGTTGCATAGTTTTCTGTAGCGTCTTTGGAGGATGTCGTGATCGTTGTGTCGGGTCTACTTTACGTGTCAGAGTGTTGAATTGGACAAGGAAGGTAACAGTGGGCGTGTGTTCAGTCAGAGTACTTGGGTTGAGGATAGTGTTCCCCGGTGTTGAGTTTGTTGTTGGTGTTACCGGCATTGTCTGCTAATTATGCCGTAGTCAGTCTGTTATCCGTGGTGGTGAGCGAACGCTCACCCCTAGCTGCTTTTCCTACAGGTACCGTTCGCAGGCTGGACTAGGTGAGCTTCTGAAGCTTGAAGATCTAGGAGCGGGATTCTGGGTTTATTTTGAGTCTAGCGACGTATACCATGTTTTTGTCCACTTGTTGGGACTGATTTTGAGTCGTAAATATTATTTTGTTGAACAAATGGTGATTTTAAAGTGATCTATGAAAAGGGTTTCAAAATGTTTTATTATTTTAAATGTTCTCGTCCCGAGTTCTGTTTACTGAAATTGGGGCGTGACAGACCACATGTACGATTAACGGTTAAGTGAAATTACCATTTTACCTTGACTTTTGCTTAAGAAATTACCATTATACCCTTTTCTGTAACAAATAAAATTAAAGAAATAATTACACAATAGATAAACAAATAAAATTTAAATAACCATTTTTCATGATAAAAATAATTTTTATTAAACAAAAGTCAATAAAAATATTATAATAAATAAAAAGTTATATAAAAAATTAAACTAAAATATATTTTTTTACAAAAAAATAAATAAAAATATTTTGTAATAAAAATGAAAAACATATTTTTTATAAAAAAATAAATATATATTTTATAAATACATAAATAAATAATATTTTTATATAAAAAAGAATAATATGATAATTACATTTTCAAAAAAAATTATTTTTATAAAAAATAATCTGTATAAAAAGTATGTATATGTACCTAATAAGAATTAAATTTTAATACAAATTCTAAAATTATTTTTTTATAAAAAATAATTTTTATAATTAATAAATATAATGTTATTTTTTTTATTAAAATTAGTAATAATTAAATAAAAATAATTAAAATTGTACATAATTTTTAATGATAATTAGAAAAGAATTAAATAATAATTAATGAATATTAAAGAATAAGTATAATATAATTAGGAAATTAATAATATTATTAAGAATTTATTAAAACATGAATAAAATATTAAGGATTTAAAGAAGTAAGCAGTATAATTGTCTTCAATTCATCTGCCTAAAATTAAATTCAAACACAGAAAGGTAAAAATGTTATTTCATGTTGTTGTGTTAGATTTTTTAATAGAAGGTGGTGGATAAAACTTCGATGCACCCTAAAAGCGTTAATAAAAGTGTACACATTTTTCTTTTGTGGACAATACTTTAGGGTAGTTTTAGACAATTAACCCCTTTATTTTATATCAATTTGTTATCTACTATTTTTTAAAAGGTTAAATACCTTTTGGTTTTGTTTGGTCCATGGACTTTAAGGTACCCTTATGTTTAGAACATATCTTTTGATACTCTTATGTTCGGCCCACAAACCTTTTGTGCATTTTGGGTTAAAAAAACTAATGGAATATTTCATTCCGTTAGTCATGCAACACCCTGCTAATTAGTAGAAAGTGAAATGACGATTTTGCCCTTACTCATTTAATCCTTATGCGTTTTATGGGGGGAATTATCATTTTCTACACCGAAGACGCGTGGTCGTCTCTGATCCAATCCGTCGTCCCCAATCCATAACAAAGGCGTGACCTTACAATTTTCGGACGAGGCTTGCTGAAACGACTAGTTTTGGACGATTTTTGGGATTTGGGTTTTGGAAATCTGGGTTTCGGAGATCTTGAAAGGTTCGACGATGCTTAGCTGGATGCGACCATGTCCCGATGCTTGCTCCGACCATATTTTTCGAGCCTCAACCACTACCAGATATGCGACCTCGCCGGAGAAGAATCTAAGAACAACATCGACACTTATGCGAGAAGAACAAGAGAACTTCTTCAGCTTCAAGAAACCCAACCCAGTATTGCCAGAGACAAGCAACTTGAGGAAGAAGATAACACCGACGTCATTCAACCATCTGACGTGGCGTGGGTGAGAACCTGATGTTGGAGAGTCGTGATCTCGCTAGAGACGCTAGTATCGTTGATTGTCTTGCCTCACCAAAATTTAAGATGTGAAATTAAAGATGATAAAAGAACAAGAGAATCAAAATAAATCGTAGATGAATCTGGAATAAAAAAGGGTAGGAAATATATTTAATTTTTTGTAATTATTTTTATCATCTTTTAATTTTTTTATTCTATTGAAATGGTTTAATTAATTATTATTTTTAAATTGTATTTATTTTTAATAAGGATAAAATGGTAATTTCTCTAGTAAAATTCATGAGGTTCAAATGAGTAAGGGAAAAATCGTCATTTCACTCTTCACTAACTAACACTTGTTGTTACATACTAACAAAATGGAATATTCCATCAATTCTTGCTAAAGAATCGCGTGACCAATACTTAAATTAATGCATTTGTCATTTTAAAACATTGGGTAGTAAAGTGTTCGTGACCAATAGCTAAGTGTAAGTTTCAATATCTAACCTTATTTTCTAATTAAACATTTCAACACACATGCCAAAATATAATACATACCAGAAGGAAAACAAAGGTTAATATCATCTCACTACCATAAAAATTCTTGATTTTCATCTTACTACCTTAACTATTTTTGTGGCACCTCACTATCCTAGAATGCATTTTTTCTCTTTCATACACGCCATTAATTTTTCATCCATTTTGGACGGAAGACACTTAAAAAGTCCATAATACCCCTCACTAATAGTAAAATTTTCAAACCCATGCCCTTGATTTTCAAAAAATATTTTGATTTTTAAAAATCATTTTTTAAAATTCCGTTTTTATTTAAAAATTAATTATTTAAATTATTATCAACATGTACTCCAATTAAATTTCAGTTTTGGGGAACATGGAGGATTCGGGTAACAAATGAAACGCTCTCAAGCCTCTTCAGCTGGCTGGAAGCTCTTTTCCCGCAAGAGCAAGGTGGATCTGTTACCTTTCTTTTCCTTCTGTTCGAACCTACTATCCTTGTACTGTGATTATCGTCTCATCTGCAATCCCAGTATTAGGAAGAGGGACAGAGCGTTCAAGGAGTTCAAACAGGGGTCGCGAGCTCCGGTCGCAGAGCACCCAGCTAGCACTGCCCGGGTGGTTGATGGCGTCGATCAGAGAAACCCTGCGAAGCCTGATTCAGAGAGAGGGGAGCAACATCGTGCTGAGGACGAGGCTGTGGTCACACCTCCTTCGGCCATTGCGACGCTTGTGGATCAAGAGGAGGGTGGAGATGTATGTCGAGACAGTGATGCAGTTCCCCGGCGACGAACCTGAGTTCGTTTTGTGGAGAGTGAAACGGAGATTTACGTGCGAAATATACCTTTTGCTGCAACAGAAGACTCTTTCAAGGGCATGTTTTTACCTTTTGGCGACATTGAAGCTTCCTCCTTGTTGAAGAGACCAAATAAGAAAGGTTTTTTCTTTGGTTTCATTCGTTTCTCATCTCATGCTGCTGCAGTTCAGGCGATAGAAACGTTGAATGGGTTTACACTGAACGGACACGTCCTTTCCCTAGCTTTCTCACGGCGTCCTGTGAGATCTCCATCGTCTGAACCTAGAGGAGACGCAAAACAGAGCACTTGCTCTGCTTCGCGAGTTGATCCAGAAACTCGTTCTGAGAAGTTTCCTCCGACGTCTGGTGAGGGACAAGAGTTTACGGGTGAGGATTCCAACCGGGTACCCACTTCGCCGGCGACCACTTCGTCGTCGTCTTTTCAGGACGCCGGTCAGATGCTTTGCTCGTCTCGCGCAACTGATTCTGGCGCAGATCCCTTGATTCAAGGGATAACGATCAAAGAGAATCCTTTTCTGAAAGGGTTTCCAAATTCAATCGGTGTTGTTTCGGGCGTGATTTCGCCGTTGATTTCGGTGTCACCAGAGTCGGCTCCGTATGCAACACAGGTGCAGGCTGCGTCAGTGGCTCAGAAATTGCATGGGCTTGCTAATCTTGAAGAGTCCCATGTTGATCTGGTTCAGATTTTTAGTCAGGTTGGGCCTGACCCGGACATGGCTGTTTTTGGACAAAAAAAGGGTCTTGGGTCATTTTTAGGTGGGCTTCCAATAAACTCATCTAACAAGGCCCAACTACCGGCCCGTGAAGATCCAAGTTTGGAGACCATTTTCAATCGCATTGGAAATGATCTTGGCTCAGTACCCTTTCTGGAAGTCGGGTTTCAAGGAAGTCCATGGAAGGAAGCCTTGGAAAAAACGGTTTCTAGAGCCGAGCCAAAGAAACGTGGACGTCCAAAGAAGGGTCACTCGAAGGTGATTGTTCCACCAACCGTGGTCTATCAGACAAGAGCTAGGACATTTGCTGATAGAGGGGATAAGACGGGACGTTTTATTGTGGACGTTGCCAAAAAAGATAGTTCGGGCAAATGGAGTTACAGCTCGAAAGTTGGCCATAAACCCGGTGATCTTTGTGCTTTGGCATTTGAGAAGGATGTCGAGGGCAGGAAGAACAAGGAGGCCCTGGAACCGACTTCAGACCTTGAGTTTTCCCCTGTTCAGGTTTCTAACCGGTTCACTTGTTTAAATCCGGTAGGAAGTAGGAAGCCGTTTTTCTCTTGTATTACTTCTTTTTTTCTTTTTTGCTTTTCGCTCTTTGGAGCTGGTAATGGTCTGAGGTAAGGATCTATTTTGGATCCTCTCCTGCTATGTTCTATAATCTTATAGAACATTTGCTTTAATAAAAATTTATCCTATCAAATTTTTTTTATTTAAATTATTAAAAAATTAATTTTATTTTTTTAAAAATTAATTTTTATTTAAAAATCTGTTTTATTTTTAATAAAATCATTTTTATTTTTAAAAAATATATAAATAATATTTTATTTTTTAAAATATTTATAAGTTAGATTTTATTTAAAAAAAATTTATTTTAGAAAAATATATACATTCAGTTTTTGTTTAGGAATCAATTCATATAAGCTTTTTAAAATTCAATGTATTATTATTTATTTATTTCATATTTATTAATTTATATTCATATATTTTTTTGTTCCTTATTATTTATTCTTTTTGAACAATATTCAGAGATCCTCAACTAGGGTTCGTCCAATCTATCAGAGTTTGATGACAGAGAAGATCAATTGGCCATGAATGATTTCGATGCCATAATGGAGGGCTGCTCTAAAGAATTCAAAATCCTGAATTTGGCATGATCGTTCTCTAAAATTCAGATGGGCTTTGAAATAGGAAATCGAATTTATTCACCTAACTTCCTAAAACTTGTTTGCTTGCCCGGAAAGCAGTGAACTCACAAAACAACAAATGGAGACTATAAACTCAAGACAAAACTCAGCACCCTAAATCAACAAAACCCAGACTCCAAAATGCTACCTAAGCTCATTTGAGCTGAAAACCAAAACCCAGAAAAAACCCAAAATTCAAAACCATTTCAAAAAACAGATTTTAAGAAGACAAAAAGATTCTGAAACTATCAAATCCCTAAAATAAGAATCACAAAAATCTCAATCATCACTAACCCATCTTATAGAAATGCAAATCAAAACAAAATATCGAATCAAATTCTCCGTTATCCACAGAAAACAAAACCCATCATCACGGACCCATATTCTAGAAACACAAATAAAAACAAAATCACAAAAATGAGGTTTTGCTTGCCTCTCTTTATAGGAGAAGCAGAGAAAGAGAGGTAAGAGAAGATGATGACTTCGTCGTCGCCGTTTCCAGTTCCTCGCCCTCGCCTCCGACCAACAAATTTGAAAGAGAAAGTGAATCTGGTGGGCTTGAACCCCTCAGCTCCCTCTTTCCAAAAACCAATGACGCCGGCGAGCCTTCCTTCGGTGAGCTATGGTCTGACTCGGGTGACGAGGAGTGTTGTGTTGTGAGGAAGAAGATAAGAGAGCAAGGTAACAAAAAATAGTTAAGTAGTAAGATGAAAATCAAGAATTTTTAAGGAAGTGAGATTAAATTAACCCCAAAAAGAATCACATTTGTAAGGCGAAGAGATTAATAATCAAGTAAAGTTCTAAGTTCAAGTATTATAGTTGTTCTATATAAATATTGAAAAAAAACGAATTATGTATATAATGACTCGAAGTAGGCCCATTTTTGGAGTGACGCTTAGGTGGACTGTATACTCTCCCAAGGATCTAGCGTGTGTAGTCCTCTTTGAAATGATAGTGTATGCCTCCAAGGACGAGAGGGTGCTATCTCCCAAGGTGGTAGGAGGGTACCGTGTCAGAACTTGATAGGACCACTACCACTGTACGTCTAGTGAGGTGGTGTTGTTGGCCGACCCCCAATAGACCATGTAGTCCTCATTGATCGAGGAGAGGGTGTATTCCGCCTTCTACCGGTTGGACTGCCAATCAATTGGACCCCGCATGCCCATCCTGGAGGCAATGCCTAAACTTCGCATCGTAAAAAATACCGTCCGAGCACTAACAACAGGCAAATACATCCTGCCGCCTACTAAGAACCAGTCCCCACGGTACATATCCACCATGAAATCAACTGAATGTCAACTACAAATTGACGTCCTGACACCTAATCCCATTTCCAAACCCGACCTCCCTCTATGGTAAGGGAGAGGTTGGGAGAGAGCACCTACGAAACCCGACCTCCCTCGTCCCTTCGTCAATCGCTCCAAGCAAAATAATCTCCCCCTACTATGGTCGACAACGCATCCGACATCTCTACCTTTTCCACAGCCGGTAGAAACCTTGTCTTGGTCAGTGATCGAGAAATGTCTCCCGCACCCGATCACATCTCCTCTGGAGGCCGTGGGCCGTAAACGACCTACGATGAAGCCCGAGATATGACCCAATTGCCACTGGACATCCCACCCCCAAGAACGAACCTCCAAGAACCGCACTCGTGATCGAGAGCGGTCACTGTGTAGAAGAACATGTCGTCCCCAACCCTCCAAGTGATCGAAAGATGCTCGACCACCGTCCACTATACCATTCCGAGAGGGGAACACGAGCAACAAACAACACTTGCAACAGAGAAGATAGAGGAACATGATGGAGACAAGATAACCTTCGAAAGCTAAAGCCATCGATCCCTCCAAAACCAAGTTGGGGGCAATAAGCTCAACCCCAACTCTAACGACCGCTGAAGAAATCCTTAAAAAATATTCTGTGAAGAGATATCTAAATATGCTTAATATACTGCACCCTTCCTGCATAAACCAACATTGAATTCAAGTAACCTTGTCGATGATAAACACACAATTCAGAACCTCATACACTTGATAACAAAAACTTGTTCCATCATGCTCCTCGCAATACTCTAATCAGTTTATAACATATATATATAGTTGTAAAAAATAAAGAAATTCATATAATTTCCTCACTGTCTCACGGAAGTTATTTATTTCTCCTCTAATTTCAGTCTTAATATGTGATTGACAAGGAAGGTGATAGATATATCATATATGGTCTACAAACAATTTTTTGAGCATTAAATGAATAATCGAATACGATAATTGTTAACTTTAACGGTACTATAAAAACATGATACTGAAGATTTGAGGATATAATCTCGAAGAAACAGTCTGAAAACCTATGAATCTAGCTGGGGCAAGTCACCCTCGGCTAACATTCATCATCTCATTCTTCATGCAAGACAATTTAGACTAATATATATCATGAACTAACAACTTCAATCTCTTGGTAATCTTAATATATATAGGGTGAGAGAGTTGGAAGATGATTTGTGATTAATTCTGCTACACCATTGGCATCCAAAGGGCAAGATGATTTGCTCTAAATATAATGTGGGTATAGTCTTATTTGAATTTAGATGTTAGTCATTGATTCTGAATGCTTGACATGCAATGCTCATTTGAATACCTTCTAACAAAGATGATAATCTCTTTTCTTATAGAATTATCTCATACATGTTTTGCAAAGCTATCTATTCATGGGTTATGGAGAATCAAGAATTCATCCAACTTCATGATTATATTCGTAACATTTTTCTTTTGGATGACTAGCTCTTATCTCATGTCTTGTTAAAATCTTAATAAGAAAAACCAAATAGAAAAAAAATCATAACAAAGTAAAAGAATTCATGATATGAACAATATACATATAAGTTACTTTATTAAAAACCACGTTAAAAAAAGGGTAAAATACCTTTTGTACCCATTTTCTATTGGTAACATACCTTTTGAACTCATGCGTTTTGTAACCTTCAATTACAGTCCCTCCGCTTTGGTAACTGTCATTTAGTACCCTTTATGAATTGGTCACAAATCATTTAATACCCCTTATGTATTGATAACAGACATTTAATACCCCTTATGAATTGGTCACAGATCATTAAAATGACGTAAACTTGACCAAAATTTTGTCCAAAACGTTACCAATATATCAGGGTACTAAATGAGTGTTATCAATACATAAGGGGTATTAAAAATAATTAACCTTTAAAAAGAAGTCGTACGGCTAAGACCTAAAACATGAGAAAACAAGAGAAAATATGAGCTTGCATGTAAATCAAAGCTAGCCTTGTCAAGCGATTAGGGTCTTAAATGAGAGAAAAGAGAGTGAGCTAGAACCAAGGAATGACTTGCCGGTAACCGAATTTAACATTCTCCACGGCAAGTCATCCTTGGCTCAAATCCACTTTCTTATTCTTCATGCAAGACGCGTAGCGATGGATCCATATGATCTATATTCAGTCCAAAAAATATATATCATACAAGATATACATATTCGAAACTTATTAGATGAGGTATTAATAGGAAGAAGATCATGGAGTAAAAGAGAATGATTTTGATTACATGATTCGATTCCTTTATTATCCACGACGACACTTGGTTTCAAATCTTTAATCCATGGTCTTCTCTATTTCTCTTGGTGTTGATTGGTTTTTATTGTGGGAATAGATCTTGTAATATAGTACCATATATAGTGGATGTGATATGTCAATTCGAATTTGTTCTTGCAACTTTGCTTGCTTAGACAAAAATAAAGATAATATTTTGACTTGCATATTATATCCTTATACTCGGACCTGTTTGTGACATGTGTTGGCTCGTGAGAATAGTATGAAAAACCTTTTAGTATTCATGGTTATATTTTGTTTTAAACGGCTGCATGCATTAATGCAAATCAAAAGTCGTAAAATAGGGTTAAAGGTCTTAGGTATCAGAATATTGTCTGAACTTCTCGTAGACGATTCAGCTCTCGTAGACCCGTACAACAAGCTTATTTTTTCAACATAGACACTAACAGAGGACGAACTCTTACCCAGTGGTTGTCACCATGTTCAAAAACATATATCTCGAAATATATAATCATATTGTCATTCAATTGAGCTGACATGAACTAACCTCGAATATTATGTGCATAGTCTAGAATAGATAGTCTTTTTCGACATTTGTTATAAGATTTTCATAATAGATTTTCCAAATTTATCTCTATTATTTTATAATTTTTTCACACAAAAAATTATCCGATTTTGTCAAAATTTCCTTTTCTTTAGGAGAGATTGTAAGAATTTTTAAAATATATCTACATCATTATATTAAATTTATAGAGAACTAATTTTAAAACTCAAATTGATGATAATACAATAATAATGATATCTTCAAACCCTAAATAATAAATTAAATAAGATCTAAAATTTTCATATTAGTTAAAAGTAAAACTTTTATATAAAAAAGGGAGTACAGACGGAACAAATAAAGGAAAACATTAACAAAAAAATTAATAGGAATAAAACTGTAGTGAAACTGTAAATTTCAGGGGGGCACGTGCCCCCCCTCGGCCCCGTGTAAATTCGCCAGTGCTCTTACCACATTTTTGAAATTATTCGACCTAACACTAGAGAACCAAAAGAAATCCAAAACAGAGTACTTTAAAAGACAAACATAAATATAATAAAGCAGTAAATATTGCGTTGTACTTCGTTTCTTCCCGAGACGTCCCAACACCGGGCGCCCCGGGTCTCAGAGGCTAGGCCCCCGTAGGGACCCCTTCCCCTTACCCATGGCTCTCATGGATCTTGGCGAGGTTGCTGCTAAGCCCTCGCTTGTTGATCGATATCCTCTTCCTCATCCTTCAGCTAACGTGTCGGTGGGACCGTTCTCGACATTTCCAGCGTCTTCTTCATCTTGTTGGTCCGGGCATATCATTGCCCCGCCTTCCCCGTGTCATTCACCTTCAACACTTTTGTCATGATGGGACATATCCCTCCCAACTAGTAAAGTGGGTCCTTCTACTTCCCCTGGTCAGATACTATTCCACATGCAGGGCCACCAAAGAACATAGGGTCCTCACTCAAAAGCATGTTAGCCAAATCGTCGGGCTTTGTGCTACCTTCGGCCTCACTTAACAATCCGAGGTGATCCCCCTTCCTCGTTGGAGCTACCCACTCCAGACTATCTTTAGTCAAATCTCCAGACTCCGAGTTGAGCCCCCTTTCCTGTTCAAGACTCGGGAATCCCGAGGGGGGTGTTAGGGTTGCCCTGGCCGACCCCAATCCCAAGTTTCCGGATCCTAAACTTCCCGAGCCTCCCACATAATCACTGATCATGTCCTAGGAGAGGGAGGTGAGGAGGTCATTCACCGAAGGCCCCGGTCTGACCACCGGTGCCTGCCATTCCGTCTTTAAAAGACGATCTACATTAAAACCCATGGGGACCCAGATGGAGTCTTCATATCTAACCACCTCCCGTCTAATTCCCGGCATATAGCTCGTGCACCCCTCAATCTGGTAGTTAAGTCTACCACACCGAGTGCAAAATCCCAAGAACCTATCATATTATCGGCCCACTACGGAGGGATTAAAGTGTCTCGGGAACCGAAGGCGGATACGTCTTCTCAATGGCATATCCACGTCAATACTAACCCGCATCCACAAATAATCATCCAACCGTCGTTGGAAAACAAACATATCCACCTTCGGCAAAATGTGGATAAAGATGAAGGGGCATCTCGAACATCTTAATAGATTGGGTCTTAAGATTGAAAACGAGATGGCAGCGGACGTGGTTCTGCGTTCCCTTCCTCGTTCATATGGTATATTCGTCATGAACTATCATATGCATGATATGGACAAGAGCATATTAAAGTTATATGGTATGTAACGGCTGAGAAGAATATTAGGGATATGTGATGCAATGATATTCTGAAGGTCTAAAAGGGATCCAATTTCGAGAAGGAAACTGGTAGTGGCAAGGGAAAGGCCCCTGCACACTTGGAAAGAAAGATGAGACGCTCGATCGCTCCTTACTCTTCTAAGATCGGGGGTCCATAAAGAAAGCTAAGGAGGACGAGATTGTTTGCTTCTACTGCCAAAAGTCTGATCATTGGATTCAGAATTGCAGGAAGAATCGGGATGATCTGAAGAAGAGCAGTAGGACTGCGCCTTCATTAGGTATTAACTGAATAGAGCTAAAGATTCATGGGTATTAGATACCGGGGGTGAATCTCACATACACACTAATGTGTAGAGGCTGGAAGGTAGAAGAAGCTTGGAGAAGAACGAAGTGAACCTCAGAGTGGACAACAATATAAGGGTTGTGGCGATTGTTGTAGGATCCATGAGTCTTCGTTTTTCAAGTGACCTTGTTTTGTACTAAACAATGTATATTTCATACCTAATTTTAATAGGAACATTATATTTGTATCCGTGTTAGACACCGAAGGATATAATGTTGATGTTGGAAATTGAATTTTTAATATTTTATGCAATAATATATTTTATACTTGTGCTAACATGGTCGGAGGATTGTACATATTAGATATGGGTAACAATGCCTCAAGCTCTATTTATAATGTTAATACCAAAAGGGTCTAAATGTGATCATTTAGACCGACTCTGTTATGGCACTATCGTTTAGGCCATATAAACGAGAAACGCATATCAATACTTCACAAGTGCAAACTTCTTAGTCCATTCGAATTCCATTCCATTGATATATGGGAATCTTGTTTAATTGGCAAATTGACCAAATCGCCCTTCATCGGTCGCAGTGAAAGGGCGGGTGACTTATTGGGGATAATACACTTAGATGTGTGTGGACCAATGAGTACACTTGTCGGGAGAGGTTTTACCTACTTTATCACATTTACTATTGATTCCAGTAAATATGATTATGTCTATTCGATGGGACATAAGTTTGAAGCTTTTGATAAACTCAGAGAGTTTAAGACTAAAGTAGAAAACCAGCTTGGGAAAGGTATTATGGTACTTCGATTGGCTCGAGGTGCAGAATACTTGGCCACAAAGTTTTTAGATCATCTAAAAGAGAATGAGATCCTTTTAAAATGGACTCTTCTTAGGACATCGCGGTTGAAAGGTGTAGTCGAACGGAGAAATCGAATATTGTTGGACAATGGTCTAGTCCATGATCAGTGGGATTGATCTCCCAATTTCTTTCTGGGGTTATGCTCTGGAGACGGCTGTAAAACCCGCTTCGCTTTCAAAAGGGTATTAAATTGCAATCTGAAAACCTTAGGGTAGGTTTTTGAAACAAGTGGTAAAAAAAAGGAAAGCTGGGCAGGCCAGGCCAGACTCGGCCAGCAGCAGACTTCCCTTCCTCTCGCTTGGGCCTTGAGCCCGTTTTTCGTCTGAGGCCCGAGATGTTCGGCCCAACCCGCGTCCCTTATAAGCTGAAACCTTAGGGTTTCAGCGTCAAAAAACGCGCAGCCACACCCCCTCACCCTCTCACCCTCTCGAACTCTCCCGATCCCGTTTTCTCTCTCCCTCATCTTCCTCGCCGAACCGTGTCCGTCCACCACCAGCTCCGGCCGCCGTCGTCCCGAGCTCCTCTCGCTCGTCGCCCGAGTCTCGGACCTCCTCTCCTCATCTTCCCCGTCAAACCAAGCCCCCGTCCTCCCGTTCAGGAGAGGTTCCGGCCGACCTCACGCCACCGCCCCTCTCCCGGTCCTCCCTACCTCTCTCTTATGCTCCGTTCTTCACACACCAAACGAGCCTCGATCCTGATCTCTCTCCGACCTCCCCGTCCCGAGCCCTAACTCGCCACCGTCTCCCTCTTACCCGAGCCTCCTTCTCCGTTCGTCCCATCCTCGCCGGATCTGAGACGGAAGCTTGAAGCGCCGTTCAGATCCGTTTCGAGGAGCTCCGTCGCTCCCACCGCCGCCACCGTTTCTTTTTCCACGGTGAGACTTCGGTCGGCTACGCCCTTGCCGGTGGTCAGCCGGTTGTGAAAAACGAGTCTCTCCTTACTTTCGTTGCCAAATTCTTTCCCTTTATTGTTGTTCCATACTTGTTCTGGATCTGGTCTCGGTTTAAACCGATTTCCATTTTGGATCTGAAGTGTTTAGTTGTAAGACCAAAGAAATTAAAAAGGAATATTATTTGAAACGAAAAACATTTGTCTAAGGGAAAAAGGGAAAAAGGAATTCAGGTTTTGAGTTTCTTAAGAAAAAAATGTTAAAACTAGATCCGGTTTAATTAAAAAGGTTTTTAAACGAAAATCTGTTGTTAAAATTAAACTTGAGTTAAGTTAAATCGAAAAGGGAAAGCGAAATCAGATCGGAGTTAGAAGGGTTTTGGACCTTAATCTTGAGTTTGGAAAAGAGCAGAAAAGAATCGTTTTGTTTTAAAATAAAGTCAGAATTAAATAAAGCAAAGGAGTTTCAAAGACGGTTTTGAGTTAAAAATGGTTTTAACTGGGTTTTGGATCAAATCTGAGTTCGACGCGCGGGTGCTCGAACCCGATTCGTCGTAATCCTACTTTTATCCCGCTCAAGTTTAAAGGACAACTGTCGGTTTTAAACTGGACTAATCATGACCTTTGAATTAACCTAGGAACCGCCTCTAATTTATGGCTTTCGTGTTTTCTTTAGCGTCCGGCTTCGATCGAAGTGAAGCCCAGAGGTGGCGAGCCAGAACGTCAGCAGCTAGGAAACGTAGCGGGTGTTCTTCGGTTGAGGTAGGGAAAAGTAGCCGGATCTCGGCCCTGACTAAGGAAAGTTAACTGTAGAATTGCATGTGACACCGGGGTGTCGTGGGTTATTTAGGTTATCGATTATTAGAAAAGCATGTTACGGGAACTTAGTAATTATTGGAAAGGCATGTGACACTTAGTAGTGTCGTAGGAGCAGAGAACTTAGCGATAATTGAATTACTGGAGGCATATGACCATGCCCGGAGGTTGTTTGTGAAACTAGTGATCTTAGGACTGTTGGAGGCATCGATTATGCCGGAGGTTGTTGTGCGTTATTTGTTGTTGAGTTTGGGTGGCTTGAGAGCCCGTGTTATTTATTGTTGAGTTAGGTGGCCTTGAGAGCCCGTGTTATTTATTGTCGAGTTTGGGTGGCCTTGAGAGTCCGTGTTATTTATTGTTGAGTCTTGGGTGGCCATGAGAGCCCGTGTTGTCGTTTCGGTGTTTTGGGTGGCCGTGAGTGCCCGTGGGGTTGTGAACCCGTACTTTACCGTTGGTGTCTTGGGTGGTCATGAGGGCCCGTAGGGTTGTTGAACCTGTGTTTGGGCGTTGGTGTCTTGTTGGACTTGAGTGCCTGTGGAGTTGTCACCGGTGTCGTTACTGTCTGTTTGAACTTGTTTGTGATTGTGATTGGTTACTTGATACTGGTGGAGGTTGTGTGGTGTAGCTAGCCTCCCGATTGGGATCGGGAGAAGCGGAGAGGTTGTGGGCTAGCTCCCCGACTGGGATCGGGGGAAGGACGCGCGGGTGTGGCTAACCACCCGACTGGGATCGGGTGAAGCGGAGAGGTTGTGGGTTAGCCTCCCGACTGGGATCGGGAGAAGTTGCGCGACAGGTCGACCGCCTGTCCCGACTGGGATCGGAAAGGGCGAGATACAAAGATTGGTTACTGAGCAGCTGGTTTGCGATCCTTTGTGATCTTGTTTGGTATCGTGTGGTTGTCAGTCGTGTCTTGGAGGAGGTCGTCAATCGTAGTGTGGGGTCTACATCACGTGTCCGAGTGTTGAGTCAGTTGAGGAAAGTTTTGGTCGTGTGTGTGTCTTTTGAGTCGTTGTTGGTGTCACCGGCTTTGTCTGCTAGCTATGCCATAGTCAGTATGTTATCTGTGGTGGTGAGCGAACGCTCACCCCTAGCTGCTTTTCCTACAGGTACCGTTCGCAGTCTGGACTAGGTGAGGTTCTGAAGGTTGAAGAGCTTGAAGCGGGTTGCTGGGTGTTTGAGTCTAGTGACGTGTACCTCGTTTTGTCCAAGTGTGGGACTAATATTTTTGAGATGTAAATAATATTCTTTTGTTGAACTAAACTGGCTTTTTAAAGTGATTTAATGAAAACAGGTTTCAAGTATCGTATCTTTTTAAATGTTCGCGTCCCGAGTTCGGTTCGCTGAAATTGCGGCGTGACAACGGCCGCATTCATTTTGAATCCGACTCTAACTAAGGTTGTGGTAGGGACATCATTTGAGAAATGGTATGGGAGGAAGCCCATTTTGTCCTTCCTAAAGATTTGGGGTTGGGAGGCTTATGTGAAACGATTAGGCCCTACTAAGCTCGGACCAAGATCTAATAACTGCACCTTTGTTGGGTATCCCAAAGAAACAAGGGGATACTATTTCTACACACCCAATGAGAACACGGTGTTCGTCGCTCTGAGTGGGGTCTTTAGGAAAGATAATTTGTTCCAAAGACGTTGGTAGGGGGTTGTACATCTAGAATAAGTTCAAGATGGTACAGATGCCTCTGAACCACTCGACTACCAGTAGAGGAGCCTGAAGTGGTTGTAGAACAGGAACCTGTTCCTATAGCAATTCCTGAAGATCCAAGGCGATCTGAAAGGGTTAGTCACCCACCTCCGAGATATGTTTTATTTGTGTCTGAGGTGGCGATGAGCTTGTGGTGGATCACGCTGATCCAGCTACATTTCAGGAAGTCGTGGACGGGCCCGACTCAGAATTATGGCTTGGAGCCATGGGGGAGGAAATGCAATCCATGTCTGACAACCAAGTCTGGGACTGGTTGATCTCATTGACGGTGTGAGAGCACCAGATGAAAATGGATCTTCAAGGTGAAGATGGACATGGACGGAAACCCTTAGACCTGCAAAGCCCGACTGGTTGCGAAAGGTTATAGGCAGATCCAAGGGATTGACTATGAAGAAACCTTCTCACCAGTGGTTGTGGTCAAATCTATCCAGATTCTTCTTGATATAGTCTCTTATCTTGATTAAGAGATATGGCAAGTGGATGTCAAAACCATTTTTAAACTGAAGTTTATCGGATGACGTTTATATGTCTCAACCCGAAGGTTTTTTTCGATCCGAAGAATAATGGATAGATTTATAAGTTGTTGAAATCCACTTGTGGATTGAAACAAGCTTCTCGGAGTTGGAACCTTCATTTTTATGAAGCAGTAATTGGACTTGGCTTCATCTAGAACTAGGATGACCCTTGCGTTTATAAGAAGGCTAGTGAGAGAAAGATTGCATTTATGGTGCTTATTGGAATCGACATCCCAACTTTGCACGAACTAAATCTTGGTTGAGGAAGTGTTTCTCAATAAATGATTTAGGCGATGCTATTTATATTTTAGGGATTAAGATATATGAAGACCGCACCAAGAGGGTCTTGGGTTTAAGTCAAAGCACATATGTGAACAAGGCATTGAGTAGGTTCTCAATGCTCGATTCAAAGAAAGGACTCTTAGCCACTTGTCATGGCGTTCATCTCAGTAAGACTTAGTGTCCTAAGACACCCGGTGAGTTGAAAAGGATGATGTGAATTCAGTACGCCTCAACGATAGGATCGATCATATATGACATGATATGTACGAGACCGGATGACTCGTATGACTTGAGTTGTACCAATAGACATCAGTCTAACCTAGGGAAGGATGATGCTGAACTAGTCGTCGAAGGACAAGTAGACAACTAGTTTTCCAGACAGATCCATATGACTTTAGAAGTCAGTCAGGACATAGCCGATGTTGGAACATTTAGTTTGTGTAAATGTGGTGGGTGCCACATTGATAAAATATGGATCAAACTTAAGTGTTTATATAGAAATATATCCATACTCTAATTAAATTGAGTATGTGACCAAGTGATCAAATTATTGGTAAATTTGTCATGGTTATTATTAAGTTATATTAATCAAGACTTGGCACTTGGGCACTTGGGGCACGTGGGCATGTGTGTCTGATTCTTCATTTTGGATTAATATTTTTTATCCGTTAACAGTTATGTAACTGCTTAACTGTTACCAATTGAAGAATTGTGACTCTTATGAAGAGCCACGTCATATGCTATATATATCAATCCTTTTGTTCAGAACTTCAATCTCTCACTTTTGTACATAGAAAGGTTTATAGTATAATATAGCAGTATTGTATCCCGAAGGATATGCCCAATATAGTGGGGGCATAAATTCCTTACGGAAAGTCAATAGAAACGCCTTACTGCAACTCCATCCTTGTTCGTGTTCTAACAGCCGGCCCTTTGACCAATGTGCTTTCGTTACCTAATCACGAAATGCATGTAAGGTCAATGGGAATAGATTGGAGTTTAGATTAGAACTAGGGAAAGTGGGAGATTGTTAGTCTTAGTGCCCGTAGTCCAACCGTAAATGTCCAAATGTAAAATCATCGTTGGAAATGTAATAAAGCCACTTTTCATATTACTTAAGTGTTGGAGTAATATATCGTGTGTGTTTCCGATCTATTCCCACAGAGCGAATAAAACCATAGGTTAGGATGGATCACACTCGATGAGGTCCCTAGTCAATAGTCTTCACTAGAAGCGACTAGTATGAAAGATGACTCTTGATGGCTTATGTTCTTTGGTCATAGGAATGCGTTTCGGAGTCTGATCATAGATATCATGTGGGATATAATATTGGATGACCCGACCTGAATATGTTCCATAGATTAAGTCATGAACATATTCGGAGTCGCAACTTGTCAGGTATCCTTAGACCGAGGAGTCTTTGTGGTAACTATGCAGTAAACAACTGAGTTTGACCTGAAAGCCTAACGTTGGGTAAGATGACTGGGCTTCCATAACGGCCAGGATTGGCTTAGGGAATGACTGCATGAGTGACACGAGAGCGGCTAATGGATTTATCTCTCATACTATGGTATGGGTAAGATATCTGGGTCACGGCCACTTGATCGAGAGTGACTGAAAGAAAAGCATGGCCATGCATATGATACTGGGTAACATTATTCAATCATCTCACATATCAAGGAACATTGATTGAGAATAATAAGGATAACGGATCTGGGCCTTATCTCATACAGGATATCGGAGATAAAAGGATAATGACAAGGACGACAGAAAGGTCAAAATTGACAGGGTCGATTCATTATGTAGTGTCAGGCTAAACTAAGTCTCGTTAGTTTCCAATACGGTAAGATCAAGTAAAATGGAACTTTACGTTGATCTTAGCGATATGCGCAGACCTAAGGGTCATACCAAAGGTTTGTAAACTCAATAAGAATGCAACATAGCTTGGCTTGGAAGGGGTCATGTCGACAATTGTCATAATGGACGGTTAGGACATAATGGGCTCGGTATGGGATTTCTTGGAGAGGCCCATTGTCGGCCCATATGGGCTAGGCCCAACAAGAACCAAAGGTAAAAGGTTGACTAAGTAGTCTTGTTGATCAAATTGGGTTGGACTCACTTTCCACTAACTTAGAGCATGTACAACGGAAGGGCTTGGGTTAGGGGCTTGGATGCTGATTGTACAAAATAATGGGATGCAGGACTCAAAATAAACTGTGTTCCACAATGGTGAGTCCCGTATAGGGTCTCGTATTGTGAGTGGACCAATCATATTTAGTTAAATATGATTTTTTGTATTTTTTAAAAGGACACGTGTCGAGCAACCATGTGACCTGGGACGCACGTCCCAGGTCCTTGATTAGCGGGACGTCGGATGCGAGCATCGGCCCGTCCCGTGTTTTTACGGGACGCGAGATGCGAAAAATCCGTCCCACAACAGGACGGCTCGCGTCATGTGTCCTGCAAAAACACAAACCGGGACGCGAGCCGCTATCCAGGTCGTTCCGTTATACATGCTCTTAGTTTATTAAGTCCACCTTGCTTTTTTGCATGGACACTTGACTCTTGACGGGGATTAAGTGAGTTGACACAAACCATTAACTCAACATGCAAGTGTATTGGCATTTCAATACATGCAAGGACTTGGGAAAATGGACACAACAATTTTTCATTTTCTCTCCTACCTTAGCCGAACACCCTAAGAGGAAGAAAGCTCTATTGTTGCATGTTCTTGAGTGTACAAACTCAAGAAATACTTCGGCTTTGATTCCGTTAAGGATACGTAGGCGTCCAAGGGGCTCAAGTCATCTTAAGTTTGGTGTTCTTCTTCTCAATTCTCATAGAAACAAGAAGGTAATGCACACAAACATTTGTTGAATTTTTTTTCTTGTTTTTCAATAATTGGTAGCTTCTTCTCGAGTGATTCGTGGTTAATTTCACTGTGTTTCATGTTTCTTTTGTCCACGACCTCGAGACCAAATAGCTTGGGCCTCTCGGTGCGTTGGCCCTTCTGATTTCAACCTCCCTTCCTAAATTTGAGACTGTGAAAGTTCTCATATAGAAGGTTCGAGATTCAACTAGTATATCGAAAGCTCACACCGAAATTCGGATCGAGCGAAAGCACTAACTTTCCGGTTGAGTTCGTGGCGGAAGTGGCGTAAGGAGAAGCACGGTGCCATAAAAGGCCCACGACTCCCTAGCCCGGATGACGTCCATCGTTTCCTTGGAAGGAAAAAAGAAGGCGATGATCTTTTCGGTCAATGGCTGGACCACCAGGTCATCCACATTCCCCGCATTCCCAATAACAGAATAGAGAGAACGGGGTCTTACACATTTGGCCGCGAGAAGGCGGCCAACAAGCACAAACTGGTACCTGGAGTCGTCGAGGGATGAGACCGATTTGGCTAGGACTTCCAGCACCGCATCATCGTCATCATAGAAGTCGTCCTGTAGGGAAGTCCTGAGAGAAACCTCCGTGATCTTTTCTTGAACCTCTTCTAGGCTCGTTGGAGTGGAGCCCAAGAGAGGTGGAGCTTCGGTTGCTGAGATGGTATGGCTAATGCGGGGGTTTGGGTATTCTCGTAGAAGGGAAGCCTATGCATGATGGTTTAGGCTGCCAGTGTTGCATGACAGAGTGATTGTGATAGTCGAGGTTGCAGGGGGTTCTGGAATCGGGGTCAGGAAGAGTAGTGGTTTGGTGGAGGTTGTATAAAACTAGGAGGGGTAAGTCGCGGGGGTTGTTGATGTTTGTTGGACTGAGAGATTCGAAGAGGGCATGGTTAGTCAGTTTGGGGGGTGTTTGGAGAGGAGGGAAGAGGTGCTGGAGAGGGGAAATAGGACGTTGAGGATAGGGAAGATGGAGTTGGGGAGGAGGAAGAAGAAGCAGCAAATGGGTGGAGCTCAGAGGAGCTTCGGTGAGTTAAAGAGAAGGATATAGGCATCATCACCGCAGGCTTCGGGCAGAGAGAGGCGTGGGTGAGATGGGATAGAGAGAGCACACAAAAGGGGAAGGGATCGAGACTTTTTTCAGACTTATATTAATGTTCTTACAAAACTATAATTTTAAAGACACAACTTAGCTAAAAGCTTCAAATAGCAACTATTTGTCTATTACGCTCCAGGGTATGATATTCCGGACTTCAAATTCAATTTACTACTTGACGGCAAGTGCACTTTTCATGTCTGTTTCGTGCACTAGACACGCAAGACGTCAAAACACTTAAACCTCCATTCGTTGGGTGAGGGTGCCGGAATCATCCGACCTAGGAGGGGAGGGATACCAGCGGGGCTCTTCCATACGTACTCCAAGGGTACTCGTGAAGACAAGGTGTCTTAGGGATCCTCATAATGGCGGGTGTCTCGGGGTTAACGGTGATCACCTCCCGTATGGTTCATGTAGGGGCGGGTGTCCCCGATGACACGGATCTGTAGCATCATGGTAATTACCCGCAGTATCAGTTGCTGACTTGCTCTTTCAATCCTTTATGCGTCTATTAAAAAATACTATGGTGGTGGATCAGCCTCCACAGGTAGGGTTCCATTGGCCGGGAGCACCGATCATGTACGGGGTGTGAAGGTGGGTTGAAATCCTCCTCACGAAACTAGTCAGATCGAATATGTTCTTGGTGGCGGTTGGAGTAGAGTTTGGCACATGATCCTCGTCGGTAGGGATATGTATGTGCCATGGCCAAAGGTCGTGCTCGAATGGGTCCCCGAACCCTATCTTGCACAATAGCAGCGTGTGGCAACCATTGTAGGACGAGTTCGTCCTCTTCTTCCGCGTATCCTCACTTGAGTGGTGTCAGCATATGAGGCGCCATCATGGTATGCCTATTTCCAGGCAGGAAATAGGTAATTTCGTGTGGAAGAAGACGACAGTGTGGTGAGAACAGTGATATCATCCCGTGGTACGATCCAAGGTCCCAATTGCGTCGATCAGACCGTAGAAGGTCGGCAAACAAACAGGCGGAACGCAACAAGGATTAGCGAATGCGACAATTGCAAAGTCATAGTGATCAGAAGGAGGTATAAGCTAGAGACTGAAAATGGTTTTAAGAGTAAAGAAAGAATATTTGGAAAACAAAGCCTAAAGGCCGATTGGTATTATTTCTTCTATTTCTTGATGATAAAAATGTAATTTCATTAATTCACACTTCAAATACATTCGAGTGCATGAAGAATAAATCACTGACCAATCATCAATAAAATATTCTTTCTTCTATTTTTTTTTGAGTGAAAGGTGTAATTCATTAATTTAAAATCAAATACATCTGAGTGCATCAGGAATAAATCTCTGACCACGAAGAACAGACAAAAGACACAATGGTGTCGCAGTTCCCCTCGTACTATAACCGTCACTGACGGTATTGAAAGCTAAGAACGAACACTGCTCGAGGTAGGGCTGTTAGTCTTAGTGCCCATAGCTCAATCATAAATGTCCAAATGTATATATCATCGTTAGCAATAAAATTAAAGCGGCTTTATATTACTTAGGTGTTGGAGTAATATATCGATGTGTGCTCTGATCTATGCCCACCATGCGAATAGAACCATAGATCGAGATAGATCACACTCGATGGGTCCCTAGTCAACAAAGCTTCACTAGAAGCGACTAGTATGAAAGATGGCTCTTTATGGCTTACGTTCTGTTAGTCATTGGAATGGGATTCCGGAGTCTGATCATAGATATCATGTGGGACATGATATTGGACGACCCGCCCTGAATATGTGCCATAGATTAAGTCATGAACATATTCAGTGTTGTAGCTTGTCATGTATCCTTAGACCAAGGAGTCTTTGTGATCGCTATGTAGTCAACAACTGAGTTTGACCTGAGCCTAACGTTGTCCGTAACAGGGCTTCCATAACGGCCAGGATTGGCTTGGGGACGGGCTACATGAGTGACACGAAAGGCGGCTAAGGGATTTATCCCTCATACTGAGGTATGGGAAAGATATCGGTTCTCGGCCGCTTGATCGAGAGTGACTGAAAGAATAGCATGGCCATGCACATGATACTGGGTATCATATCTTCAGTCATCTCACATATCAAGGAACGGTGATTGAGAATAATAAGGATGACGGCTCTATGCCTTATCTCAATCAGGATATCGGAGATAAAAGGATAATGACAGGGACGACGGAAAGGTTAGAATCGACAGGGTCGATTCGTTATGTAGTGTCAGGCAATACTAAAGTCTCGTTAGTTGCCACTTAAATAGGATCAAGTAAAATGGGATTTTACGTTGATCTATTGACATGCATAAACCTAAGGGTCACACCGGAGGATGAAACTCATTGACACATTTATGGAGAATGGCCAAAAGGGAGTTGTCTCGGGACATGACCAAAACTGGGTTTTGGATCATGTGCCCGTAAGTGAATAGGACTTTACGGATCGAGACAAGGCTTGGAGTCTTGGGATTGATCGCGTCGGATAATGTTGGACATTTCCGGTATGGAAGGCATGGAGGCGATGAGCGAATCACGGGACCTCGTTGGAAATGGCCACGGGCCATGTTCCAAGAGGCCCATGAAAGGCCCATGCAACCAAGGCCCATAGAACTAATTAATCAAGTTTTGATTAATTAGTACTAAGTAAGCAAGACAAGGATTAAGGTGTTGGTGATTCACCACCTAACCCAATCTTGTCTTGCCATACTTTGTCCTATTTACACCTTACTTGACACCATACTTGTCCCATGCCTTTAGTTGGACAAGTATGGGTTTTGTTATGTTTAATTCATCTTTTTTCAACATAACAAACACAAGACAAGAATAGGAAACACATTTTCTCTCCCTCTTCCATGGCCATTTCGGGTTTGGCTAGTTTCCACCTCCATGTTTGTGTTCTTGAGTCCTCAAAGAGAAGAACTACGTGGCTTTGATTCCCATGTGGATACGTAGGCGTCTTGGAGAATCAAGCCAATCATTCGTTAACCGGTGTTCTTGTTTTGGTAAGAACTAGTGCTGAATTTTTCTCTTGTGAATCCATTCTTTGTTAGTTGTTTCATGGTTTTAATCGTCTCTTGGTTTTCATTGATTTTCCGCTGCGAGTTGGTTCATCTCCAACCTTACCTCGAGACCCAACAAGGGCCTCTAAACCGTAGGGTCCCTCGAAGGTGACACTTTTCTTCTAATGTAAAACCGGACATGTGGACGTCGGTGGTGATGGAGTGAGGAAGAGGTTTAGGAGGCAACGACGATGAAGGCTTTAGAGACGGCGACGACGATGGCCAGGAAGACGGACGCGGCGGTGGCGGCATCAACGAAAACCATCAGAGTTACAAAGGTGGTGCCGAACAGAGCCGGGAGAGAAAGACCATAACAAAATACTCAGGAAGAGGTGCAGGGGAATAATTGTCGAAAACAAATCCATAAAATACGAGTAGGAGGGGAGGAGACATGACAGAAACCATGGCAATAGTCATGACTACCATGACCTTAGATGATTAGGTCAGAGAGGCTGTGCTCAGAGCTCTATGGGCTTTTGAAAGTAAGTACTTATTTATTCTATATTTTTTTAACGAAAGGTGCAGAATTTCATTAATCAAATTGTGTAAAGACAATAAAGTGCATCAGAGACTCTCTGACCACAAAGAACAGGGCAAGAACATTTAAGAATATTCGCTATTGTTTTCACAGTAGAATCGTCCTCGACGGTGTTGGATGGGCCAGTTATCACAGAGTTGGGATGCCTCATGGGTCGCGACAGAAGACGGAGAGGGGGAATGGGATACCGGAGATCCTGAGGGACCTCGACGGTAATGGTAAAGGGGGGAGGCAGCACATCGTACAGGGACCCCTCCCAGAGCCAGTCCTTGATGCACGGCGTACCACTCATTTCTCCTAGGGGGGCTGCTTCCCCGTCCTCACTTGCTCCCCCTGAGGTGCTCCAGCAGCTGATCTCTTAATTGCTCCAATACCCTCTCCATTCACCGAAGGAGGTGCCGAGGGCCCACCAGTAATGAGCTGACGAGACCCACCATTAGTGGGTCGGCAAGGCCCACAACTAATGGGTTGTAGATGCCCATCAGTTTTGGGTTGCAGATGCCCATCAATCTTTGGCTGTAGAGACCCAAAAGAAAACACTAGATGAGTTTTCCTTGGACCACACGTTACTAGGGAGACCGCTGCAAGATGCTTAGACAGCGGTGACGACGGTGTTTGCAGTGGTGGCTATGGTGGCGGTAGAAGACCTGGCCCTGGATTTCACTTGGGCAACCCATCTTGGATCGTAGTATTTGGAGGAGCCTTAAACAAGGGGATTGGTGGGAACACCCTAGAAACCATGCTGCCCGGGGGAGGAGGGCCAGAGAAAGGTCTTGGCAAAACGGTTGGGTCGGCAGAGCAGGGTCTGGAGGGGGAAGGCCGAGGAGGGCGTTGCGTGGGAAGAACATAACTGGGGGGACGTCGCAAGGGTCGGCCTCGTCTCGGCTTCGAGGCCGGTTTGGTGGGTGGCGGTGGTAGCGGTGGCGCAGAAGTAGGGATTAGGGGTTCCCTCTGGTGGGTGAGGATCCACCCCATCACGCCGGAGCAGATACGCTGGGATAACAGGAAGGGAGGGGGTGTAAGGAATCGTCACTCTTGGTTGGGGCTTCCGTCGAACCCTGAAAGGCCGAACCACTTCACTCGATGGGCGTGGTGGAGGGACGTCAGGCAGGGGAGACCGTGGCGGTGCATCACCTTTCATTGGCGGCAGAGACAGTGGGATGACTGGACCGGGCAACGCAGGCGGCGTAGGTAGGGTTCCTTGGTGAGGATACACACCGTCGATCCAATCCGAAGCCGAGTCCGTAGAGAATGCCGACAGAGGATGAGGGGCCGAGACATGCGACATCGGCGAGAAGGTATGAGGGTGCATGACGATCGGACTGGAAGTCAACGAAGCCACAAGAGGGACAGGACGGGGAATAGACGTCGAGGGCTGGGGAGAAGCCAACCACTCCCATCCGTATGTGAACTCTGCACCGATGGGACAGGTGAAAACGGGGACGGAAAAGCCGACAATCCCAAGCAGCGCAGCAGCGACGGCGGCATGAGGAAGCTCTATAACAGTAAGGGCAAGCTAGGACTAGGATAGGCTCTCAAAAATGAGAGAGGATTTTTTTTGGTGTGTTTGGAGTCCACTAGTTAGTTCTTCTTATTTATTAAATTAAGGGTAAATTACATTAACATACCCCGAACTATACGCGTTTAACGGTTTACTACCTCGAAGTTCATTCGTAACAATCGCCTACCCCGAACTAAACAATAATTACGACGTTACCCCCTCCCATCCACTTTTCTATTCAATCACTGTTCATTTTTTTATATAAATTCTGAAAATACCCTTGTGTTTATTATGACCTTGAAGTCAACCCTTTCTTTTATATACATATCTTTTAAATACCATTACATATCTTTTCTTTTATATATCTATTTCTTTAAATTTCAATTCTTTAATTTTTTTTCACTTTTTTGTATAACTCTTTCTAATTTTCACAAATCCTTTATTTTTAATCTTTAAAAATACATTAATTATTCTTCTTATTAACTAATTATTTTTTTTATAATATTTATCTTTATTATTTTTTATAATATTTATCTTTAATATTCACTAATTATTTTATAATATTTTATATTTTTATAATATTTCCAATTTTTATTATTAATTATTTTTAATATTCACTAATTATTCTAAAAATCTAAAGCTATATACGGCCACATCCCTTTACTCTTTTTGTTCATCTTCATTTGTTTCCAGAGACAAAATGAGAGAAACCAAACTCACAGTATTTGAGAAATCATCTTCTTCCTTCGACGACCTAGATCATGCGAGAACCACGACGTCTTCAGGCCAGCGGCAGGGACAACCACATGGACCACCTCCTCTGTTGCAGATCTGATTTTATTTTTTTTGCTTTGTGAGTTTGATTTTTTGCTTTCGATGTGGAAATCGATTTTCACCTTGTCTTTCCAATATTTTTCGATTTCTAGCAACTCTTGCTTTGTGGGTTTTCTATGATTTCCTCCCATTTTTGATTTCAATCCCTCATCTATCATTTTCAGATCTAAAATTTGCAACCCTTTTATCTTCCATTTTCAGATCTGAAAGCTTGGAATATGTTTGTATTTTTTGAAACTAAAATTTGTAGATCTGGAGATAGGGATGAAAGCTTGCAATATGGAGATGAAAACTTCGGATTTAGAGATTAACGATGGCGACGGTCCGTTTCTAACCATGTCATCGTCCACTATTCTTCCCCTGTTCTTTCCCTTGTTTGTCATATCCTTCCCATGTTCTTTCTGGATGAATAAAGATTCAAAATAAAAAGGAAAGAACAAAATTAGAATGAAATCAGAAATTTGAGAATGTTTTGCTACAATTTTTTTGTAAGTTTTGTACGATTGATTTGTTTGATCTGGTACCGAGGTTAGATAAAGAAGAAGAACAAATAATGAGTGATATTTAAGAATCATGAGATGAGGAATTACTAAAATAATAAATAATATAGAAATAAATAGAAATTAAAAAAATCAAACTGAAATGGTTTAACGAAAATTAGAATAAAAAATGAATTTTTAAAATAAAACTGATTTTTTAATTAAAAATATGAATTTTGTAAAATGAAATCTGATTTCTTAAAATAAAATTGATTTTTGAAAAATAAAATGAAATTTTAAAACATTTATTTATCAGTTTATAAACATTTTAATTTTTTAAATATTAAATAAACAATAATAATAAATATTTGAAAATAGTTAGTTTATTTTTGGCTGATTTAACAATAAAAAATTAATTCTAGGGTATGAGGGTGTAAATTCGGATAATACATAAGGGTATTTTCGTCATTTTACATAAAAATTAACTGCCGTGGATGGAAATGGGGTAACGTTGTAATTACTGGTTAGTTCGGGGTAGGCGATCGTTACGAATGAACTTCAAGGTAGTAAACCGTTAAACGCATATAGTCCAGGGTATGTTAATGTAATTTACCCTTAAATTAACACTGAACTAGGTCATTCTATTGCTGCTTACACTTATTTCTTCTATTAGTTTTTAACTTCTTATATAGTATTCTGAAATAAATAGGTATATATATATATATATATATATATATATATATATATATATATATATATATTAATTCGAAAGATTATATATCTGATGCCCAATCAGAAGGGGAAGCCATTGGGTCATGCTCCAAAATAAGCCCATCTTCGTTTGGGCTTGCCCATCCACCGGAATAGACGACATTGGTTAGGATTTTAGCTCAATTTCCCAGTTTTGTTCTAGAGGAGGCATTGTCGCTCAAGTTTCAATATTTACAGACAAATTCAGAGCAGAAAAAGATGATTATCAGGAGAAGGTTGGGGAGAGCAAATAGCTACTTTCAATTCCTAATCTATGGATCAAGTCTAAGTGATTTGGCCTCTTGTCGTCTTCTTCAAATTCACAGTCACGAACGAGGTATGCTTATTATTACGCCATTTTCATCTTCTCGTTTGAGTCCTCTTCGAATTCCAGTAACCAGGACCAGGAGAACCCACCTCCTGGATCAGCTTATTACCAAGCCTCACAATTCAACATCTCCTAATCGTCATAACCTAACTCCAAGTGATGCGCTCCATCTGTTCGATGAATTGCTCCAATCAACTCCTTCCCCTTCCATCGTCTCTCTGGGAAAGCTATTGGCTGTTCTTTCCAGAGCGAAACACCATTCGCACGTCGTTTCTCTCTTTCGCAGAATGGATTTGTCCGCCATTCGTCCCAATTTTATCACGCTCAACATTTTGATTCATTGCTTCTGTCGGCTGAAGCACCCTGGATTTGGCTGCTCCGTCCTCGGAAGACTCGTCAAATTAGGGTTGGACCCCGACACTAAAACCCTCAACACTCTGATCAGCGGGATGTGTGCTGTGGGTGACATTGCAGGAGCTGCGCATCTATTAGGCAAAATGGAGGGGCTAGGATGCCAACCTGATGTGTTTTCTTACAATGCTCTGATAGTCGGGCTGTGCGAGGTCGGGAACACTGATGCAGCTGTTGAGATCCTCAGAACAGTTCATGTGTCGGGTTGCGTCCCCAATGTTTTTACTTACAACACAATCATAAGCAGACTTGCGCAAGATAGGCAACACCATGAGGCTTTCCAACTCTTCTCCGAGATGGTTGATAGGGGCTTTCAACCAAATCCGGCTACTTACACTTCCTTGATTTATTTAGTTAGCAGTTTAGGCCGGTGGGAGGAAGCTCCCAGATTATTCGAGGAAATGGCCCGTAAGAAGATCTTCCTTGATTTAAAAACCTACAACATATTGGTTCGTTCCCTTTGTAAAGCAACCAAGGTAGATGAAGCCCTTGAGTTACTCGAGAATATGATAGGGAGAGGAGTCAAACCTGATGTTTTTACCTACAACGCTATTATGGATGGGTACTGTTTGCGAGGAGAGATTGACCGGGCATTGGAAGTATTTCTTATGATGCAGGACAATGGATGTCCGCCCGATGCTTGCAGTTATAACATCTTGATCAAAGGATACTGCAAAATGAGAAGAATGGATGAAGCCATGAGACTCTTCGAAGAGATGCCTAGCAATGGATTTCTTCCTGATTCCATTACATGTAACACTCTTATCAGGGGCTTCTGCAAGGTTGGGGAAGAAAATCAGATAACCAAGGCCGTTGAAGTACTCCATCATATGAACAAGTGTGGGTTGAAGGCGGGTATTGTGATATACAATATCCTGATTCGCAGTATGTGTAAAGCTGGGAAACTTGGAAAGGCAAGGGAGCTGTTTCTTAGTCTTCCTTCCCAAGGGTTGCAACCTGATGTGATGACCTATAATGTATTTATGAAAGGGCTTTGTGAGAACAGGATGCTTAGGGACGCTGAAGGGTTGCTCGGTCAAATGGAAGCAAGTGGTTGCTTACCTAACAGTGAAACCTATAACACAATGATCTGTGGGTTTCTTCAAAATGGCGAGATGGAGAAAGGGATGCAACTTCTTCAGACTATGATTGACAAGGGTCTGATTTTGGCTCAGTAAGAGTATTGAGGCAACCTAGTTTCAAGGGGAAGTGCATTGTTCTTTTCTAATCACTGCACGGGGCACTGTTTCTATCTTTGAACTAAACGCGTGGCAATCAGTGTTGATGAGTAAAGTGAGATGTTGGTATACTATCACTTGGCTCTTGTTCTGGTGCCTTTTTCTTCATAAGTCCTACTTTTGGTGAAACTTCTTTCTTGTTTTATTAGTGACGGTTTTAGTTGGTGCTCAAATTTCTGTTACTGAGGTTGCAAAGCTGATAAAACCGTGGTGCTTTGCCAGCAAATAGAGATTATTATCGGGGTACACAAATTCAGATCAGAAGAGTAAAATGATTCACAATACCTGCCCAGGAATTTCAATCGTGCTTATATTCATAACGGTAGGAAATGGGTTGAAGGTTTCCCCAGCCCCTTCTCATCAATGGACTCCTGACATATAGGAAGGAGTGTGGTGGTTTACCCTGTGGCGGATATCAGTGGTTCGAGTCCACTTATCCAAAAAAAAATGTACATTTTACGGTATTGGCAAAAAATGTACATTTTACGGTATTGGCCCTGGAGCTCCGGGTTTCCAGGACCAGGATCGCAATCATTCATGAAATATTCTGTAAATTCATTTATTAACTCATGGAATTGCTATTCCAATTTTCTGAATATGCATTTTGCTTTGTGTCATATTGAAGACAGCTACAACCTTTTCTTTTGTGGTATTATACTGTCTACTGAAGCTGTAGGTAATGTTCTTTTGAAGGATTTATCCTGGAACCTTGATTTCAGCTTCAAATCTATCTCTGCCCCATCAGGCGACTCCTTGACTTGTTAAGTTCTTTTTTTATTTTCTGAAACCAACTTGTTAAGGTCACTAGTTTAATTACAGATTGAATTATTGTTTGTGGCATCATGATGACTAGTCTTTGAGGGCCTAAGGTCTGGTATCGATACTGGGCCTAGATCATTTGGAACCTTAATTGGTTTCATATCATTTGTAAGGTGGCCTTTGGAGTGTAATTAGAGAATTTAAAGCCATTATGTAGTTATCATCTTGGGAATCATTGCACATGGATTAACACAAGTGAAACCCACGATGTTGTGATCCCATTTTCATGGCACAAAGGATCTGGAGCTTGTATTTCAAACCACATGCTAAGGTAATCAAAAGACAAGTTTTAAGAAGAAAACGAATGAAAAAGATTAAGTTGTAACAACATATTAATTTAAAATAATTGACCCGTGTAATAAATATAGGGAAATATAATTCAATGAGACTATTTTGTATCCTAAAAAAAAATGAGACTATTTTGGATCAATGGTCACGCTTCTGGAGTTCGGCTCATCCAATTAGACCAACACTTCCTTTATTGTACATAAATGAGTTCAATAATGGTGGTAATCCTAGAAACTGCTATAATAACAGTACGGGCTAGTTCTGTCTTATTACAAAAAAAAAAAACATAAAAGCAGAACTCTTGTAGAAAAGAGTTACATTTCAGTTTTAGAATATTATTGGACTATATATAAACAAAAAAAAACAAAAAAAAAACAGATATCTACCAATGTAACATAAGCAAGTTTTAAAACTTGATTTTTTTTACAGAAAAGTACAATATTATTATTAAGAGAATCAACTACATACATGTGTAACAGAATAATTCATATCCGTCAAGATAAGAACAGACATCGAACAAACTCATTCGTAGTTCTTTTAAAGTTAGTACCGTCACAGACGGTATTGTTACACCACACAAGCAATAAAGAAAGAAGGGGTTGAGAAAGGGAAACTGCAGGTACTGCTAAAAAACCTTAGCAATGACTGCTTTAGTAGTAGGAGGCAAGACTTGAATCAGAGACCTCTCCCGGAGCTAATCCATGAAGCCCGAGGAACTAACAATCCTCCTGGCGGGGCTGCTTACCATCCCTCGCCTGATCATCCCGGGGTTCACCAGCCGAACATCTCTTCACTCCGCCGCTACCGGCTACAGCTCCCGATAAAGATCCAGCTCCAGCTCCAGCCCTAGGTCCGACTCCAAGTCCAAGCACGCCGATATGGCCAAGCAAACCTAAAACTTCGCTTTTCTTACTCCCAGAGAGTTGGCCGGTCCTCCGGTTACACCAACCGTGGTCCACTGCCCCGTCCTAGTTAATGCCATGAGCCCCTAGACTCTTAGGTACAATGCACGCGGATACCATCAGGCCCTTGCCTCGAGGTAAGGCACCCTTAGGTACAGTGCCTTGGGATACAATCTCAGTCTCAGCCGAGGTCCTTGGGTATTCTAGTCGATCGCGTATGACTTTTCTCCCCTATCCCTTTGAAACTCCAAGATAGAGGAATCGAAAAGCGACCCGTTCACGATTTCCCGACCGCTCTCCTAGATATTGTGTCCAATTATCCCATAATTGTAGCAAAAGGATGAAAGCTTGGTGTACATGAGGGAGACTCAAATTGGGTCCTGAAACTTCTTGAACCGTAGCAGAAATTATCGGCGCAAGGGGCGCTCTACAAAGTGCCAAAACCAGACCCTCACAGTCCCTCCCCAGCAACTACCCTATTGATCACATGGGACCTCCACACACATCTCAAGCGCCGCTCCAATGGTCTTCCCCGTCGCCCGAATCCGTACTAATGGAGAAAGCCCGTGGACATGAACCCATAGCTAGAGCCAGACAAGAGCGGGAGGCTCCTTAGCCATCAGATCCAAGTCCCCAATGAGGAGTGGGCGTCTGTCAAAACATCATGGCTCGTTGCTCCGGACCCATGCACGCGCCTCCTTAGATTCGAAGTAGAATCCGAAGATTTAAGGGTCGATTTCCTTGATCACAAGGCCCTGCAGCTCCGCCTCATGCCTTGGTGATGATCCGGAGGAGAACCTCCTTCTGAGGCGGTTTAGAGGACCAGAGCTTACCCATCATCGCAAATTGTTGGGGGGCGATGACCGAGGGGTACATCGGGGAGTACGAGACGAGGATCTCCAGTTCCTCCTCCTCCTCCAGCGAACAAGATGAGATGTCATCTTGAATACGGGCAAGGATGGACTCGAGGGACTCCGATGGTACTGATGGCCTCGGAACTGGGCTGGCCTCGCAAGGCTTGAGCACCCGACGCCGACGGACCATACCTGGGGGCATGGTAAGCAGAGCCGGAATGAGAGGGATCCTCGTCGCGTTAGGGGATACGGTCCCGTCAAACAACGCCTCCACCAGCGCCCCTCCGTAATCCACCATCTGAGCCTTTCCTAGGAGAAGGTCCCAACACAATGGGGGTATCGAGGCTTCACCAAGGGAGGGTGCAACCGTCAAGGAAGGCGGGGGGATATCAAGCCTATGGCTCGGAGGCGAAGAGGCAACGAGCTTAGGGTTTGCGAGTAGAGAAGGCAATGGAGGAGCGTGAGGAGTAGGAACACGGGGAACAAGAGGAACAAGAGAGGAGGTGATCAAAGACGGTGAAGGGAGAACCAAAGGGGGTTGCTTGCAGACGAAGCAACGACCTTAGTCCTCACCGATCGATGTCGACGCGGTTTTCTGATAGGGGACGGCGTGGAGGCTCCCATCGCGAAGGGAACCAAGGTCGTAGTGAGTGGAAGCAGTGGTGGTTCTATCGATAGAGAAGGAGGCATAGAGAGAAGCCCGACTCGGGTTTACTTCGGCTTCCTCCTACGTTGGGCCTTTAAAAGCGGGACCACCTCAGGAGGACAGACTGAGGTCTTCGAGGGAGAAGGCTGCACTGGAGAAGACATGATAGAGCCGACAGTGGTTGGAACATGGTCAGTGGTGGTGTCGGCGATAGGGCTAGAGAGCACCATAATCGTAGAGGCTAGGACTAGGGTTTGCTCTCGAGACGCGAGAGAGTATTAACTAAAATTATCCTTGGAGGTTGCTAATGTCCAAGGTTAAAGTTATAAAACTTGATCCTTTATTTTTAAAAGATATTATATATGTTCAAATTTTAAATGTAATAGATAATTCTATTACAGTACCTTAAGTTATTTATATTTTATTTTGAGTATCCTAAATCTTTTTCGTTTTATCTTAGTATCCAAAATTTTCATTAATTCTACTTTAGAATTCACCGTCAACTTTTCATCTGATTTTCCATTCAAAATAGGTAAAATGACCATAATACCCCTCACTGACAATTAAATTTTCAAACTCACCCGATTGATTTTCAAATATTATTTTTATTTTATAAAAAATAATTTTTTTATAAAAATGATTTATTTTTTAAAAAATCAGTTTTTATTTAAAAAAATAATTTTATTTTAAAAAAATCAGTTTCTATTTAAAAATTAATTTTATATAGAAAATTTATTATTTATTTTAAAAATCATTTTATTCATAAAAAATCATTTTTCATTACTTTTTTACTTTTTTTCTTGATTTTTTGTTACTAATTTTCTAGTATTTCCGTATTGATATCCATCTTTCTAAGCGTAACACCTTTTGGATCAATCCATCAACAACCGGTACATCAAATACAACAAATTTGCGGCAACACTAACATAGAACATGAAGCAAATTCGCGCTGACAGACGTGATCCGTCCATCATATGAGATTAATTACAAAGATATGTATTAATGATATTTGTTTAAATCTGGACTTTTGATTCTACGATCTAAGGACCCAGATTGATAATATGTATTTTGTACCAAATATATAAATTTGTACATGATAGTTATCCTGTATTCTATTATGTTAAGAAATATAAATCAATATAGTTAGGCTTTGTGAAGTTTACCCAAAAATCAAGCTTCACAATTCACTTTATAAAAAAAATCAAATGTTGTCCACTAGTCGTAAAAATCCACAACTTTTTTTTTATTAAAAAACATAAAAAAGAAGAACAAGAGAGGTTAATAAAAAAAAGTTATATGTCATTTATCAAAGATTCTGATAGTTTGTAATAATTCCCGATAGTTGAACGTTATGATTTAAAAGTGTAATTTGGTATTTAAAAAAATCAAGGGTCATGTGTGCTGTACATGACCGACCACTAACATTTTCTTGCATTTATAACAAATTTCTATAGTTTATGACAGTTTCCGATAATTGACCATTATGATATAAGAGACAAGTTCAGTTAGAATTATGATATAAAAATTAACTGTAATACAACAAAATTACAAAGGGTTTTCCTATATTTTTTTGTGAGCGAAAGGTGTAGATTTTCATTAATCAAATTGTGTAATGACAATGAAGTGCATCAGAGACTCTTTGACAAAGAACAGTTTATGACAAAGAACAGTTAAGAATGCTCGCTATTCTTTTCACAGTAGAACCGTCCTCGACGGTGTTGACTAGACGCCCCTTGGGCAATGACATAATACGAGTGCGGGGAACGGGGTACCGGAGATCCTGAGGGTGATGGTGGGAGGCAATGCATCGACTAAGGACCCCTCCTAGGGACAGTCCCCGATGCTCTTACGATGCCTCATTGCTCTCGGCGGGGCTTCATCTCCGCTTGTGGTAAGTCATCCCGAACCACGCCAGACGCGACCTTCTTCATAACTCTAGCAACCCAACCCGCTAGAAACCCGGGCGCTGGAACTTCAGCAGGTCTCGCCTCTGGCTGGGCGCGCCCTCAACCTCTAACCCTCAAGGCTGGGAGGACCGAAAGGTAGCAATCGAATCAGCAAAGAGCTGACCCATTCCCAACCCCCTGACCATCCCTTGTACCAATGGGCCCGGGAGGGAGGTAGAGGACCCCATAGGGAGGCCTAGCACGGCCAGTACGTGATTATCCCGATCGGGAATTCGGGAGCCTGGATTAGGTAACGGGTCCAGTGTTATGCCGTCTACCCCATAACGAGATTATCCAGGGTTAGGTAGCGGGTCCAATGTCAACGGCCGCAATTGAGTGTCCCCCAAAGCTCCGCCGCGGTCAGTACATACTTCATCCATGTCTATCAGGTGCCGACGACGCTGACGAGGGCGAGGTCCGCACCCCGGTGCATAACGCACCAGACCCCAACGGTATGCCAGCGGTCGCCGAACCCTACCCCGGTTCCTTCTCGACCAGGGCCGCTACGTCCCCGGTCTCATCACATTCTAGTGGGGACGATTCGGGACGTTATGGAGATTTCGACTACCGTCTCGGTCATGTCGGTAAAAACTCGATCTTGGGGCTGGACCCGTGATCAAGTTGGGATGCGGTAGAGCATGGTGGAGACTTCTTCACTTAGGGTTTCCTGACGCTGGGTGCGGAGAAGAACGTAGGAATGGATGCCGGATGTTGACTGGGGGCTCGGTGACCCAATGCCCCGAGTGGTGACTGATCACGGGTCCAGCCCCAAGATCGAGTTTTTACCGACGTGACCGAGACGATAGTCAAAATCTCCATAACGTCCCGAATCGTCCCCACCGGAAGGTGAGGAGACCGGGGACATAGCGGCCCTGGTCGAGAAGGAACCTCAAGGCAGGCGGAAGACCCCTTAGGCACCAGAGCGAGGTCTTGGCGCTGATGGGTCCCGAGGGGCAGGGTAGGGTTCGGCCCTCGTGGAGAGGACCTGCAGCTTGTAGCCGAAGGCACCGAGATCCGCCGCACCCAACTCCGACGTTCCCAACGCTGACAACAAAACTTAGCCCCAAGGGGGTTGGGGGGCCATCCTTGCGGACCAAAGAACCCCAGTAACTCCCTCGAAGTCGGAACCGGGATGATAGAACCAACCACCAAAGGAGGCCGGGCCGAGACTTGTGAGAGAGAGGGGATGGTAATGGTGATAAGAATTGTAGACTAGACGGAGGGATATCTGGCGAGACTGATGAGAGAGGACGAGGGGACATGGAAATCGGAGTAGGAGGTGTCAGAACCACAAGAGGGTCAGGGAGGGGAAGAGGCGTCGAGGACTGTGGAAAAGCCACCCACTCCCACCCGTAGTTAAACCCTGCACCAGGCGTGGTATGTGAGGACAATTGGATGGGATAGGCGAACACAGGGACAACGAAGCCGACAAGCCCAGTCGGCGCGGAAGCAGCGACATGCGGAAGCTCCATAGCGGCGAGGCAAGCTAGGGCTAGGGTAGGCTCTCAGGTCGAGAGAGAATAAAAAACAGTCAAGGTATAATTAAGTTCGACTATTCTAGTCTATATACCTATTTATTTTGTTTTTTTTGAAACGAGAGCAAAGAAATTTTATTGATCATAACAAAAATTATAAACATAAACATAAACATAACCTGGGTCCCTGACCCTGGGTTTGAGTATTTGTCCAAAACCTCCGTAGAGTTTCTGGCGCACTTGACCCGTATTGTTTGATCGTTTTTGTATCGCAGACCAACAGAAACAGAAAAACGATCATAATAACCTAAAGAGCCTGCAATACCAATTCGTCTGAGATCCCATAACTTTCGTAGTGAGGCCTCTTGGTGTTGCTAGCTCTCTGGCTTGAGTCCTTGGAATTTTTAATTGTGATACGGAGGACGGAGCGTACGCTCGGTGCTTCGGATGTGACTTCATCGATACTTCACGCTTGATCATCATTGGGTCGACCTAAAATGAGTCGTCCAGTCTCGAGGTGACCGTCTTTGGTTGTCGAGGATACAGATCCCGACCTAACATCCCTCCTCCCGGGCCCCAAATCCAACGACCCTCCAGATCGCTCCGATCACGACCATGTTGATGCTCTGGTTTGCTTGAGCCGGTCCTGGAGCTACGTGGGGCTGGTGCCTAGTCGGCCCGATCGGTGGTTGCACCCCGTTGCCGATGGCGACGGCGTGGATAGCGAGGAGACCTGTAGCAGCGACGTGGAATCTGTTCGTACCAGGGAGGGCGCGACACGAGGGGAGGGTAGATGGCGGGGGGGACAGATACGAACCCTGAGACAGGATCACGGTGGCACACGTCGATCGGAGGGATGATCAGTGACATCGAGAATTCAACCCCTGAGGGGCTCAATGAGAAACCCTAAAGGGTTCAAAGAGAGCGGCGCTTTTCATGGATTCATCGCCACCCCCTTGCGTGGTAACTACGAGCTTGGGAATTACATCCCCACACCATTGCTGTTGTGATCATAATGAATAGAGTCATGGCGCAAGCCATGACATAGACCATGGACATGGCCATGGCCAAGCTTGTGTGCTGTTCTAGAGAGGAAAAAGAGAGGGTTTGACCTATTTATTTTTGTCATTTTAGGGTTTTCCCATATTACTAGTCAATTTGTTTGAAAACGTAAATAAACTATTATTATAAAAGTAAGGGAAAATTTCAATTTAATACCCTAGCAAACATTTATTTGCAATATAATACCTTAGCTTATTTTTTTTGCAATTTAATACATTGGCAAACATTTATTTTCACTTTCATACCCAACCGTTAACTTTCCATCCAAAATGGATGAAAAGTCCAAAATACCCCTTGAGACCAATCATATTTTAAAAACCTACCACAAAAAATCAGATTTTTTATATATTTCAAAAAACTATATTTTATTTCAAAAAATATTTAAAAAATCAGTTTTTATATATTTCAAAAATCACATTTTTATATAATTAAAAAAATCAGATTTATTTCAAAAATTATTTATATAAAAATCAGTTTTTATATATTAAAAAAATATTTTTATATGTTTTTAAAAATAGATTTTATTTAAAAAATACAGTTTTTATATATTTTAAAAATAAATTTTTATATATTTCATAATAATTTTTTTATACATTAAAAAAAAAGATTTATTTCAAAAATAATAATTAAAAATCAGTTTTTTTATATTACAAGAATAAAACTTTTTTTTATATATTTTTAAAAATTAGATTTTATTTCAAAAAATATTTTTAAAAAATCAGTTTTTATATATTTAAAAAATAAATTTTTATATATTTCAAAAATCATATTTTTATGTAATTCAAAAAATCAGATTTATTTAAAAAAAAAATTAAAATCAGTTTTTTATATATTACAAAAAACAGATTTTTATATATTTCAAAAAATTATATTTTATTTCAAAAAATATTTAAAAAAAATCAGTTTTTATATATTTAAAAAAATCAAAGATTGAAGGGTGTTTTTGGTATTTTTTGAAAAAACAAGGTCATGTGCAAAGCACATGACTACTTTCCATCCATTTTGGATGGAAAGTTAACGGTTGGATATGAAAGTGAAAATAAATGTTTGCCAGGGTATTAAAATGCAAAAAAAACAAGCTAGGGTATTATACTGCGAATAAATGTTTGTCTCCCTAAAAGTAATAACACAAGTAGAAGTTGTCATTTTAGTGGTTACATGAGTTTATTAATTAATCAGAAGGTTAAAATTTGTAATGAGAAGAGGTAACTCTTCCGCTCACAATTTCTTACATATCAGTTTAATTTACTAATGAAACAGTTGACTTGATCAATTACGTTCATTTGTGTTCGTTTTTCGCTTATAAATTGATTGACTTGACTAAATTGATTTGTCAATTTGATTATACAATTCAAATATTGTTGGAAACACGCGCCTAGTAGGTGCGCGTGGGAAAGGTCGTGCATGCCAATGTTGAATTGAATTCCTAAAAGACATTAGCCGGCTTGAAATGTTCTTGTTTTGAACACAACGAAGCGTCGTCGTGTATCGGAGAATCATATCATACAGAGGAGGGAAGAGAGCTTCGAATCAAATGGAGATACATATATTTACACTTTTGTGTTTGTCAGATCAATGAATCTCTCTCTTCTGCTTCTGTCTCCTTCCTCTCTTCACTGCTGTGCCGTTAATTGGTTTTGACCCAGATCTCGAGACCCCAACAACGGAGGGAGCTCGAGTTCCTCATAGATCTGGTACGCCGAGTTTTATTGTTTTTGGTTTTGTGTTATTGTCTGTTTGGCTACCGGAAAATGGAGAGGATGTATTGGGTCTTGTGTCTTGTGTGTTTCTGTTGCCTCATCCATGGCAGATGATGCAAAATTCTGGTCTTCTAGCATTGTTGTCCTTGGGAACCAAATTGAGCACTATTGGGATGTGCCCATTTGGAGATTTGAATCAGATAGTTTCTCTCCTATTCCGCTTTTCTCAAAAGAAATAAACTTCTCTTGTTTGCTTGGTGGAAACTGATAAAAAGTGGAAGAGATGAGAACATATATGTGTCTTTAGTATTGGGTTTCCCCAGTTATTGGTATAATAGATCAACGTGTGGAACTTTTTGTCCTTGTTTTAGAGAGGGATCTGAGAGTTGAGTGATTTGTGGGGTTTGTCTGAGATGAGGCAATGAATTGTATATTTTGAATTTGGATTTGGATTTGGTAGACTTTGGCTGTGTAGTTCAGACCTTTGGGGGCAAAGGAGATTGGTTTTGACCTTTCTATTGTGACCATTTGGTTTGTTTATATCTTCACAACTTAGGAATTTTGGTTGGTCGTAGCAGTTGGGGTTGTTGAGAACCTTGAAGCGAGAGGTTTGTGCTAATTTGAGTTATTGTTTCATTGTTCCGTGTCCTTTTTCCCTTAAACTGAGCTAGTATCTCTTAGGAATAGACCAACATACAGATTGGCAGGAGTTAGTTGATTAAGCAATGTGATAGTTTGATTGTTGTTAAAGAATATCAAGACATACTCACAAGATTTTGTTTCCTTTTACTTAATTATGATGTTTTATAGTTGACAAGAGGATCAAAGATTTTTAGCATGATCAGTATTTTTTTTTAATATAGCATAATCAGTATTAGTTCAATACTAACTATTTGTTTCTTTGAGCCATATATTAGTTTTTATCTCATTGCCTTACTGGTACTTGGTAGCTGTCAATATTTGTTTCCTCAAGTTTACTTGGACAAGTAATGTTTTTCCTTATTGGCACTAGAGTTGGCATCTTTTATTTTTTTCCTTATCTTTTGCACTCATTTCTTCCCTGGAGGCAGTACTCTTTTCCTATATACCCGGTTATGTTAGTGAGCAGTAATGTTCTTTTCTCGATACTCATTTCCGTTGATTGCTCAATCTTGCTGGATTAAACATTACACTCACATTGTGTTCCTTCTGTACAATGTTCTCTTGCATTGCTCTATCAAGCCTTAGTATTGTTTGCAACACACTTAATATAGGGATGACAGGCTAATGGCAATAAACTGTGGTTTTCAAATTTAGGTTGTTCAGGATCAGTCAGCTCAAGTTATACGGCAGGATACTGGATCATATCAAAGAGTTTTTGGTTTATGGAGGTGATGGAGAACATCACCACCTACAGGTAGCTCTGTGACACATTTATTCCAAAATGAAGACAGCTAAAGCTTGGCGTTTGAGCATGGGTGATATGCAGATTTTGCCTGGATCTCGTCAACGCCCTCCTTTCAAGGGGCCTGTGTGGATTATTGTCTTGATTTCGCTTGTTAGCGTATTGTTAATTTGTGCTTACATGTATCCACCCCAAGGCAGTGCTGCATGTTACATATTTTCTTCTAAAGGTTGCGCTTTTTCCGACTGGCTTCCACCTATGCCTGCTAGGGAATTGACTGATCAAGAGATTGCTTCGCGTGTGGTGATTAGGGATATATTAGACACGCCTCCAGTTAAGCCAAAACATCCCAAAATTGCTTTTATGTTCTTAACTCCTGGTTCATTGCCTTTCGAGAAGCTTTGGGAAACGTTTTTTGAGGTAAAGTCTTTCTCGTGAGTCTTACTTTAATATTGTCATGAACGTTCCTAGACGTTCTAATCTTGATTATGTGCTAGATGTTGCAGTTGTAAAGTGGAAAAATGCAAAGCGATACTCATATTTTGAGATGTTTTATGCTTTCACAAGATAAATGGAGTCATGTCAAAAATATTTTAATATTTTCTAATTATGTTTGGTGAATTTCATATCATCAATTTACTTGAAATGCAATGTATAGGTTAGCTATACACCCAAGTGAGCTGTATGAAGCTGACTGTAGGGCTCGAAAGCGACATGATGTGTTTATCCGGGATGAGAATGCTTAGGTGAATATGTGGCAACATAAGGAATAATAAGATTAGGATGAACAATGGAGTTATTTGAGCCAAGATTGTGAAATGTTACGTATATCCAATCTTTGCTTTCAATGATGTTTTTTTTTTAAATTTGAAATTAACATATGTTTTTATTGTTAATGTAGAAACGGGTTGTGGAACTGACTGTTCTTTTTCTTATTAGTTTTCCCCCTCTTAAGATCTAAAATACCAATATCCCTCAGGCATGCTTTATAAGCGTAGCTATTGATATTTGAGTGATCGGTGGAACTGACTTTTCTTTTTCTTATTAGTTTTCCCCCTCTTAAGATCTAAAATACCAACATCCCACAGGTGTAATTTATAAGCATAGCTATTGATTTTTGAGTGATAATAGTTAAATTTCCTGCCTATTGGAAGTGTACTGCTAATATGCATTTATTTTTTGGTTGTTATATGTTAGTCTATTAAAATTGGCTGTGACAAACATATGTTGTATGCCCTTGTTTAGTAGTAAAATCTTTCATCTTTATCCAGATTATCCTTTAGTATTATGAAACGTGCATAAAATTATAGTTTAAACTTCATTTTAAAACTAAATGCCCTTCAACATTTTGGCAGGGTCATGAGGACAAATTCTCTGTTTATGTGCACTCATCTAAGGATAAGCCAGTACATGTGAGCCGGTACTTTCTTAATCGGGATATACGCAGCAGCCAGGTTCATAAGCTTGATGTCAATGATTTATTTGTTTATTTCATGTTTGTTAATATACAAGTAGCACTTTCGCTAATTTTTGTTTGTTTGCATCTTAATGTGTTTGAACAACTTGTTCCTTGCCTGTAGTCTTGCTCTTTCCTTGCATCTGTTTTTAGGAATAAGATTTATAGTGATTGTTTAATGTCCTTGCATCTGTTTTTAGGAATAAGATTTATAGTGATTGTTTAATGTTTGTTCATTAGTGTGAACATGGATGTCATGGCTCCAGCAGAGGAGCTTCGACATGGATTGTTTGATCCCGATATCTATGAAACTAGTGTAACTCAATAATGATAGCATAACTTGGTTGCTTATCATGCTGCATTTTCTTTTGCTGAAATATCGGTGCAGATTTTGGTAAAATTATGGTGGAACAAAAGAAAGAAAATGATTTCTTTTCAAAATAATTCGTAGATGGAACATAAACCTGTATTTCGGGTTAGGTTAAAGGATGTGATTGATCTTTCTCATCCGACATTATTATCATCAGTTTCTTAAGGTTGTTTCTCTTTTGCTTCCGTACCACCTGGATTATGCCATACTTTGTTCTAGTGTTATTAATGAGATTAGGCCAGTAATACAATTCTTGAACATGTTAGACAAGGGAGGAAAGACAGCATGTCTATAGTAAGATTCCATGTTTAAGCCACTTTTATTGCTTTGGCTTGAGCGAGCTTCACTTGATAGTAGGACTCGCTGTGACCGGTTACAATCAACTAATATTATTTATCTTCACACTGCAAGTAAAAATCACAAGTATTCCTTGACATATGGGTGACTCTCAAACATTCTCAGAAGTGTATTGTTTTGATGTCATTCACCATTTTGGTCAGTTAATTAGTGATCCTAGGAGCAGCTAAACAATTTAACTGACACATATTTCACATTTGTAGGTGGTGTGGGGAAGAATATCCATGGTTGATGCTGAGAGGCGATTACTGGCAACTGCACTAAAGGATCCCGATAACCAGCACTTCGTGTTACTTTCTGATAGGTAATCTGATGATGGGGACACTTATACCCAGCCATTTATCTGTATGTATTTACCTTGAACTGTAATAATTGTATCTTCCATTTCTTATTATTTCCTTTTCGGCATTGCAGTTGTATTCCATTGCATAAGTTCGAGTATATCTTCAATTATCTGATAGACACAAACATCAGCTTTGTAGATAGGTAAGGACTGTTTTTTTTGGTATGTCCTTCCCCAGCAAGTAGTTCTTTAGACCGCTTCTCTCGTTTTTTTCTTCTTTAGAGATATATAAACAGCAGTGTATTCTGAAACATATTCACATCTGTGGATCTCCTGCCCAAATCACCCTATGGTAGGGGCATAATGCTAGATACATTTCCTTGTTGCCTTTGATGACACACTTTCTGTTTTCCCAGTTTTGTGGATCCAGGTCCTCATGGAAATGGGAGGTATATAGAACAGATGTTGCCTGAAGTTGAGAAGAAAGACTTTAGAAAGGGAGCTCAGGTATTCTTTCATGGATATTATTTAGACACTTGATGCAAAATTGTTTGTAGAAATTGCCATAATCTTTTATCACCATGTGGAAGTCACTCGAACAGACCATTTAGCTGCCATATTTAACTATACCCCCTATGTGTGGGGAATATCATAGGGTATACAGTATATCATATTCATTGTGTTTGTTCCTTCGATTCATTGGCATGACATTTGCTCTTTCGAATAGCCGAGTTAATGGGAGAGTCTTTTGAACATATGCTTCTTTCTAAATGATCACAATTATAAAGGTCATAAATCAGAACACAGACACAGCTCTTGCTATTTAATCCAACTTTGTTTCGTTCTTGATATCATATACTACATTAATAATAGTTAAGATGTGGGTGCAATGCGTAGTTGCATCTTGCTTTGAAATTCATCTTGTTGTTTCTGTTTTTCCCTTTGTTGTAGGGCAACAGAGCTCTTGGTTGATGTATATTAATGCACATTAGAATGTTTTTTTTGATCAGCGAATGCACATTAGAATGTTGGTTAACTAGTGGATTTTGTGCAGTGGTTCAGCATGAAGAGGCAACATGCTTTGATAATCGTAGCTGACAGTCTCTACTACTCCAAATTCAGGGATTATTGCAAGGTGTTTTTTTTGTTGCCTTATTATTATTACTATTATTATGATAAGTTTGTGAACATGAATATTTATGGCCACTCTTGATTATTGCAGCACGGCATTGATGGACAACATTGCATTGCTGATGAGCATTATATACCGACCCTTTTCAATGTGAGCATCATTCTTACTCTCCTATGTCTTCGCCCATTTCAATTTCTAATTCTGTAACGGTGTCAGATGGTGGATCCCAATGGAATTGGAAACTGGTCAGTAACATATGTAGATTGGTCAGAGAGGAAGTGGCATCCAAGATCATTTAGGCTTCAGGATGTTAATTCTGCACTCATAACGAATTTGACTGTACGACTCTTCTCTATCTATGATTTGCCAACCTGTTTGCTACTCATCAAGGAAATGTTATTTTCCTCATCTAGTACTGATAGTGCGCTAATATTGTATTAAACTTGCAGTCAATTGACGTCAGTGTGCATTTGACAAGTGATGATAAGGTATAGAGATGTTCAAATTCACATCATGCCATCTTTAAGATAATAAATTTATGACAAGAATAGTATTGTTGATTTGCAGAAGCGAGAGACAACAACGCCTTGTATATGGAACGGGTCAAGGCAGCCATGCTACTTATTTGCAAGGAAATTCCACCCAGAAACGCTGGATAAACTGTTGCTCCTTTTCTCCAATTACACGTCGTTTTGATTCAGATATTTTTGACTCTTGAAATTCTTTGGTCGGATCTTTCGACCCCATTGGCCATCTCTCTCTTACAAATGGCGGCATTGACAAGGCTTTGGAATGAATGTTGGCGGGGTACGATGCTGGAAAGAGCAGTTAGGGTGTTTGAGTCAGGATGAGGCTGACATGTTGTTAGTTAAGCTTAGGCCCCTCTTCGTTTCCCCGCCATATTAGGGCTACTCTGTTGTTATACTTTTGTGGGGGATTCCTTTTTGTGACTTCAATACTTGGTCTATGTAAAAATTCAAAATGTACTTAATTTCACATGCTATGGAAGCTTTTTGTCCATTGTTGCCTCTTGCTCTTTTTTGTATGTAAAAGTTTTGATCCATCAGGTCTCAAGGTTAATTATATACTTGCTATCTTGTGGTACGATATTTTGCACTGATATGCTGAACGGAAGAGAGGTTAACTCAGTTACCTGCATACCATGCGACTTCTAGATATGGCTCCGTCAACTTCTCGGAAGTCTCTAACTTGACGACGTATATGCAATTTTAACATCTATTTTAGATGTTTGGGATAATTGTCAAAACATGCACTAAAGTTTCGTCCACAAATGAAATAGTGCACAACGTTTCGTCCACGTTGTGTGGCTACCCTAAAGTTCCGTCCACAAAATGAAATAGTGCACAACGTTTCGTCCATGCTGTGTTGCTACCCTAAATTTTCGTCCACAAATGAAATAGTGCACAACGTTTCGTCCACGTTGTGTGGCTACCCTAAAGTAATTTGCTGCTTTAGGTTTCATAAGTAATTTTAAGTCAAATGAAATAGTGCACAACGTTTCGTCCACATTGTGTGGCTACCCTAAAGTAATTTGCTGATTTAGGTTTCATAAGTAATTTTAAGTAATTTTACTAACAAATGTTCGTGGACGAAACTTTAGGGTAGCCACATAACGTGGACGAAACATTGTGCACTAT